>CM062820.1:83088715-84288715 GCA_031772625.1 Pinus tabuliformis | reverse complement strand
TTGTAGAGGGATATTAACTATCGCCTGATATTACAGGCTTTTGGCTCTACCTCACCTGGAGTGGCTCTTCTTCAGGTAAGGAGGTAACAGAATACGTTTGGTCATAAATTTAGATTTCCTTGTTTTTGAAATTGGTTATGAATGCCGAGGGTCTAATCTTCTGCTTTGTTCTCGCAGGTACATCCTTCATCCAACGACTTTCTTGTGCGTGGCTATGAAAATTCCCCTAACAGTGTACTCATCCTCGGTGCTTTTAGGTTGGTGTCATGAAACCCTCGACGGTATTGAGAAAGGGAAAGAATTATTCATTTTGTCTTCTGATGAAAGTAACTTTGGTTTGCTATCCTTGAGCGAAGTCGGACAATTCCTTTGTCGTATGAGTAGTTTTAGATTTACATACGAGGTTACCTTGAAATACAGTTTGGTTATTTAATTTTAAAGTGGATCTGGGTATTCAACCCGACTGCACAATGCATTCACTGTGTATTTAACAATTTGTGACTCGAAGGTTTATATTTATGCTTGGATACTTTTCTTGGTTTAATGGAAGTAATAGTTTAAGGTTTTCTTTGGAATTTTGTTGTTATGAAGGTTGGTCGGCTCTCGGTCTGTCCTCTGGGATTCGACAGAGATCCGGTCATGGACCTTAATTGTTCTGTCGATAATTTATATATGCACTCAGAAAATTTTCCTTAACTATTTTGTCGATACTTTATGTATGCCTTTAGAGATTTACCTTAACTGCTCTGTCGATAATATATATATATATCTATATATATATATATATATATATATATATATATATAGATATATATATACATTCAGAATTTCACCTTAACTATTCTATTGATAATTTATGTATGCATTCAGAAATTTGTTGATGGTTAACTGGGAGCGATATCGCCCTTCATATATGGACTGAATTCCTATGTTGTGTTTAATAGTAGCGATAAGGGTTCCAATATTGCATTTATATTGATTTGAATTTTGTTCCCAAATGGTTGTTGTTTCTGATCATTTTTACATTTATTTCTTTTGCGGAAATATCAGAAAGAAAAAGTAGCCTACAGGCATTTGAAAATGTTCTTTGTATAATTGCTCGAAACAATAATGTACTAAATATTTTACTGTTCTAGGAATAAACAATTCAGGCTTAGAATAAAACTAACAGTATTAACATATTTTCAGTCATCTATGGAATAGATTGTATCATTTGTTATCTCAACCAAGAGACCATAATCTTAATAAAAGATAAAAGCTACTTCCTACCTTTATGTTCTATATACATCAGAATATACTTAAAAACTTAACTTAACTGTATAAATACTCTCTGTTTTTCCTAGAAGGTCTCACCACCCAACCATGGACCTAGAAATTACATCTAGCGTCCCCCACCGAGCACTTCCTTACCCTGACAGTCACTAAGAATTCACAGTCTGGTATCTTGGGCTTCAAGACTGTTTTCCATTCTCAAGTCGCACACCAGTTCAATTGTTTTCCATAATTTATTTTTCCCACTAGTTCCTTCTGCCCAGCTCAAGGAAGCCCAAAACTCAAACCCAAAAACAACCCTTCCTGCCTCTTTTCCCTTTCCTTTTGGGAAAGAAAGATGGAAACTGTTTCCAACGTTAATTATATAACAATTGTGTTAAGTAAAAATAATAAAAGTTTTTGAAGTTCTGCGTAAAACTTGGTAAAACAAAATAAAAGTTCGTGCAACAAAGGGTGTTACACTTACTCTAAATTCTTTTTGCCTCTTTCAAGATCATGTTTGGATCTTTCTTTTCTTAGCTCCTTCTTCAAATGATATGAAATGGGTCGTATAGAAAATTTAGAGAAAATAATAGTGGTGTTCCTATTGTTACCATCTGCTATAGAACTAAGTTTTAGAGGGATTTTGTACATGAAAAACCCAATAGGAACTACTATGACACCAAAATACAGAACCAAGAGTAGAACCACTAGAATGGTAGAGAGCTAAGATATTGTCGCTGAGAAAAAATTACACATCGATGTAATGTAGAAGCATTTTCGAAACAAATAAGTCTATGAGTATGGCATACGAGTGAACTATGAGTAGCTTGATATGAAGAGAAATAAGAACACAACATGTTTTTTACTTTAGGATTGTAAAATATTGTGCTAGGAACATGCATGCAAGAATCATGTATGATGAGATATCTGTGGAAGCACTAAACACTATACAAGAACATGTGGTATAAGCTAGGTGAACCATGTATAGTTTGAGTTCATGATATTAACTACACATGGAGAGCACAATGAATGTGTATGGAAATGATCATGTGCAACTAATGAATAATTCGAGGGAAATGAAAAGTCAATAAGTAATTTAGTGAAATTGATTGGTGAAATAAGTTTCCTGCTATGTGTTATCTTGTGGGCTATTGGCACTAGCCTAGAGATTATAGTCGCAACTAATAGGATTTGAACCTAGGATTCACCTAAGTAATCTTGATGAATTATCAATTCCTCTATATCTAAAAAGAAGAAGAGATAGAAACATAGAAATAAAAAACATAAACTTGTATATGTTATGCTTGAGAAGATTCAACTTGAATTGCTTCACAATTGTCATCATCCTCTTTTTTTATTAGAAAATCCAAATCAATTATTTTCCTATTGTGGTTCACGCCTTCACACAAACACTTTTTCCCATGATTGTATTTATATTCCAATAAAGGTCCAATGTGTTTAAATATTTGGTATTTCTCCCATGAGTGTTACATGCACTTGGGACCCAATTCCCCATATCTTCCTTTGTATATTCACTGTAAATGTATCTCTTCTCCACGCAACTTTTGTCCTCAACAACATTGATCTCGTCTTGAGCTTCTAAAATGATGAACTCTCAGTAAAGGGTAATGTAGGCCTTTGTACCATGTTGGCTCCATGAGATAGGATGGCTAAAACACCCTTGACATCCCCAATGATCATGACCAGTATTAGTGTAAGGCATAGTGACAAAGACATGTGTGAAGGAAGGGAAGGAAAGATAGAGAAGATGTGGGCAAAATTTTGTTAGGGAATTTCTCAACAGAGAGTTGACTAAGGGAGTGTATGGAATTAATAGATTGATAAAATGAAACTTGCTAGGGAAGGAGATATAACATCCTAGGGTAGAGAAGCTCTAACTCTAGGTAGAAACAAATCTTAGATTGAGAGTATATACACTGATAGACAAATTGAAGCTGACTATAAAAGCCAAATTATAGAGAGGGTTGAGGCACTTTATCAAAAAGGTGAGAAACCAAAATTGTTATAACCATGAATTCTTCCTTTCATGACCATATCAGTAATGGTTATAGGGATTTCATGGTGATAGAAATAGTGACTAAATGAGTAAAAGGGACAATTTAAAATCATGCTCCAAGGTGGATGGATGCAACAGTTAAGTCCATAATGATTTGAAATTTCCCACTTATGTACGAAAGCGTCTGCATGTTATGGAATCACACAATTCCCACACCACGTTCTTAGGCATCTCGAGGAGGAACACTCATTTTTCATTGATTGATGACAACATTGTGTGGGAAGATCATGCTAGATACCCTGTTTAGGGTAACAAATCATAATATTGCTATCACACAAATTTAACCGAAATTTCTTTCCTATGACATTTTGGGTATCTAGAAATCAAACATAATAAAAAAATGAGCTAAACATCACAGAAACTGTTGCGAAGTTGACAAAAGAAATTTTGGGTGGTAGTTGAAAAACACCCCATCATGTACATATGGTATTGAGAATTTGAAAAAACTCAATAAAGGAAAAATCACATCAAGGGAACTCTTAAAAAGGTGTGGAACACATCATGGGAAATTTTAAGAAGGTGAGGAAAGGAGGTTTGGAAGGTAGTAAGAATCAGGTAAATATTAAGCATTTTACAGTAAGTCAATTATTGGTTCATTATCTTCACATTTTATCATTTAGATTGAAAATAAGTAACATTTAATAGATAAAATGTCAAAGTAAGATTACTATATATTACTTAATTTTTTTTTTTTAAAATATCCTCCTATATGTGATTGTATGAAAATAAGGTGACATACATGATACTTAATATTTACCATACAAAACATCCTCCCATCAGAAAAAGATACAAAGAATTATCCTCCTTGAATCATTAAATATCGCTGCCACATATAAGGAGTTATGTCACACCCTAATTTGAGCTTTGCATTAACCAGAGGTGAATCATTTCATGATTAGTGAAATTATGAGGTATATTTCTACATTAACCTCTTGCGCCTATCCAATATAATGAGTCTGTTGAGCTTGTCATTTCACATAGAAGGTACACAACTGTTGCTAGACACATGGATGTCAAAGACGAATAAAACCTATTGGATTTTGTGAGACTCTCTCATCCTTGAAGCTCTTATTCTTCATTTGGTATTTTTTACCTCAGTGACCTATATTCATTTTATCAAGGCTCTAGTGGGTCCTTCCACTAATACCATGAATGACTACATACTAGCATGCTACGAAGCATGGAAAATTGCAGATCTAGTGTAAAATTCTAATTCTGGAGCTGTACAAGTGAATAAGTAAGTCGACAAAATATTCCACTGTTTAAAGGAAAGTGCAAGTGGTTGGGCCTGCTTCTCCACATTACAAATTTCCAAGATAGAATTATCGAAGAGGCCAAAAGTTCCTTCTAGAGGCTCGCAAACAAAGGAAAGAAAACAACAAATACTAGCTATGAATTTAAGAATCCGTAGGCAGTAATTGCAGGATATAGCTTGTACATGCTTTGTGAAAGAATGAAAGGTAATCAAACTCCTTTTATTTTTTTCCCATATTTTTTTTTTATGGAAATTATAAACACCACAATTCACATTAAAGGAGGTAATTTGTCAAACCAAGTCCATAACATCATCAAAATGACATTTCTTTTAATTTTGATTGTTGGCTCAAATTTTCCCCCAAAAAAATTATTTTTTGGTTCTGCAATATTGAGCTACAACAAATTATCGATTCACTAGAAAAACCATATGTAGAAAGTTCATATTTAACATCATAGTCTATAATGGAACCTAATACCTTAACTATATTTCAATATAATTTTTTTAAATTGGTAGAAATCAAATATTTGGGATTTTGAATTTGTAACAACTGTGAACTAATAGTGAGTGGATGAAAAATTACAACTATTAAAATCACGATATTTACATCTTGTTATAATTTTCTTTTAGCACTCACACAACACATCATGTAAACTAATGTTTAAAATTCAAATTAAAAAAGGGGAAGAGTTAGCCCATGAGACAACTCAATTAATGATTGCCATGATATAAAGTATTATATAAACGATAAGATTTAAATTTCAAATTCCCGTGGTTCAAACTAAAAAAAAAAGAGAAAAAAATTTAAAGACATAGTAATTTGGTAACTTAACCTCATTCCTCAGTATATCAACCAAAAATATTATAGGATGAAGAAATTTCAAATGAGGGCTTGGTTGTTGATTCGAGAATAGTAGTTTGCTTTTCATCCCATAGACAACATAAGATTACACTTTTTGAGGATGATTTAACAAGTTGGGAGTGACGCTTTAATCTAGACCCTAGCGTCACCTAATTTGGGAATTCTTTTGTTTCTGAACATTTTCAGGTTAAAATGAATGTAGCTTTTCAAGTTTCCTTCCAAATTTAACCCCTACGACTCACAGTTGTTGACTTGCTCCCTCGATCCTTCCCACTTCATACGAGGTATCCCATAATTTATCCTCCATGTATCCCTACGTCCACAACCTGCACTCAATAACTATAATCTCTCCCATTCTAAACATACAACTCCTTCACATCGGCCAATGAACTATGTATTCCATCCAACAGTTCTACCACATTAACTGAATGACCTGTCGTTCTTTCACAGAGCATGTATAAGCTATTCCTTATGATTACCACCTTCCAATTCATAGATTCATAACCACTATTTACCGTTTGGTTTCCTTTGTTTGTGATCCCCTAAAGGGAACTGTTGGCCACCTCAACAGTCCTTTGTTTGCAATCCCCTAAAGGGAACTTTTGGTCACTTCAGCAGTTCTTTGTTTGTGATCCCCTAGAGGGCACTTTTGGCCACTTCAATAGTTGTAGCTAGCTTGGAAGTCATTAATGGGGAGAACCAAGCCCATCCACTTGCAAGATTCTTTCAAACCATGGAATAATTTGTTAGCCTATTCAACAATATGACTTCAAGATTAGAATTTTCCACTAGGTCTACAATTTTTCATGCTTTGCAACTTGTGCATATCGCACACATGAGGATGTTTTTTTTTGGAAAATATTGATTACAATGTAGTAATATTACTTTGAAATTTAATCTATTGAATGTCATTTCATTTTCATTCAATTGAGTTACTCCCTTGGCCCTTCCTGCTTCGTAGAAGGCATTCCACAACCTGCACGCAACCATTATAATCTCTCACATTCTAAACATAGAACGCCTAATTAATCACATCGACCAATGAATGTATTCCCACAGTTCTTCCACGTTAACCGAATTAGCTTTCATTCTTTCACAGAGCATGTACAAGCTATTACCTATGACTATTTCTTTCCAATTCTTGGATTCATAACTAGTATATGCTTTTTCCTTTCCTTTTTCTATGAGGCCAGAGGGCAGTTTTGGATGCTTCGACACTTATAGCTTGGAAGTTGTTAATGGGGAGAACAAGGCCTAACCACTTAAGACCCATTAACATAGTAAATGACTCATCATTTTTTGAGTTAAGACCCATTAACATAGTAAAACAAACTTCAATCTCAATGTACAAAGCACAAAGAAAAAATACAAATATTAAAATCACAATCTCTACAACTCGTTATAATGTTCTTTTAGCATTCATACAACACATAATGTAAACTAATGTTTGAAATTCAAATTAAAATAGTTGAAGAATTAGCCCACAAAAGTAAACCAATTAGTGATTTCCACGTAATTGATCGCCATGATATGAAATATTATATAAACAATGAGATTGAATGTTCAAATTCCCATACACCAAATCAAGGGAAAAAAGAAAAAGAAAAAGAAAGAAATAATTGAAAACTTCACCATTTGGAAACACAACTAATTTGGTAACTTAGCCTTATTTCTCATGATATCAACCAAAAACATTATAGGATTAAGATATGATGGCTTAGTTGTTGGTTCCACAATAGTAGTTTTTCATCCATAGACACCATAAGATTACACCTTTTGAGGATAATGTAACAAGTGATGAAAATATAGAGGAAAAAAGACATAAAATTGACACATACAAAAAACAATAAATGTTGTTCTTCTATTAATCACACAAACTTGATTTGATTACAATAAACTCATAACAAAATATATCACACACAATTGACTTGATTACAATAAACCCATAATAAAATATTTATATTTTTTAACTTGCTAAAAATACCAACACTTTCTAAAGTTAACTTTTCCAAATATAAAATAAACTTAAACTTCTGATATTGCCTCTACTTAATTCAAGTCAAACGCTCACTTCATAAAAGTAATTACAATTTCCAACAAGAAGTTGGGAGCGATGCTTTAATCTAAACAGCTAATTTGGGAATTATTTTGTTTCTCCACATTTGCCGGTTAAAATGAATGTTGCTTTTCAAGTTGCCTTCCAAATCTAATCCCCGGAACTCGCAGCTCTTGAGTTACTCCCTTGGCCCTTCCCGCTTCGTAGAAGGCGTCCCATAATTTTTCTTCCATGAACGCCTCTGCCCACGACCTGCTCTCAGTCACTATAATCTCTCCCATTTTAAACATACAACTCCTAATCACATCGGCCAATGAACTTTCTATTCCATCCAACAGTTCTTGCACGTTAACCGAATTACCTTTCATCCTTTCACAGACCATGGACAAGCTATTACCTGCGATTACTGCCTTCAAATCCTTGGATTCATAACCAGTATTTGCTGTTTGCTTTCCTTTCTCTGCGAGCCCCTGGAGGGCACTTTTGGCCGCTTCGACAGTTCTAGCTTGGAAGTTGTTAATGGGGAGGTCTAAGCCCAACCACTTGCGCGATTCCTTCAAACCACGGAATAGTTTGTCGGCTTGCTTGTTCACCAGTGCGGTTTCAGTATTAGAATTTTCCACTAGGTCTATGATTTTCCATGCTTCGCAGCATGCCTGTATGCAGTCATTCACTGTGTCGGTAGAAGGACCAGCAAAGGAGCCACCAGAGCCCTCATAAAATGCAGAGAGTTCGATGACAATGGTGAGTAGGGAAACCACCATCATCTTATAAGAACTCTTCTCCAAGCTGAAATTCCCTCCTTTTCTTCTAACAGAATCTGTAAACGGCTCGGCAAAACTAAACTTCCATGTCCCTGTTTTTTCCAGCAAGGAAATCAGAGCTTTGCAATTTTTGCCATCGTTTTCCCCTTTTATCAGCCGTGCCTTCATATCCTTGATGGATTTCCGATTGGCTATCCACACTCCTGCTGGATTCTCTTCGGGCATGTGCATCACAACATCCGAGTATTTGACGAAATCACCAGGATTTCCTGGTCCAGTGACTTCACGGCTGTTGTGCAGATTATAGACCACCGAAAACTCAACATGACAAACCCGACCCATCAGAAGCCTCCGCATGTAGCGATTAGAGAAAACCATCTCTGAAATCAGCCAACAAATTTTGCTCAAAAGTACTAGAAAAATCTGTAGACAAAGCAAAGTGGGCAAGAGCTTGTACAGGCGGAGTTTCTTACCAAACATGATCAGAAATTTCTTCATATAGCTAAACCTATAGATTGATTCTCCATCCAATTCCTTGAAATCTTCCTGCATCTCTAGGATAGCTGTTTTCCAGAAATCCTCCACACGAAAATATTCCCGGAGACTTAAACCCTTGGTACCCATAAGTCTTGGATAGTAGACAACGGCCGTGAGCCATCTCCAGCAGATGATTGCCCACCCTGACGAGATGAAAATCCATTGCAGGGCGAGAGCCGTGACCCTCAACGAGTCAAATCCATCATTCACGAATGTGTATCCGTACTTCACAGATGCCAAGGAAGAAACCGCGATGCAAACCGTGACGAGGAAACCGATGGAGGAGCTCAGGACTGATCGGGCGATGATGTACTGGGGTTGGTGCGTCCGTACCGTGATCCATGAGCGCAGAGCGTGCTCTTCGACTGCTTCCCACGGAACCACAAATTTGGGGCTTTGGTATTCTGTCCGGAATAGGAGCAAGCGAACTCTCTGAGCCACAAACTCCTGAATACTCTTGCCGGCTAAAGCCGCACAGCCCAGAAAAAGGACGAGCAGCACAATCGAAGCGAAAACGATTATATTCGATACCTTCATCCAATCAATCGATCCCCATTTCCTCTTGTCGATATAGTCATAATAATCTGCATAGTCAATGTTTATCATATATATCTCGGAAAACAGATGAATAAGCACGCCGCTGGCGCTGATAGACAAGGCCAACATGTCGCTCCAAACGTTCCTGTGGCGGGATCGGGCAACGTCGGATAACAAGATTCCAAACAAGACGCACATCACGATTCTTCCCCCGAGATTCAGGAGTTCGTTATTGCTATTTTGATTTTGTAAGTCATAGTCCACGGAACAATCCCCAGACATGTCTGGGCATGAAACGGGATCCGTGCTAGGGAGGTAGAAAAGTCCCAGCAGCTGAAGAGTAAGAGCTCCGAGAACGAGAGAGTCCCCCAGAAACCAATGGGTTTTTTTCGTCTTTGACATCCATGCGTCCAAGCCAAGCAGCAGCAGCAGACATGCGGTGCCTGTTAAATGTGTAATTTCAACGCAGCCGAAAACCACCAAACAAAACCATCTATCTTGTTCGCACCGCCTTTTGGCAAAGGCTGTTTTTCCTTGGAGCCCTCCGAACACACTCACTGGCCGCCACGCGTCCCATGTACGAGCAACCGAAAACTGCTTTCCCCGGACGCTAAAGTCCGTTTGTTTTGCTGGTGGATGGTGTGCGAACCACGTCGGATCAGCTCAGCGATCTGGACGCATAATCTCCGCCGTTGACTTCCCGAAGATGCATAACTGCCCGCGACAAGTCAGATCTTTGCGTGGAGTGAAAGTCTTTTGCGTTGACCACCGTAGGAGGAATTTATGGAATTTAATGTTGGTCGTATTTTCTTTGGTGAGGTTTTAATATGTTATGGGTATGTCTTTTAATTTTGGTTATGGGCATTGTCCCATATGAAATACGATTTTTTATATATTTTTTTTTGAATACGTTCATATGTTAAAAACATGGCTACGTGCTGTAGTGTTTTTTTTATGTAATAGAGTGGTGGCTGCGTAGAGTTGTGTAATGTTTTTTTTGGGTGCACAGCAGTGCGATAATTTGGAATACCACAGGGGATGTAATGTTTTGTTCCCCATTGTAAAACTGAAGTGTATGTAATTTCTACAGCAATAGAAAATCTATGAGAGCAGCAGAGTTGTTTTTGTGATTCCCTCTTTGAACAGAGGAAGAAATATGTAACAGAGTTTCAGTTTGTTTTAATTAATAGAAATGCTTTGTGACTGTGTAATGGTGTCTTCTGAGTCATTTTGATTTTAAGAGGTTCTTGACAAAAGATCCTGGACAGAGTAAACAGAGCATTGTCTCTGTGGTGAATAATTTTATTTGGTTTTGGTATTTCTCCATTAAAAATACCCAACAGTGGTATCAGAGCAGGCCCAGGCTCTTTAAAAAGTTAAAGAAGCTGAAGGGAGAAGGTTGTTGCTGCAGCAAAACCTCTCAGGCAGACAGAAGACTCAGACAGCGAAGGATTCAGGTATTCCCCAAAAGCATTTCTTTTGTTATTGCTGAAGACAGTCAGTTGTTTTTAAAAAAAATCACAGTCAAGGATTTAAAACCATAGTTCAAGATGCAAGGAATGGCAAGCACAAGCATGGGTATGTTCAACACCCAGCTCCCACACTTTAATGGGAAGAACTATGACTACTGGTCTATAACCATGAGAGCTTTGTTCATCTCTCAAGATATATGGGAACTAGTAGAATATGGGTTTGAGGAACCAGCAGATGAAACTGAGTTCAATGCATTAACTCAGGGAGAGAAGGATCAGCTGAAGCTCAATAGGAAGAAGGATGCAAAGGCCATTGTCTTGTTGTATCAAGCAGTGGACCAGAGTATATTCCCAAGGATAGCAGCAGCTACAACATCACATGAAGCATGGCAAACTCTCAAGACAGCCTATCAAGGCATGGAGAGAGTGAAGACAACAAAATTGCAAATGCTGAGAAAGGATTTTGAAAAATTGAAAATGAAGGAATCAGACAACATTGAATCATTCTTCACTCATGTGATTGGGGTAATCACACAAATGAGAACTCATGGAGAAACCATTGAAGATAGAAGAATAGTGGAGAAAATATTGAGGGTCTTACCCTCAAGGTTTGATGCCATAGTCACCACCATTGAAGAGACAAAGGATCTCTCAAAATATTCAGTTGATGAGCTACATGCATCACTGATAACTCATGAGCAGAGGTTGAGTAGGAATGAAAACTCATCCCTTGAGCAAGCCTTCAAGACCCAGATGTCCTTTGGAAGAGGAAGAGGTCAAGGCAAAGGAAGCAAAAGAGGAAGAGGCAGAAGCCAGAATAGAGGAGGAAGGAACAGCCCATCAAATGCACAAGGAAGAGGCAGCAATCCAAATCAGAACCAAGGTCAAGGCAGCAACCAACAAAGAGAACAGTATCAGGCTCAAGGACAAAGGTATGATAAATCTAATGTTCAATGCTATTATTGCAAAAAGTATGGACATTATGCTAGTGATTGTAGAAAGAAACAGCATGATATGAACAGCAGACAAAATGCAAATGTTACAAGAGAAAACAACAGTCAAGAAAATGTCCTGTTAGCTTGTAACATGGCTGAAACACATAGTGAGGACATATGGTTTTTAGACTCAGGTTGCAGCAACCATATGACAGGGAATGTAGCCCTCTTTTCAGCCTTAAATCAGAATTTGAAATCAGAGGTCACTCTAGGAACTGATAGTAAAGTGTCTGTTATGGGAAAAGGGGAGGTAAAAATATTCACAAAACAAGGAGAAAAGAAAACCATAGCAGATGTCTACTATGTCCCCGGAATGAGATGTAACCTATTGAGTGTTGGACAACTTATCCAAAAGGGTTACAATGTTTACTTTGTAAATGATGTGTGCACCATCATGGACATACCACCCAGCAAAAGATGCATTGCTGAAGTGAAGATGACAAGGAACAGAATGTTCCCTCTTAGAATAAGAGCAGACTTGAAGAACAAGAAGGAAATGGCAGCAGTCACCCAAGAGGCCTTCCAAAGCGTGCCAAAGGATGAGAACTGGTTATGGCACTTGAGATTCGGGCATCTAAATTTTGGAGGTCTAAACTTATTGAGCAGAAAAGGAATGGTAAGAGGATTACCATTAATAGAGAAACCGGATAGCCTATGTGAAGGCTGCATTTTGGGAAAACAACAAAGAGAAAGTTTTCCATCAGGGAAAAGTATAAGGGCAAAGGCACCCTTAGAGATTATCCACTCAGATTTGTGTGGACCAATGCAAGCTCCATCATTAGCTGGCAGCCTATATTTCTTGACATTCATTGATGATTTTACAAGAAAGACTTGGATATATTTCCTCAAGAACAAAAGTGAAGTCTTTGAGAAATTCCAAAACTTCAAAGCACTTGTGGAGAACCAAAGCGGGCTGCACATAAAAGTATTGAGAACTGATAGAGGAGGTGAGTATATCTCAAATGAATTCCTAAAGTTTTGTAGAGAAAATGGAATACATAAACAGTTCACAACTCGGTACACCCCACAGCAAAATGGAGTTGCTGAAAGGAAGAACAGAACCATCATGGAGATGGCAAGGAGCATGCTGAAGGCAAAGCATTTGCCAAATGAGTATTGGGCTGAAGCTGTACATTGTGCAGTGTATATTCTGAACAGGTGTCCTACAAAAGCAGTCATGAACAAAGTGCCAGAAGAGGCATGGAGTGGGAGAAAGCAAGGAGTCACCCACATGAGAGTTTTTGGGTGTGTGGCCTATGCACACATTCCGGATCAGCTAAGGAGGAAGTTGGACAGCAAAGGGGAGAAGTGTATCTTTATTGGATACAGTGATGAATCCAAAGCCTACAGGCTGTACATTCCATCTACCAAGAAGTTCTTTGTCAGCAGGGATGTTCAATTCATTGAAGAGGAAGCTTGGGATGGAAGCATAGAGAAAACAGTGAACATTAAAAGTTGTTTGCCTCATGATGAAGATGAAGAGGAGGTGGCTGAAATGAATCCCCAAACAGCAGCACCAACACAAGGACAGCAAGGGACACCATTGAGGATCAATGAGAGTGCTTCTCCAAGCACACCACAAGGAGGAAATTCAAGTGCATCTTCAAGCACTTGCACACCAAGTGAAAGAGGTAAGAAGTTTAGAAATCTAAGTGACATTTATGATGAAGGAATGAATTCCTTATTTGCCTTGTTTTGTCATGTTGATGATCCTATTCATTTTGAAGAAGCTATTAAAGATAGGAAATGGATAGAAGCTATGGATGAAGAGATGAATGCCATAGAGAGAAACAAAACATGGGATTTGGTTGAGCTACCGAAAGGCAAAGAAGTCATTGGTGTGAAATGGGTCTACAAGACCAAGAGCAATGCTGAAGGCAAGATTGAAAGGCATAAAGCAAGGCTGGTTGTCAAAGGCTACAAGCAGCAGTATGGGAGAGATTATGAGGAGACTTTCGCCCCGGTTGCAAGAATGGAAACCGTGAGAGCAGTGCTGTCCATAGCAGCTCAAAACAAATGGAAAGTCTACCAAATGGATGTGAAATCAGCATTCCTAAATGGAGTGTTAATGGAAGAGGTCTATGTGGAACAGCCTCTCGGATATGAGAAGAAAGGAGAAGAGCACAAAGTGTGCAAATTGAAGAAAGCTCTTTATGGGCTGAAGCAAGCGCCAAGAGCATGGTACAGCAGGATAGATTCATATCTATTGGAGAATGAATTTGACAAATGTGAAGGAGAACCCACAGTCTACATCAAGGAAAAGGATGGTAAAATTTTAATTGTTGTCTTGTATGTAGATGATGTTATTTTCACTGGAAATGATATTTATCTTATTGAGAATTTTAAATCAGTCATGAAGAATGAATTTGAAATGACTGACATGGGTTTGTTGAGATACTTCTTAGGCATAGAAGTAGATCAAAATGAAAAAGGAATTTTTATATCTCAAGCAAGATATGTAAATCAAGTTTTGGGCAGATTTAAGATGGAAGAATGCAAGGCAGCAATCACTCCCACAGTGATGGGATTAAAGCTCAGCAGAGAGGACAGCAGCAAGGATTTTGATCCTAGCTTGTATAAAAGCATTGTGGGCAGTCTTATGTATTTAACAGCCACTAGGCCTGATTTAATGTATTCTGTTAGTTTGATTTCCAGATTTATGGAGAGGCCAAAGGAGGCACATTGGCAGGCAGCAAAGAGAATTTTGAGGTATGTCAAAGGTACCAAAATGTTTGGAATTCTATATCATGCCTCAGAACATTCAGATTTGGTTGGGTACACAGATAGCGATTGGGCTGGAAGTGTAGATGATCGGAAGAGCACTTCCGGTTATGCTTTTAACATGGGTTCAGGAGCCATTTCATGGGCTTCTAAGAAGCAGTCCATTGTAGCATTATCTACAGCAGAAGCAGAGTATGTGGCAGCGACAGCAGCAGCATGTCAGGCAGTATGGATGAGAAGGATGTTGAGAAGCTTAGGCCAAGAGCAGGCAAAAGCGACAGTGGTCTTTTGTGACAATAGCTCCGCTATTGCTTTGTCAAAGAATTCAGTGTTTCATAAGAGAACGAAACACATTGACACAAGGTTTCACTACATCAGAGAATTGGTGAGCAATGGAGAAATTGTCTTAGAACATTGCAGGACTCAGGAACAGGTAGCAGACATTTTGACAAAGCCACTGGACCAGAAAAGCTTTGAATTTTTGAGGAAGTGTCTGGGTATGACAGAATGCCCAGCTGTTGAAATTAAAGGGGAGTGTTAAATGTGTAATTTCAACGCAGCCGAAAACCACCAAACAAAACCATCTATCTTGTTCGCACCGCCTTTTGGCAAAGGCTGTTTTTCCTTGGAGCCCTCCGAACACACTCACTGGCCGCCACGCGTCCCATGTACGAGCAACCGAAAACTGCTTTCCCCGGACGCTAAAGTCCGTTTGTTTTGCTGGTGGATGGTGTGCGAACCACGTCGGATCAGCTCAGCGATCTGGACGCATAATCTCCGCCGTTGACTTCCCGAAGATGCATAACCGCCCGCGACAAGTCAGATCTTTGCGTGGAGTGAAAGTCTTTTGCGTTGACCACCGTAGGAGGAATTTATGGAATTTAATGTTGGTCGTATTTTCTTTGGTGAGGTTTTAATATGTTATGGGTATGTCTTTTAATTTTGGTTATGGGCATTGTCCCATATGAAATACGATTTTTTTTATATTTTTTTTTGTATACGTTCATATGTTAAAACATGGCTACGTGTTGTAGTGTTTTTTTTATGTAATAGAGTGGTGGCTGCGTAGAGTTGTGTAATGTTTTTTTTGGGTGCACAGCAGTGCGATAATTTGGAATACCACAGGGGATGTAATGCTTTTGTTCCCCATTGTAAAACTGAAGTGTATGTAATTTCTACAGCAGTAGAAAATCTATGAGAGCAGCAGAGTTGTTTTTGTGATTCCCTCTTTGAACAGAGGAAGAAATATGTAACAGAGTTTCAGTTTGTTTTAATTAATAGAAATGCTTTGTGACTGTGTAATGCTGTGTTCTGAGTGAGTTTGTTTTTAAGAGGTTCTTGACAAAAGATCCTGGACAGAGTAAACAGAGCATTGTCTCTGTGGTGAATAATTTTATTTGGTTTTGGTATTTCCCCATTAAAAATACCCAACAGTGCCGAACGACCAGTTCAACAGATTCACTGCATCAGACACGCGCGAGAGGTTAATGAAGAAATATGACACCATAATTTCACTTATCATGAAACGAGTCACCTCTGGCTAATGCAAAGTTCAAAGTAGGGCGTGGCGTAACTCCTTATACGGCGGCGAAAATATATAACAATTTGAGGAGCAGAGTTTTTGTATCTTTCCTTGGCGCGCACTATGGCAATTACCTTGTAATAATTTTATTTTTACATGATCTGATTTTTATTTCGACAAGATTTTTGTCAATGTGACAATTTTTTCAAAGTATTTCAAAAAAAAAAAAAATTACAGTAAACCATTCATTGGTAGATTGGTTTACTTTATATCCAAATCTCTATTCGTCACTTTCTTCCGAGTTCCCTTTCACCTTCTTAACAGTTTCTCTTTTGTTGATTCCTTCAATTTCTAGATACCATGCGTACGTGGTGGGGTGCTTGCCGATCATTCGTCAAAGTCCTTTCGACACCTTCTGTGACAATTTTTTCAATTTTTTCAAAGTCGGTGTGACAATTTTTTCAAACTATTTCAAAAAAAATACAGTAAACCATTCATGGTAGATTGGTTTACTTTATATCCAAATCTCTACTCATCACTTTCTTCCGAGTTTCCTTTCACCTTCTTCACAGTTTCCCTTTCTCTTTGGTTGATCACTTTCTTACGAGTTCACCATTCCCTTTTCTCTTTCGTTGAGTGGTGGGGTGGTTGCCGACCACCATCTCAAAATCCTTTCGCCACCTTCGTGACAGCTTCTGTGATGTTGTTTAACTCATTCGTTGACTGCATTCACACGAAAGAAATTTCGGTGAAATTCCTGTGATAACAACATTGCGATTTATTACCCTGGATGGGGTGTCCACCACGATCTCCCCACACATTGCCACCATCGATCAGTTATTTCTGAAATTCTATCCATAATTTAAAAAATATATATGTTAATATATTTTAGAATGAATATTAGACACTTTATTACTATTATAAAAATTTAATTGAGCGGTATAGGACTGAGGTTCAATAAGTTATAAAGATGGTCAATTTGGAAACTTAATCATGGATCTTCGTACAATGAACTCAATTTTTTTTCACTAATTTATTTTATTTAAAAAAATAAATTTATATGAAATATAAATTCAAAGTAGTATTATTTAAGTTGAATTTAACTAACAGAAATGACTTTTTTTTGAAAGCATGCGTACGTAGTGGGGTAGTTACCGATCACCACCTAAAAGTCCTTTCACCACCTAAAAGCATTTTTCATATATAGATTTTTAGGTCAATTTCTGTGCAGGATTTATGAGCCATAAAGAAATTCGGGCTTAAACAAGTAAATTTACAAATATTACCATTCATATGTTTCCCTTTTGAATAATTCTGGTTGCTTGTTTACGTTTTAAACAATTCATTAGGGTTATTATCATTATCTCCGTTGGTTTGTGAAATTATGGCGACCATTCCCAGTTTATCATTGGAAATGTAGAATGCTATAGATTCATAATTTTTATTACGGTTTTAACAAATTTCCATTAGGATTGGGGCTTTTCGAAGGCTTATTCATGTCATACCGTAATCCCTATTTTCCTCCTAGGAAAGTGGTTTTATGAAAAACCAATCCTTTTATCCAGCGTCCGAATGTTAGCTTGCAAATTTCCTTTCTGTTTCTCGTGTCCCTCTATTACTTAGCTTGTTCCTTCAGGGCCACTGAGTCGAACCCTGGAGCGATGGTGGCTTATTTGGAGTAACCTTTTCTCTGTTCCTCGACCCTGTAAGAGTGTAGCCATTAGAATAGGTTTCTGTTGGTGGTCTTGCTAGGGTTGTTTCTGTATTTGCTCTTGTGAAGGACCCGAGTCTTAAACCGTATTGACAGTGGTTTTGGGATCGTTTGGTTTTTCTGGGAAGGAATCCTACCAGATTCTGCTTAATCAACTTTTCGGGGGTAACATTTTCCTAAAAGCTGACTCAGGTAGGTAGTGACGGGTGTCCACAATCAATATCCTAGTACGCTTTTCCTGACGTGTGTCCCTGCTCCATATACGTGTAACTTTACTGTTCTAGGACAGTGTAGCTACCGAGGAGATTTCCAAAGCAGGTGGCTGATTCGGCGGCGTTGACATTCTGTTCGAAGGAAAAGTTCAGGTAAGTTTAGGCATGGGATCTGACGAGCCTGCTTGAGGTCAGGAGGTACTTATTCCCTGTCGTGTCATTTCTTGCAGTTGGCACGAGAAATATTCTCATGGGAATGTACCTGGCTTGACTAGTACATATCTGGGTGTCGTGGCCATCCTCGAGGGTGGTGATTCCGAGGACGGTTGGGACGTGGGATCCGTAGTGATTGAAACCAGTTTCATAGATAGGCGGGAAGGTCTTGTCCTAGTAAGGACACCATAGATTTAACACATAGAATGATGGACCCCTTTGAGTCTGACACGTCACTTCATGAAGCTTTTATCCAAGCCATAGTGGCGGCTAAGTCACAACGCCACGTAAACCAAAAAGTGATGAGGAAGGTGGCACACTCCCCTCGGCTGACAACCCTGGGGGACAGAAGTGACTTGTGGTTGGAAGCTGGGTTTACGCCTAAAAATAATATCGAGAGGAAAAAAGGTGGCGAAAGGAAAGGAGGCAAAAAAAAAATTCCCATAAAAATTACTGCTCCTGTGCTTATTCTCTCATTTAGTCACGACGTGCTCCTCGATCAAATTACAAGTCTTCAGAAGAGAGCTTTAGTAGGAAGGTGGTACTTTTCTGAAATTGAAGAAGCCGAGATGAGGCAGTGGCTAGCAAAGAACTTGAAAATCTTGTTGGGGTATGTTCCTATGGTGGTGAAACTCATGGGAGGATGGTATAGTTTTCATTTTCTGAGTGAAGAAGACCTCAAGAAAATTGCAGCAATGCCATGGGTCAAAGACCGGGGCTTTTTGGCAATGTACGCATGGTATGTGTGCTTCAATCCTTTGAAGCAAACGCCAAAGAATAAACTCATATGGGTCAAATTACTCGGTCTACCACTGGAATTTTGGATGAAGGATGTTTTTACTGATATTGGTAATGCCATCGGAAAACTCGTATACGTAGATCCTCGGTGTCTGGGAGCTAGGGATAAGAGGATTGCTTGGGTCCTAATAGAAAAGACTTTGGTGAGGCTTTTCCGGACCACATTGAACTAAAGTGGGAAAACATCAATCTCACTCAGCGTTTGGATTTCTGGGGAATTCCATTCCAATGCCTCAAATGTCACGAGACTGGTCATGTAATTGCTAATTGCCCCAAAGCAAGAGGAGGATGGTGGTTGTCGAGGGAGCATAAAGGGCCTCACCAAAGGATGCGAAAGGAAAACAAATCGGAGTGCTTTTCTCCTCGTCACGGTTATGTCAACAATCATACCGAAAATACTTCGGGCTCAGGTAATTCTAGTCACTCAAACCAGATATTCTCTGAACCTTCTCCCAGTTTTATAAAAAAGGCATCTACTTCTATTCCTATTCAAATCAAATCATCATCCCCGTCGTTTGAGCAGTCAGGTTCTCATATAGCTATTGATTCATCATTTCAAGAACATCCCCAAATGTTTTCATCTCCAGTTTTTTCTCAGATGTCGTTACAGTCACATCATTCTATGATAGATATCCCATCCACCTCATATGCTACCTACACACAAGCCCGTAGATTTCATTCTCCAGCTACTCAACCAAATTCACCAAAAGATAAAGATAAGGCACCTGCCCAATTTTCTCCAGTTTCCTCACCAATTAATTCTGTAGACAACGACCTTGATTTCCTTCTACAAAGGAAAACTTTTGACCTCAAGTCGCTTACTATCCATAAGCCGAAGGGATCAGGGTCTCCTATAATTAGCCCAACATCTGCAGGAAATATTACTATGAGGCGGAAAAACAACAGAGGTAGCAGACACTTTAGAGGTCGTCCTCGTCAAACACATACTACCTTGACAAATTCGTCGTCTCTCATTGATATACCTATCTCATCTCCCATCTCTCCCAAGGCACTTAGAGCGTGCATGCCCTCCAATAGGCTCAAATGAATTCAATTCTATCATTGAATATAAGTGGTTTGGGGGCCCATCCAAAATTTCTCGCTCTAAGAGATCTTTTCACTTCATCTAAATCCAGTATAATTCTCATCCAAGAATCAATGCACTCTGCAGCCCAAACAATTGACTATTTTAGGAGGATGCTTCCATCATGGTATATCATGGAAACTGATGCCACTAGTAGATCTAGAGGTCTTGCTGTTTTCTGGGACCCAAGATGGGAAAAATTGAAGGCATTTTCTTGTTCAGTGAGTATATTCTTGATTGCTTATATCAGAGGTATCTCTGGAAGATCGCATATTCTTAATGTATATGCCCCTTACAAAGAGAGGGAAGGTTTTTGGGATATAATGGAGGTATCGAGGATTCTTAATGCACCCTCTCTGATTTTGGCAGGGGATCTTAATTGTACCTTAGGCATAGAAGAGCTGTGGGGACAATCTAGGGTGGTAGACAGAATGGCACAGAAGTTAAGAGAAATGATTCTATCTCACAACTTAATAGATGTCTATCCATCCAAAAATGATCCCACTTGGGATAATGGAAGAAGTGGTAATAAATATATAGCTAAGAGACTTGATAGGTTTCTTGTCCAAGAAAACATGATAGAGAAGATGGGGGATGTTAGATCTTTTATTGTTGAAAATTATGTATCAGACCATCGCCCAATCACTCTTTTGTGGCGTAGCTCTGATACAAGGTTTGGTTTGCCTTTCAAGTTTAATAGAATCTGGCTAGAAGATTCAAATTTTGATTCCCTTATCCGATTACTCTGGAAGGAAAGAAGAAATACAGAGGAGGGCACTTCCAGTTCTGAAAGCTTTATAAATAGGCTATGTTTCCTTAAAGTAGAGGTTAAAAAATGGGAAAGGAAAAAGAAGGAGGAACTGAGAAGGGAGTTGGCTACTATTGAGGAGGAATTAAAGACCCTACATAACCAAATGGCTGTCCATTCTCTTCCTCCCATAGTAAGGGAGAAAATTCATGCTTTAGAACTAGGGAAAAAGAAAATCCTTCAAATTAGGGAGACGACATGGAGATTGAAAAGCAGATCATTATGGATTAGGGAATGAGATAAAAATACCAAGTTCTTTCACTGCTTTTCCAATCATAGAAGAAAACAAAATACAATTTGGCAAATAAAGGATCGAGAAGGAAACATTTATAACAAGCAATCATATATTACATCTCTAGTGGTTTCATATTTTAAAAAACATATAGTAGAGTGGAAGTGGAGGATGTGGATGCTCAGCTGTGGGCAATTGAAGAATATCCTAAAATGTTTAATGATGAGGATAATGCGGAGTTTTTTAAGGAGGTTAAGGAGGAAGAACTAGCACAAGCTATTAAATCAATGAAAGGAGAGAAAAGCCCGGGTCCAGATGGATGGACAGTTGAATATTTTTCTCATTTCATAGATATATTTCAGGAGGACCTGCTACAAAGGGTTGAGGAATCTAGGACGAAAGGATTCATACATCCTCAGCTAAACTCCACATATATCTCCCTTATTCCAAAGAAGTCAGAGGTGGAAACTTTTGCTGATTATTGCCCAATTTCAGTGTGCAATTTAACATATAAGATTATCTCTAAGATAATAGCCAACAGATTGAAAGTTTCTCTATCAAAATTCATCTCACCTGAGCAATATGGCTTTTTAAATAATAGAATAATTCATGATGCAGTGGCTGTGGCACAGGAATGTATGCACAATATTAAGTCAAAAAAGATGAACGCTGCAATGACGAAGGTAGATTTAAAAAATGCTTATGATTGCTTAGATTGGGGATACCTAAGAATGGTGTTGTTTATAGTTGGAATAAACTCAAATATGGCTGAATTGATCATGGGGTGTGTGTCAACAGTTCGCTATGAAGTAATAATAAATGGATTCGCATCCAAATTCTTCACTATCGGTAGAGGACTTAGACAAGGATGTGCATTATCCCCTTTCCTTTTTATCCTGGAAATGGATGGATTAAGTCTAAAAATTAAAAAGGTTGAGTCCATTGGAGAATTTGAAGCATTAAAAATCAACAGTCGTATCAGAGTTTGTCACAGCATTTTTGTTGACGATATTTTTTTGATGGGTATGATAAACATGATCAAATGGCTTTCACTTTCCTTAATTATAAAGAAGTTTGGGATAGCCACGGGGCTTGTTCAAAATGAACAGAAGTCTATTATTCTTTATGGCTCATGTAATAAGGATGATATCACATATATCCAGAACTCTTTTGGAGTAAAAGCAAAAAATCTAGACAAGGGTTTGAAATATTTGGGGTATCGTCTAAAACGAGGAAGCTACAAAAATGCAGACTGGATGTGGTTAGAGGAAAGATTCTACCTGAAGATTAAGGGATGGGAACATAGATGTTTATCTATGGGAGGACGTATCATCCTCACACAATTAGTTCTTACTCAGCTGGGGATTTACTGGGCACACTTGTTTCGCATTCCACAAGAGATTATTAATCTTCTGAATCGTGTAATGGCATGCTATATATGGTCCGATGCAGGAAGGAACCACAAATATGATTTAGTGAAGTTGAATAAGATCAGTAGACCCAAAATTTTGGGAGATTGGGGTGTTCTAAACTTAAAGCTTTTTGGATGGGCTATTATTTTAAAGTCATTATGGAGAGGCATCAACAACAAAGGCATATGGGGAAAGCTGATCCGATCTAAGTACATGAAGAATAAGGAATTTTCTTTTTGGTTCAGACAAGGAGAAATTGGGAAAAAAGGAGGCTCACAGATTTGGAACAACTTTAGAAGGGTCAAGAATATTCTCTTCGAAAATATCTCGTGATTATTTGGATTAGGTAACAGAATTATGTTGGGAAAAGACTGCATTATAGGAGTTGGTGAGGATGCACCTGGGACAGTGGAATTGATACCGCACCTGGATAGAAGAGGCATTTATGTCCTCAGTTAGCTGATTAGTGACTGGAATGGTAACATTCCAGTTTGGCTTGACTCCTCCCAACTAAATCTTACTGATCAGTATAAATTGGATCAGCTTCAACTTCTTAAAACATTAATGGAGGCAGGGATATGCTTTGACAACAAAGGGGATTATATTACATGGGCTGGAAAAAAGAAGAGTACAGGAGAAATTGAAGTGGCAGAATGCTATCTCAAAATATGCATGAAGGAAATTCAGAATGTAGAATTCTGTTGGTTTCACAGCTTTTGGAAAATTAATATTCCAATAAAAATTATAATCTTCCTTTGGCTAATGTGGCAGAACAAGAATATTACATGGGAAAACTTACAAAAGAAGAACCACCATGGTCCTGCGATATGCTATCTGTGCAGGCATAACTCTGAGGACAATGAACACTTATTCTTACACTACCATAGATCTGTTAATATTTGGAAACACTTCATCAACAAGATGCAGATTCCATTCATTCAATTTAACACAATTGAGGAGTGCTTAAAATGGTGGAGTACTCAGAGTAAAAGTAGGAGATTGATCACTCTGGTGGTTTTCTGGGAAATTTATAAAGGTCATAACCAACTCATTTTTGGTTCCAGTAGATGGGGGAAAAACATAATCTATGAGTTTATAGAACAGTAGGTTGTATCAGATCAGAATGTAGATATCAAGGAAAAAAAAGACAGAGAAAGGGAGACTTCAGATCACCAACTACTTGGTGGGGTTTTTTTGATGGGGCAACATAAGGAGGAAGATGTGGGTGCGGTTTCTACTTAAAGCTGTCAGAAGAAGAAGAGTTTCGGACACACTAGTACATGGGGGAAGGAACTAGTATGAAGGCAGAAGTTGTTGCTCTATGGGGTCTATTATGGTTTATTAAGTTTTTGGATATCCCTCAAGTACAAAATTTTGTGGGTTCCAAATGTATGGTAGATCATCTTAATGGGAAGAACAACATCCAACAAGTTTCCCTACAAGGTTGGCTGAGATGTATAAAAAACATATGGAATTCCTTTTAGAATCCATCCATCGAGCACATTAGCAGGGAACATAACAAGATCGCAGATGAATTATCGAAGAAAGGATTACTAGTCACAGAAGAAGGTATATATATCATGATGAGAATGGGATCAGAGGAGAAAGAAGTAGAAAATATAAAGTTGCTGGGATAGACCACTGAAGAACTCACAAAAAGGCAGAACTTCAATGCAGATAAGTTCATATAATTTCTCTGTTCCTTTTTGTTTAAAGTTTTGTACAAATTTTGGTTCTGATTTTGTATAGAAAACATATGTGGAATGACTACTTTAAGGTTGTGATTTACAGAACATGCAAATGATCTGAATTGCATCTTAGTCTTATAGAATCTCATAGTGAAATTCTGTGTTATATTGCAAATATGGCAGAGAGTATATAGTATCACAGATGTTGTAATTATTAGATAACATTTCAGCTGTATGTAAGTTGAGTATTTTCTCCCCCATGTAGTCATGTTGTGGATACCACAAGGTTTATGAGGACAATATGTCCTTCATAAGTATGTATTGTTTTTATCATAATAGGAAACAGACGGTTTTTTCTTGCTAAAAAAAATAAAATAAACAACAACAACAACAACATTATGATTTATTACTCTCGAATGGGGTGTCTAGCACAATCTACCCACACAATGTTGTTGTCAATCAATCACACACGGGTTTTGTGATAGTTGTTTATCCTCGCAATGACCCAAGCTAGAACCTAACACTTTGTTTCATTGTTTATTGGCATCTCCATTGCTCTTTAACATAACCATATTCCTAGGCTTTATAGAAGATTTGTAAACATTCATAGGATTTTTTTTTGTTGTATTAAAATTTTATTTCTAAATACATAATAAAATAATTATGCTTTTTCCAGTGGTATTTTCGGTCACATGATAGTTATTGTTATTTTGAAGTTAACCAAATTTAATATAGAGTTCCTATTTAACTTTAAGAAATAAATAACAATACGTAAGAAATAAATAACAATACGTTATTGTAAATAAAAAGCATTTTTAACTAATATTATTTTCTAATATAATATAAATATAAAGTAATTAATATATGGTGTATTTTAGCTATTTCACTTTTTGGTTTTTTTTCATTAAAATCTGTTGATACAATTCTTGGTGAGATTATGAATTTTTATTATTTTAAATGTATTTATGAATGCATAAATGTATTATGCGTCGTGAAAACCCCTTGGGAATTCACATTATGCAAACTCCAAGAGAGAACTTACAATTCCAAAAAATATTTACCATATTTAAGACAACTCTAACCATAGATATAACGAGAGAAAGACCAAAACATAAAAAATTCACTAAAATGTTGAGGTTTGCACTCAAAAAAGAGGTTTTCACCTTGGGAAATTTGATACTATGGGTCAAAATGTTGAGGTTTGCACCTTGAGAAATTTGATTCCACGGGTCAAAATGTTGAGGTTTGCACTCAAAAAAGAGCTTTGCACCTTGAGAAATTTGATCCCATGGGTGCTTCAGGTTTACACCTCGCGAGATTTGATCCCTCTCAATGCATGATAGATCCAAAGTTAAGATGCATCTAATCTGGTTTAATTATTAATTATTAATTTTATTTTTATATTTATATTTGTATTTCATTTTTATGTAATTTGACCTAGTCAAAATGTTTACATAACATAACATAAAGTAACCTTACAACATTTCTTCTATATTAAGCTAGTGAGTGTCTCTTGGTGCAATTATGTCTACCATCCTAGACCCATCTTAACTCTGAACCTATCAAGTGTCTAGAGGGATCAAATCTCTTGAGATACAAACCTTTCCTCAAGGTTTACACTCAAAAAGGAGGTTTTCACTTTGAGAGATTTAATACTTCTTAGTGCTTGACAAATCTACAGTTGAGATTGATCTAGGATGGTTTAATTATCAACCAATGGTTTAATTATTAACCAACATATATCCATCTTAACTTTGGATCTACCAAACATTGAAAAGGACCAAATCTCTTGAGGTGCAAACATCTTTTACAATGAAAAGAGATTTGATCCCTTTGGCCCTTGGTAGCTTAAGAATTAAGATTGACCTATGTTAGTTTAACTATTAGTTTTTATTAAATTTATTATCAAATGTGTGCATAAATTTCTCTCCATTACATTTAAAGTAATTTTATAAAATTTTCTTTAAAATATATATTTATATATTCAAAAATAATTTAAGATTTAAAATGTGAAACATACTCTCATATGTAATTGTGTGTAGTAATTGAATTTAAAGTAGAAATTTAACTTTTCTACACTTTAAAATATTTTTTTTAGTATATTCTTTAACTAATTTTATTTATTGTTAAAATTGCACTATATGATTGAGATCATAATTAAATTAAATTAATGTCTAAACGCAAAAAAATTGAATAAAACTTTTCTGAGTAATGTCTTATTCTTGAATTATAATATCTTAGACAATATTCTAAGGGAACAATTCAATATTTAATTAAAAAAATAGTCAGCATATTACCCACTATCTAATGTTATCACTAATGTAGTTATCATGATGAGAGAATTGACATTGAATATATTTATTTTCAAACTTTGAGAAATAGGGTTTTCCATGAAGAATGCTTACTTGGAGAAGCTCTACAACATCTGAAGGTAGAGATCATTCATGGTGCAAAAAAATGGTGGGAAGAGTTTCTGTTGGACGAGACATTCATTACTGAAAGCTTCTCATAGATAATCTTCTAAAGATGAATTTGGTAAATTAAAATTACAAATTGGTAATTCTTTGTATGTCATTATGTTTTTAGGAAGGTGAAAATTACAAGACATTACAACATCTCTTCAATACCTCTCAATGTTATAAAAATTTCATAAATCTAAATAAATATTTATACTTTTAGGACTTGCCCTTTAATTTTACTCAAAACGATTTTCTCATCAAAATTCAACATTTTTTCTTTGCAAAATATCTAAAATTAGGAGCGTTTGAATCATTTTTTTAATGGTAGAAATGGATTCAACACCCTTAAAAACCCTTGGAGCACCAAAATTTTTGGAACTTGAAAGATGTAACTTGGATTTCCAATGGTGGAAATTGATTCAACACCCTCAAGAACACCTAGAGCCCCTAAAATTCTAAAACTTGACAGTTGTAACCTTCCAAAATTTTTGGCTAGATTTTTTAAAATTGTGCTAGAAAAGCCTTTCATTTTTGGCTTAAATCATCTATTGTTAGGCCATGATATTTTATTTTATTTTTTATGTAATTGGACTTAACAAAAATGTTTTAATTAATAATTATGATTATTTATTTTATTATTTTCTTTTCTTTTCTTTTTTTAATGTCATTTGCGACATCAAAATATTTACATAAACATAATATTACAACATCTCTTCCATACTGGGTTGGAGAATGCCTCTCGGGGCAATAAGTATCTCTATTTTGGAGTAAGACTAAAATTTTTAATTTAATTATCATTAATCAATAGATGGATGATGGGTAGTTAACATCTACCAAATATCGACATAATATTTTTAGTAATATTGAGGATAAAGGTTTGAAAGTTATCTCAAAGATAGTTATGCTCTTTTTGAAATTTGTAAAGTGGTCATAAATCTCCATAACTAATAATATTAGTAATCTTGTTAAATTCTACATATATATATATATAACTCATATATTAATTGATTTTAATACTAATAATAATAAAAATTATTATTTAGTTCTCCTGATCGGGATGTGGGACATTGTTAGAGGAGACAGGCTGGGATGTGATATGGGTTGTACAAAGGTCATAACAACCGTCGTCCCCCACATGCTCAAGGTAGGGGGTGTAGTGTCCTTTGATATGAATGCATGGACGATGGGTTGGCAAGGTGGCAGAGGAAGGAATAAGGAAGGGTGGCAGAGAAGGTTAAGGCATTCGACGTGCAGGGTAAGAGAGAGCAGTTGTGGAGACGGGAGGTGACTCAGAGCTAGGGAGGGGCGAAGGAAAGCAAGGAACCTTGGTTGCAGACAAGAAATGGTTTCCCGGTATGTAATTTGGTCTCGCTCCTGTATCAATTCCATGATCTGGTTGGGCTCCTATATCAATTCCATGATCTGGTTGGGGTTCTGCTGGGGGAAGGGAGGAGCAAGAGGCTATCTCAATGGGGAGTAGCTCTGTATGGGAGGAACTAGGGGAGGAAAGGGAGTGCCATGGCCTAGTTCTTCTTTCTGTTTTTATCCCATTCGAACCAGAATCTTGGCAATGACATTGGCAATTGCAGGCTGAGAAGATACACGGGCCTATCTCTAGTTGCTCAGACTAGGGGAATAGGGGATAATGGGTTTTCCATTCTTGGGGGGCTGGTTTCTGAAGAGAGAGGCATGAAAGAGCTGAGGGTAGGGGGTAGCGATTTCAGCCATGGCAGTAGGACACTGAGAAAACCTTGGGAAAATGGGCACCTGCATGGTATTGAGGGCAACGCTAGGGATCCTGGGTGAAATTCTAGACAGAGGGGCAAGAAAAGCCATGGATGGCATCTGCTCGCTAAGGGTGTTGAAAGTGGGTATAAATGCAGGTGCCATGCTAGGCTCCAAACGAGCTTGAGGGCTTGGTTCCAGATGCAGTGGGACGACTGACAATTGAACCATAGTAAGGGGGAGGAGTACTTTGAGGAGCCTAGGAAGATGAGTGAGAAACCCGATTCCCTTGGCCACTTGTGGGCTCTGGGCTACCTTAACTTTCAGGTGGTGAAGTACAGAAGAGAGGCAATGTATGAACAACAAATATGGGATGACACACAAGGTTTGACGGACCTAACTTTTTTTTGACTATCCATAGGGCGTCATTGCACAGATTATGGCTCGAGTAGCAAGAGGACATGGTCGAGGTAGGAGAGGTCCAACCCACCGAGCAGACAAGGGGTTGAGAACGTCTAAAGCACGTAGGGGTCATAAGCCCATCGAGCACCTCATAGCAAAGGCAATAGAGGCATACCGAGATGAGACGAACATGGGAATTCGGAAGCTGATTGAAGACTAGGAAGCGAAGATTAAGTAGGAAAGTGAACTAGAGGAAGAGATCGACAATTGGAGGACATTGGTCCCAGATCCAAGGAGTACCCATGGTAGAATTACTCATTTTAAACACACCCTTTATTTGTATTTATTAATGAAAAGTCTTCTTGGAAAAGCGATGGAACAAATCTATATGGTGATGGCGGTAACAGTGAGGGCCTACCAAGCTATAAAAAAGGACATGGAAAAAATAATCTTTCAATTGCAAAAACAGGACACCAGGATGGATTGAATCGACCACCACATCCCTTGCATCCTGGAGTTGTATGGAATTCCGGGGGAAAATGTTGAATACCCTGCTCCTGTAGCCTCTATCTCCGATGAGAAGAAAGACAAGATTCCTCATGCTTCATTTTTGTTTATGCAGTTAGCTTTTGATTTTCCTGTTGCTTATGCTAGTTTTTATAGTTATGTAGTATCTAGACATGAGATTGAGATTTATCTAGCTTGGCTAGAAAGACTGAAGCAATTTTGTTTTTGGATGGCGTATAATGCTGACTAGTGGCCAACAGACTTGGTTACCCCTCGGGGCAAGTTGAGACCACCCAGTCAATCTATGTGGGGTAAATTTGCCTAATATATAATATATAATAGAAAATAATATATATATATATATATATATATATATATATATATATATATATATATAGATATATATATATATATATATATATGTATGTATGTATATGTATATATATAGATATATATATATATATATATATATATATATATATATATATATATATCTATATATATATATATATATATATATCTATATATATATATATATATATATATATACATATACATATACATATACATATACATATATATATTATTTAGTTAATTTTTATGATTTAATAATCATTTAATTTATTTAAGCACAATATCATTACTAGGCGAAACCTTTTCTTCACTAGAATCTAGAGATAATTTCAACTGAAATTGTGATTTTTTTGGGCTACGTTGATGTTGTTGGAAATTCCAACATGTCAAGGGATCTCCCCGGTAATAAGTCCCAACTAGACCTCAGACCGTTTAGAGTAGGAGCCCCAACAGTGGGTAGTACAATATCGCCTTGACTGCGGTTGTGCGCAGAGGTAAGTAAGATGTCCTTGTTGGAAGCAAGGGTGTGACCTTGTAGTAAGTCAAGGAAGGTGCATCAAAGGCTCTAACACATGGAAGGGGAGAAGACTACACCCCTTGGAAGCCTGTGATAACACGTAGCTTGAAAGGGAACACATGAGCTGAAAGACATCACGAGATGGAAAGCAAGATAACCGACGATCCAAAGTGATGGATTATACCAATAACACGCTTCAATAAGATTCATACAAATACATATAGAATAGTCCATACATACATGCGTAAATTACAACTACATACATCATTAGAGTAACGAGGATAATTGAACTATAATAAAAATATATGCATGAAACGTGTTTCCCCTATTATATTAAAAGAGTGAAAGAACCAATCATACATACAACCATGACAACCACTAGCCCGGATAGTGGAACATTACAGTCACTGCCGCCTACTCCTCCGAAGAGATGTACTAGCTCTACACTATGGAGAAGGAAAGGCTTGTTACAATACACTCCAATCTTTCTCTAAGTTATACCTATAGGAAGCTTGGCTCCCAAAAGCCTGTACAATGAGTTATGAGGTTCTATAAATATCAAAGGGTAGGGTGACCCTTGACATTCCCCTTTGTGATTCTTCAACTACCCTCATGACTATTCAACTTGCACATGACTGCTACATTCTACTATTGACACTTGGTCTTTCACTTTACAATATGTTTACAATACAATCTGTACATGTACCCATGTGAGACAAAAATGAGCTTAAGTAAGCCATGCAAGACATCACTAAGACTCGGACAGCTGTGGGAAGACTAACTCTTCGACATCCTCTCCATGATCGACGGTGGCGAACTAATGCCAAGCTTGGTAGTCTGTTATGGTGTCTGCGTACTCTATGGTGACATCCTTCTGAAAGCGAAATCTTGCCTTCATTGCATCCAGGTACATTGATTTGGCACCTTTTTCCAACTTGTCAGATAGCATGCACATCATGTTCCTGAGTGTAACCGGACCTACAACATACTGGTGCATAGTGTCTGCACTCATATGCAAGTCTTTGTTGGTGGCTATGCACATTAACTGATCAAAGTACATGTCAAGCTCTAGTCGGACTTGGTTCTTTGTCTTCGTGCACACAATGACATCCATGCTCTTGAAAAATCATGCATGTGAAGTCTATAAATTGGTGATGAGCTGCAGGAGTTCCTCATAGTTCCTGATCTGAATCTGGATGCGTGCCATCAACTCCACTACCTTTGGCTTCATCATCTTTGGCAAGTGCAATGGGGATCCCATGTACCTCATTTTGCATATCTGCATGTGATCGACAAAAATTTGTATATCTGACAAGATGCATGCTCTCCTAGCATAACGTTGTTTCCAACTCTTAAGATGGAAAATTGACTTATGCACAGTGACGAACCTAAAGTACAGCTTCCGCATGACTGTCTCGAGAGATGATACTTCATCAAGTATCGTTTTCCTCAACTCTACTCTAGTGGATGTTGTAGCTTGCACTTCTCCCTGCTTGGCCACTTGTAACTGCTTAGCCATGCGCTCGTTCTCAGCTATCAAGAATCGAACACTCAACTTGGTGGCTTTGGTTATGCCCTTGTATCATCGGTCAATGCAGTTGGATGTCTACGCACATTGGACACTATCACTCGTTCTTCAAACTACGCATGAGATACATGGACATCTAGAGTGGGCACTTTGTGTGATTGGACCACTCTGTGTTGTGACTCATCGAATGATATGTTGTGCACATTCACTTCTGGATTGTCCTCAAGGATTTCAGTGTCTCCTTGATCGCTTGTGACTTTCCTTGCTCTCGGATTTGGTGAAGCTGGTGGAGTGACCTCTCAGTTTTGAGGCATGAGGTCAATGTCCTGATATAACTCGGGTTGAACCATATCCGTGTCCATCTGCTCTAGCAATCTATTTAATCTCTTGAGCAAAGTCCTACACCTGCGACTTCTCACACTGTCTACAATGTGCCAGTTGTTCGGATGAATCAATAACCTGTATGGGTGCAATTTCATCAATATGTGCTTTTTGTGCCTTTTGTTTTTTTTTCCTGCTGCACTTCCTTCTCTCTTCTACATAGCTTTTTTTCTTCCCTGAGTTTCTATTTCAACTCCTGCAACTCCTTTTCTGCTTCCTCCAGCTTCTTCTTCTCTCTTTGCCTTTGTGGGACTCTCTCGTTGTGTTGTCACCTCTTTGCCTTAATCTCCAAATATTCTCTTAACATGAGTGGATATTCTTTGAACTTGTAGCTTTGATCTACCTCTGCACTGTCAACAACCTTCCTCTTACCTTTGTCAAGCGCAGGTCGGTTGCCCTCTATTGTTGCTGATGATGTTGTTTCCTTCTGCACTATTAACCACTCTACTTCCATTATGACTGGTACATTGAGCCTGGAGAAGTTGTAGCAATATCTCCATTGGTCTTCCTCAGGCCAATGACACACCCCATGGATCCAAGGATGATACACTCTCACACAGTGGTCCTTCACTAAGGGATGTAGGTCATATGGATTGAAACTTCTGGTGTTGAAGGTGAACCTCTTGAATTCCTTCATTTCAGCCTCAATATACTTGAGATTCTGGATCTCATACAACCTGATTTGCAAAGGAAGAGTGGGCCAATATGACTTCTTCTCCCTATCTTGTCTTGCTAACAACCCTGTCGAGATGTGATACGAAATTTCTTGCATGACCAACTTATCCATGGCCAACTTCGATAAAACATGCAGAGCCTTATCCGCGTTGTACATTTGGATGAAGGTGCCAAGGGCTGAGGGATACTAATCTACTAGGTTAATCAATGCCTCCATTGTTGCCTACGACATGCAAGGTGGATCCTGCTCAAATATCATCCTTTATACCAGGGTGACGAAGTTCTCTGATATCTGAATGATAATTCCACGGAAACTGCATTTGGAGAACAACCTGCAATAAGTGTGCATAGAGGTTTCTGAAGTTGTCCATGCCTAAACCCAAGCTTGGGAACTGTTGACGAGCACAAATTTCATCAAGTATGTAAGCAGACATGAAAATATTTACCTCCTAACCCTTGGGGAGATGTCGAGCTTCTGTTACTTGTTCCTTCAACCGGAGAGCCAACATATCAGACTGGTTGAAAGGTCTTCCTTTGTTCACTAACTGATCCAAAAAAATCACCCAACTCTGCGGGAATGTTTCTGTATTTTCTTGGCTGTATAAGCGGCATGAAAAGATGACCGAGAGATTATATCATTTTCGCAGTATCCTTGTCTTGTAAACCAGGTTGGGTGTTGTCCTAAACTTACATGGCTCTTTCACCTAGCTCTTCAAGATGTCTCTTGAGTTTTCTCTTATACTGTTGGGCCTGGAACATCTGTGGTATGCATGTGCCCAAGATCAAGAAGAATATGACTTTTGTCTCCACAATTATAGATTAGAATCTGAAGGTTGAATTCTTCAAAACACATTTCATAGTGAAATATTTTTTGGATCATTGCAAACTTGTTGCTTCAAGAGTAAGAGTTGGAGGACTATACAAATTTCATGTCACGAGCAAAAGTCATTAGGCACTAACTTCTACAGTTTTGTCAACAGAAATCCTTTGGCACCAGAGGTATGTTCATATCAATTATCATGATTTGTTGTTATTGCAGAAAAAATAAAATAAAATAAAACAAACAAACAAATTTGGTTGAATGATTCTCTACGCTAAAGAATGAGTATGATACTTGTGAAGGTTGTGCATTAGGATAAATTCACAGAGATGAATTCCCCTCTAATTCTGAGAGGAGAAGAAGAGATGTATTAGAACTTGTGCATTCTGATGTTTGTGAACCAATGCAGACCAGATTCCTACCAGGTGCTTATTATTTTCTGTTGTTTATTGATGATTTCACAAGGTACACTTGGGTGTACTTCCTTAGGAAAAAGATTGATGTCTTTGGGTTTTTCAAATAATTCAAAAACAAGGTAGAGAAGCAAACAGGGAATTTCATAAAGATCCTATGTTCAGATCAATGAGGATAATATAGATTGGGGAACTTTGTCAAGTACTACAAGGATCGTGGAATAGTGTAGCAATTTATAGTACCCTACACTCCACAGAAGAATGGTGTTGCAGAAAAGCAAAATAGAACATTGGTGGATTGTGCACAGAGTATGATCAAAGGTAAGAATATCTCAAATTCTTTTTGGGCAGAAACCATTAGTACCATTTTTTATTTAAAGAATAGAATTCCAACAAGGTATCTTGATCTCAAGACCCCATTTCAAATATAAGTATTGATTTTAAAGTATATAAAAATAAATTAATTATTTTAAATAAAAAAAATATAATTATTGAATTTTTATTATTTATTATTACTTTTATAAATATGTTTCTATTGTTATATTCTTTATATATATATATATATGATATTAATAATAATTTAGAATTTTTTAATAATAATAATGCTAATTTAAAATAAAATTATAATTTAATTATTTTTGAAATATTATCAATGCAAAATAATATATATCATAAAATAAATATGGCAATGTAATAACTACACTAATATTTATTTAAATAGAAAAACATTAATAATAATATTGAAACACTTATAACCAACAAACTTATTCAAATATTAATGTGTTTTCTTTAAGTGTAATTAATAATAACAAAATAGAAAACATTATTATTTTAAAAAACAAAATAACTTTCCAAACCAAACCACATTTACTTGTGGTTGATATACATCCAAAGAATCATTTTCCATCACTTATATTATTAATAATAAACTTATGGCATTCATCATTTTTCATCATTTATATTATTACTAATAAACTTATGGTATCCATCATTTATATTATTAATAATAAACTTATAGTGTTCTTGGGTGAATATGGACTTTGGAGCTTTGACACACATGACATGCAATAACCACTGATATGAGAACTTCAAGGAAATAAGCAATAGCGAAAACATTTATCTTGGAGATGATCATGCATATCAGATCAAGGGATATGGTGATATTCTAGTGATTTAACCAAATGGCAGTGTCAAGTGCATTCATAATGTTATGTATGTGCCCCAGATCAAGAAGAATCTTATTTTTGTCTCCACAATTATAGATTAGAATCTGAAGGTTGAATTCTTCAAGACACATTTCATAGTGAAAGATTTTTTGGATCATTGCAAACATGTTGCTTCAGGAGTAAGAGTTGGAGGACTATTCAAACTTCATGTCACGAGTAAAAGTCATCAAGCACTGACTTGTATAGTTTTGTCAACAGAAATCCTTTGGAACTAGAGGTATGTTCATATCAATTATCATGATTTGTTGTTATTACAGAAAAAATAAAATAAAATAAAACAAACAAACAAATTTGGTTGAATGACTCTCTATGCTAAAGAATGAGTATGATACTTGTGAAGGTTGTGCATTAGGGAAAATTCATAGAGATGAATTCCCCTCTAATTCTACTAGGAGAAGAAGAGATGTATTAGAACTTGTGCATTCTGATGTTTGTGAACCAATGCAGACCAGATTCCTTCGAGGTGCTTATTATTTTCTATTGTTTATTGATGATTTCACAAGGTACACTTGGGGGTACTTCCTTAGGAAAAAGATTGATGTCTTTGGGTATTTCAAATAATTCAAAAACATGGTAAAGAAGCAAACAGGGAAGTTCATAAAGATCCTATGTTCAGATCAACAAGTATAATACAGATTGGAGAACTTCATTAAGTACTACAAGGATCATTGAATAGTGTAGCAATTTACAATATCCTACACTCCACAGAAGAATGTTGTTGCAGAAAACAAAAATAGAACATTGGTGGATTGTGCACGGAGTATGATCAAAGGTAAGAATATCTCAAATGCATTTTGGGAAGAAACCATTAGTACTATTGTTTATTTAAAGAATAGAATTCCAACAAGGTATCTTGATCTCAAGACCCCATTTCAAATATAAGTATTGATTTTAAAGTATATAAAAATAAATTAATTATTTTAAATAAAAACAAAAGATAATTATTGAATTTCTATTATTTATTATTGCTTTTATAAATATGTTTTTCATATATATATATATATATATATATATATATATATATATTAATTATATTTAATTGATATTAATAATAATTTAGAATTTTTTAATAATAATAATACTAAATTAAAATAAAATTATAATTTAATTATTTTTTGAAATATTATTAAGATATATCATAAAATAAATATGGTAATGTAATAACTACATTAATATTTATTTAAAGAGAAAAATATTAATAATAATATTAAAACACTTATAACCAACAAACTTATTCAAATATTAATGTTTTTTCTTTAAGTGTGATTAATAATAACAAAATAGAAAACATTATTATTTTAAAAAATAAAATCACTTTCCAAACCAAACCACATTTACTTGTGGTTGATATATATCCAAAGAACCATTTTCCATCATTTATATTATTAATAATAAACTTATGGCATCCATCATTTAGATTATTAATAACAAACTTATAGCGTTCTTGGGCGAATATGTTCCAAAAACTTTACTGAAAAATTAAATAATATGGGGCAAATGGTGGTGTATTCATTCACATGTTGGCCATACTTGCAGGCCAATGCCTTGAAAGCTTCGCAACATTGCTTTTCATTCTAATCTCAAGCCTTGCACAGATTCATTACAAGAGAATAATCCCGACCCTTGGGCAGATGTCGGGCTTTTGTTACCTGTTCCTTCAATCGGAGATCCAACATATTGGACTGGTCGAAAGGTCTTCCTTCATTCGCTAACTGATCCAACACAATCACCCAACTATGCGGGAATGTTTCTGTATTCTCTTGGCCGTATAAGTAGCATGAAAAGATTACCAAGAGATTATATCCTTTTCGCAGTATCCTTGTCTTATAAACCTGGTTGGGTGTTGTCCTAAACTTACATGGCTCTTTCACCTAGCTCTTCAAGATGTCTCTTGAGTTTTCACTGCTGCTAGGCCTAGTGAAGGGTGCATCAATTATAACCACCGGTGCAGCAAGTGATACATTGCCTCAAAGTCCTTTGCCCTGAAGGTAGTAAGTTCTGTTCCACTAACACTGCTCAACACCATTGTCTTTAGATCAGTATCCGAGAAAATCGAGTAGATCATGTTTGCACATGGAAACACGGGATACCTGCATGCAATCCGGTACAAACTAGACTTGTGTATGTTGACATAGACCCTGCGGCTTTCCAAATTCTCCTCAAATCTGCCTGAAAAGATGTCGTTGATGTCTTTCCATTTCATCTTGATCTCCTTGTCTATGAAAATCTTAGTGTCTTCATAGATGGGCAAGCTCATAGACACTTGCTCAACCACATCTCCAGTTGCACTCTCAATGGTGTCCTTTGACCCTTCTCTCTTGGAAGTCATTGTACCTTGCTGTTGAGAGACTGTTGAACATTTGTGATACCTGGAGACAGAGCAACACTCATGGAAAGAAAACTATCAGTTGAAAACCACTTGGTAAAATTGCATCTGCACAATTCCAGGGGACAACAGGGTGCTACCTCTCCAAATTCCTCAGAGCAAGCCTAGGAGGGCAATGCTAGACAAGATCTATGCAATTTCTGGGAAGAGGGCAGAGCCTTCCATCCCAAAATTGCGCAGTGCAAGCCAGGCATGGAAAGGTTTGGGCCAAGGCAGCCCAAACTCGTCGACAGGTGACTGAAAAACTACAACGGTTGAATGCAAGTGCGAAGGTGAACATAGACATGAGTGAATGAAGATACATGAAATCAGTGAGTGCAATATTTAGTAAATGGGAAAACAAGTAAGTGTGTGAAGTGATTCCCCACAACGACGACCATTAGTGCAAAAACAGTGTCATGCATGCGACTGGAAGGAGATGCAATGGAAAACTTAAAACAATGCTTCCACAAGCTAACATGCATTAAAACTATAGCAAGCGTTAAATGAAACCAAGCAAACAACACCCACACAAACCGAAATACAAAAAACAACATAAAAGGAGCAAAAGACATGAAAAGTGGACTTACCAATAAAAAGATGACATGGATGTGTTGAATGCTCCTAGATGCGATGGGGGATGCCACAGCTCCAAGATGGAAGTGAAGAATGAGCTCTGAAGCGAAGAATACATGGTTTTGACAAGATCGAGGTTTATGACTCACGTGCCAAAAATCTAGGAAAAGACGACACTTGGCGGGAGGTTTCTAAAATGGATTTGGCATGTAACCCCTAGCTACTGAAAATGGATCCCCAAAATCTAGGGATACCTTTTTCTTTTTTCTTTTTTTCTTTTTCGAAAAAAATCAAGGCATGCGTGCAAAGAAAGTTTGGTCAGTCCTGGAGGGAACCAGTCAAATTGGGAGCACATGCAACATACTCCAAGCCTCTATATGAATTTTGCGTAGTTTCTGGGTTTAGTGGCTCTGGCTTCCCCTCAGGCTCTGCGCAATTTCTAGACTGAAGCCAAGGTTGTCAGCTAGATCTGCACAAATTTTCAAAGCAAGCCTAGTGATGAGCTTCTCTGTGCAATTTTCAGAGGGAAAGTTGTCTGCTTGCTCTACACATTTATGGAGAGCAGCAGGCTACCTTGATGCTTTGCACAATTCTGGAGAGCAAGGTTGGTTACCCTCCAGTTCTGCACAATTCTTCAAGTGAGCACAATAGCCAAATAATTACCAAGTCACAGGATGTCAGCTTGTGGTTGGAAGGAAAACAAGCTAGCAAACACAAGTTAATAAGTCAGAAAAACTCAAATGAAGCATAAGTACCTGTCAGTGCAAGGCATGCTACTAAGGATGGCTAGTAGGGAGGTTCCAAAACAAAGCTAAGGCAAAATTTTGGAGTGTTGTAGCCACTACAACTAGTTAAAAATAGGTTTTTGAATCCATAAATAGATTTAGTGACTTGAAAATCTCGGAGAATTTGAATTTTGTAGATTAAACAATCTTTTAAAATTCTCTCCAATTTCTTGGTTGGAATTGAGAAAAAGAAAAAGAAAACGTAAAAAAAAATTGTTTATTAGTTAAATTGTGCATTTAATTTAGATAATTGTGCTTTGAATTGATATTTTATATTAATTTTTTATATATAAAATAAATTTTAATAAAAACAAGTTAGTATAAAAAGAATTGAGTTGATAAATTTATTAGAATTGATATATTTATTAGATTGGTTTGAATGAATGTTGTGAAATAACTTGAAAATAATGGAGAACCCAATAGTTAGGTTGTTTGGATTTTGGTTGTAATTAGTAATTAGATCTTATTTTTTAGGAGGTTGTTTGATCTCCCTAACTAAACATATTTGTATAAGACATGTATTGTTTGATTTTTTATTCAATGAAACACAGTGAAATGAAAGCCTAAGGGGCGGCTCCTCACTTGAGGACTGCAAGTTCCATTCAATTTGGTTTTGTTTCCCATTTTGAATTGGTATCAGAGCAAGATTGTGAGGTTGCAGTTGATTTAGTTTGGTGTGAAGGGTTGTGTTTATTCAGTTGCATGTTGATTTGAATCCTATCAAGGAGAGGAGCGCTTGGGAGATGTGGATTTGGGACCTCAAGGGCCTTGGTCCAGCCTTTTTATCATTTAATTCACAGTCGTTACAGAATTCCTGGGGTGCCTCTATTCGTTTGTTGGCCTTTCCCGGTCCAAGTGACTTTCCCAGAATTTATTTCCCACTGGAATATTAATATTCCAGCAACGTAAACAATCTACGCTTGGCATTGCTACTCAAGCCGCTATTAGTCAACATTTGAACGTGGATCTATGCCTCATAGGCATGGTAAATGTGATTGAGTGCCACTGTGACGGGGTTGAGAGTAAGTTTGTCGTCCTAGACTGATTTTGTCCACAACCACTATCACATTAGACATGGAGTTCGAGGAATACTCGAGGTCAAGGATGACGTTTGCAAGCTTGAAGGTATCACATAGGCAGCCGATGAGGAGAAAACTGAGCAGTAGATTCGACCTGCATATAATAGATGTGAGTGATATGTGATTTAGTCGGACGTGTTGGCAGGAACAGTGTGGCATTTTCTCAGAGGTGTTGGAAGGAACATCGTTTGGTCAGACGTGTTGGCAGGAACAGTGTGGTATGCATGTACCCAATGTGTATAATTGTGGTGCGGTGAACGTGGAAGAGTGTGGGAAGTGTGGTGCTCAATTGGAGAGTTGATCTGCGTGCATAGGTACAAAGAAGATCTTCCACGAGCTAAATTTTGTAAGATACCAATTTGCAACAATCATGGGGATCTTTTCTTCATTGTGTTCTAACTGAGCGTGGAAAAGCGGCAGCAGGAGCTGATTAAGGCTGATACGGGTTGTTTGATTCGTGGAAGGTCGAGTCGTGAAAATGTGTCTTGAGTAGATGATATATGAGCTTGAGTAGTGCAGAGATTACCTTTTTTATTTTTTATCGGCGCTCCCTCTAGTAAAGCGTGAAATGCGATGACAGGGAAAACTTATGTTTTGAATTTTTTTGCGTATCAACACTCCCTAAGATGAATCTGGAGGTGATCTGCTCACCGAGATAGTGTTGACATTGTCTACATTAGAAAAAATATAGGAGCGACCCACCATGATTTTCTTTAATATGTCTTTTTTAAGATATCAAAAAGGAAAAAAAGATTATTTTTTTGCCTCTATTTAGAGTTGCTTTGAAAACATATATATATTTGGAGCAATTAGTGGTGCTTGTCAAGTGCGAAACAGGGTACTGTTGTAGATTGGGTTTAGTGACAAACCCGACCCATCAGAAGCCTCCGCATGTAGCGATTAGAGAAAAGCATCTCTGAAATCAGCCAACAAATTTTGCTCAAAAGTACTAGAAAAATATGTAGACAAAGCAAAGTGGGCAAGAGCTCCGAGAACGAGACAGTCCCCCAGAATCCAATGGGTTTTTTTCGTCTTTGACATCCATGCGTCCAAACCAAGCAACAGCAACAAACCTGCAATGCCGAACAACCAGTTCAACAGATTCACTTCATCCGACATGCGCGAGAGGTTAATGTAGATATATAACCCCATAATTTCACTAATCATGAAACGAGTCACCTCTGGCTAATGCAAAGTTCAAAGTAGGGCGTAGAGTAACTCCCTAGGGCGGTGAAAATATATAACAATTTGAGGAACAGAGTTTTTGTATCTTTCCTTGGTGCGCACTATGGCAATTACCGTGTAATAATTCTATTTTTACATGATCTGATTTTTATTTCGACAAGATTTTTGTTGGTGTGACAATTTTTTCAAAGTATTTCAAAAAAAAAATACGGTAAACCATTCATTGGTAGATTGGTTTACTTTATATCCAAATCTCTATTCGTCACTTTCTTTCCAGTTCCCTTTCTCCTTCTTATCAGTTTCCCTTTCTCTTTCGTTGATCACTTTCTTCCGAATTCCCTTTCACCTTCTTAACAGTCCGCTTTTCTCTTTTGTTGAGTTCCTTCAATTTCTAGATACCATGCGTACGTGGTGGGATTGTTGCCGACATCACGTCAAAGTCCTTTCGCCACCTTCTGTGATGTTGTTTAACTCATTCGTTGAGTGCATTCGCCCGAAAAAAAAATTGGTGAAATTCTCGTGATAACAACATTACGATTTATTACCCCGAATGGGGTCTCTAGCACGATGTGCCCACACAATGCCGCCAATCAGTCATTTCTGAAATTTATATAAAAAAATATCTTAACAGGATATTTTATTATTTTATGTTTAATGAATATTAAACATTTTATTATTATTATAATCATTTTATTTAATTTAATGGTATACAAGTGAGACTGAATAAGGTATAAAGATGGTCAATTTGGAAACTTAATCATGGATCATGAACTCAATCTTTTTTACTATTTTTTTATTTTTATTTTTATTTTTATATATAATATCAATTCAAATAGTATTATTTAATTTGAATTCATAATTTAACTAATAAATTAATTTTTTATAGAATTTTTTAGGTTAATTTTAACAAACAAAAAAAACTGGAGATTTTTTTTGTGAGTTTAAATTGTTTAATCTACAAAATTTAAGTACTATGATATTTTCAACAAACCATTTAAGGATTCAAAAACATATTTTCAAAAGGCAAAAAAAAAGTCACAATCTCACTTGAAATTGGATCCTTATACTCCATTGAAAAAAAAAAATAGAGTTTCTGATGACAACCATCTCAATGAAGATAAAACACATTTCCTAAGTGTTCTCTTTAATAATGGGTATAGTAAACACAAATGTACTAAGGCTTTCCTCAGAGCTAAAAAAATCCCTATTGCTAAGAAAGATACCAAGGATTGATTTTCTGGTGTCCATCTTCCTTTTATCCAAGGGACCACTGACAAGATTGCGAAAATTGAGAAGGTGGCTTCAACCTTTAGGTGTTTAAATAGCATTTGAGCTCCCTTAGATATGTAAAAGACCCAATGGACAAAGAATATAAGGGTGTTAACATTATCCCATGCTCTTGTGGGACTCCCTACATTGGTGAGATTGGTTGCTCGATTAATCAAAGGATTCGTGAAAATGCCACTGACATCAAGCATCGCAGAACCCGCTCCTATGCCTATGGGACTCCCTACATTGGTGAGATTGGTCACTCGATTAATCAAAGGATTTGTGAACATGTCGCTGACATCAAACATCACAGGACCCGCTCCTCTGCTTTGACACAGCGTGCAGATAAGTCTAAGCATCACATTTGCATTGAGGAAGCCCAAGTCGTTGATAGGTTTAGTCATTTCCATCATCGTAAATTGATGGAGGCCCTAGAAATAAAAAAAGGCCCAATAATTTGAATAGAGATGATGGCTAGATTATTAGTAGAAGTTGGGTTCCTATGGTGTCCTCCTAGATTTTTAGGTTTCTTTCTTTTTGGGTTTATTTTGTTTATTTATTTATCTATTGGTGTCCTTCTTATAGTATTAGTTGTTGGTTTATTCTTCATTAGAGTTTATATTCTTGATCCTTCATGTTTTCTTAAGTATTTTATTCATTCTTGACTCTTTTTAGTATTTTTGTTACTACTATTTTTGTTATTTGTTTAATAAGCATCAACTTTTGTTATTTGTTTAATAAGCGTCAACTTTGTATTTTAATGTTGAATATATATATATGTTTTATCTTATTTATTTTCCATTAATTATTTTTATTTGTTATATGATTTTGTATCGATTAGGTCTTGACTCCTTTTTATAATTTTTTACTTTGATTTTTTTTGTTAGTTATTATTTTCGATTATTTCCCATTAATAAAAAATTTTAATAATATTTGATTTTAATATATTAATTTAAACATTATTTTTCAAAAACTAGTCATTTAATAGAGTTGTTACTTAATAATATTTGTTTTTAATAAATTTATATCATAATTTGAATATTACTCACTTTGATTTAATATAGTCGTTACTTAATAATATTTGTTTTTAATAAATTAATATCATAATATATTTTTCGATTATTTCCCATTAATAGTTTTTTTAATATATTTTATTTTAATAAATTAATTTTTGATTCTGATTAGTTATTTTTTTCCAATTATTTCCTATTAATATAATTTTTCATAATATTTTATTTTAATAAATTTATTTTTCAAAAACTAGCCATTTAATATAGCCACTACTTAATAATATTTGTTAATATCATAATTTAAATTTTATTTTTCAAAATTACCCGTTATTTGAAATTTTGGTCTCTACATTGCTCTCCATTTAAGCTGTTATTTGAAATTTTGGTCTCTACATTGCTCTCCATTTAAGTTGTTGTCATTGTCTGCCTCATTGCTCTTATTTAAGCTACTGCCATGGTCTTGGTCTGCATCTTCATCTGGTAATTATGTTATGCAATTTCTACATAAAGAACTATGGTAATTCATTATGGATCACAAAACCCTGATTTCAGAATTTTTTAGAAGAGTCAGACTGTACCAAAATTAAACAAATGGTAAATCATAAAAAATAACTAAATTATAAATTGATTATTATTATTTATTATGGTTAAAAAGAATATATATATATATATATATATATATATATATAATTTCTACCAAATATACAGATAATACCTTTAGTAATATTAAAGATAAAAGGTCAAAATCTCGAAATTTTTGACTTTTTATCTTTAATATTACTAAAGTAATTATGTGTCTATTTGTTAGAAATTATATATCTGTCATTCATTTATTAATTAATAATAATTAAATTAAAATTTTGAAAGTCTTATTCCAAAATAGACATATTTATTGCCTCCATAAGAGTTTTCTAACTAAATATGGAAGAGATGTTGTAATATTATCCTTATGTAAATATTTTGACTTAGTGAAATTACATTAAAATAATATATAATTTCATTAATAATTATAATTATTAATTAAAACATTGGGAATAAGTTGAATTACATACAAATATAATATAATAAAATATCTTAATCTAAATAGATGACGATTGGTTGAAAATGAATGATTTTTCTGATATGATTTTGACAAAATCTAGTGAAATTTTTTGGAATTTTTGGAAATCCAAGTTAGATGTTAGTTTTAAAATTTTAGAGAGTCACAGAGATTATTAAGAGTTTTAGAATTTTAAAAAATTACAAAGATTATTAAGGATGTTGAATCCAATTCCACTATTAAAAAACGATTCAAACCCCTCTAATTTCAAATATTTTGAAAAAAAAAACAAACTAAATTTCCACCGGAAAATCATCCTAACTGAAATTACACGACAAGTTTTAAAAGTATAAATTATAGGAAAACCAAAGAGTATGAGGTCTGAGGCAAGAGATTCCCAGAATCCAATGGGTTTTTTGGATCTTTGACCTCCTTCCGTCCAAACCAAGCAGCAGCAGCGGACCTGTCGTGCCTAAGGACAAGCTCATCATAAAAGGAGTCACCTCTGGCTAAAGCAAAGTTCAAAGTAGGGCGTCGTAACTCCTCATACAGGAGCAAAAATATATAGTAAATTGAGTTGAAAAAATTTTGTATCTTTCCTTCGCGGGCAATATGGCAATTATCGTGTAATAATTTTATTTTTACATTATTTTATTTTATTTGGATAATATTTTTGTTGGTTTGTCAATTTTCAACTATTTAATAGAAAATTAAGACAATGAACTAATTAGCAATTGTCCCAAAAGGTACAAAGAGAGGCCGATAGGATTATTAAATTGAAATTGTTGAATTTTTCAAGAAGAGTTAATTGGTTTTTGGAAAACCTTGTTTTCTTGGATTAGATCATTGTGCAATTACTTTTCTTTAGATGTTTTGTTTATATCTATATTACAAGGAACACATTGAATGTCTTATTTAAGTTTCTCATCTTATATTATCCCTCCATGGTGAGCTCTTCTCTTCCCCTGTTGCAAAATTAATAGGCATGGCAAAACCATTCAGCAAAAACTACCAAATAAAATAAAACCACTATCTCTATAGTTAAAGCCCTTGCGATTTTTCCACAGCTTCACCGTAATAAAGAAATAATGGATTGAAACTATTGAAAAAATTGGGTTCCATGCATAGCCATTATCTACCACGTTGCTTTTCCCTATACAAATTTATTAGTAAAATGCATAGATATTGAAAACCAAAAGCATACCTACTTCTATCCATAAAAAATTTCGAGAATTTCATTCCAATGGATCAAGAATTTCATCTCTATTGATTCTTCCACTCAACATAACAGCAACAAAATAGAATCGCCAGGATAAACCATGCAAACACTCTTTTAAAAAAAACATAAATTAAATTCAAAACAGAGAAAAACACAATGAAAATAAAACACTGTAAAATAAAAAATGCATGGCCATGCAACAAAGAAAATAAAATGCCAGTGCAATGCAGAGTATTGAAGAAAATGATGAGATGAAAGTGAGAATGTGCTCTGTGAGATGCTTAATACTAATTAGTGCTTGCCAAAATACCTAGGCATTCTCATCTACCTATTTACATGGGTCATCTCCATAAATATAGGTTTTGGACATTCAAGTGATGGTATTGGGCAAAATAACAAGTAATTAAACAAGAAATGATCGAGTTGATAGAATTTGCAAAGAGCGAACCGAAAATGACTGAATGATTTCTCTATTTGAGAAAAGAAGAATCGCTACTCACCTTACCTAATAAAATGAATGCCGCAAAGTGGTGTATGAACATCCTTTTGCACGTGTATTATTGTCCTGCGTGTTGTTTCACCTATCCAGATTCACGGCAAGCCATTCAAATACTGTGTTAGAAAGATTTAAGAGACAAAATCCGCATTTGCGGCAGATTTTGATGGATAAAGAAATAAGAAACAAGTGAGAGAAAAGAAAACAAATTCAGAAATCGAAGCTTCTCATCTTATATTATCCCTCCATGGCGAACTCTTCTCTTCCCCTATTGCAAAACTAATAGGCAGGGAAAAACCATTCAACAAAAACTGCCATATAAAATAAAAGCACTATCTCTACGGTTAAAGCCCTTGCGATTTTTCCAAGGCTTCACCATAATAAAGAAATAATGGATTGAATCTGTTGAAAAAATTGGTTCCATGCATAGCCATTATCTACCATGCTGCTTTTCCCTGTACAAATTTATTAGTAAAACCCAAAGATATTGAAAACCAAAATCATATCTGCTTCTATCCATAATTTTTTTTGATAATTTCATTCCAATGGATCAAGAATTTCCTCTATCGATTCTTCTTCTCAACATAACTGCAGCAAAATAGAATCGCCAAGATAAACCATGCAAAAACTCTTTAAAAAAAAACATAAATTAAATTCAAAACAAAGAAAAGCACAACGAAAATAAAGCACTGTAAAATCCAAAATGCATGGCCATGCAACAAAGAAAATAAACTTGAACAAGAAACAAGGCAAGCCAATGCAACACAGAGTATTGAAGAAAATGATGAGATGAAAGTGAGAAAATGATGAGATGAAAGTGAGAACGTGCTCTGTGAGATGCTTAATACTAATCAGTGCTTGCCAAAATACTTGGGCATTCTCATCTACCTATTTGAAAGTACAGTGAAAGAAAGAGTTCAAATCCTTTTGAAAATAAATAAATTGATATACATTAGATATCTCTATTACTAGCAAGAAAGCTTTAAAAGTAGGTTGATATGCTTAAAAATGAAAAAAAAATAGGCATGTTGTTATGCATAAAATTGAAAGAACTTTAAGAATAAATGCAAAAGTGTTTTTTCTTTAATTTGCAGAATATATACATCGACCTCACCATGCAAAATCAAATATTAAATGTAGAAATAAAATTACTCTAAGGAAAGAAACGATTATGTAATAATTAATATAAACATAAGGGAATAAATAGTAATGTCATCATCACACCATGGAGGAAAGATTGTGTGTTGATAGTCCTTAAATAGAACTAGAATTAAAGTCTAAAGAGACATTTTATAATAAGTGACAGAGTTCCGACAGTAAGAGAAACCCTAAATCAAAAGTTGAGACAAGCTTCAGGGTTTCTTGGAAAGAAAAGTCATTCTGTCAACCAACCATACTCACTTAATAATACAATGTATGAATAACTATAGTTCAAAACTATTCGAAAAACTTGTTAAACAACGTACCGAGAGGGAGGCTTAAAATAACAAATTAAAGGATCTCGAGTCATTGAAACTCTAATGAATATAAGAAAACCCAAGAAAGGGTCTTGGGCTCACAGTCAAAGAATCCTAGACAAAGATGAATACTTTGTAAGAACTTGAAGAGTGGTAGGTCAAAGAATAACTCCATAAAAACATGTGCTCCCTGTGACACTGCCATGTCACCCTATTGATGTGTTGAATTTTAATTGGCTGGAGTAGGCCTATGTGCTAAGGCACTCCCTTAATTAACAATCATGCATGTTGAAACACTATTTGCCATTCGTTCCTTCGTATAACCATGCGATCCATTAGATATACAGAAAGTTTCATGACATTTAACAAAATAAACATTGTGCATGATGGAGCATTGTTTGCTGCTGATCTACCAAGGAACCTTGATCCACTCAGAAAATTGCATGGCATTCAACGAATTTGGGGTTTGTGGGTCTCGACCACCTGATTAGGCCTTTTTCCTGATCATGAACTTAAACAAAACACAACTTCTCATTCGAAAAGAATTTGAGCATGTGTGATATACTGCTGGAAAGGTATCGGAAAATTACTTAGTGGACTATTTTTAATAAGGTCTTATTACATTATTCAATATCAATTACCATGTTGGGCCTTATTTATTAATAATAAGCAAAGTATACTTAGTCCATATTACATTGAATGATATTCGCTATTACTGATATAATGTGCCCTTCATTGCCCCATCACACCCCTAAATCACACCTTTAATTGTCCTAAATGTTTATTATGAAGTACCACCATAAATCAAAGTCCCATGAATACATGTTGATCATAATGTTGAAGTAAGCCTAGGAATTAGGGTCATGTGTACAATGGTTAGTTGTCACGTTGAAGTGGTCTAAGGAGCTCCATCATAAACCATCTTCAATCCCGCTACAAATTTGTATAGTTTGGACTGATTCATGGGCTTCATGCATTTTGTGTATTTGGTGCTCCCTATTGAATTGTACTATATGAACTTTTTTGGGGGTTGGAATTCTTCTACTTTAAATAACCGTTATTTGATATACTTTTGATAATCCATAGCAAGCTCAAGAAAATGTGAAAAAAGAATTTGTATCTTCCACATAATCTACATGTAACACTAGATAGTCCTCACTAATAAAGGCTAATATATCCATGTAAGAAAATATAAGTTATTCTAATTATTAGAGATAGGGTTTTGAGACTAGAAATTTGAAATAACAAAAAAAACTTTTAATATTTATTAAAGCTTTAATTATAACTACAGTTATAAAACTCCATGGCCATGAGATCTATAAGCACTAATCTCAGTACAAATCTTGGCACTCTAGCAAAAGATACATGCACGATATCTTCATTGAAAGCCATAAAATCAATGACTATAAATAAATGATATCCTCACTTTCAATCTTGAATTTTAATGTTATTTGTTTTAACATAAATACTTTTCTTTAAGATAAACTCATCTTCTCAATTCATCTTTTCAAATATTAACATGTAAATGTTGCCCTCTTCTTTTTTCTTTTAAAAATTTGCAAAATAAAAATTAAATTAAATTAAAACATTCTCTTACCAAAATAAAATAAAATAAAATACTCTCCTCCAATGATTAAATATTTTAGAATTTAAAATATTGCTAGATAATTTAGCTCGACTAGATTATATAAAAATATTTAAAGTAAAATACCATACAACGCTATTTTCATATAAAAAATACACTTCACTTATAAAGATAATACACTTACTTGGCGTTGGCGTTTAAAGATGAATGAGCACTCAATAACGCAAGTTTCAAATATATATATGTGGTGTCCTTAATCTGAAAGTGGAAGTCTTCTGATTTTTAATCTGCCGAATGTCTTTAATTTGTAATCGCAAGTATTGGATGGTGTAGACTGAAAATAGTATGTTCTATTTTCAGTTTTACAAAGTGGAATCTGCGCCAAATTTTATTTGGGAAGCCTTTCATAATTTTACTTGCTTGAAACGAGTTAAATTGCATTTTAGTTTTATGTGTTAAGCGGTGGTGAGTTTTGATTTAAGTATATATTTTGAGTCAAAGTGTGGCCTCTGAATTATAAATAGAAAGGTCTAAAAGTTAATTTTTGTCGGCTCATAAGCAAAAATTGCATCTCAGTGTTAACATCTAAATCCAAATCCAGAACTTTTGACACCCTTTAACTTAAATTCCATTCATCATTAATTCTCCTATTAGTTTATTTAGTTTTCTTATATTGTTCCTGGCATCATTTGACTCTAATCCCTAGTATAAATATTTTTAAGATATTAATTAATTTCAATATACTATGAATACATTAATAATTCTTTTGACACCCTTTAACTTAAATTTAATTCTCCCATTGGTTTATTTAGTTTTCTTATATTGACCGACTCTAATCCCTCATATAAATATTTTTAAGATATTAATTAATTTCAATATACTATGAATATAATAATTATTCTTAAATATAAAAAATACAGTAATCATTTTATATTATAACAGCAAATAAATTATTAATTTTAATAACGTAAATATACATATCAATTAACTTTTGTAAAAACTTTTTGTTTTAGTAATTTTATTGTCCGTCATTTTTCTCAAAAACCTAAAAACATTTTCTTATTTATTAAATACTAAAGGTGATTAGTTTTCCATATATTTGTATATTTTGGTGATAAACCTCAGTAGTGAGTTTGAAATGTCAATCTCCAAATCAATATAAATAGATCTGGAAAAGAAATTACAACTAAGTAACAATGAGAAAAATCAGAAATTTTCAAAAATGTTAATATTCCACCCAAACCAACTATTTAATTAATCATCAAGCTCAAAGAACAAAGGATGCCATTTATGGCTAAGCTAGATTTTGATATTCCATGGGGATTCTTCAATGCCGTGAGTTAAGGCCATCCTCTAGTCTACAAGATTGGAATCATTTGATTTGTGAATCAAAATAATTATCTTCACATTAAGTATGCTCCAGGAAAGGGATCAAATAACAAAGTTGATTTTTTTTTCCTCTTGGATCTTCTCTTAGTTGCTATTGAGAAAGGTGTAAATAACTATAGATGTGGAAAGACTTGAAGTTGGTTAGGAATTGGGTCTCGAAGAAGGTCATTGTGGAAAATGTGTGCTTAGGCTCTCTATTGCAAGACTTATGGGTTTCAATGAAATATTTTGAATGGATTCATTTAGACATGTTTATAGAGTGCTCAATATGAAATACGTTGTGTTGTCAAAGGAAGCTTTGGCTCTACCTCTAGAGTCATTCGATATCAAAGAGTTCTTGGATGGCTCAAAGACATAATATATGGAAATCCATTTCTAGTCTTTTTTCCTAATGAGGCTGTTTTTCGTAGTTGGTCTTTATTTGTTGTAAAGGAGTATATGGATTTTATAAAGTGAAAGCATGATCCTAATGCTATGCTAAGAAAGTAAGTTTTGTTTTAAAACATTTTGTAAATGATGCACAATCAATAGAATTCTGAATTACTAAGGGATAAAATGATGTACTAAAGCAGTGAATAATATATTTAATAGACTCTCGAAGAGGTTTAACACCATATTAATTCTAGCAAGGAATACAATGAATGTAAATATTTATTCCCTAGAAAAATTATATATATATAGATATATATATTTTGTTATTATAAAATTTTATCATTTCAAGTTTGTTATTTTAGTCAATAAATTATACAGTTGTATAAAAGTAGAAAACTAACCATTAGTAATACATTATATGCCATCTTATTTTTTAAGATTAATATATCTAAAGTTTAAGTGTGTTATTTTTTAAAAGAGTGTTTTGTTACAATGCAAATGGTACCAAAGCTACGTCTTTTTATGTCCTAGTCAAATAAGAGATGTTCCACTTTCAAATTCTATAAGGACTCTATAGAAACTATAAATGCCATTCTAAAAGTAGCTAACCGTTTTCTATTAATTTGGAGGGAAAAATTTGCATCTCATAGATGAAATCACAAAGGAATAACTTCTTGGTGTCCTTACATAGCTTACAAGAGGATAGGTATTACACATCAATTTGTTATGTCCATGAAAATGATGCCTAATCTAGATCCTTCTCTATCTCATGAATTATTGTCATGAATTCCCATGAAATATCGAAGAAATACATCTCCATGAAGTACAAGAATCCTCAAATAAATACCTAAAAAAACCCTAATTTTGGAAATCATTGTGGGACATCAGTTCACAACCTGCAATGGTCACACCTTGAACAACTAACAAATTGTGATGTGATCATGGTTTTCCTATGTTAAGGGCACGATGGTATTCTTACATGAGTAAAAACAAAAGAAGTAAAATAAACTTCCTTTCAAAAGCATTGTAAATGTTATCTACTACAAAGCGATGAATATTGGATTTGAACTCCTATCCTAGACCTTTGTTCCTCCCATTATAGATGTCATTCCATCTATTATGGATTCACCCCTTCATTCATGGATCTCAACTTCCATTCTTTCCCTATAAGTGCAATGCACTTAAAGATAACTTGGTTGTCATTTTTTACTTTTGAACTATACCTAAATGTTATCTAAGTATTCATTGGAGACTTCTTGATTACAAGGGCTTGGACTGAGGATCATTGCAAGGAGGCTTCCAACATTAAGGCTTGGTTGTAATTCTCCTTTTCTTAATTATTAATACAAATATATGTTTATTTCCCATATACATTTGTCATGATGTTTATTGTAAGATTCCTTGATCACTTACATGGTTTATGATTGAATCATTGATGTGTTATGTGCTTTGATCACTTGTTTGTTTGTCTTTGCAGGTCTCTTCTCGGAAAATTAAGAGAGAGAGGTTCAAAGTTACAAAGGACAACATCAAGGATCATCATCAAACATTTCAAAAAAAAGTTATGAGTTATGGATCTCACATACATCTATGATTTAACCATAAATTAGGGAATGATTTCATATGTTTGTTTGTTTGTTTCTAGACTTGGTTTCTGAGTCTATGGAGATATATACTATCAATAGGATAATATTTAACAATTTAAACTTTGAAACGAGAACTATAAACTAAAAACGGGAACTTTGGCCAAAAAACCCTGAAAAAACATCAAAAACAATGCTAAAAATGAAAAGTGTGTATACTAGAACGATGATTTTATTTTTTAGGGGTCAATTTTGAACATGTTTTAAAAATGGCAGTGACTACGAAATTTACTATGAAATTTTCGTGCAAAATATAGCCTCAAAATGAAATTGATGATATTGGAACAATGAATTTTATTTATTTATTTATTTTTATGGTCAATTTTCAAACTTTTTAAAAAATGCTAATAAAACCAAATTTTTATGTGCCAAACAAATTTGTTTATGAGAAAAAAAACACATTAATGTTTTTGGTAGAATATCATTTTTCTTTCCTAAGTATAAATTCAACATATTTTCAACCATAACATGCTAGATACAAAAGAAATTGAAATTTTTTCAACTATAAAATTAAAAAACCATGACATTATGAACAAATTACATCACTAAATGAATTCAAAAGTCATTATTTGTATATTGAATAAAACATATATTATATCTCTAATTTAATATTGTGTTGTAGATATTTTAAACAATAAAAATGATCATAATTAAGACATATAATCCAACAACATAAAAATGCCTCATAACTTCTCATTTAACACCATATGGAAATCATTAATTTTATTTCAAGATATGATGCATACATCAGTTATATAAACTGTCTTAAACAATTATTCAAAATCACTCATATTTTCTTGCACACCATCAGAATTCACATCTTCAGATGAGTGAGTGGATGTTGAAAAAGATGTTCCATATTCTTCTCTTTCATCAACTAGTGCCCCATCTGAGTCCACATGCATGCCCAACATTTTAGGTTTCAAAATTCTTCTAGATCTACGATTGGTTTCAGCAGACTCCCATCTCAACACTGTTCCTTCTTGTAACAACCTTTTAAGAATCTCTATCGTCTTGAAGCAAAGAGTTCCTCTCTTTGTTAAATTGAAGTCATAAACAAGTATGTCAATATCCTCCAATTTTAATATGTCTGTGCGACGGCGATTTATATTTGTACCCTTTCTTTTTCTCTTTCCGCCATTTTTTTTGTCAACTACCATCTCTGGCTCATACACACCATTGAATGGGTGTGTATTTGTCGCATACCAATGTACTTCAACACTTGTAACATCCTCATTTTCTGTAAAGACCTTTATAACTTTAGCAACCCCAAATGGATAGCCATTGGGATCTCCATCTCCTAGCACTAAAATCATGCAACCCTCCTTAATATCCTATACTGAACCCCTGTAAAGGTCTTCCATGGCTTCACGTTGTGCACGAGATCTTCTGGAACCAATATACATCTCTCTTTCCTCTGCCTGTGAAGAATTAATAATACCTTGAGCTTGTTGTTGTTCAACAATTTTTATTTCCTCATGTTCATTTGACACATTTTGTGGCCAAATAAATGGATTTTTCAAAGGTATATCTTCATTTGTTGTTGTTGAAATGATGTCACTTTGATTATTGAAAAATGATTCCCACCAAACTGAATCAACAATGTCAAAGTACTCATATGTATATCTAATACATTTTTTAATTTCTTCCAAGCAATCAGAATAATTTATATCTCTATTTTGTCTACGTGCATTCTGAACATCACCAACTAATTGTAATAACAATATTTTTGATGCAAATATTGGATGATCTGGAATGAACTTCAAAAATTGCAAACCTGATGATGGTGCCCATTCTGCAGTAGCTGAATACTTCTTGCCCCATATTAGTGTTTTCCCATCAATTTTTTTGATACGAAATTGATGTTGGAACCTAATGTCATTAAGTTGTTCAATGCATTTCCCCTCACCATATGATCCCAGAATAAAACTTCGCATGTCAACAATTTCTTCCAACACATCAAAAGTAGGCTTTGGCATGTATGATTTCTTAATACATTCAATTAGTGATGGCGAGATCCCAACTTCCTTCCTCCTCAATGTGACTGAAAAACAACTGAACATCTGATCAATATGGTCATGAGTGTGCCGAATAAGAAGGAAACCAACCTTTACCTTTTGAAAAATTCTCAATACAACAAGCATGTTTAGATATCCAAAAACAACTTGATTTTTGTTTTCACGGCAAGTGTTGTCCAATTGTAGATATAAAACTTCAGGAAGATTACCAGACCAATGAGAAATCACATCATGAATTATGGTTATGGTCAGATTTGCATCATTATGAATATTTGGAGCTTTGAAGTACACCCTTGGCAACATTTTCCCATTAAACACCATACAACCAACCAAGTGAAACTGAATAAAATTTTCCTCCTGTAAATTTTTGGGTGTGCAAACAAAATGTGGTAAAAGTGTTTTCTTCTAGTCCATACCCTCAATTATCAAACCCAAATATTTATTTGGATTATCATAACACGTCTTTCAATGCTTGTACAACTTCTTCCTTTCGTTTGTTTGTTGTTCGTGATGCTCCTGAAGTTATTTGACAATTAAATCTACACAACATAAAAGAAATTCATTAAGAAATATGTTTTCATAGTTGATCACTATACAATTTTAAAAGTTAAAGTTATGAATGCTTACTTCTTTCTAACCCTTCACATTTGTCCCTTTTTGATTTAAGAGAAGCACATGTACTGCAAATCCCCATCCTTGTCTTCTTAGGAATATGGACATTGTTGAATTCTTTCTTCCATACTTTCACAAAATATTGATATGTAATAAACCGGCCATGTCCCTCAGCACCTTCTGCATATTCTTTGTATAAGTTGTAGATTTCTCGTCTTGAAAAATTATCTCGAATATGTATTGTCTCTCTATTTGGCATACACTCTCCATGCTTTGAAAAGAAATCTTTCATCCATGACATTACAGTATTTGATAATGGCCCAAACTATCTTTTATGATGTACTTCTGAATAAAATGTGGGTTCATTTTCCAAATTTTCTTGAATTCTTGAGAGATGAAAATTCCCAATCGAATGAAAAATTTTGAAAGATTTTCTCAAGATAAATAAAGTCGTAATATGATAATCATAACTTGACAATGTAGATTGCATGCACCCAACTAAATGTGAATTTTGCATGCTTTTATTCATTGACAAATATCTCTTCCTGCTTTCTAATGAAAATTTGAAATCCATATGTTTCAAGCAATCTTTTTGGCAACATTCACTTGAAATGAGAGTGTTGATAGAACTTCTTCTCGTCAGATATTCTGCTCTACCCCTTGTATAACTAGAATAGCTTGCATTGATACGAAAAGGTCTACTCTGTCAAGCCAGGCAGTAACTCACCAAAGGCAGTAAAACTGATTCGTATTATTCCATAGGTAGGTCATTGTTATATACAATAGGGAGTGACTGTTCAGTTCATCTCCCGATGACTGTTCACATTCCTAATTTAATTATTTACATAAAATTCACCCAATCATGAAGATTAGGTGTCAACATTCCCCCCCTTAATCTGAAGGGATGTTGGTGAGTCCAAGCATCATTCTGAATCGTTCAAGCTTTTCCCTTCCAAGTGCTTTGGTGAAGATGTCTGCAATTTGCTCATTTGTGGAACAATGACGAAGATGAATTGTTTTGGCCTCAACATGATGTCGAATCAGATGATATTTAGTATTGATGTGCTTCGTTCGATCATGGAACTTTGGGTTCTTGGCCAACTTTATTGCAGAGGTATTGTCAATCATGAGTGGGGTTGATTGTACTTGTTTTACCTGCAAATCTTCAAGAATTTTCCTGAGCCACACAATTTCTTTCGTTGCTTCAGCTACTGCCACATATTCTGCTTCTATTGTGGAATCTGTTGGAACTGATTGTTTGCGTGATCTCTAGGAGACAGCTCCTGATCCAAGAATCATAACATATCTTGAAGTAGATACCCCAGTTTCTTTGTCTCCATCGAAGTCTGAATCAGAGTATCCAATCAAGCTGAAGTCGTCCACCTGTGTGTACTTGATCCCAAGGTCTTGAGTTCCCTTCAAGTACCTTAGAATTCTTTTTGCAGCAGACCAATGTCCCTCACAAGGCTTTTTCATAAACCTGGAGAGGATTCCAATAGCAAATGAAATGTTTGGTCTGGTAGTAGTGAGGTAGATGAGACTTCCTATAAGTTGTCTATACTTTGTTGCATCCTCAAATTCATTTCCTTCAATAGATGTGAGCTTTAAGTTTTGTTCCATTGGAGTATAAGAGGATTGCACTCTGTCATGCCAAATCTGTTTAACAAATCTCCAATGTATTTCTTTTGAGAAAGAAATATGGACTTTGGATGTTGGGTTACTTCAATGCTAAGATAGTAATGAACATAGCCCAAATTAGTCATTTCAAAACTTTTCCCCAATTCCTTCTTTATGGATGCAATGTAGCTTTCATTGTTCCCTGTCATTAAAAGATCATCTACATATACCACAAGATATACAACTGTTTTGCCAACTTTCTTGACAAATAAAGTTGCATCATCAAGATCAAAATGATTGAAGTTGAGTTTCAGAAGATGCTCAGTTAGTTTTTCATACCAGGCTCGCGGTGCTTGTTTGAGGCCATACAAGGACTTCACAAGTTTGCATACTTTATGTTCATGTCCTTTCACAGCAAATCCTTCAGGCTAGGACATAAAAACATTCTCTTTTAGATCTCCATTCAAGAAGGCAGTTTTTACATCCATTTGATGGACTTTCCAACCGTTCTGAGCTGCTAGTGCAAAGAGTGTTCGGATGGTGGCCCATTTTGCTGTGGGGGAAAAATTTTCCTCATAATCGACCCCTTCCTTCTGTGCAAAACCTTTTGCCACAAGCCTAGCTTTGTGCTTGTCAAGTGAGCCATCAGCTTTGTACTTGTTCTTGTAGACCCACTTGTAACCAATTGGTTTGGTTCCAAATGGAGGATCAACCAGCTTCCAAGTGCCGTTTTTTATGAGGGCATCATACTTCTTTTGCATCGCTTCTTTCCATTCATCATGAGAAGCAGCTTCTTTAAGGGAAGTTAGTTCAAAATCTGTAGGCAAGTTCAATTCACAATCATAAGAAACATCCATATCAATGGGTGAATTAGAGTCATCTACATCACCTCCATTTTGTCGGTTTGAATTTCTGGTTCCTGTTTTTCCAATTTCATCAGGATGAACACTTTCAAGTGTCTTCATCAGCCACTTTGGGGGACCTTTCTGAGATGGTCCAGGCTGCTCTGTTGATTGAGTTGGGACTAAATCAAGATTGAGTCTCCCAATTCTATCAATTACATCACTTAAAGCATCATCCGTTGTTGGAGTTTCATTCGGGGGAGAGTGTTCTTTAGAAGAAGATTCCACATGTTGATCTAGAATAGGAATCCCCCCTTCAAGATGTGGAAGCTGATTATCAAATTCTTGAAATGATTTTGTTTTTGCGAATCTATCCAAGCGATCAAGTTTCCGCTCAACAACATTGTCAGATTTGGATGATTCAAGAAAAATTACATCTCTCGATAGACCAAACTTTTTATTTACTTCATCATAGAGGTGGTATGCTTTGGAGGTGTTTGAATACCCCAGGAAGATAAACTTACAACTTCTAGCACCAAGTTTGTTTCTATGTACCTTTGGTATCAAAGCATAACTGGTAGAACCAAAGACCCTGAGATGTTTTACCGAAGGAACATGTCCATACCACAATTCATAAGGAGTCTTGTTTCTTATAGCATTAGATGGACATCTATTCTTTATATATGCAGCACATAAAACAGCATCAGCCCAAAACATTATCTTTACATTTTTGAAGAAAAGCATGGATCGTACCATATTCAAGATTGTTCTATTCATTCTTTCAGCTATGCCATTCTGTTGGGGATTATAAGGCACAGTTGTTTGATGTTTGATCCCATGTTGGCGAAGATAGTTTTCAAATTCATTTGATGTATATTCTTTTCCATTATCAGTGCGAATAGACCCAATATGTGATTGTGCATCATTTTCAATCCATTTATGAAAATTCTTGAATGTTTGAGAAGCATCAGATTTGTTCTTCAATAAATAAACCCAACACATTCTGGTGTAATCATCAATAAATGTCATGATATATTTATTTCCATTTGCAGAAGGAATAGGCATTGGACCACATAAATCTGAATGAATGAGTTCAAGCTTCCTATGTGCTCTTGAATGTGAATCATGAAAAGACTGTTTGCTATGCTTTCCTAGAATGCAAGCATCACATTGCTTATGTTTCCTAGGAATTGTAGGCAAACCAGCAACACCATTTTTCTTCAATAAGTAGAGACTGTCATAGTTTAAATGTCCAAATCTAGCATGCCATAATAAACTTGATGGAAGTGTACCTTCTTCATGATGAGAAATATATGAAAAATGTTTTGCATGAGCAGAGGTTCCTTGCATTTTGAGAAGCCTTTCTTCTTATATTCCCCTCATGACAAGTGAGTGGTCAGATGCTTTTCTTACCTCAAGCTTGCCATCAAACATATGAATGGAGTGACCTTGATGGCGGATGTGGACCAAGGACAACAAGTTTCTCTTGAGCTGTGGGAGATATAGAACATGATCCAGAAGAAAGTCTGGAAGACCAGGCAGTTTAAGCCTGATTGTGCCAAGCCCTGATGGCTTGATTTTTGACTGATCTGCAAAGTATACTGCTCCATCAACATTGTCAGTGAAATCTTCAAAAAAATCTTTTCTATGAGTCATGTGACAGGTTGCTCCTGAATCAAGCAACCAATCATTTTTCAAAGAAGCAAGTGAAGCATTAAACAAATCTTCATTTACTCCAATGTTACATTGTGCCTCAATATAGTGAGCGGATTCAGGTGCTTTACCTTTGTCTATATCATCAGTTTTACCTTTCCGTTGGTTTCTTTTCTGCTCGATTTTGTCCCATGGTAGCTTGCATGTAGAGGCATCATGTGATCCATTTCTTTTGCAGCGAATGCAGTGCAGATCTGCCTTTTCTCCTTGAGAATGTCTGCCCCCCCTGCCTCTGAAATATCTTCCTCTTCCTCTTCGTCCCCTCTTCCTCTTGTAGAATCTTGAGCAGGATGATTTTCTTTATGAGCAAGGAACACAGTCTCTTCAGAAGATTTAGGGGCTGTCTTCTTTCCAAAAGCTTTTTCTCTTTCAAAAAACTTTTTCACAAGAGAGTCAAAGGTTATATCTTTGAGATTTCCATTTGCTTGCAAAGACTCAAGATAATTGGAGTAAGTAGGATAGAGTGCCTTGAGAAAAGCAATAAGATGGATATCCAGCTCAACCTTAGTGGAATTGATATCATGCATTATAGACTTTACTTCAGATGCAAGAGCAAGAGGATCATTATTTTTTAGTTCAAGAGTGAAGAGTTTAATCATGAGCTGAATAACTTCAAGTGCAGAATGTGAGTCATAGAGTTCTTTTAGCTTTTGTAAGGCTTCAAAGGCAGTTGAATATGACGAAATATGGCGACTCACCTCTTTATTTACAGATGATGCGATTAATGCATAGGCTTTGCTGTTCTTGTTTTCCCAAATGACGAGCTCTTTGTCTGAGGTAGGTTGTACTGGGTCTTTGTCTCCTTCTCTGACACACACTCCTTTCCACAACTCATTGAAGATGAGGGTGTTTTTTATCATCCGGGACCATTCAGGATAGTTCTCCTTACCAGTGAGAACTATTCCTACCATGGATATGATTGAATGCATTCTGTAAAAAAAAAAAATTGCTGATAGAAAAGAATACTTCTGCTGATATACTCAAAAAGGCATTCTCAAAATATTTCAAATCCACAATGTGACCTATATAAATCCATCATTGTATAAATTCACCTCACATAAACCTCATATAAGTTTCATATAAGTCCATCATATAACTCTCATAAAACTTCACCTTATAAATCTTATATAAATCTCATAAAACTCCACCTTATAAATCTTATATAAATCTCATAAATCTTCACCTATTAATATCATGGTCATGCGCATTCTTTGAACTGTAATTTACAACGGTCAACCTCAGCAAAGCATTAAACCAAGTTATGGGTGAACCAAGTTATGGAGGCCAGCGCTCAAAGCTTATTTTAAATTCGAACCATTCAAAATGTATTGAAACCATTCACCTTACCATTTGATCGTATACCATTCAGGCATGTCAAAAATACCATTCAAACTTATTTGAAACAAGAAGCAAGCGTATTTATTTGAAATATTCAAAGTATATGTCAGCAGCATTCAAAACCACGTTCAAAACTTATGAGAGTTTCGCAGCAGTAATTTAAAACGCGTAGGCAACACTTATTTGAAAACAGCAACATCATTCCACCAACCTTAAACCAGTACAATGCTACACCGTTGAGCCACAGCGGCAACACTTATTTGAAAACAACAACATTTGTTTGAAAGCACCACGAACAAGGGAAGAGACCTGGGCTCATCAACGCTTTCACTACCATTCGATATCATTCGATATATGACAATGTTCATACAATATGACAGGACAGGCAGCATTTATTTGAAACAGGCATTCGATACCATATTAAAAACGTAAAGGAAACAATGAAATACCGAAGCCCTTCAAATTGCGTGTACCCCTTCTTTGTATCACAGAGGAATTGAACCAACCGTTAAACATGTATGGGCTCTTGGTACACAAAGGTCTGTCAAACGCAGCAAACGTATTTCAGGTAGCATTTAAAACAGTGGTGATACCGCTTCCACTCATCATGCTTCCGCTATTGGGCTTATCACGTTTCAACAGTGTTAATGGTGGTATGTCGATTCAACAACGTTTGTCTGCCTTCCGCTCTGGACAGAGGCGTTCTTCAAAAAAAACACAGACGCATCAAGTAATCATTCACCAAATTAATCCTTCAGAGGACAGAGGCGTTGAGGACAGTGCTCAGGTCAGAACGACAGAAAACAGTGCTCAAAACAGCGTACAACCCATAGTAGCGAAAATGAAGGGAGTTACAACTTATTTTGAGAACTTGCTCTGATACCATGTTAGGCCAGGCGGTAACTCTCCAAAGGTAATAAAACTGATTCGTATTATTCCATAGGTAGGTCATTGTTATATACAATAGGGAGTGACTGTTCAGTTCATCTCCCGATGACTGTTCACATTCCTAATTTAATTATTTACATAAAATTCACCCAATCATGAAGATTAGGTGTCAACATACTCCTACTCCTCGACACAATATTTCTTGGCAACATCTCCATCATTGGATCATCATTTGTATAAGGATTTTCATCATCTTTAAGAGGAATGTTATCCACACTATGATTAGTTCTTCTTTCCAAATATTGACTTGGAGGATATTCTTCATCTTCCCCTTCTTTAGTGCTACTGTCATAGTCCTTAGAATTCAGACTGAATGGAAAATTTGACTCGATGTTTAATGGATATTCTTCCTCATGTGCATTGTCAATGCTACTATCATAGTCCATAGAATTACGACTACGTCGAAACGTGACTGTTTTCTTATTGAAGATGGTACATCCTATCCTTTGTCACTGCTACCTTTATACTCATTAGAATTAGGAGTAAGTGCATCATCCTGTCCTTCATCACTGCTGCTCTCATAGTCCTTAGAATTAGGACTAAGAGGACACTGTGACACTCCATTATTTTGAAATTCATCATCATGCTCTTCATAACTGTTGCTCTCATAGTCCTTAGAATTAGGACTAAGTGGACACTGTGACACTCCAATATTTTGAAATTCATCATCCCGCTCTTCATCATTCTTGCTCTCATAGTTCTTAGAATTAGGACTAACTAGACACCATGACACTCCATACTTTTGAAATTCATCATCATGATCTTCATCACTACTGCTCTCATAGTCCTTAGAATTAGGACTAAGTGGACACTTTGACACTCCATTATTTTGAAAGTCGTTATCACGCTCTTCATCACTGCTGCTCTCATAGTCCTTAGAATTAGGACTAAGTGGACACCGTGACACTCCATCCTTTTGAAATTTGCCATCATTCTCTTCAAAACTGTTGCTCTCATAGTCCTCAAAATTAGGACTAAGTGGACACTGTGACACTCCATTCTTTTGAACTTCACCATCATGCTCTTCAAAACTGCTGCTCTCATAGTCCTCAGAATTAGGACTAAGTGGACATCATGACACTCCATTCTTTTGAGCTTCACCATCATGCTTTTCATCACTGTTGCTCTCATAGTCCTTAAAATTAGGACTAAGTGGACACTGTTACAATCCATTCTTTTGAAATTTGTCATCAAGCTCATCATCACTACTGCTTTCACAGTCCTTAGAATTAGGACTAAGTATAATTTGTGACTCTTTATTTATTTGAAATTCTCCATCCCCTCTTTCATCAGTGCTACTCTCATAATCCTTAGAATCAGGACTAAGTGGAAGAATTGACTTTCTATTCATAGTGGAAGAATTCCCACTATATTCATCAATATGAATAGAGTTGTTACGCGATGAAAATGTTGATGGTGTATAAATCGAAACTTCACTATCAGAACAATCCATCCCTTTCAAATAGAATATGTTGAATGATACAAATGGAGAGTCTCCTAAAGATATTATATAGCTTAGAGAATGAAATTTTCCCTCCAAATATTTTCGCGAAAATATTTCCCTCCAAAAAGTTTGTTAGATTTATTTACCTTCATCATTTTATTTTACAATTTATTGAAAAATGTAAACTAATTTTTTTTATGAAATAAATCATAAAAATTAAAATTATAAACTACAACTTCTACATTAATTATTTTAATAGTTAAAGTATATAATATTTACTAAACAATTGAATATATTTTTTAACTTTTATAATATATTCTAAAACAAATTAATCTCATATTCAACCTGTTGTAAAACAATTCTACAATATTCGCTTTATAATATTTTAAAACAAATTATCCCACATTAACTGTACGGTAAAACATCTCCGTAATTTCACTTATATACTAAAGTTCATTATCACTATTACTGACATCACATCCAGGTTTTCTGAAGTTCGTTGCAAGACTTGTGAATTTGTGGAGCAGCTACATTGCTATCAACAACATATTTAACAAAAAATTCTCGCAATTGAAAGGTAAGTTAATTTTTTTCCTTGAAAATTTTCATATTAAATTAGTTTAATGAAGAAGATTTTTTTTTTTTAATTAATAATTTTTCTGAGCCAAAATAACAATTAAGTTCGTCGCACGCATGGTGGGCCCGACCAAACCCAATCGTCCAACAGCCTTGGGCAAGCCACCATGGTGTCGCGGGGTGGGTGGGGAGGGTCGGCGAACAAGCAGGGTGTGAGGGTACAAGGGGGTAGTAGGGGGTGTGGGGGCGCGTGGGGCTATGGCGCCCACCCCGGTGGCCTGCCCGCCCATCGCAGGAGTTGGGTGATTATGAGAATTGCCCAACCACCGCAACGGGCGGGCGGGTCGCTGAGGTGGGCGTCGCAGCCCCACCCACCCCCACACCCCCCATCGCCCCACCCCCCACACCCTCACCCCCTCCACCCACACCCCACCCCCCTGCCCCCTCACACACACCCTCCCCAAGCACCTTTCCAACCCCCATCACATCCTACCTGCACTCCCTCACATGCACCCTCTTCAACCCCCCTCCGCCCACACCCACCCGCACACCCCCTCACACACTCACCCACCCAACCCCCCTCACACCCCTGGCCCCTCACACCCTACCCCCGCACCCCCACCACCCTCGCTCCCCTACCCCCGCCTCCTCCCTACCCCTTCCCCCTCACACGCACCCTCCCCGCCCCCTCACACGCACCCTCCCCACCCCCTCACACACTCACCCACCCACCCATCCCCTCACACTCAACCCCAGCCCACTTCCTACCCCCACCCCCTAACATGCACACTCCCCACCCCCTCACACACTCACCCACCCGCCCACCCCCTCATACACTCAACGCCTACCCCCTTCCTACCTCCGCCCCCTCACATGCACCCTCCCCACACCCTCACACACTCACCCACCTACCCACCCCCTCACACACTCACACACCCAACCCCCTCACACCCCCACCCCCTCACACCCTACCCTGGCGCCCACCCTACCCCTGCCCCATCACACCCTATCCCTACCACCTCACACCCCGCAGACCCTCACGCTACCCTCGCCCACCCTTCCACATGCCCTCCCCGCCCCCTCACCTGCCCTCCTTTCCCACAGACTCCCCTTCACCCGCTCTCTCACCCGCACGCCCTCCCCTGCCCCCTCACCCGCCCCACCCACTGCACGTCCACGCCCTCACCTGCCCTACCCCCTCACCCACCCCCTCACTCGCCCTCGCCCACGCCCACCGTACCCCCTCACCCGCCCCCTCACTCGCCCTCGCCCATACCCATGTCAACCCAACACCCTCACCCACCCACGCCCACGCCCAGCCGTGCCACCCCACTCGCCCGCCCGGCCGCGCCACCCCAGCGACCCACCCGCCCGCCCGACTGGTGGCTGGGCAATTTCCAAAATCACCCAGCCACCAGCAAGGTGGGCAGGCGAGCGGGTCGTGCTCGCGCCACCCCGGCGGCCCGCCTGCCTGCCCAGCCGGTGGCTAGATGATTGTGGGAATCGCCTGGCCACTAACCGGGCAGGTGGGCGGGCCGCCTAGGTGGCATGGCCTGTGCTGGCACCATCTCAGTAGCCCGTTCACCCGCCCGGCTGGTGGCCGGGCGATTCCCAGAATCACCCAGCCACCAACCGGGCGGGCGATTCCCAGAATCACCCAACCACTAGCCGGGCAAGCGAACGGGCTGCTAAGGTGGCGCCAGCACAGGCCGCGCCACCCCAACGGCCTGCTCACCTACCCAACTGGTGGCTGGGCGATTCCGAGAATCGCCTGGATGCTCACCCGCTAGAATTGCCTGGCCACCAACTGGGTGGGCAAGTGGCTGGTGGCCGGGTAGGCGGGCCGCCAGGGTGGCGCCAGCCCAAGCCGTGCCACCCTGGCAGCCCACTCGCCCGCCCAGTTGTTCGCTCGGCGATTCCGAGAATTGCCCAGCCACGAGTCAAGTGGGCAGGCCGGCCGGTGGGGTGGCGCCAGCCCAAGCCATGCCACCCTAGCGGCCTGCGTGCCCACCCGGCTGGTTTCTGGGCGATTCTCGCCCAGCCACCAGCTGGCTAGCCAGGGGGGCCACTGGGGTGGCACGGCCAAGGCTGGCGCCACCCCGGTGGCCTGCTTGCATGCCAACTGGTGGCCAGGCGATTCTGGGAATCGCCCAGCCACCAGCCGGGCAGGCGAGTAGGCCGCCAGGGTGGCGCGACCTATGTTAGTAGCCTAGGCTGGCACCACCCCAGTGGCCCACCCGCTCGCCAGGTTGGTGGCTGGGCGATTCTGGGAATCACCCTGCCACTAGCCGAGAGGGCGGGCGGGCCGCCAGAGTGGTGCGGCCAGGCGTGAGCATCGGCGGGGAGGGCGGGTGAGGGGGTAGGGTGGGCATGGGTGAGAGTGGGTGAGGGGGCGGGTGAGGGGGTGGGGCGAGTGAGGGTGTGGGCGTGGAGCAGGTGGGGTGGGTGAGGGGGCGGGGGAGGGCATGAGGGTGAGGGGGTGGGTGAGGGGGAGGCCATGGGTAGGGAGGGCGGGCGAGGGGCCGGGTGTGGGGATAGTGGGTGAGGGGCTGGGTGTGGGGATGGCAGGTGGATGGGTGGGTGGCGGTAGCGTGAGGGTGGGCGAAGTGTGAGGGGGCAGGGGTAGGGTGGGCACAAGGGTACGGTGTGAAGGGAGTTGGGTAGGTTAGTGTGTGAGGGGGTGGGAAGGGTGCGTGTGAGGGGGCAAGGGTAGGGAGAGGGCGAGGGTTGAGTGTGTGACGGGGTGGGCAGGTGGGTGAGTGTGTGAGGGGGCGGGGGTAGGGAGGGCGCAGGGGTAGAGTGTGTGAGGGGGTGGGCAAGTTCGCGAGTGTGTGAGGGGGTGGGGAGAGTGTGTGTGAGGGGGCGGGGGTAGGGAGGGCGCAGGGGTAGAGTGTGTGAGGGGGTGGGCAAGTTCGTGAGTGTGTGAGGGGGTGGGGAGAGTGCGTGTGAGGGGGCGGGTGTAGGTAGGGGGCAGGGGTTGGGGATGGGGAGTTGGGGGGTGGGGGGGGCCATAGGGTGTGAGGGGGGCCATAGGGTGTGAGGGGGGTTGGGTGGGTGAGTGTGTGAGGGGGTGGGGAGGGTGCGTGTGAGGGGGCAGGGGTAGCGAGGCGGCATGGGTTGAATGTGTGAGGGGGTGGGTGGGTGGGTGAGTGTGTGAGGGGACGGGGGTAGGGAGAAGCGGGGGTAGGGGCCGGCGAGGGTAGGGTGTGAGGGGGTGGGCGGGTGGGTGTGGGGAGAGGTGGGGTTGGGGAGGGTGCGTGTGAGGGGGTGAGGGTAGGGTGTGAGGGCCCACTCGCCCTCTCTCACCCACCCACCCCGCCCGCCCACCCACTTGCCCTCTCCCACCCGCCCACGCCTGCCCGCCCATAAATAAAAAATTTATGATATATTTTCATTGTTAATTTAAGTTAATATGTTTTTATTATTTACTGATTTATGTGTTTCTATTTTTTAGGAAGATGGCATCAAAGAAGATTTCTATGAACCTTTCTAGACCAAAAACTCTTAAAGGTGTATCTTCAAGAAACATTGGTGAATGAGCTCCACCTGAGCTCATGGCTACAAATCTTTCAAGTGCCTCAAGTGATAAGAGGATGATTTCAGACTGGAAGAATTCAAAAGAGGTCAAATTTCCATCAAGAATCTAGTATGTGAAAGAAAAAGAAAGCAAAAATGTCAATATATATCTATATATTGATATACCGAATGATAATGGAATTTTTGAGGTGATGGGAAGATTCATCTATATGTGTTCGGTACTGAACATTGAAGTTGTTTAAATACTTACAAAAGCTCCCAAGTCACATGAAAGGATTAAATACCGACTATCATATTCATTGTATGACATGAGAGAGGTATCTACAAAGTTGTGTAAACAAATCGTAAATGAGATGACACAAAACATCATAAGTATTGTTACTTATATTTGTATTTTGCGTTCTTGAAAGTGTCTCGCTATATTTTTTTAACTTTGTTTTTATTGACATATGATATTTTGTTTGGCAAAATTTTGTTGAAAGTTGTTCAATTAGGTTGGGAGGCGTTCATTTCATAGAGCATGATATCATGAAAGTTGTCAGTAGTTTTTACTCAGTGTCAGAAGAATATATGGAAAACAAGCGAAATGTAGTAATTGATGATGCTACAAAACTACATCCAAAGAATCAGAAGAAAAGGCCTCTGGTGGATAAATCTAGCAAGGGTAAAAAAAAGTTACTTTTGAGGACGATGAAGTTGAAACTGACTGTGAAGCATATGTTGCCATTACTGAAGATGACATTGGAACTGAGAAGAGCCGTAAAAGACCAAAAGTAATAATGCCCAAGAATAAATCTGTTTGGAATGTTATGACGAAGAAAAGTAAAGTTGAAGATTTTGAAGTAGTCATTACCAATAATCAAGAACCTAGTGAAACTTCAAAAGAAAGCAGAGAAATCATTAAACCAGGAGCTGATTTAGAGGATGGAATTATCAAAATAAAACAAAATGTCATTCGACAGAATTTGACAAAGAGAAACTTAATTTATGGTGGTCATACATTTCAGCTTAATGTTAGACAAACCTATAAGGCAAGTGAAGGACAATGTCAATATCAAGTCAGAAAGCCACATCATCTACATTTTCACAACTTGAAGACATTGATGAGGTACAATCCATATGCTCATGTGGTTAATTATGTGCTTCTTGTTGATCCACTTCAAGTTCCCAACAAAGAAGCATTTGATAAGTCAAATGTTTTGAATACAATTATTATGTGCTTGGGGGGAACCATTTTGTAGAAGCTCAAAGACAATTGATGGAAGAATATCCTAATAACCCACATTTTGAAACAATGAAATGTATCATGTATGTTGGTTTATCAGATATAGAAGCAAAGTTAGTGGCATGGGATCATAATTCAGATAATGAATATAGGATGTCTATGACTTTCATCCAAAGGGTTAGATTTATTCATAGTGAATTTCAAGGAAAATGTGGTGGGGATAGGATAAATGTTACTGCAGATTTCCAAAAGAAATGTTGTGTGGAAATAGGCTATCAAATTGAAGAGAAAACCAATTCAAAAGGTGGAAAAGGCAACAAAAATGGTGATTTATTCAGAGGTGTTGATAACATTTTCCAATTGGCATTTAGAACTAGAGATGTTTGGAAGTTGATTGATGAGATTTTTAGCATGTGGGAAGACATTGGCATTAAAAACCAGAGGGTCAAAAAGTCTAAGCCACTGATATGTAGCAACAGTAAATCAACTCCTGAAATGAAGTAGCTTCTAGAAGATATGACTATCACACCTTGGAGGGCGATGAAAGGAGTGAAAGATGAAAAAATTGTCAAAACAATATTATCTCGTGTGAGGTCAGGGGAATTATCATTGGAGGAAATGTCTGAAGAATTTCAAAAGTAATTTTGTTGAATTATTTTTATTTATTTCTAGATTATATTTATCTTTTAAATAAAACATGTTCTTGGTAGTATTTGTTATACAAATCATTATATTAACTTTTTGTCACTTTATCTATGCAGTCATAAAGTTTACATGAAAATTCAAGAACAAATGGTTAGATTGTTGAATGAAGATAGTTGGGATGATGTTGTACGCAACTATCCATATTCAAGTTCTATATCAACATTAAAAGCTTTTTATCTTTCATTTAAAAAGGTATCTTGATTTATACATTCATTTTTATTCATCTGTGTACTATTTTTAATTTATAACTTACATATATTTTTGTTTATCTTATAAAAGATGAGGAAGGATGATAATGGAGTCCCAGATAGTTTCAAAACCTTTATTGAAAAAATAAAGATCGAAAGACTGAGGAAGCAACGTATTAAGAATGTTGAACTTGATCCAAATTTTTAATCATTTCATTTGGAATGGGCTAGACACTATTCAATATCAGGTAATACAAGGTAACTGTGAAGACATTGCTAAACTCATACCTAAAAGGGAATATGCCCTAAGTCAGGGTAGATATTCCCCATGGTTTCAATATTCCAAACATTGACTATGATAGTGACCCTTATACTTATCAAGCTCTTAGTAAAGTGGTTGCGGTATTTGTAGAAGTCATGTCATCGCCATTATGGAGATTTGTGACATTTCATTTAGACACACAATTGGCAATGATATTGTCAAGCTTCAAGGGGAAAAAAAAATCAGGGATGCAACTTACATGGTAAGACGTTTAAAATGTATATTTGATTAATCTTGAGAAATTTATTTATGTACAAGTTAATTGAACTTTTACTATTTCATGTTACAGGCAAAAGTCAACTCTTGTTAACAATGAAGATCAACAATTTATAAACGATTGTGAGTTCATTCATATTGGTAGTTGGGCAAAAGATGATAGCCATATGTCTATGATTTTTAATCAAGTAGACAGAAAGAGTCATAGCCAAATATTGACTTATGATGTTGTTGTGAGAAAACTAACATATAAAGACAAAGAAGAAAAATGAGAGATAGTTAACATTTATCAAAAATCACAATTATTGATTAACTATCTTATAGACATATGTTCAAATGAAGGAGATTGGGTTGTGGATTTATTTTCTGGCTCAAGTAAGTTTTATTATATGGAATTGAATTTCAATATGTTATTTTTTAATTAATATGTCATTGTACTAATTTAGTTCATTATTTCTTTTGTGCTTGATAATTAGGTACAACACTAGCATTTTGCCTTTAAAAAGGAAGAAATTGCATTGCAATTGAAAAAGATCTAGTACAATGCAATTTCATTCAGCAAAGAATTAATGCTCTTCAATTTCTTCCAGATGCAATGCAAGAAATTGGGTTGAAGAAAGGGGACTTTAGTGAATCACATGTGGCAAAAAAGGCAAAGGAACCCCAACCACCATTACATGGAATGTTTGGAAAGACATAAATTGGGAGATTCGCAGACATCAAAGATCCATTAGAAGAGGAAATTGAGCAAAAGGAAGCAGAAAATATTGTGGAAGAAGACAATGATGAAACTCTAGAGGACCAAGAGTTTGGATTACGTGACATTGTTGATTAAATTTAAGTTATGCTTGGAAATCAAGCTTTGCAATGTTTTGACTTTGATATTTTATGAGAAGAATAAACACTCAATTAAGGTTGTTATGCGTTCAATATTTGTAATATGTGATTTTCTCATTGATTTTTAAGTTAATCATTATTTTTTGAAAAAAAAGTGATTATTATTTTTTTTTGACATGAAATTCATAAAAAAAAAACTATTATTTAACCATTTTTAGTTAAAAGTTTCATATAAAATTTGTGATTTTGACATGTCAATTCTAGCAAAAAATTATCAAAACGTGTAGGTTTTTAGTTATATTTATGTTAAAAATGGTTATTTTTATGTCCATTGTTAAAAAATACTGTTTTTTACAAACAATTATTTCATGTGGATTGAAAAATTGATTAAGGATGTATAACTATGTAGAATATCGAATATTCAAAATATCGACCTTCTAATTTAAAAATGCAAAACAATAAAAACCTCACTACAAAAAATTTAAAAATAAAATAAAAAAACAAGAGAATATGAAGAAAATGACCACTTCAAAAATGATCAAATTTACAAAATAATTATTTACATTTTATACATTAGAAAATTTAAAGCCCAAAAATAGGTCTTTTAAAAAAAGGGTCTGATGCAGAATACCCACTTTTTCAAATCAACATGAAAATCACTACCATTCTGAAACATAATGTACATAAAAAAAATTAAAGTGCCAAAAACTATGCTCTAAAAAAAAACATGTGTGTTTTGCATCACCCCTTTTCAAAATCAGGTCACTTTTTTGCTATCTCTACAAAACGGGTAACAGTATCAGTTTCTGTTTCAAATTTTACATTGTTATTTGTTCAGCAAACAAATTGGTGACTCCACTGGAGAGAAATATGCTCTTCATTTTCCCTTGTTTTTGAAAAGTCGAATTGTGTTTTGAGTTTTTGGTCAACCTTCATTAATTTGGAAAAACCTAGAACTGTGAGATCTTTTCTGAATTTTTAATTTTTTCTTAGCTTTTGTGGCCATTAAATCCTGCTATGAGAGACAATGCACTGAAATTGCATTTTTCTTCTCAACGACCGTGACCATCGCACTAGTGTATATTGTTGAACTGCAATGATCAATGAAAAATTGAAATTTCTCTATCTTTCTCTGTTTTATTTTCAATCAGAGGATAAATTTGGTTTTTGGGTTAAGTGTCAATATGTTATAAGTGATTTTTTTGGTTTAGTTTCATTTCACTACTTGTTTGTGAAAAAATCCATTGTTATATTGCTTTGATTTTATTTCTCTGTTGAATTATTGAAGGAAAGTTTCATTGGTGTAGATGATTAGCTTGTTGGATCTTTCTTTCTATTTCCATAGTAATCATTTTCAAAAAACTTGTTGTTCATATTTTGATAAAAAGTTTTATTACTTTGCATAAGTTATTGATTTTCACAAAAACAAAAAACGTGTATTGGAATTCATAAGTGAAGTATATTTTAGCTTGCATTTTTAAGCAAAGTAAGTTGCATTTAAAAAAAAAAATCCTTCTCATGGCCAGGAGGAGCCAAGAATCATGTATTATGTAGTTTCTTTGACTTACATTTAAAAAAAAAAGGTTCTTGTTTCTTGCTTTGAATGTTATACCTGTTTATTTTCTTGAAACTTCTCGCTCCTCACTCTAGTTAGTATTCATTGAATTGAAAAATATTACATTTTCATATTAGTTGCATCAAATTTGGATTTGAGTCATAATATCATTGATTTCATCTCTATGGACCCTATTGAGTAAATAAATACTTTAAAAAGAAACACTAATACAATCAATTATATTTTTTTTTATATCTTTTTATCATAGTCACACCTACATTAGATCAATTTCAATGCTTTGGAATAGGAGTGAAAGTTAACTTTCCAAAGCTGCAAACAAACATAGAAGCTTGTGTTAGGGAGTAAATCCATTTGCTACAATTTAACTCTGGGAAGCTCCTCTTAATAGGAGTCAAGCATGAGGCCATATCAAACCCAGTGAAGTAATTGATATTACTTCATTTGTTATGATAGCATTGATGTGCATGCATTACAAACGTTGTCAAAAGAAACTTGGGGATCACTTGGGAGGAAACTCCCAAGGGGATTATGGGCCTTAATTTTTCTTACTCTTGCGTGTACGCCAAACTACTTATCCCCCCCCCCCCCTCAAGTCATGATGGTGTACATGGTAACCTTAGTGACCATAATCATAGTACTTTTACCGAAGGTGATGGTGGTGGGGGGGGGGGGGGGGAGTCCCTATTGTACCTGGAACAAATGTTGACTAGACTCATTTGGGCCTTCTTAGAGGGTGCTTCACACGAGATGGTATATGTGAAGATACTTGCACCAGGTTGTTACCGTTAAGCAGGTTGGCAATGTAACTAGTTCCACCCACTCTATCTCTAGCCACTTTTCACATTGATTTTTGTGATGTTGGGTTTCATCACCAACTAGTGATTTCATTGTCAAAAGGTTATTTACATGGTTTGACTCCTTACATTTGTTAGCATGTGTTATTTTTATTTTCTTACTTTTTAGTAGACCTTAGGTTGAATCTGATGGAAACAGTTCTGGAGTTTGTTAATCAAGGAACCCCTTTTAATGAGGATCTTATTCCTTTTCCTTGCTTTGGAAATGTTGGCCCTCCTTACATGGCTACATTGTCTCTTCCTAGATTCACAATAGGTTTACCGATATTGGTTTTTTAAACCTCTAGGTCCCAAATACCCAAGATACTTCACCTCAAGTGACTACTTCACCTCAATAACACCAACCTCATGTTGACCCTTTACGTCTTCTCCCATCATATCTTCTTCCATTTCTTCTTCTTCACCTAGTAAAAGTCTTAATGCTAGTAATCATGAGGCAAAGAAGAAGAAGAATAAGAAAGATAAGAAAGGAATCAACAAAACAACCATTGTTTTGAGTGTTGATAATGTTGAGGAACCCTCCAATATGCATCACAAGGTCAAATTCCCTTGCAATCTTTATAAGGGTGGCCACCTTCTTCTCGATTGTCCTAGTATTCCTAAGGTATTATAAGCATTGCTTAAATATTATCACCGACTTATCGTTGATCCATAAACTAGTGATTATAACTTTCTAGGGAAAAAATTTTAAGTTAGGGAGTCATCAAACTCACAATTTCCCTCATATGGACAAAACCTCAAAATTGTTGGAAAACGTTATTGTTTCTGGGCATCAACTTCCAATTAGTTACCGCAAAATTTCCCCCAACCTATGGTTAGTTGATGAAGTGATTAATATAAGTTCACCATCAGTCAATCCCACTCTTCCTTTGGAGAGTGAAACCCATACAAGTCATATTGATCAACCACTAGTTGATGAAGTGATTGACTCGATTCCATATTTTGTTGATCCCAGTCTCCCCTTAGAGATTGAAGTTAATATCATTGAGGTTATTCTTGTTACTTGAGATGATTCTCGACAATGGGGCATTTCTAGTGTTCCCTTAGAACCACCTCCAAGTATTGAGGTGTTTTCCTTTAAGTGGAATAAACTGACAAACCCTCGACTTCCTTCTTGCATCCCTTCCCAAATCATTGTGAAGGCTTGTGATAAGAACGTGTGTCTCACTATTATAGATGATGGTGCTTCTGTTAGTATTATATCCTCAACCTATTTACAATATTTGACTTCCCCTCATCTTGCATATATTACTTAGAATATATTGGATTTTAACATAAGAGTCAGTGAACCTTTAGGGATCCTTCCTTAGTTGCCCATTAATTTGGAAGGAAAAATTGTTTGTATTGATTTTATGTTAGTCCAAGGCCCCTTGGATTTCAATTTTCTCCTTGGGTGAGACTATATATATTCCATGAAATTTATCATGTCTACACTCTTTCTTGTGATGTATTTCCCTCATAATGGAAACATTGTGACTATTGACCATCTTTCATTCGTTGTTCCTTATCTGATCGCCGACCATTTGACATCCCTGAATGTTTCCTATACACAAGTGGTATCCCCCCCACCACAAGTTAATTATGTGGAAACTTTTCCCATGCCTTCACTCACCAATAAAAATGAACCTCTCACTGTATGCTTGACTTCTTCTAACTTAGATTTGGTATTTGACATGGTGAACCTTTCAATGGGGACACTGAAGTTTGATATTCCTACCCCTATTGAGTCCCTTGACATGTATTCTTTCCAAATCATTGTTCTTCAATTTGATGAAGACCTCTTGGAATCCATGATCGAGGTGTGTCCCTTGGCATGTATTCCTTCAGGAGATTTCTCCTCTTGGAAGCCATGATAAATAACATTATGAGAATAGTTATTTTATTGTGTCAAGGTCATTAAAAAAATTAAATAAGGTATTGTGAGCATAGTTCCTAATTTCTTGTGTTAATCTCATTAAAAAATGGAACAAATATCCCTCCATAACTTTTGGGGACATGTGCCTCTACTCATAATGTTAGAATTAAGCCACTAGCATATTCCATTATGCTCAGGGAATGGTACCTATCTCAAACATATTTTTTCTCTACTTCAATCTTGTGTAAAAATGAAACCTATCTCGAGTATAGTTTTCTCTTTGTTTCAAGGTTGTGTAAAAATGAAAACTATCTTGAGCTTAGTATTTTTCCCTTCTCATGCTCGTCAATACATTTGAATAAGTTACCAAGTATACTTTTATCACTTTTTCGGGCTCGTAAAAACTATACAAAAAAGGAGCTTTATGGAGTTTCCTTTAAGCTCTTTCAACTACCTAAACATGACAAGTTTTTTGAGTGAACTTGTTTCCTTTCACACTCATGAAAAGGATTAGAAAGGGCATATGTTCAGTGTAAGTTTAACCATTTTTCGGACCATGTAGACTAATTATGAAAAAGGTATACTCTAGTCAATCATGATTAAAAGGGTTCTCTCTTGTATTATTTTATACCTTTTCAGTCTCGAGAGACTAAATTTATGAAAAATGACCTTATGGAATTTCCTTTTGTTTATTTTTCAAAACCCTCTAAACATGAAAAATAAGTTGAGTTACCCCTTCATTGGACTCATAAAATGCAAACAATGTGGGACTCATCAATCATGATGAGACTGAACCAACCCTTCCTATTGTTCGTTAAAAATACTCTTAAGAATGCATCCGAAGGATGAGCTTATATGAAAAGCATATGTTATCGACCTCAAGCTTGTGTAAACATAACGAGGTACTTTCCAATAATGGTGGGGGGAAATGGGAAAGGAAAATTCATATTTTTTTGAAAAGGCAATATGTCGCTCTTGAACATGGCACTCTGTCACTTTTTCATGTAAGGGTTTGGAAATCCATTTACCTCTCATTTGATCATACCTCACTGAAAGTCTTCATATTGGTCTATGGTTATATTTTGAGTCAAATGTTACCAAGTCAAATGTCATGTCTCCAATATGTTCAAGAGAATTCCAACCTTAGTTAAAATTCCTTTGCAATATTTTAAATCCTTCTATCGCATTGGTCATCCCTGATTCAGCCATAAACCACTCCTAGTTTGTTCTTGAAAACTTGATTTTTTTTCATGTCACAGGTCCTCCTACAATGGGTCACTTTTTATTGACTTCAACACATCCTCTAGGAAGTTGAATAGAAACCCCCTTTATTACCTTGGGACAGCTGCAGGAGATTCATTGGGAGATCAATGCCTGCCATGTGCGTTGATATTGGGGTATATATATTCGGAGGAAAAAATGACATAATATATTGAGCATATAATAGGGGCTAAAGGGTCTTTATATTTCCAGGTATAAAAAATTGAGCTCAAAGTTAATTAAAAAATATAAAGGGGTATAAAAGTATTAACGAAAAAAATGGATACTTACAATATCTAGTGAAAGTATGGGTTTTTTAAATTGGGAAGGTGTATTAGGTTTGTATTGGTAGGGAGTTAAATAATGTGATTTTTAGAGGTATTTTCCAAATTATATGTAGTCAAATTAGGGGTATTTTTTCATATTCCACGAACACACGTGATATGTCATAGATTAATTAATTGAAGCCCTTTTGGGGCCTACATGCCTTACTGGTAGGGTTCCTCACTTTTGACAACAGTTTCTTATCACTGGCCTTCAATGGGATGATTTATGGGTGTTTGACTTCAAATCATTTATTTGCACCTCATAGGTTGTACTAGCAAACCTTTAAAATCATTGTCATTGTTGGTGGTTACTCTCGCATATGTTAATGGTCCTCATCATCAGTCGGTAATCAGATGGTTTCTACCATGTTCGACTTCAGGTAATTTATTCACATGGTTAGATTTGTGCTACGGATTGATAGAGATGAAGAACCTGGATTTTGTTTGAGGCATCTAGGTTGCATGGATTTTTGAGTATTCATGATTATAACATGGATCCACAATGTATATTTGGTGGCCATAACCTCATATTGACATGGATAATTTCATATTTCCATACTTTACTTTTGAGATACTTGTACTCTATGTATGGGAATTCCTACCTTAGTGATGATCTTGTGATGATATTGTATTGTAGTTCCTTGATTGTTTACTTGCCGGTATCTAACAGATGATTCCTTGATTCCTACCTTTGCATGATAAAGCACGTTAGCCATCATAGCCTTTCTGAATTTGTTCTTTAGGGGGCAATATGTTACACATCAATTCGTTACATCCATGCAAATGATGCAAAATTCAAATCCTTCACTATCCGATGAACTATTTTCATGAATTCCCATGAAATATGGAAGAAATACCTCTCCATTAAGTATAAGAATCCTAGAGTAAATACCTAAAAAGCCCTAACTTTGGAATTCATTGTGGGTCCTTAGTGTTGGTAGCTAAACTTGCATAATTTTTACCTACCCTTCTACCCCTTTCCTGTACCCATTCCATACCATTATTGGTCGATTTATATTCTAAATAGCACAGGTATGCCTATTTTCATGTCTTTGTGAATTATTAATCAATGGAGCATAGTTGTAGGGGATTATTGCCTAAGCGGCTTGCTAACTCGATTATTCTTGCAGATTTGGAGGAATGATGACCAAAATCGTGGTTCAACGAATGGTGACCATTGAGATGGCATCTCTATCCTTGTACATCAGCTGCAATGGTGGATCAATATCTCAACCAACACAATGTTATCTTTATATTATGTTTCACCTTGGAAATCGCTATGTAATTGTAGGCAAACAACTACCATAATTCTAGGGGTTGTTAGTGTTTGATTAATTTTATAAGTAGAGTTACAGAGCTATGAAAGCTATATGTTAAGATCGCAAGAGAAATATGCTAACTCTAAGTCTGTAATAGCATATTTGTGTAATGTCCTTTTAATTAATGAAATTCTAATCTTCTTAGCATTTCGTGACTTCTTGATCTTGCCATAGCCCTGATTAAGGAGTTGGGTTTACTCTCTTGACAACGTGTTGTTGGATTAGATGTGTACATAGGTTTATTTATGTTGAGTTATTTATTGTTGTGAATGATTTATCATTGTGTTGTTGTTAGTCTTAATTTGTTGTTACTCTTATTGATGTTATAGTTATTGCTTGTTGTTACACATTGTTAGGTTATAATTGAATGTTCAATGTTGGGTAGGAAATTGTGGCCTGCATATACCTTCCTTGAAATAACCAGTCGAGCCCCGGGTTGATAATTAATGTGGAATTGGGTGAATTGCATGATTTGTATCTGAACAACAACATTTTGGCATTGTTGTCGAGGAGGTTATCGAAGGCAAGAAAGTACGACCAGTATTGACCATAGGATTGATCTCTCATCCTGGGGAGGGAATTTTTTCACCCTTCTCTAGCTCCTGAGCATTAGATTGTTCTGTTTTCTTTTTTCATAGGAACCGCTCTCTTGTCTTGGGAAGGAAAGTTTCTATTTCACCATGTTTTAGGTCCTGAGATTAGATTTTGTGATTGGTTTTTTTTTTCTTTCTTTTTCTTTCTTTTTAGGGGCCACTCTCTCGTGTTGGGGAGGGAAGTTCCTACCCTACTCCAGGTCCTAAGATTTTGATTTTCTTGAATGTTTTCCTTTTGTTTTCCGATTGCATTAAAAAAGACACAAATAAAATGGGCAGATGAAGACCCTGAAAAAGAAGAGGGAGACATCTAGGAAGAATTACCTACATCCAAGAGATCATTTCAAAAGTTAAGTCAGGAGCATCATCATGAGATGTTGTTAGGGTGAGGTCTCATATGAGATCTGGAGGGTAGTCATTTTCACAACCAGAACCTCCCCCAATAGCAAAAGTGTAATTCAGGGGAAAATAAGTAGCAAGAAGAGGATCTGAGGAACTGAATATGGTAAGTTCAGAAGAATAATACTTGAGGGAATTATTTGCACCATTTGATCAGGGAAGATCCATTAAACAACCTCAACCACTTATTACAGAACAAACAGAGCCAGAACCTATTGAGATTCCAAGTGAATATTGGGAGATATTCATGGCTCTTGTAACTTCTTCGATCGAAATCACAATTGGAGATATCAGAGGTTATGTGCCTATGAAGCCAATTCCTTTGACAACATTACCTAATTTCCATGGTCTTTCTTCTAAATATTTGGACACATTCCTTTTTGAATTCGACATTATGTGTTAGGGGTATGACTATATTTATGATGCTCAGAAATTAAAGGAACAACCTTGAGATGGTTTATGGGTTGACGAGGGAAATCCATTACTACATGGGATGATATGAAGATTGTTTTTCTCGAAAAGTATCAAGATTACTGCAAATCCTGAGATGTAAAGGAAGAAATCTTTAAGATTATTCAGAAAGAGGATGAGAACATGGAACATTTTCAATATATTTTACAGAGATCATACCATAGTGATCTAGATAAGAACATCTTGAATATAATCTTTCTCCAGGCACTAAGGGAGGAATCTTTGGAACTATTGAATATAGTAGGAAAGGAAGATATATCAAAAGAATAATTTGACACCATATGAAAATTGTGCATTAAATTTTCATGAGGATCTATGAGGAATAGGTAGGGGATCCTAACTCTCAAGACATCCAGTGATGGAGTTACAAAAGAAAAAATTGGGAACTTGCTAGACAACTTGAGAATCGATATCCTGAGCACAATGTCATCACAATTGGACGTTTTATAGGTGAAATAGAAGGATATGGAAGCAGAGAAGGATATGTCTATTTTCTATCCTCAATACAGGAAGAAGCACATGTTGAAGGAATTTCCATTGAATTCCGTCGAGACTTGTGTGACATGTGAACAGAGTCATTCTATTAGCACGTGTCCATATCTTCCTAGGATGAGGGTAGTTTTTCAGGGAACAAATGAAGAAGTAGATTAGTTGTATTTCATGGGATCAAGGAAATAATGTCAACCACGGCCACAGAACATGAATGAAGGTATGGCTCAAGACCCTTCTCAGTATTTCAATAATTTGAATTTTTGGCCTCAGTTTGTACCTTTTTCATCTTCATGGTCATAGTCCTATCAATATCCAATACCCTGGCAACCATGGTTCCCTTAATCTGGTCCAAACCCTTCATGGTCCCAGAATTGGCGTGGACCTCCTCCTCCTTCAAGATAATTCTCCCAACTTATGCCATAACAACAGCTACAACTGCATTCTAAAGCGTCCACTAGTAATCCTCCTCTTCATCCACAATTGTGTGTTCAATCCTATCCAAATCCAAACAATATAGGGGCTCAGCAAGTTGAGACACTCAACCTCCATGCATACAGTATTGTCATCGTGGAATGTAATGAATTAAATATCTGATCCAATCAGGTTGTAAATACTCAGATTTCACCAATAATTTTTTAACATATCGATGATGAAGTCTCGGAACCAAAACGTATAGACTCTACTAGAACAATTGGGGACGAGTCAATACAAATTCCTATGAAACAACAAACCCGTTCGCAAAAAAATTGTTACTAGAGGATGTTAGACTGGTCCACCTTATCCTGAGAGACTATCCTTGAGAAAAGAGAGCCCTTGTCCTAAATTCGAATTTTTAGGGGAACTGCAAAATTTATTTGTCGAAATCCTATTACTTCAGGCTATGAAGGACATACTGATTTATTCCAAAACAATTAAAGAATATTTCTGTAAGAAACTTGGAAGAAAACTAAAGGATCCAATCACTCTTCACGTTATCGGATAACTATCAGATATAATGTTGGGGAAGCTTATACCTGTGAAATACAGGGATCCAGGGAACCCAATTCTGACAGTACAGATAATGGGGTTGATATCCAAAATGTGCTAGTAGACTTGGTGTTATGAAGAATTTTGTATCTATGGATAAATCCTAATTCTCTAGATAAGTAGCCATATCTAGAACAATAGTTTAAAGAACTTTAACCTTTTTCTATAAACAATAGATAAGACAAAGAGAATGAGAGGACCTACTTGTAATTTCACTTTCTTCTTGTCTCCTTTGTATCGGTCTCATTGCTCCTTCCCATACTTAACATGCTTGAGAATTACCTGTAAACATCAACAGAAGATGAAGAACCAATCAAAGAAAAAGATCTATTGATTACAAGTAAATGGAATTAGATACATTCACACATATAAACATCACATATCAAGATAAGCATATAGAAAAAGGTGTAAATACTTTATTAAATAGAAGGAAGAATGACAACCATGAAGCTTGATTCAAAGTCACTCCTCCAGCTTTGGTTCCATCCACATCACATCATAAGCATGAAATTCTGGTAGCATTATGACACTTACAATAGTCTCAATTCTCAAACTAACGTTATCTCCTTACAATTCATCAAAGTCTAACCCTTGATCACTTAGGGGAGTGCTCAATTTATAAGAAAATGGAGGAGGTTTTGTCATCAATGAGGGTATTGAATGGCCTTCCAAACTTAAAATTAGTTCTATGGAGGAAGGGATGAGAGGATAGGATGTATCTTAACTCATTCCTCATCCATTTTCAAGCTCATAGGAGATGATAAGTGTGGGAATCTTCTAGAAGTCTCCAGAAGATAAGAATATTCCCCAAACACTATGTGAATTTCACTCAAACTCACCCAACGGAGTTCAAAGAGGGCCTAAGTGCTCTATAGAGCACCCTGGCATGGACTTAACTACTCTGTAGTGCACCCTTGCATGGGCCTACCTACTCTCGTCCCTCCAAAGGTCATTTCAGGATGTCTTTAGGCCATGAAACTATCTAGGAAGGAGGCATTCAAAGGTTGATTTGTTTAGGGCATGTAGCAACTAAAATTATGGTTTTATGAGCCCTAAAAAACTAATTTGGATGATGGGAGTGATGTGCCCAAATGGATCTGTAACACTTGGGGGCAACAATTAATGTTATAACTTCTACAATTGTGATTACCTTGGGCCTACGAAACCTTAAACCAACTCCCATCATCCTAGAATTAGCAGATCGATCTACTATAATACCAATAGGGAAGCTAGAATATACAACCATTTCAGTAGACTCATGGTAGTACCCTGTTGACCTTTTGGTTTTACATACCCAATCCCTAGATGGTGGAAATCCTTTGATTTTAGGGAGGCCATGGCTTGCAACTACAGATGCTTACATTGGGTGTCGATCTGGAAATATGGTAATATCCAATGGGGAAATTATAAAGAATCTTATCTTATACCCCCCTGCATAACCAATTTCGTCAGATAAACTGGGATTTACCTTAATTCAAAAACCCGTACCTATGAAAGAGCTTGAACATGAGAATGAAGAAGTTATACCTATACTTACAATTAGTAAGGCTCTCTGGTTTAAGGACAAAACAGAGGATGATGCCATTAGCAATTTTTTCAGCAGTCCCAACTTTGTTTCTTATTCAACCCACCAGCTATTAGAATCTATCATGAGTTGCAATATTCAGGAAGATATTGAACCAGAAACAGAAGTCGAAAATATTATAGTAATTGTACCCTGTAACAATATTCCTGCAGAAGTTGAGTGGGGGAATCCATTACTACATGGGATGATATGAAGACAGTTTTTCTCAAAAGGTATCAAGATTACTACAAATCTTGAGATGTAAAGGAAGAAATATTTAAGAGTATGCAAAAAGAGGATGAGAAAATGGAGGAATTTGTGGAACGTTTTCAATATAGTTTACAGAGATCATACCATAGTGATTTGGATAAGAACATTTTCAATATAATCTTTCTCCCGTCACTAAGAGAGGAATATTTGGAACTGTTGAATATAGTAGGAAAGGGATATATATCAAAAGAAGAATTTGAAACCATATGCAAATTGTGCATTAAGTGTTCATGAGGATATGCGAGGAATAGGTAGGGGATCCTAACTCTCAAGACATCCAGCGGTAGAGTTACAAAAGTAGAAATTGGGAACTTGCTGGACAACTTGAAAATCGATATCCTGAGCACACTGTCATCACAATTGAACGTTTTATAGGTGAAATAGAAGCATATTGAAGAAGAGAATGCTATGTCTATTTTCTATCCTCAATCCAGGAAGAAGCACATGTTGAAGGAATTTCCATTGAATTCCGTCGAGACTTGTGCGATATGTGAATAGAGTTATTCTACTAGCACTTGTCCATCTCTTCCTGGGTTGAAGATAGTTTTTCATGGAACAAATGAAGAAGTAGATTAGTTGTATTTCATGGGATCAAGGAAACAATGGCAACCACGATCACATAACATGAATCGAGGTATGCCTCAAGACCCTTCTCAGTATTTCAATAATTTGAATTTTGGGCCTCAATTTGTACCTTTTTCACCTTCATGGTCATAGTCCTATCAATATCCAATATCATGGCAACCATGGTTCCCTAAATCTAGTCCAAACCCTTCATGGTCCCAAAATTGGCATGGACCTCCTCCTCCTTCAGGACAATTCTCCCAACTTATGCCATAACAGCAGCTACAGCTGCATTCTAAAGCATCCACTAGTAATCCTCCTCTTCATCCACAATTGCATGTTAAATCCAATCCAAATCCAAACAATATAGGGGCTCAGCAAGTTGAGACACTCAACCTCCATGCATATAGTATTGTCACCATGGAATGTAATGAATTAAATATCTGATCTGATCTTGTGGTAAATACTCAGACTTCACCAATAATTTTTTAACATACTGATGATGAAGTCTCAGAACCAGAACCTATAGACTCTACTAGAACAATTGGGGACGAGTCAATACAAATTCCTATGAAACAAAAAACCCCTTCACAAAAAAATTGTTATAGAGGATGTGAGACTGGTCCATCTTAGCCTGAGAGATTATCCTTGAGAAAATAGAGCCCTCGTCCTGAATTCGAATTTTTAGTGGATCTACAAAATTTATTTGTCAAAATCCTATTACTTCAGGCTATGAAGGACATACTGATTTATGCCAAAACAATTAAATAATATTTATCTAAGAAACCTGGAAGAAAACCAAAGGATCCACTCACTCTTCACGTTATGGGAAAACTATCAGATATAATGTTGGGGAATCCTATACATGTGAAATATGGGGATCCAGGGAACCCAAATCTGATAGTACAGATAATGGGGTTGATATCCAAAATGTGCTAGTAGACTTGGTTTTATGAAGAATTTGGTATCTATGGATAAATACTAATTCTCTAGATAAGTAGCGAACAACAGTTTAAAGCACTTTAACCTTTTTCTATAAACAATATATAAGACAAAGAGAATGAGAGGACCTACTTGTACTTTCACTTTCCTCCTGTCTCCTTTGTATTGGTCCCGTCGCTCCTTCACGTACTTGAAATGCTTAAGAAGTACCTGTAAACATCAACAGAAGATAAAGAACCAATCAAATCAAAAGATCTATTGATTACAAGTAAATGGAATCAGATACATTCACACATATAAACATCACATATCAAGATAAGCATATGGAAAATGGTGTAAATACTTTATTGAATAGAAGGAAGAATTACAACCATGAAGCCTGATTCAAAGTCACTCCTCTAGCTTTGGTTCCGTCCACATCACATCATAAGCATGACATTCTGGTTGCATAATGACACTTACAATAGTCTCAATTCTCAAACTAACATTATCTCCTTATAATTCATCAAAGTCCAACCCCTAATCACTTAGATGAGTGCTCAATTTATAGGAATATGGAGGAGCTTTTGTCATCAATGAGGGTATTGAATGGCCTTCCAAACTTAGAATTAGTTCCATGGAGGAAGGGATGAGAGGATAGGGTGCATCTTAACTCATTCCTCATCCATTTTCGAGCTCATAGGAGATGATAAGTGTGGGAATCTTCTAGAAGGCTCCAAAAGATAAGAATATTCCCCAAACCCTATGTGAATTTCTCTCAAACTCGCCCAACACAAGTCAAAGAGGACCTAAGTGCTCTGCAGAGCACCCTGGCATGGACTTAACTACTCTGTAGTGCACCCTTGCATGGGCCTACCTGTTCTGGTCCCTCTAGAGGTCATTTCATGATGTCTTTAGGCCATGAAATTGTTTGGGAAGGAGGCACTCAAAAGGTTGACTTGATTAGGACATGTAGCAACTGAAATTAGGGTTTGATGAGCCCTAAAACACTGATGTAGATGATGGGAGTGGTGTGCCCAAATGGATCTGTATCACTTGGGGGCAACAATTAATGTTATAACTTCTACAATTGTGATTACCTTGGGCCTGCGAAACCTTAAACCAACTCCCACCATCCTAGAATTGACAGATCGATCTACTATAAGACCAGTAGGAAAGCTGGAATACATAACCATTTCAATAGACTCATGGCTGTACCCTATTAACCTTTTGGTTTTACCTACCCAATCCCTAGATGGTGGACATCCTTTGATTTTAGGGAGGCCATGGCTTGCAACTACAGATGCTTACATTTGGTGTCAGTCTGGAAATATGGTAATATCCAATGGGGAAATTACAAAGAATCTTATCTTATACCCCCTTCATAACCAATTTCATCAGATAAACTGGGATTTATCTTAATACAAAAACCCCTACCTATGAAAGAGCTTGAACCTGAGAATGAAGAAGTTATACCTATCCTTACAATTAGTAAGGCTCTCTCTTTTAAGGACGAAATGGAGGATGATGCCATTAACTCTTTTCTTAGCAATCCCAACTTTGTTTCTGATTCAACCCACCAACTATTAGAATCTATCATCAGTTGCAATATTTAGGAAGATATTGAACCAGAAATAGAAGTCGAAAATATTATTGTAATTGTACCCCGTAACAATATTCCTATAGAAATTGAACCAGGGAAAATGTTGAATATTAATCTTGACTTTTCACCCTGCCAATCTAAACAGTTACTAAAGGTCCTTTGGGAACATAAGAAAGCCTTTTCTTGGGAGTATACGGATATGAAAGGTATCCCTACTGATTTATGTACTCATCACATATACATTAAAGAAGAATTTCAACCTGTTAGGCAGCCACAAAGAAGAATGAATCATTGCTTAAAAGACATTATCAAAGATGAACTATGGATGCTATTATATGTGAGCTACATTTATCTGATATCGGATAGTCAATGGGTTTCCCCACTGGTCATTGTTCCTAAGAAGAATGGAAAGTGGTGGATTTGTTTTTGTTACAGGGAATTAAATAAATCAACTCAAAAATATCATTTTCCCTTGCCCTTTATTGACCAGGTCCTTGATACATTAGCTAGAAATAAATTTGTCTCATTCCTGGATGGATTTATCAAATACATTCAAATAAAAATAGCTACCGAGGATCAAGATAAAACTACCTTCACATGCCCTTGGGGAACCTTTTCCTACCGAGTCCTTCCATTTGGTCTCTGTAATGCACCCTCTACCCTTCAACGGGCAACATTAGGAATTTTTTCTGATGTAGTTAATGATAGTGTTGAAATCTACATGGAAGACTTCACCCCATAAGGAGATTTTTTTGCAAAAACTCTGAAAAACTTAAAGAAAGTACTTAAAATATGTAAACAAACACATGTTTTTCTTAGTACAGTGAAATTTCATATGATGATGAAAGAAGGAATAGTGTTGGGACACTTGCTTTTAGCTGTGGGAATTTGGGTTGATCCTACCAAGGTAGAGGTAATATTAAATTTTTCTACACCTAATACACCGACGCGGGTACATAGATTTATCGGTTATGCTCGCTGTTATAGGCTTTTTGTTTGGTCAATTCAATGTCCTTGAATTATCAACCATAAATTGTCAAATAAGGTGTGTCGACTGATGAAGTACAGGTGCACAATATGTGCTTAGAAGTTATTCATTAGGTCATTATGTATTTTTTAAGATCTAAACATAAGATGGGGGTGGTATTTTTCAATTGTTTTAGTGTCATAATTCTTAGGGATGTTTGATTAAGTTTCCTAGGAATTAATCTCTATCCAATTAGTTTGTATATGATATGAGAGTGGTTCTACTTATGTTAGATTTTTTGGGATTTTTTATCTTGAATCTCTATGTTGCAACTCCTAATTTTCTAAGTGAAAAAAGAAACTTATTCTATCAGGTATGAAGGAATACTATTGAACTCAATTGTTTAGGAGAGGGCTTCTCACCTATTTAATTTTTTCTCAGACAAAGTTACCTAAGCAACATATATATTGTGAATTGAGCACACTTCAATTATGTTGGATAATAAGAAAAGGAAAATACCATGCAGTACCAGGTATAAAGCAAATTAGATAACAGTCTAAACTAGGTATAAAGCAAATTAAATTTCTTATGCAGATAACAATTTGCTGGCAAGATGATTACGCAGCATTGTCACACAAAACAAAGCAATTGAAGAATTAAAGGAAATTAGATTGTAATTGATTAAAACCTGCCACTGTTTGTAGGGGCCCTCCACATAGTAGTTTAGAGCTTCAAATCAACACAATGCTTGCACACAAAAAAACCAATTCTATTCACACAAAATTCACAAACTGTTCACAATTGTATCATTTGGTGTGCACCCAAATAACAGTGCAACCATTAGCTTTATAGCAGGTCTCTTGGCATAAATGTATGAATATTTCAAGCCTAATATCTCTAGCCTATCTAAACTTATATCACTAAACCATCATTTTGCTATTCCGAAAGCAAAACAATAAGGTTTCAACTGATCTCGGGTTCTATTCTGCATTAATCTAGTGGTTGACTTGGAGTTTGACCGTGATCTCTTGTGCTTATTTTAGCAAACAGTTTCAAGTGGATAGGAAGGTATCCATGAGGGAACCATCCTCTATCCATCCACACCTTTTGTTGTTGACCTGGAACTCTAGAACCTTGCGAACAATGAAGATAGCTACAAAATCCTGGATTAGGTGTGGAAACAAATTGATTCGGTAGCCAATTGAAACTTTAATAAATCAATAGGGTATAAATTTAAATACGAAAAAGAAGACATTCTATTGCATACCTTCATCTAAACCTGGTAGATATGACTTTATTTAAGTGGTCAATATATATGAAAAAGAGAGGATCATTAGGAAAAAAGGATGTCATGGTAGGACAATTTTTAGACTCTACATTCCCCTAGACTGGAGATGTTGTATGTCCTCATACACTTCTTCCTTGTCTTTTGCTTGTGCCTCTTGTTTGTCATCTCCATGTTTCATTGTTTTCTTCTTTTTGGCAGAGATTGGCATTCTAGGCTTCCTCATTAGAATTTTGTACTTTAAACTGATTATCACTCTATGCATAATTTGGTTTTATTTCTTCATCTTTTCGTTTTTCTTATACCACAAGTTAGATGTAGGATCAGATTATCACTCTTGGAAATATGTATCTCACTTTGTGTCTTCAAGGCTTGATTCTCATTTTTGAGATATCGATTCAGTGCTTCTAGTTAAAAGATCTCTTGCTTCAAGATTTTTGAGGCTGATTGCTCATTTACCTGGTTGCTTCCTTCCCCAGGGCTCTGAATGGTTTCCTTTTTTGCTGTCTCCTTCCTTTCCGGTGACTCTATGTAGTCATATATTTCCTGTTGAGCGGGGTCAATACCCGGACTATGTATCGGGCTTCCTGGAGGTGAGATGTAAGGTTGTGTTGATGATCTAGGTGACCGTTTTGGAGAGTTCCCAGGGCTTTCAATTAGATCATCCTCTATTGGCTCGTTCTTTGTTGGAGTGTTTTCTGTTGGCTCCTCTTCAGTTGGCTCCTTCTCATTTGGCTCATTTTCCTCAAGATTAATGTATTCTATAGTTTTTGAGGTTGTTTGTGGAATCATGCTCAATCTCGTGCTCCTTCTCAACCCTGGGGTTTGCGTTTTCTGCACTCTCCTCCTCTTATTCTCTGATTTTTCTTCTAGAGGAGAGGTTTTAGTTTGTGAGAATTCTTCTTTACTTGGGTTGGCTTTCTTTCTTCTAGGGTTTCCCCTCTTCATTCTCTGCAAATTTTTTACTATAGCAGCTCTTATTCTATTACCTCTGCCTGAGATTGAGGTTCATGTTCCTTTATCATTTCTATGGTTCTCTTTCTTCCTCTGAGGGCCCTGCTGCTACTTGGTTTTTCTAGGGATTTTTCCTCAAAATGGTTCCTTATTAGGAAACTCTCCCAGTCATCCCCTATACTTCGAAGATGAAATTCGACCAATATTTTTGCCAGACCATGATGATACATGGTGTTTTCTATGCATTGAATTTTCTTTTGAACATTTGTAGCCATTTTCCTGAGGCTATTCAAGAGGAAATAGGGGAGATTCATCTGATGATCCTCAAGGAAGTGCATCATCATTCTGACATGATAGAAATACATTTGTCCAAACCTACCCTCACAAGTGATAAACTTCTGAAGCACAAGTAATAAGTTTCTTCATTTGTTTTTAAGAGTGGATTTGGGAATAACTTTTTTGTAGATTTTAGTATCCATGTTTAGATTCTTGAGGAAGACCTTCCATTCCTCGCTGTCAATTCCTCTATTTTTAAATAGTTTTTCTCCATTTCTTGGCAACTCGGTGGCCTCACCGATCATAGACTCTATTACCTTGAGATTTATGTCCCAAATTTTAGCCTCCATTCCATCAAATGAGCATGAAAATGTCTTGGTTACCTCCTTGTGGAAGCCGTTAAATTTCTTAATGAACTGCAACCATTGTAGTATTTGTAGCAGCTCCCTAGTTTGTGGGTACCCCTCTAGGAATTGCTTCCCTACTGGCTCAATTCGAACAATTACCCCATGCCGAAGGATGCTTTGCCTCGAAGATTCACTACCTTGATAGGAAAATGGGACTAGTAGGGTTTTCTAGCTGCCAAAAAGATGGAGTGGCTGTGAAAGATCAAAGGAGTGTAAGAATAGGGAAGAACGGATGGGTTATCATAAGGATTATGGGAATGAATCCGACCATTGGGCGCATTCAAACTTATGAATTGGTATTTAATTTGGCAAATTTGGCATAAGGTCATGACATGACTTTTAAATTGGTAGCATATGATATTTTGTTAGGTGGCCATTACCCTTGGGTTATAATGATTGCACTTTAGTACTATATCTTCTTAATCACACATGCTATATAACCTTCCCTATTGTTAAATTAAAGTAGCATGTACCTTTAATTTTATGTTGCTAACTTTATTTGTTGTCCTTTCATCTCCTGCAAGTGCCTTGCTATCAATGGTCCTTTAATCCAAATCACCAAGCATCCTTGTAGACTTCAAAATTATTAGGCTGCAGAAATTTGTTTAGTTGTGGAAACTTGTCCAAGCTACGAAAAGTTGTTGATTCTGCAGCTTAAGAGAAAGAAGGCTTTAGTGGATGAACTTTATTGTTTTTTTTTTCTTTTGAAAAGAAAATTTGGAATTCCATCATATTGGTTTTCACTTTAAATTTTCTGTATAAACATGCCAACAACATGTTGGTTTTCATGTTTATACAATTTTTTTATTTTTTTTCATATATATATATATATATATATATATATATACACATATAATTTATTTATTATATTTTTATTATTGTTTTTTTTCTTTTCTTTTTTTTGTTGAAGAACAAACTAAATGAAAATTTCTAAGGTGGAAAAGAAGAAGAATTCTTCTTAACCATCTTCAGTTCTGAATTATCTTGAAACATTTTAACAAATTCCTCTCTTGTTAATGGTTTCTGGTAAAGCTTGAGTCGATGTCTATTTACTAATAGAGGAGTTCTCTCTTCGTCAATAGTCCTAATTCTAACCGCGCCATTGTCAAAGACATTCTCAACCTCATAAGGTCCAATCCAATGGGTTTGGAATTTCCCTTGAAAATTTTTGAATTTTGAATCAAAGAACAATGCCCAATCTCCCAGATGAAACTTCCTTTCTTTAATGTACTTATCATGCCATCTTGACCTCTATTGTTGCACTAAGCTAGTCCTCCGGAAGGCCTCTTGTCTGATTTCATCAAGCTCATTTAATTGTGTCATCCTTTGCTTCTAGGCTTCTAACAAGTCAAGATCTAACTGGATTGTTGTCTTATAGGTCTAGATCGGGAACTCTATTGGAAGTAAACTTTCTTCCGATAAACAAGTTCATAGGGAGTATGTCCTGTAGTATTCCCCCATGTAGTTTTGTAGGTCCATAAGGCTTCTGGAAGCTTTTCCACCCAGTCTTTCCTGTATAGATGTAAAGTCTTTGTAAGGATAGCCTCGATCACCTTATTTGTGGACTCAATGTGTCCATTGGCTTCTGGATGGTATGGAGTTGACTTCCGATGTTTTATCTTGTATTGGTCCACAAGCTTCTACACTAGTCTGGATGTCAATTGTGTCCCTTGATCTGTTACAATTTCTCTTGGAACACCAAAACAAGTAAAAATATCCTCAAAAAGAAATGAAACTACAATATCTTTAGTAGCAAAAGGAAGTGCTTTATATTCTACCCATTTAGTGACATAATCAATACATACCATAATATACTTCTTTTGGTTTGAAGGCGGGCTAATTCGTCCAACAAAATCTAGTGCCAATTTTTCAAATGGTTCGATAAATCCCTGTGGTTGCAGTGGCATCTCATTTGAATGAGTAGGTTTGCCCATTCTCCGACAACTGTCACATCTTTTAACATATTCTTTGGTGTCCCTGAAAATGGAAGGTCAATAATATCCTAAATGCAGGATTTTGCAAACAGTTATCTTGCCAAAAAAATGTCCTCCACATGGTTCATCATGACAAGATTTTAGTATCTCTGGTATTTTGTCCTCCCGAACACATATTTTGATGATGAGGTCTAGTCCTGTCTTGTATAATTCCTCATTTATCCATGAATAGGTGTTAAGGGAAATGTTCCCCTAGGGCTTTTGGGTTGAAACCCTAGCAGACTGAAAGTTGTCTATACAGAGAAACACACATTCACACAGCCATTATGCTATTATAAGCAAATTATATGATAAGGGGCGTACCTGAGGTCCTACGTTTGAGAAGGTCCTTTAGGGTCCAAACCCTTCTTGGAGTTCCTTTTGCTCCGATGGCTGCCATAGAGGACCTTCCTGAGGATATATAGCGTCATGTGGTTGGCATGCCACGTGACTGGGTTTGCAATTTTAGGTGTTAAGGGAAATGTTCCCCTAGGGCTTTTGGTTTGAAACCCTAGCAGACTGAACTATGTTGAAGTCCTTCTCGGTTTTTGACAGATTTCCTTTCCATGTACTTGCTTAATACATTTCGGCCATCATGTACCCCTTCTGACCTCATATATTAGGGGGCATCTTTTATAGCTCCAAATCTCACTCTTATGATTTGTGATGCTGCACTCATGGCCTAGGGCAACCCATCCTTCCAGACCTGGTCCAAAAATTTAAAAAACAGTGTTTTATCCCTTATACATGACATTGCCCTGAGTTAAATGCGTGTATACGTGGGTAGGAATACACCCAACCCGCGTATATGTATTAAAACACTTTAAAAAATATAAATCTCCTTAATTTCGGGCGGAGATCGCGGGTTTTACCTGCTGATCACCTGTTAGTGCCCGTGGCCCAACTGTTCCCAACCAACTCCCAACTAAAAAACTACTTTGGGAGAAGTATAAAGAGGCTTCAATGGGAAGGCCTAAGGGAGGAGAGAAGAGAGAGAAAGGTTATTATGCTGAGATTTCCCTGACCAGGTCTGAAGATCCTTGTGCCTCCTGCACTTCCCCCATTTGTACAGGAAACCCTTGTTTCCTTGTGTTTTGATGTCCATCCACTACTTGTGATATCATGGAGTAAGTCATGGAAGGATTTTGTCAAAGGCTTGAGGCTGGATGAATCGAGAAGAAGGCTTTGCTTGGAGCCTATGAAAGGACAACTCAGGTGAAATTATTCCTTTTCTGTACCGATGGCTACCGTAGAGGACCTTCCTGAGGATATACAGCATCATGTGGTTGGCATGCCACATGATTGGGTTCGCACTTTTCGGCGTGTGGCCAATGCGATAGTTACCTACTTAGCCGCTCATCCTGAGCCGGGGCATTAGATATGCTGGACATGATTATGGGCATTTGAGTCCCAATTTTGTATATTTTTGGACAAACATATGTACAGTCGAGATGCTTTATGATATGTATATATATATATATATATATATAGATATATAGATATATATAGATATACAGTTCGAATTTTTGATGTTTGATTTCATTGTGATGAATGATTGATGTGCCAACCTAATGCTTGATTAGTGATAGAATCAGCTAACCAATTATGATATCTTGGAATGTGCAAATAATTAATATAAGTAAATGATCTTTGCAACAACCTCACCCTTAGATACTGGCGATATAAACATGGATCCCTTACCCGATAAATGTTGTTTAATTGTGACACTATCAATTGAGAATCAAGATAAACTACCAACGAGTCGATCTCGTGAGAAATTGCCTCGGATAGTAAATTAATAACGAAAGTATACTCAGCCATATTGTTTGAAGCAGGACCAATGTATACTCCCCTTGATACCATCAACTGACCAGTTGGATAATAGAGTACCCAAGCTGCGGAAGCAAGATTCCGAGTGTGCCGACTAGCACCATCAGCGAACCCAAAATGGACAAAGTCATCCATCAACACCTGTCACAACAGACCAAAAAGTGTTGATATCAAAAAACTCTCGATGATATATGTAAAAATATACATAATGTACAAAGAAGCCATTTCCTAACTCCTACTTAAGCAAAGTACTTCTTTAGGTAGAGCCCGTTTCGGGGCTCCGCCAGCTTTTTTCCCTCAAAATTGATTAACTCATACGCCCCTTTTTCTAAAACTCGTTTAATAATGAAAGGACCGTACCACATAGGTTTAAACTTTCCTGCCCCCAAGGTGTCTTTATCTTGGTCATAGACCAAGACAAGGTCACCTTCAGAAAAGACTCGAGGACGGACAACTTTATCATACTGCGTTTTAACCCTTTTCTTATGAGCCTCATTCATCGTGGCGGCATCTCGACACTGCTCATTGAGATGTTCCAAGTGAAGGAGGCGCTCTTCGAGACTCGAAGTCTCTGGAAGGAGCTCAACAGCTAACTTAAGAGATGGAATTTCACATTCAACCGGAAAGATAGATCCCATCCCATAAACCAACTGAAAACGTGTAAAACCAGTAGCAGTCTTTACGGAGGTCTGGTATGCCCAAAGAGCCGGATACAACATAAGATGCCAATTGGACCGATTTTTGTCGATTGTCCATTGGAGGATCGTTTTAAGAGTTTTATTGATTGCCTCGACCTATCCATTGGCCTGAGGATAATAAGGAGACGAATGCTCCTGCCAGAAACCCAATTTGAGAGCCAATTCAGACATCAGTTAATTCTGGAAATGACTGCCATGATCAGTGACAATCTCTCTCGGGATATCGAATCTTGAGATAATCTGATTAAAAAGGAACAATGTTGTCGTGTCACTATCATTTTTATAAGTGGGAATGGCCTCAGCGCACTTCATAAAGTAGTCTACAGCCACGATAATGTACCTGTGATTCACCCCTGAAGGCGGATTACAAGTTGTAAAATCAATATCCCACTTAGTAAAGGGACCGATGATGACAACGGGAAAAAGAGGACCTGGATGTGCACGCATCTTCTGAGTATAAATTTGACAGGGGTGATAGCGTTTGACCACTTCAACACAGTCTTTAAAGAGTGAAGGCCAAAAATAGCTGGCACACAAGATGCGTTGGGTTGTAGCAAGCCCTGATAGATGACCACCACAAGCTCCACTGTGGCAGTCATTTAGCACTGACTCTGCTTCCTCTAAGGTTAAACAGCGCCGAAGGATTGAATCAACCCCTTGACGGTATAATGTGTCACCAATGATAACATAATTTTTAGCCAGGTGACGTAATTTTCGACGTTCATCCTTGGAGAAAGTAGAGGGAAACTTCGAAGTCTGGAGATAGACAATGATATCTCCATACCAAGGGTCAAGTGAAGAGATGAGGAATAAATGTTTGTCGGGAAAACTTTCCTCATAAGTTGTATCCTCTCCACAAGGCAGTTTAGAAATTAGCTCAGCAAAAACCATGGATTTCTTAGACTTGGTAGACAAGAACTCGAGATCAAATTCTTGCAAAATAACTATCCATCAATTATATTTGCCCCCAATCACTCGCCTACTGAGGACAAATTGAAATGGATTGACTGCCGCTAAGTCAAAAGTTTTGTGTAGCAGGATATAATGACGGAGCCATTGGACAGCATGGACAGCTGCCAAAGCCAACTTCTCAACCGGAGAATAGCGAAGTTCAGGACCTATTAAGCCTTGGCTCAAATAGTAAATCACATGCTCGGTGAGAGCATCGTCCTCCTGAACGAGAACCATACCAATGGTTGATTCTGCTGCAACGAGATATAAAAGGAAGTCCCTACCATAATCTGGTGGACTCAAAAGCAGGGCAGAGACTAGTGCCTTTTTCAAAGCATCGAACGATCGTTGCGCAAAGTCGTCCCACACAAATGGAACTCCTTTCCATAGCAAACACATGAACCCTTTAGTGATCTCAGCATAGTTCACTATAAACCGTCTTAAGAAATTAGCCTTCCCTTGAAGACTTTGAAGTTGTTGAATTGAGGACGGGGGAGGCAACTAAACTATTGCCTCAACCTTGAAGGGATCAACCTGAATCCCTTCATTTGACACAATGAACCCTAACAACCGACCAGACGTAACCGCGAAAATGCACTTGTTGGGATTCAACCAGATTTTATAAAAACGACATCGCTCGAAAACCATTCGAAGATGACTAGGGTGATCAGTTCTCTTTCGAGAACGAGCAGCGAGATCGTCCAAGTATGCTTCGATGATATGTTTGATGTCGTGGAAAGCATATGACATGGCCCGCTGAAAAGTGGCTCCAGCATTTTTAAGACCAAAAGGCATCTTTCTATATGCAAAGGTACCCCAGGGACATATAAAGGTTGTCTTATGTTGATCTTCAGGACGGATAGAAATTTGATTATAACCAGAAAAACCATCCATGAAGGAAAAAATCTCATTACCCGCACACTCGTCGATAATCTGATCAATGAATGGCGTGGGGTAATTATCTTTCGGACAAGCCTTGTTTAGGTCCCTAAAATCGATGCATACTCGGATTGTTCCTTGCTTTTTATCCACAGGGACTGGATTAGAAACCCAATCAGTAAGAGGAACATGGTATATGAAACCCGCCTTTAGCAGCTTCTCAACTTCAGCTTTGATAGCTGCTGCTTTCCCAGGATTAACCGGTTGAAGCCTTTGACGAACCGGTTTGGTGTTTTCATACGTCTTGATCTCATGTTGAACTATAGATGGGTCCATGCCAGGCATTTCTTCATAAGACCAAGCAAATACATCTTGAAATTCCTTAAAAAGGTCGGTGTAAATTTGAATCTCTTTAGGGGAACATTCGATTCTGATGAAGAGGTTCTCGATCACGTTAGGGTCCCTAGAGATGTTTATAGGTATCGTTTTTGAAATCACCGACATATTACCTTCGGCACGAACGTGTGCTGGAGCCAAAGGATTTGACACCATACAAGCATCACTAGTAAAGAGCTCAGAGAATCTAGATTCTACTTCCTGCAATGGAAGAAGAAAGTATGAACGATGGTGTAAGTCTTCCTAAGGTCGATATATACCCATCATTGCTTCTTCAGAAGGTAAAACTGAATCTAAGCAGTCCAAGGCAGAGGTAGAATCAAGGCTCTAGGCGGGGGCCACATCACCATTTAACTCCTCATCTGAAAAAGGAGTAGAGTGGTCGTCTGCAGAGTTGATGATAGACTGATATCTAAGCTCAGCTACAGATATAGGGAATGCCATTCCATTTACTTGTCCTTCAACTAATGTGGTCGTATGTGAAGCAAGGTCCAAGGGTCTGAAAAATAACGAGTTCGGAAGAGCTCTTCTCGAGGAGACTCCTTAGATGATGAAACGACATTGATTCTAGCGATAGGAGAGGGAAGATCAAAGGTACCCATCAATGAGGAATACATCCCCACTCCTAAATTCTTAGTAGGTGGACGAGGGTTATCCACTAAGGGAACAGTAGAGTCAGAGATTTGTTGTGGATCGACTGGACAATAATCCAATTGATCAACCTTAACGATTTTCCCCTCATGACGAAAGCAAATGACCCGAAACAAAGTCGAAACAACGGCATCCATTTCGTATACCCAGTTCCTTCCTAAGAGGAGATTGTAGTCTAGGTTAGCATCTATGACTTCTACTTCAATATTGACGACCTTCCCCCAAACACATATAGGAAAGGCTAGGATAATCCCATGCGGCTTATGAGAATGACCATCAAATGCAGTCAAGACGGTTGGTGAAGGAATAGTCGAAGGCAATCCAATAGCCTTCCAGCATGACATTGACATGACGCACGTGGAAGCTCCTTCATCAATAACGGTACGAAAAATGTTAATTTTCCGTTATGTAGACTTTATTTGGAAAGCCATATGATGAGGGAGTCGCTTTTTGACATTTAACATGTCTAAAGTGAGCACTAAAGAGTTAGTTGGATCGACTGCCCCAATCGCGGAAAGTAAAGCACTTCGTTGAGCCGGACATGACTGGAGAACCTCTAAAGCGGACATGGTGCACGGACTCTAAGCCAGATCCTCAACAATGGAGTAATTCTGGGCGGCCCTAGCATTAGGATTAATAGTCGCGCATTTAGCGGAACCTTTCAGTACCCGTGGTATAGTCTCGACAAGGGGTCGCTCAATATGAAGGTCAGTATTTCCGAGAGCAGTCTTGTCCTTGGAAGTTTCGGCTTCACCGTAATCACGTGATCGAGTAGCCACATGGACGTTAGAACCCATCATGAAATCATTTGATGATTTTTCCCCTTCCTGGTTGCCCCCTGTGGAGGTTCCAGGGTTTGAACTCGCGCCAGCAAGAAGCTGTTGCCCTTGGGGAAAAGGGTTGGTTAACGTAGCCTGAGAACTAGAAGTCCCTTGCTGCCCTAACAAGCGCTGAGCATCTTCAATATTGGGGCAGAGGTGAGTTAAATGGTCTCCACTGCACAACTTGCATGGAAACTTAACTTTCTTTCTAGACTTATTTCTACCACCACCAGCATTATTGCCGGATTTATTTGCGTCAGCCTTCCCATCCTGGTTCTTTTTCTTACCTCATCCTTTCTTTTTCCCATTGGAATTTTGATTTCCTTTGGGGTTATCAGATTGGACGACATTAATCGAAGAGGTTTGGGAAGCCGGAGGGTTAGACGATGTTACTTGGCTGTTAGAATCAGTTTGTAAACACAACTGCTGCAATTGGTTCAACAAGTTCACCGCATTTGTGTCTACCGACCCAACGATACCATCCGCATGGGGACCTGGCTTCGACTTGGCTATGTCAACCTTAGACCCAGGAGCATCTGGAAAGTATTTTTTTAGGATCCTAGACTGAGAGTAGATCAATTCTAATTGCTGGGCCCTAAAAATGGCTTGCTCCTCAGAATAGACTCCAGACATGGAGACATCCTTAGAGATCTCGGGTTGTAAAGATTTCAAAAACCATTCGAGACGGTACTCCGGAGGGATTTCGGCTTTAATGAGCCTCTTTCTCCGTCTCCATTCCTAAATATGGTCAGAAATGTGGGTTGCCTTATCCTGACGAAAAGTGGCCAGAAGTTCAGTTCCAGCATCATAATGGATAGGCAACTGGAAATGATTTAATAAAATATTAGCTAAGTCAGAGAAAGATGTAAAGCTGCCCCCTGGCAACTCTATATACCATTTGGCCGCATTACCAATCAAGGTGCGTTGAAAAAGTCTCAACCTAATCGAGTCATCAATAAGGGAGTTCGATGAGCACCACAAATGGAATGTGGTTACATGGTCTCCTGGGTCTTCACCGCTCTTCCCTTCGAATTTTGGAATGTTCGAAGGGATTTTGGTTAGGACTGAAGGCCAGGTCGGATTGTATTTGATTGGATCATTTGTTAACTTAGTGAGATTTGGCAAGTTCAAAGTTTCCAGAAACCGAAGCCTAGGAGGACCTTGGGGATTCCACCCAGACTGGGCGGAGCTCCCAAAGTTCTGAAAAGATAGGCCTGGATTTTGGAAGGCACCAGGCTGCCTAAAGTAACTAGCAGAACCAGCTGAACCAAAAGGCAAGCCTTGTGATCCAGTGAAATTTGGAGTTTGACCAACTCCGGCCGTAAAGCCTCCATAACCAGCAAAGTTTCCTCCTAAAGGATTATAAGGAGTTGATAACCCCTGATACGGATTCCAAGCCGAAGCTAAGGGAGGAATACTTTGAAATGAACTAATTGTGGAGTACGACCTATTCCCTTGTTGGCCGAAAAACGGATTCCCAATTCCCGCGCCACTAACCCCAGGGTTAGTCAAACCTTGGAAAGGATTGCTGCTTTGTCCTATAGAAGAAAAAGGCATGGATCCTATTGTCGGGTTGGAATGTGGTATATGACCACTTCTGAAAGGAAAACCCTAGAATGAAGCCATCCACCCATCATGGACGTGGCGGCACTAAACGGAACTGATGGAATACCTTGTGAATGGGTGCCAAATGGGAAGAATCCAGAACTAAAAGCATTGGTTTGGGAATTTCCACTCGTGGACGGAATGGAGGTAGACCCAACTAAAGATGTGCTAGCAAAAGATCCAAACAAAGAAGCAGAGGAGATGGAAATCATTCCTCCCCCTTGTACCGATGTTGGAGTCTGCATAGTTGTAGCACTTGTAGTAGAAGCCATGCTTCCAGTAGTGGTCATCGACGGTAAGTGTGTAATGTGACCTGGACTTGACGGTCTATGCGTCGGAGTCCCAACGTATTGTAATACTTCTGGATGGCTAGATGGTAGGGGAGAATTCGGAGACGCTAATGACTCTGAGAGTTCTTCTACCTCTGTGTTATTCTCTGTTTGAAAGAGAACTCGAGAAAGAACTAGAGTGTTCCTCTCTTGTTCTGCGGAAGTGCCAGGCCTTGTTTGAACACTAATTCCCCCGAGAGGAGGATCAATCCCCGATGCATCAACTGTCGTGGGACGAAACCCACCAGTAGTATTACCTCTGCGCCTTCTAGGAGAAGGCTCTAAACTTGGTGGTGAAAGACCACGAAGTCTTCGAGACCGTCTAGGGGATCAGTCAGCCACTTTAAATTTTTTGTTAAGATCTAACTAAAGACTCAAAAATTGAAAGCTAGGCTAACTAAGAGCACAGAGCACACACTATAAAGTCCCTAAAGATATCAGCCAGTCAAACAACTTCCAAGTATTTCCGCTCCAGGTGATTAGGACCGGACACCAAAATACAAGAAAGTGAATTAAGGGGCCTTCCGAAGATAGTCTGGGATGATGAGGGCCCAGTCCTATCAGCGAAGGTAACAGAGGAAGTTACGCTAACCTCCTAACAATAGCCTGCGCCGGTGCAAGCCCCCAAGCTTCGCAAGGGTGCCCTCCAGTAGTACCGTTGAGAGTGATGCAACGTCGACCTCAGGTGCCACGGGATTCCCCTCCGCAGCCACCTGTTTAGATCCCTAGGAGTAGCAACTATGGATACCAACTCGTCACAGAAGCCAGGCGGAACAGCGTGAGGTAAGTTCAGACAAGTAGGAGAGGGGGTATCTCTCTTCCCTGTCTTTACAGACCCTCGTGCTTAACTCCCAGATCCAGAGCTTTCCTGGTCTTCCTAATGCTATTGGATTTTCACTCACTATTCAAACTCCTATGTTTGATAGTTTAAATGGCCTTGGAGAGTTAACTCTCCTCTCGCCTAATCCAAGGCCCTAAAATCCTAAAACTTGTTGGTGTATCTAGCTTGATAAAAAAAAGTTTTAGTGAATTTTAATTGGCGCCTGATTTTAAAATAGGCTGTTCTTTAAGTCACGGGATAAACGAAAGTGAAACTAGTGGTGTTTTGACACAAAAGAAATTAAAAAAAACCAAACTACATGCAAATGCACTTGTTTTCGTTTTTTGATGAAAATAAATTTCTACAGGGTTCAGAGGAACTTCTAATAAAAAAAAATTCTTTTCCTTTCTTTAATTCATGCTTCACACTCACAAAAGTTAACAAAGCTATGGATGCCTAAAAAGATATTCAAATCTATCCTAATGCAACAAATATATGCTGATGCAAGACTCAAAACTACTCTAAAATCAAGAAATGAAAGTTGCTTGCTTATCAATTTTTATTTTGCCACTTAAAATGTTTTGATGGAATATGAGATGCTACCATTCATTTCTTCTAAACACTAAAAACAAGTTTCAAGACAAACAAAAAGGCACTTTCATTGACTAAAAGGAAACCAAATCAAAACAAAGTTCAAGAAAGCAAAACCAAGTTATTCAAAAAGTTTTCTTCAAAAGCAACAACAAAGATGTATTTTCAAAAATGCACTCAACAAGACTGAAACTTTGTGATTAAAGAATAGGATAAAAACACTTTTGCAAGTTGACACCACACAATGGATGAAAACTCAACAAAAAGAAATGTGTTTAAAGATGCTCTTAACAATCAAAAGCAGCAATGAAAGCTTTGGCAACAAAGACCAAAAAGATCAAAAAGACAAATTTTCAAGAAAGCGTCAATCAACAACTTTCATGAAACAAAAAGTGGATGGTCACAAAAAGCAGTTTTGTCAAGCAAACAAAAAGTCACCAAAAACAAGATTTAACACAAAGATTGAGATCAATCTTACTGCCCTGATGAATCAGAGCAGCCAAGATTCCCAGCAAGAAATCTTGTGTGCTTAAGCAAAAACGATGACACTTGCAACAACAAAAACAAGACCAACACTTCTTACAATCAGAGAGAATTTGGAACAAGATGCTTGCTGTAAAACTAACAACTGATACTGGAAAGTGATTGTTTAAGACTGAATCAAACCATCAGACAGACCTTCAGAGACAAGAAGATTTAAAAATCTTGAAAATTTCAAGATATATGCGACTGTGTGTAAGGAAACCTGCGTATACACGGGTTCACTTAAGGAAACATGCGTATATACGCCTCTATAAGGAAGAAAAACAATGTATATAAAAAATTTCAAGAAAAATAAAAAAACAGTTTGAAGAAACTAGCAAAACTTAGAATTCAAGAACGTACCACATAGCAACAGCAAGCAAACAGGCAGCTGAGCCCTGATTGGCTTGAAAACACCCAAACTAGGAACAATGAAAGTATTGTCCCCAGTGGAGTTGCCAATTCTATTAAGGGAAATGTTCGCCTAGGGCTTTTGGGTTGAAACCCTAGCAGACTGAAAGTTGTCTATACAGAGAAACACACATTCACACAGCCATTATGCTATTATAAGAAAATTCTATGATAAGGGGCGTACCTGAGGTCCTACGTTTGAGAAGGTCCTTTAGGGTCCAAACCCTTCTTGGAGTTCCTTTTGCTCCTTTGACCTGAAAAACAACCAATTCAGGAGAGTACAGTAGTATATGGACTAAACCTTATAAAGAAACCATCTTCATATTATAAAGAAAGGTAGTTAGTTATGAAATCTAAACAACCATTCACATATGAATTCTAACATGAATATCATAAACATGAAGAATATTTATATCAGGAACCAAGACATGTGTTTCTTTTATTATAGACAAATAAAGTAAAGAAAAGGAATAATTTCACGTGAGTCGTCCTTTCGCAGGCTCCAAGCAAAGCCTTCTTCCAGATTCGTCCAGCCTCAAGCCTTTAACAAACTCCTTCCATGACTTACTCCATGATATCACAAGTAGTGGATGGACATCAACACACAAGGAAACAAGGGTTTCCTGTACAAATGGGGGAAGTGCAGGAGGCACAAGGATCTTTAGACCTGGTCAGGGAAATCTCAGCATAATAACCTTTCTCTCTCTTCTCTCCTCCCTTAGGCCTTCCCATTGAAGCCTTTTTATACTTCTCCCAAAGTAGTTTTTTAGTTGGGAGTTGGTTGGGAACAGTTGGGCCACGGGCACTAATAGGTGATCAACAGGTAAAACCCGCGATCTCCGCCCGAAATTAACGAGTTTTATATTTTTTTAAGTGTTTTAATATATATACGCGGGTTGGGTATATGCCTACCCGCATATACACACATTTAAATGAGGGCAATGTCGCGTATAAGGGATAAAACATTGTTTTTTAAATTTTTGGACTGGGTCTGGAAGGAGGGGTTGCCCTAGGCCATGAGTGTAGCATCACAAACCATAAGAGTGAGATTTGGAGCTATAACAATAGGATGCACTATTGTGGACTATTCTTCTTTTTTCTCTAGGAGATAAATGAAATGGCATTTTTCTTGTGGCCAAATAGTTAGCAGTATTTGCATACCAAGGTGATTTAGTAGATACTACAAAAAGATATTCATCAGGAAATTTATCTTCTACGGGTTGATCATTGTTTTCATTTTGTATTCTAGATATAAAATCGGAAATTGTGTTCTGTTTTCTTGGGCTATGTAGAATGCTTATGTTGAATTCTTGTAAAAGGAGGAGCCATCTAGTTATTCTTCCATTAGTGACTGGTTTATTCATTAGGTATCTAATGGCAGAATGGTCTGTGTGGACAAAAGTTTCATAACCAGTTATATAATGTTATAATTTATTAATGGCATCAACTAAAACTAAGAACTCCTTTTCAGTTATAGTATAATTTAACTCCGCAGGGGTTAAATTTTTACTAGTATAACAAATGGCATAAGGAGTGAGATATTTTTGTCCTAAAATAGCTCCTATGTAGGTTTCAACCCTGTACAGAGTGTTAGGATATTCCGACACATAGGATATAGTTAAGATCAACTTGGTCTAGTTTAGAGTTAGGTAAAGTGTCTTTCTTTACCGTTGTACATATTGTAACTTACAATCCGACGGTCACGATATGTAGTGATCCGACGGTTCACTCTCACCTCGGTATTATCGACACTTGATCCGTGGCTTGACACCCGATTGGTCCATGAGTTCTATTTAAAGCGCATGGAGGGTCATTGTTCGGGTAATCCGTGCATGAGAGAAGCTTATGTAAATTTTCATTCTTTGATTAATAAATTGTCTGTACCCACGTTGGGACAGGCCGTGGACTGTTTCCCTCCTTGCACTCTGAGGGTTTTAACCACGTCAAAATACTGGTGTATTGATTTGAGATCTGGTTGTGAGCGGTGTCCTTTTGGTATTCTTTCTGAGGAACTTACCCTGTAAATTCCTACATGGTATCGGAGCTATTTGAGGGCCGCGTCCGTTGGTGATCCAAATCTGAAGCCGGTAGAACTGCATGCGGCTGTCGTTTCCTAGATCTGCTGTTTCTGACTGCTTTCGGGCCGAGAGGACTGCTCTGTTGCGTTTGGAGCATCTGTTTCAGTGAGGAACCCCTTTTGTTTCACGCGAAAAGGTTTCCGGTAGCCCTAGCTGCGTCATTTTTCAGATCGGGAGGTATACAGTGTTTTTTTGCAGTTTACTGTCATTTTCTCTCTGCTTATTTCGGTTTCGGTTTATTTAGCCTTTTTTTTCCCGGATCTATACCTTTCATTTCTGCGTATGCTCTTTGCCCTGCGACTCTGTGCGATCTGGGCAAATCAGAAACAGAAAGAAAGGATTTTTCTCATGCGTATGCTCTTTTCCCTGCACCTTAGTGTGATCTTGGAAAATCAGAAACATTGAGAAAAATATTTAGTTTTTCGGTTAAAAGCTAACTTTGAGATTTTTTTTTAAAATTCTAGTTTTTTGGCTAAAGCTAACTTTGAGCCGTAAGGTTCGTTTTTCTTTGCATATTCGTGTTGGGTTTTGTGTTTTGTGTTTTGTAGGGGAAAAGAGCCTTCCCAAGGCAAGCACGCAAATCGAGGCCCCCCCCCCCCCCCTCCCTCTCTCTCTCTCTCTCTCTCTCTCTCTCAAATATTTTGTATAGATCAATTGGTTCAAAGACTTTTTAAGAGAGTAGAGGTCTTGGGTTCAAGTCTCCATTTTGTGGGGGCGGATTTTTTCATTCCCGCACATTCGCGCACTTTGCCGGCAACGTCAACAATTTTTTTTCAAAAAGCCATAACTTCTTCATCCGGAAGCCTTTTTCAGAGCCGTTTTTTTTAAAACCACCTATTTTTTCGAGATCTATCCATTAGACCACTTACTTTCAGCATCTTCAGCTTCAGGTTTTTTTCAAAAAATGGAAAGTCCATGCCAAGTCATTCTTGACAGCACTAACTACTTCCAATGGGTAGCCTACATGGGAGATTTACTTAGAAGTAAAGGTCTCTTCAGAATAGCCACAGACCAAGAGAAGAAACCCAAAGATGAAGACAAGGCCGAAAAATGGGAAAATAGACAAGATCAAGCACGTGGTTTGATAGGAATGTCTGTTTCTCCTGATCTTAGATTCCACATTGCAGAAATTGAAACTCCTCATGAAGCATTAGAAAAACTTGCTAAAGTTTTTGGGATTAAAAATGAAATTAGAGCCCATCAACTTGAAAATGAGTTGCTTACTTTGGATCCTAATAATTTTTCTTGCATTGAAGATTTCTTGTCCAAATTCAAGACCCTTAGATATCTCTTGGAAGGTGTTAAAGTTAAGAAAGAAGATGGTAACCTTATTTATTCCATCCTTACTAAGTTGGGACCAGCCTACTCTGTATTTGTTTCCACTTTCCATTCTACAAGGGAAGCTTTCATTTGTCAAGGCAAAGACTACAAACCCCCTTCCTTTGACTCCTTTTGTGATTCCTTAATAAGAGAACAAGAAAAACTCTTACACCTTGGTCTTCTTAATCTTGGAAACTCTTCCTCGAAAGCGTTAGCCGCCCAGCAGCAACCAAATTCAAAGAATCCTAAGAAGTCTTATCCTCAAAGGAATGGTCCTAAACCAACTCAGCCTCAAGATGAAAGATCATTTCAGCAAAATGACAAGACCAATAAAAACAAATGGAAGAGGACTGACAGACATTGTAACTTTTGTAATCGAGATGGCCACTTAGAATCTAAATGCTTTAAGAAGATGGAAGCCTTGGAAGCCGCAATGAAGAAACATAACATCCATGTGGAGCCTACTTCAACTTCAACTTCCGGAATGGCACTTTCTGCATGTCGTTGTCAATCATCTCAGTCTGGTTATGCTTTAAATGTATCTTCTTCTTCTTCTCATTCTCATGAGTGGCTCATTGATTCTGGAGCCTCTTATCACATGGCCAAAAACCAAGCCATGTTTTCTTCTTTAAAAGATTGTAACACCAAAAATATATATGTTGGTGATGATAGATCTCTTAGTGTTGTAGGGACTGGAACTGTTCATCTAGACAATGGTCAGTTTAATGATGTATTATGTGTTCCAACCTTATCCTCCAACCTTCTATCTGTCTATCAGATAACTCATTCAGGTGAAGGCAAAATTGTTGAATTTTCACCTCATGATGTTGTAATCAAGGATCTAAAAGATCCTAAACAGATTCTAGCTACTGGTCTTGCTGATGATTCCACAAGGTTGTATAAGTTTCACAACTTTGGGTCATCAAATCTTCCCTCAGCATTTGTTGCTCATAATGATGAAGTGAGCAAACTTTGGCATGAGCGATTTGGTCACTTAAACTATCGCTCCCTTCAGCATCTATGTAAAGAAAATATGGTGACAGGTCTTCCTATGATATCTTGCAGAGATGGTGTTTGTTCCGGATGTGTACTCGGAAAACATCATCGGGACAGTTTTGACAAACGTGCCTCTTGGCACGCCTCAGCCCCTTTACAGCTTGTGCACAGTGATTTATGTGGTCCTCTTCCTGTTGCTTCATTCTCTGGTTGCAAGTACTTCTTAACCTTCATTGATGATTTCTCCAGACGCACTTGGGTATACTTCTTAAAACTCAAGAGCGAAGTATTTAACACTTTTTTGGCCTTCAAAGCCTTTGTTGAAAAACAATCTGGACATCAAATTCTTAAGCTACGCACTGATAATGGTGGAGAATATGTTAAAAACACATTCATCAACTTTTGCACTGAAAATGGAATTCAAATGCAACATACTGTTCCATACACTCCACAACAAAATGGTGTAGCTGAAAGGAAAAATCGCACCTTAAAGGAAATGGCTAATTGTATGCTGCAATCTAAAGGACTCAGTCTTAGTTTTTGGGCCGAAGCAATTAATTGTGCAAATTATATAATCAATCGCACTCCTACTAAGGTTCTAGAGAATATCACTCCAGAAGAAGCTTGGAGTTCCATTAAACCAGATGTAAGTCACTTTCGTGTGTTTGGAAGTGAAGCATGGGCCCATATTCCAGATGAAAAGCATAAAGCTTTAGAACCTAAGAGTGAGAAATGCACTTTTGTTGGATATTCTGAAGATGTAAAAGGTTACAGACTTATTCCATTTAAGTCCAAAAATGTTATCATTAGAAGAGATGTAAAATTTGATGAAAATAAATCGGCCTGCGAGCCTAGTCCGGCGGATGTGCCACCTCTTCCTATCTCTTCTACTTTTGAAAACATTTCTTCTTCAGATGATGAAAGTGAGGATGACAATCCTCCCCCACCTTCTCAGGATCCTCAACTTCCAAGATGGGTCCATGCTACTCGAGATGCAGCAGGTGATCTTGCCGGTGATCCTACAGATCAGCGACGTACACGTTCTCAGTTTGAAAGAGCCTCTTCTTTACTGGCTCAAGCTCCAGTAAATCATGATCCTGACACTTTTGCAGAAGCTTCAGGCCATCCACATTGGGAAGCAGCTATGAATGAAGAATATCAGTCATTGATGACAAATGATACATGGGATCTTGTTCCTCTACCAACGGGACGAAAACTTGTAAGATGTAAATGGGTTTACAGAACCAAGTATGGACCAGATGGAAAAATTGATAAACATAAAGCTCGTCTTGTTGCTAAGGGCTTTTCACAGGTTGAAGGAATTGACTACACTGAAACCTTCGCCCCTGTTGCCAAAATGAACTCTATCCGCCTTGTTCTTTCCCTTGCTGCCTCTTTAAAATGGGAAGTCCATCAAATGGATGTTAAATCTGCCTTCTTGCATGGGGACTTGCAGGAAGAAATCTATATGGAACAACCCATTGGCTTCATACAAACAGACTCAAGCCTTGTGTGTCGACTTAAGAAATCCCTTTATGGTCTCAAGCAGGCTCCTCGGGCTTGGTATGCCAAAATGGATAGCTTTCTTTTAGAATCTGGCTTTTCTAGGTGTCATTCTGACAATACTGTCTACACCAAGAAAGTGGGTGACTCTCTTATCATCCTTGTTCTTTATGTTGATGATCTTATCCTTACTGGTAGTGATCCCAACCTTATAAACCATGTGAAGTCTATCCTTAAAAAGAAATTTGAAATGACAGACTTAGGACACTTACACTATTTTCTCGGTCTTCAAGTCTTGCAATCCAAGGAGGGTATTTCCCTTTCCCAGTCCAAGTATGCTTGTGATATTCTTCGTCATTTTCACATGGAAGACTGTAAGCCAGCCCCTTCTCCCTTTCAGTCTGGAGTCAAACTTTCAGTCTCTTGTTCTTCTCCTGAAGTTGATGCTACCTTATACCGTCAACTTGTAGGAAAACTCTTGTACTTAACCCATACTCGTCCTGATCTTTCCTTTGCTGTTGGCCTTGTTGCTCGTTTTATGCAAAACCCCCGTGAAAGTCACTGGAAAGCAGCCAAAAGAATACTTTGTTATGCTCGAGGTACAGTACAGTTTGGGATTCATTACAGTGCCAAAGCAGCTCCTCTGTTAGTTGGTTTCACTGATTCTGATTGGGCTGGTGACCCTGATGATCGGAAGTCTACTGCCGGTTATGTCTTCACTCTTGGTTCAGGACCTATTACATGGGCTTGTAAGAAACAGGCTGCCATTTCTCTTTCGTCAGCAGAAGCAGAGTATCGTGGTGCCGTGGAAGCTAGTAAGGAAGCCTTGTGGCTTCGTCAGATCCTATCAGAGTTTGGCTTTGAGCAGCAGCATCCAACCTCCCTTTGGTGTGATAATCAAAGTGCCATTCAGCTATGCAAAGATCCAGTCCAGCATCAGCGCAGCAAACACATCGAACTACACATGCACTTCATCAGAAAATTCATTCATGACCATGCTCTTGAAGTACAATATTGTCCAACAGATGATCAGATTGCAGACATCTTCACAAAGGCTCTCACAGAGGCGAAGTTCACTAAACTTCGATATATGCTTAGAGTTCAAGAAGTTGTCACTAAGGGGGGATAGGCTCTAGTGCCTCCTTCCTTCTCCTATTGTGTCATATTTGTAAATCCTTCAATCCTATCCCAAGTTGTTCTTAAGGGGGGATGTTAGGATATTCCGACACATAGGATATAGTTAAGATCAACTTAGTCTAGTTTAGAGTTAGGTATAGAGTTAGGTAAAGTGTCTTTCTTTACCGTTGTACATATTGTAACTTACAATCCGACGGTCACGATATGTAGTGATCCGACGGTTCACTCTCACCTCGGTATTATCGACACTTGATCCGTGGCTTGACACCCGATTGGTCCATGAGTTCTATTTAAAGCGCATGGAGGGTCATTGTTCGGGTAATCCGTGCATGAGAGAAGCTTATGTAAATTTTCATTCTTTGATTAATAAATTGTCTGTACCCACGTTGGGACAGGCCGTGGACTGTTTCCCTCCTTGCACTCTGAGGGTTTTAACCACGTCAAAATACTGGTGTATTGATTTGAGATCTGGTTGTGAGCGGTGTCCTTTTGGTATTCTTTCTGAGGAACTTACCCTGTAAATTCCTACACAGAGATTACCTGCATACGAATTCTAAAACACAAAAAAATTAACAATGTGAGAGCATAACACATATACACAAAGATTTTCCCACTGGATCCCAAAACCGGGACTACCAACTTGATTTTTTATTATGTTCCTTTCAATATTATAATACATATTTATACATGTGGAAGCATCCAATACCATTGACTTAAAACCATCGCGTCCAATACCATGGACCAAAAATCATCGCGTCCAAAAGACATGTGCGAAAATCATGCACAAAACCATAGGTGGGTCCACCTAACCTAACATAGGGTCCAAAACCAAAATTTTTTGGGGCGCTGCCCTGGACCCCATAAAGTGGGGTTATGGGTACCCCTAAAACCCCCTATTAACTACGTGGAAAGAATAAAACACAACCCAACATTCTCCCACTTGTTGTTTTCTTTCCACAGGGGGCCATAGGAGAGCTTAGTCATTTTTCCAGCCCTGAAACACCCATTGTTTCTCTACACCAGGAGAAATCTCAGAGCTCACAGGTTTTGTCAATGCATTTGCAGTATTCTTCAAAGTGTCCACCTTTACCAGTAACACCTTTTTGTCTTCTATCATATCCCTCACAAAGTGATACTGAACATCAATGTGCTTTGTCTTTGAATGATACGCAAGGTTCTTTGCCAAGAAAATTGCACTTTGGTTGTCACAGTCTATCCTTATAGCTTCCTGTACTAACCCCATACTTGAACACAATCTCTGCAACCAAAATACTTCCTTTCTTGCATGAGTGGTTGCCATGTATTCTGCCTCTGTAGTTGATAGTGCCACTACAGATTTTTTCTTACTCATCGCATTGACTACACTTCTAAATAGGTTAAACACATACCCACTTGTAGATCTTCTCTGATCTAGATCTCCAGCCCAGTCTGCATCAACAAAGCCACAAATATCCAACACTCTATCCAATCCTGGTCTTCCTTGGTAGCACAAACCATAATCACTAGTGCCATGTAAATACCTGAAAACCCACTTCACTGCTGTCCAATGCTCCTTTCCTGGTTTTGACATAAACCTGCTCAATACTCCCACTGCATGTGCAATGTCTAGTCTAGTACAGACCATTGCATACATCAGGCTACCAACTGCACTTCCATACGGAACACGGGACATATCCTCTTCCTCTTCTTGTGTCTTTGGACACTGTTCAACAGATCACTTTACACCTACAAGAATAAGAACCTTCACCAGTTTACTATCCTGCATATTAAACCTCTGCAATATTGTCTTGACATACTTCCTCTGGTTTAACCAAAGCTTCCTCTTTTCCCGATCTCTTTTAATTTCCATGCCCAAAATATAGTTTGCAGCACCAAGATATTTCATGTCAAATTTGGAGGACAATTAGGTCTTCAAATCCTGGATAATTTCTTTGTCATTTCCAACCAGCAACATATCATCCACATACAAGACCAAATAAATAACACAGTCACCAATTAATTTAAAATACACACAATGATCTGCTTTGCTTCTAGTGAAGCCAAGTCCCCATATAAATGTATCAAATTTCTGATACCACATCCTTGGTGACTGTTTTAACCCATATAGAGACTTCTTAAACTTGCATACCAGTTCTTTCTTACCCTTCACCACAAAGCCTTCAGGTTGTTTCATGTAGATCTCCTCTTCCAGATCCCCGTGAAGAAATTTTGTCTTCACATCCATCTGTTCTACCTAAAAATCAAAAGCAACAGCAACAGATAAAAGTAATCTAATAGAAGTTACCTTGGCAACAAGAGAAAAAATATCACCAAAATCAATTCCCAGCACCTGGGAATAACCTTTTGCTACCATCCAAGCTTTGTATTTCTCCATTTTTCCTTCTGCATTTGTCTTCTTTTTGAACACCCATTTGCTGCGAATGGGTTTCCTTCCAACCGCAACTCCACCAGATCCCAAGCCTCATTTTTGTGCAAAGATGCCATTTCATCAACCATGGCCTCTTTCTAGAGTTTTCCATCGTCTGAATCCGCTGCTTCCTTCATAGTTCTGGGATCATCATCAATAATAGATAAAGAAAAATTTGAATAGAAAGCAGATGGACTATACCTTTTTGGTTGCCTTCTTTCTCGAACTGATCTTCTTACACCTGAAGTTTGTGGCTCTTCATCTTCTGATCCTCCTCTACTGTAGAGTCTAATTATTCCTCCTTTAGCTCAAACTCTATCTCCTCAGGTTCCTTTGGTTGGACTTCATGTTTAATAACATATTTCACCTCTCTGAACACCACATCTCAGTTGTACACAACCTTCCTTGTTACTGGGTTCCAAAGCTTATAACCCTTCAAACCATTCTTATACCCAATAAAGATGCACTTTTCAGATTTACTTTCCAACATGGTTCGTTTATCCTTTGGAACATGCACATATGCATCACATCCAAATACCCTCAGATGTGAAAGAGAGGGTTTCTTACCAGTCCATATCTCTTGTGGAGTCTTATCCTCCAACGCTGATGAAGGTGACCTGTTGACCAGGTAACATGTAGTATCCACTGCCTTTGCCCAAAATTCCCATCCTAACTTGGCACCATTGAGCATGCTTCTTGCCCTTTCCATCAATGTCTTATTCATTCTTTCTGCAACTCCATTTTTCTAAGGTGTATATGGAGTAGTATTCTGCTGTGCTATACCACACTTCTTGCAGAATTCTTCAAATTCCTTACTACAGAACTCTCCACCATTATCTGTTCTCCGCACCTTTATCTTCTTCTTTGTCTGGTTTTCCACCAGAGCCTTGAATTCTTTAAACCTGTCAAAGACTTCAGATTTCTTCTTAAGGAAATATATCCATGTATTCCTTGAGAAGTCATCTATAAATGATACATAGTACACAGACTTACCCAGTGATGGAACCTTCACAGGTCCAAACACATCATTGTGCATTAGCTCTAATATCTATTTCGCCCTCTTACTTCCAGAGGGGAAACTCACCTGATTCTGCTTCCCATATACACAATTTCCACAGAAATAAAAATCCAGAGCTATATTACTCATACCTTCTACCATACCTTTACCATGAAGTATTCGAAGGCCCTTCTCTCCAATATTTCCAAGCTTTTGATGCCACAGCATGTTCCTCTCTCCAGAGACAACTAGATTTCTGCTCCACTTTCAGGAAACACAGAACTGTTGCACCCATCAACAAAAGTGCTACCTTGCATCTTGTACAGAGTTCCAGTCTGAACTCCCCGCATCAATACTAGTGCTCCCTGAACCATCTTGTAGGTACCCTTCTTGAACACTATTTTCACACCTACATCATCCAACTTTCTTACAGAAATAAGATTTCCGGCCAATGGAGGAATATGTAAAACACCTGGAAGTGTTCTAACGCTTCCACCTTGCAACTTCAACTTTAATTTTCCACGACCAATGATTCTAGCCTTCCTGTCATCCCCTAGGAAGACATCACCACCATCATATTTCTCATACTCGCAGAACCACTCTCTATGGGGAGTGAAGTGAAAGGATGCACCTAATTCAATCAACCATGCCTCATGATCTACATGTGTACTTAAAGAAGCCAAGTACACATCCCCACCTTCATTTGAGGTGGTTTTCGCCTCTGTAGAAGGAGCATCATCAGATCCATTTCCTTTATCAGGAGCTTTAGATTTACAATCCCTTTTGAAGTGCCCTTCCTTTCCACATTTCTAGCACACCACCTTTACAGATTTTCCTGGAGATTTAGATCTCCATCTAGATTTAGTTCTCCCACTCGATGATTTATTTTTGTTTCTGTTCTGGGACCATCCTCGTACAGATAAGGAATCACCATTCTAGCTCTCCATATTTTTCTGTCTCATCTCCTCCGTCAGCAAGGATGAGACTATTTCATCAAAATGCAAGGCAGTTGCATTGCTACCTATTGTAATAACCAGACTATCCCACGAATCTGGTAGAGAACACAACAAACTAATGCAATTATCTTCATCTGAAATTATAATATCAACAGATGATAACTGACTTACCACATTATTAAATGCATTTAGATGCTTTGTCACTAAGTCTCCATCTTTCATCCTCAGGTTATACAACTTTTTCCACAGGAATAGTTTATTCACTAGAGACTTAGATTGGTACAAAGTCCCTAACTTGTCCCACAAAGCCTTTGTCGTAGCTTCCCCTGATACATTCAACAATACTAAATCTGAGACACATAATCGTATTGTGCTCTTTGCCTTCCGATCCTACTTCTTCCATTCTTCATCGGTTACTCTCGTTGGTTTAGTACCTGGATCTATCGCGATCCACTGATCTTTATCCACCAACAAATCCTCTGTATTGAGTTTCCACAACTCAAAACTCTGACCATTAAATTTCTCGATCTCTATCTTTCAACCACTCGCCATCTTCTTTCACCACCAGAATCGATCTCGTAGATCTCCCACTGAACAAGGTCTACCATAGGCTTGAGCAAAACCCCTCAGCAACAAAGGCATCCCCTTGGAGCCAAAAACAACTCTGATACCAAATGTAGGTTTCAACCCTATACAGAGATTACCTGCATAAGAATTCTAAAACACAGAAAAATAAACAATGCGAGAGCATAACACATAAAACACATATATACAGAGATTTTCCCACTGGATCCCAAAACCGGGATACCAGCTTGATTTTTCATTATGTTCCTTTCAATGGTACAATACATATTTATACATGCCAAAGAATCCAATACCATGGACTGAAAACCATCACGTCCAAAAAACATGTGCAAAAATCATGCACAAAACCATAGGTGGGTCCGCCCAACCTAACATAGGGTCCAAAACCAAAATTTTCCATGGCGCTGCCCTAGACCCCATAAAGTGGGGTTATGGGTACCCCTCAAATCCCTTGTTAACTACGTGGAAGAATATAACACAACCCAACATCCTAAGGCTGAATCTGAAGCATCTGTTGAGAAATGGAAAGGTAATTTCCAGTTAGGTCCTTTTAAGATGGGTGCTTCAGAAATTCTCTTTTTCAAAGTTTCAAAAGAAACCTGACATTCAGAATCCCAGCTGAATTCACAGCCTTTGGTGAGTAATTTAAAGAGTGGGGATGCAATTTTTGTGAAGTTTTCTATGAATATTTGATAGTATCGAGTAAAATCGAGAAAACTTCTAGCATCCTTTCGACAGCTTGGCACTGATAACTTGGAAATGGCTTCCACCATAGATGAGTCTACCTTAATTCCATCTCTACAAATATGGTGACCTAAAACAATTCCCTCATTAAACATCATGAAACATTTTTAATGGCTTAATGAGAGGTTTATTTCTTGACATCTTATTAAGAAATTTTCCAAATTTTCTAGTGCTTCATTGAAAGAATCCCCATAGACTATGAAATCATCCATGTACACTTCCACACAATCATGAATAAGGTCAGAGAAAATGTCGAGGACTGCCCTTTGGAATGTTGTTGGAGCATTACATAACCCAAAGGGAACTACCCGATAAGCATAAGTTCCCCATGGACAAGTGAACGTGGTTTTATCCTGATCTTCAGGGGCTACCCGGATCTGGTTGTATCCATTGAACCCGTCCAAGAAGAAAAATTATTTTTTCCCTGCTAAAGTATCCAAGACCTGGTCTATGAAAGGTAACGAAAAGTGGTATTTTAATGTTGCTTTGTTCAGCTCCTTGTAATCGATGCATACTCTCCATTTTCCATTATTGTTAGGGATGATTACTAGCGGTGGAACCCACTGACTGTCAGATATTGGATAGATGAAATTTACATTTAATAATTTCTGCAACTCTTCCCTAACAAATTCTTTTATATTTGGGTTCATTCTTCTTTGAGGTTGTCTAATTGGTCTTGCATTTTGTTCAATGTAGATATGATGTATGCAATTTTTAGGATCAATCCCTCTCATGTCAGTGTATTCCAATGCAAAAGCAGAAGAATGTTTCTGTAAAATTTCTATCAATTGTTTCTTTTGCATGTCTTCCAAGTTTTTATTAACATTCAAGGTTTTTCCTAGAAAGATTTCTATCGAGGAATTCCCAAATTTTTCCATGGAAAATAATGATACTTGTTTAGAGGAATGATATTCATTTCGACTATGTTCATAATGCGAGGAAGATTCATTATTTTCTAGTAAATCTAAAAGTTTGTCTTCCTCTTTCACTTGTTCAGTGACAAAAATAGGTTGTATATCTTCTCCATCTTCTATCCATTCTTTAGCTTTTGTATCTATTGTTGTTCTTGCAGGGGGGTATAATGTAAATTTCTTGTAGAATTTCCATCTGAGATAAACATATCACCTGACTTATAGCCGATAAAAGCATCTGGTGTAGCCAACCAATGTCTTCCTAGAATTAATGGATGTCCTCCTAGATTATTCTTGAGTGTTAAGACCATGAAATCAACATGATATTCCCAAGAATCTAATGATACACAAACATCCTCTAACACACCATCTGGCTTAATAATAGATCTATCTGCTAATTGAAATAAGGTTGGTGTGTATTGAAGGTTAGGAAGCCTAAGTGTGTCCATAATTTGTTTTCTCATTATGTTTATGGCTGCTCCTAGGTCAATCAATGCGTTTGGTATTTTAGTTCCATTGATGTGAATTTTTACAAAGGGGCTTCTAGGGTCTAAATATTTTTTAATTGTCATCTTTCCCATCATAATGTCTGCAATTTTTCTGACTAACTGAATTCTTTTTATATCCTTTTTTCTTTTCCCTAATCATTGTGCACTTAATTCCTTAATTGTTTTTGCAAAAATTGGTATTTCTTTTATGGCTTGTAATAAAGGAATCTTAATACAAACATTTCTCAATTCATCTGTCATATTGTAAAATGGCAAGATAATTTGTTTCTCTACTCCTTCATCCATTTTCAACCTTTCTGGGAAAGTTGATTTAACTGATATCGAGGGTTTCTCTATGATAGGAGTATCTATTGGAATTTCTTATGTTTGTTTAGTTTCATTTTTAGGGAGAGAATTCTCCCCTTCTTCTGATTGATTTTTATGTTTTCGAAGATCAGATTTTGTTTTTTGAATGACAACGGGAGGGCTTTTTGGTAATACTCTTCCAGACCTTAATTGGACATTGTTTAGGTCTAGTGGAGTTATTACATAAGTTTGAGGATTCTGGCCCTCCATGTTGTATACTGGTTTTTGTGGTATCATATTATTAGGATTTGGAAGTGGTTGAGTGGGTAGTTGATTTGATTTTTGTGGAAATGGTAGGGAAAGTTACGGGTTTTGATTCTGAATTAGGACTTGTGGCAATTGATTAGTTTGAGGAATTTGATTAGACGGGGGTAAGACTTGTGTTGGAAGGTAGGATGGCGAGTATTGTTGATATTGAGCATAGGCTCCATAAGGATTTTACCATCTTTGATTCCAAGGTTGTGCTTGTCGTAGAGCCCAAGGCTGCCAGGCTGAATTTCAATTACTTTGTGAAGATTGGGCAAATTGTTGTGGTCTAAATCCTTGTGATTGATTTGGTTGGGGGTTTTTCCATGGTATTGTTGCTATAAAGTAGAGAGGGTCTACTGGTTCTGAGATTCCTTCATCATTGAATACAGCCTTAAGACCGGGTAAGGATGGGCATTCCTTTGTATCGTGATTATCTGCACATACGACACAAGTTTATATGGCTTTTGAGTCTATGGGACACTCTCTTAGAGCATGTTTCTTCCGACATTTGGGACAGAAGATAGATAATGCAACATTTTCATAATTTTGCTTGTTTTGTATTTTAAGGGTGTCTATCTGTTCACTTAGGCTCCCTAAAATAACTGTTTTAAAGGTATCAAGTAAATTTCCTATTTCTGCCCTGCTAATTGTCCCAGCTACAGACTTGTTTATTCTCAATAAGAGAGGGTCTCTCAAACTCTTTCCAACTCTTGCTTTGCCCCTTAAGATATGTACACATAAATCACAAATATCTACAAATGGTAGTTGGGAATATCTCCTTTTCTAGTTAGGTTAAGGAGATCAATCAATTCATCATTAACGACTCTCAGTAAAAGAGCTTTCAAGGTTTCCTCATCCAAATTATACATTTTTTCTCTTTTAACATTATAAACAAACCTTTCTACAAAGTCTTCAATATTCTCATATTCTTTTCGTGTCATTGTGAAGACTTCATCTTTAAGGTTACTAGGCATACAATAATCTCTATACTTGCCTAAGAAAGCCTCTTTCATTTGTGCCCATGTTGCTATAGAATGCACTCCTAGATTCATGAACCATTTTAATGTTGAGTCTATTAATGTGGTGGGGAACAATTTCAACTTTCGAGCATCATGCAAATAGTCATATGATCTACATAAAGAGAAATGTATTCAGATCTTCGTTTATTTTCCCGTGGAAATTAGGAAGAATTGAGGATGATATATTTTTCATTGTGAGGGTTTTATCTTCATCAAGAATAGGGAATCATGAAGGATGTTGACTTCCTCTGCCTCTACCCCCTCCTCTACCTCTACCTCTTCCTCTTCCTCTACCTCCAATCCTATCGTCTTCACCATGGACATTGTGTACTTCTCCTTCCCCTTCTTTAGCCATGATAGATTCTTGGAGCTAATATAGTGTTCTTCTAATCTTTTTGGTTCCTCTATCAATGGTTGTTCAGAATAAGTTTCCAATTTCTCTTCTTCACTAGGAATTTCTAATTCCTCTCCCAAAATTTGTTCACCAATGGGGGATAGAAAGATTACTCCTATGGTTGGGGATGCAGGATTTTATTCAATTACAACTTCAGTAGAAGAAGTAGGTGAAGTTCTGGATTGAATTTATGATCTTGAGACTTTAGGAAGTCTTTGTTGACCTCTAAATGGAATTCAGGTTGGAGCAGGTGGTGTGGAATCTCGAAAACATGGTGAGGTGAGTGAATTTGTGGGAATTAAACTTCTTCCTCATCCTACAAATCTACCCCGAGAGTCTCTATCCCTATGCATGTCATGTTTTAAATTAATGATTTTATTTTTCTTACTTCTAATTGTACTTCCCCGGCAATAGCACCAAAATGTTTGGTCAGTTCAATATCCTTGAATTGTTAATCATAAATTGTCAACTAGGGTGCATAGACTAATGAAGTACAGGTGCACAATATGTGTTCAGAAGTTATTCATTAGGACGTTATGTATTTTTTAAGATCTAAACTTAATATGGGGGTGGTATTTTTCAATTGTATTAGTGTCGTAATTCTTAGGGAGGTTTGATTAAGTTTCCTAGGAATTAATCTCTATCCAATTAGTTTGTAGATAATGTGAGAGTGGTTTTACTTATGTTAGATTATTTGGGATTTTTGATCTTGAACCTCTATGCTGCACCTCCTAATTTTCTAGGTGCAAAAAGAAACTTATTCTATCATCTATGAAGGAATACTGTTGAACTCAATTTTTTAGGAGAGGACTTCTCACTTATTAATTTTTTTCTCAAACAAAGTAACCCAAGCAAAATCTATATTGTGAATTGAACACACTTCAATTATGTTAGATAATAAGAAAAGGAAAAGACCATGCAATACCAGGTATAAAGAAAATTAGATAACAGTCTAAACTAGGTATAAATCAAATTAAAGTTCTTATGCAGATAACAATTTGTTGGCGAGATCATTATGCAGCATTGTCACACAAAACAGAGCAATTGAAGAATTAGAGGAAATCATATTGTAATTGATTAAAACCTACCACTGTTTGTAGGGGCCCTCCACATAGTAGTTCAGAGCTTCAAATCAACACAATGCTTGCACACAAAAAAAAAGCAATTCTATTCACATGGAATTCACAAACTATTCACAATTATATCATTCGGCACACACCTAAATAACAATGCGGTCATTAGCTTTATCGCAGGTCTCTTGGCATAATTGTATGAATATTTCAAGCCTAATATCTCTAACCTATCTAAAATTATATCGCTAAACTGTTGTTTTTCTATTCCGAAAGCAAAACGATAAGGTTTCAACTGATCTCGGGTTCTGTTCTGTGTTAATCCAGCGGTTGACTTGGAGTTTGACTGCGATCTCCTGTGCTTCTTTTAGCAAACAGTTTCAAGTGGATAGGAAGGTATCCATGAGGGAGCCATCCTCTATCCATCCACACCTTTTGCTGCTGACCTAGAACTCTGGAACCTTGTGAATAATGAAGACAACTACAGAATCCTGGATTAGCTACTGAAACAAATTGATTCGGTAGCCAATTGCAACTTTAATAAAACAATAGGGTATAAAGTTAAATATGAACAAGAGGACATACTATTGCATACCCTCATCAAAATGTAGTAGATATGGCTTTATTTAAGTGGTAAATATATATGAAAAGGAGAGGATCATTAGGAAAAAAGGATGTCATGATAGGACAATCTTCAGACTCTACACTTTTTATAGAAACAAATTCTAAGATAAGATTCCCATTTTTTCAATTGCTACCTAAGGATGCAGAATTTGTGCGGACAGATGAATGTGAAGTAGCCTTTGTGGAAATCAAAGAACTAGTGTTCAAAGCTTTGATATTATGCGGTCCTGATTGGAAGCTCCTGTTTCACATCTCTATATATGCTTCTCAAACAGCAATAGGGGCAGTCTTGGGACAACAAGATGACAAGACACTGTACGTGATCTATTATATCTGCAAGAACTTGACTCCTGCTGAACTGAACTATATGGTAACTGAAAAAGAGATTTTGGCTATTATTTATGTTATTAATAAGTTCGGCATTACATTACAGGGTATCCTACTTTCGTGCACACTAATCATATAGCTATGATGTATATGATGAATAAATTGATAACCCCTGATCGTATTACAAGATGGTTATTGTTAATTCAAGAATTTGATATTACCATTGTAGATAAGCGAGGGAAAGATAATGTAGTTGCGGATTTCTTGTCTAGGATGAATACTAGTGATGAAGGTACACCTGTAGAGGATAGTTTTACAGATGAACATATCTTTGCAATTTCTACTCACACTTCATGGTATCCAAATATTGCTAACTATATTGCTATAGGAAAAGGGTTTCAACACTTACCGTACAGAGAAGAGTGAAATATTATCCATCATAGTGCCTGTTATTCATGGATAGAGGGATATCTCTTTTATACAGGACCTGACCAAAAAATTTGGCGTTGCATAAGTGAAGAGGACATCTATGATGTCCTGAATGTTTCTCATGATGGCCCCTATGGCCAACATTTTGCTGATAAGTGGACAGGCCAAAAGGTGTTACAGATGGGATACTATTGGCCCTCTACTTTTCATGATGTAAGGAATTATGTTCGAGGGTGTGGTAGTTTCCAACTAGCTCTTGAGCCCTTTGAAAAATGGGTTATCAATTTAGTTAGGTCATTTAATCTACCTTCACATCATAAAGTTCAAATTTTGGTTTGCATGAATTATATGACGAAGTGGGTAGAGGCCAAGGTTGTTGTGAAAGCAACAAAATAGGTTGTCTCAGACATTTTATTTGAAGAATTTTTTTGCTCGGTACGAAGCTCCTAGAGAGATAGTTTAAGATGGAGGGGCACAGTTTACATCATATCTGATAGAAGGACTTATGAAGAAGTATGGAATTGAGAATAGGGTGACATCTCCATATCATCCTCAGGCGAATGGCCATGTCGAGAGAAAAAATCAAGGTACTAGAGAATATTCTTACAAAGACTATAGCAAACCATCGTCGAAATTGGGCGGAAAAGCTTCCTGAGGAAGTGTGGGCATATAAACAACATGTGGAACACAACATGATTTCACCATTAGAACTTGTCTATGGGAAATCCCCTTTGTTCCCAATGGAATTCAAAATTAGGATGCTTAGGATAGCCCTTGAAGTAGGTTTAGATATTTCAGAAGCCCAGAAGCACCGACTGGAACAGTTAAATGAGTTGGATGAAATTTGTTTGATAGTTGTCCAAAATAATACTGCAATTTAGCAGTAGCGAACTAAATGGCATGACAAATTTATTAAGAAAAATGTGTTTCAAAGAGGGGATTGGGCATTCCTCTATGATTCTCGGTTCAAATATTTTAAATGTAAACACTGCTCTAGATGGATGGGACCATATGAAGTTGACACTGTGTTTGATAATGAGACTTTTAAACTTATAACAATCGACGAAGAACATACTCCCCTAATTGTAAATGGACATCGCCTCAGATTGTATCACCGTCCAGCTTATAAAGACTCCTTTATTAAACATTTCATTGATAATTCTGGTTTTGAACCTGTGAGTGCAGAGAACTCTTCCTCTCCACCTCTGATATATATATATATATATATATATATATATATATATATATATATATAATGTTGTTACTACTCTATCATTGTTTTTCTTGTAGGTAATCCACTGGTGCTGTTACTTCACTGGTGTTGTTACTTATCTGGTGTTTTTGCTCCTCCTGTGTTGTTACTCTGTGGCGATTTCGTCTAAGTACTTCACTAATGTTGTTACTCCCCTCGATGTTGTTACTCCTCCGCTGTTATTACTCTACCAAGGTACATCGCCACATACATCCCCGATCAAATTTTTGGATTTGATTGATAATTCATTTGACATGACTCAACATGACCATGGATGGCCATCCCTTAGTTGGGGGAATGTATTATAATAAATAAAAAAGTTTCCATAATTAAATTTTAATAATGACTTGTCATTATCACCATTGAACCTTGTGCCACCACGTACACTACACGATCCCCACCATACTTTGCACAATTATCCATAAGCATTGGAACTTGAAATAAGTACGATCACATTAATCAACGGTCCTTTCCAACATTGTGGAATAATTGCCATAATTACCGTCACTATTACCATAATTCGTTATGGATTTTCCCCATAACACCTTCCCGGATTTCACTATCGCTACATCCTTTGCCACCACAACCCTATCATCACAAATTTATAGGCCGACACTCTCCTCAATGATCTTGTTGTTACTCCAAGTGCTACTACAGAGAAACTACAGAATGGGTGGGCAAGCTGTTAGGCATAAACCACAAAATACAGTGCAAGTTTGACGCCATCTAGATGTATGGCAGGTTTTTCTAGATGTAGGATGGCATACTTATTTTGAGAGGTTGTAGGGATTCGACGAAGTTGTCACAGTTGAATTCACATTAAATTTGGATGGAAATTATTCCAGAGTTCGTGGACTAGATATTTCCATCACTGAAGAAGTTATTTTGACTGTGAGCGGATTGTCGAAGGGAGAGCTGAAATGGTTTTCTTGGAAATCTCCTTGGCCAAAATTCCTAGAGTTATTTTGCAGGAAGGAGAAACAATGGTCTAGAAGGGTGGGGTTATGATCAAAAATCTTTTCCACATCCATGGGCCAAGTTCGCATATTTTGTTATGAGGTATATTACTTGAGAAGGTCAGTTTGCTACCTTGTTTAAATATCATTTCAAGCTTCTTGCATGCCTTCAGTTCTGTCATGTTCATTGTTTGGATATGCCACATTTTATATGGAATAGTTTTCAGATAATGGCACAGTCCAGTCATCGGTCTCGATAAGAATTGGTGGTTCTCACCAACCTTGGGCTTGTTAGACTATTGGTGGTGCATGCCCTGTCACAAACTTTTGTGGCTTGGCCACAATTCACTGAGCTAGCCATTACGAGACTTTTGAGGTCTAAAATGGGCCTCCTAAGAAAAATTTACAATTAAAATAAAATTTATAAGAACCAATGGCATTCAAGATGATGATGTCAACCATGGGGGATGATTCATCATTTTTGTAGTAAAAAAGTAAAAAGATTAAAAATAATAAAATAATAAAACTTCTTTTTCAACTTATCTCCTTAACAATTTACTCAAATTTCGAGTGGGAGTACTCGTTGGATGAAAAATTTAATTCCTCATCCAAAGAGTATCCATGTTGCATACTTTCGATGGACCCTGCTACATGAAAAATAAGAAATACATGAAAAACCGTGATTGCAATCACATATTTCTCAGTTTTCGTGTAGTAGGGTTGATTGAAAGTATGCAACATGGGTAATCCTTGGATGAAGAATCAAATTATTCATCCAATGAATGTTGTTGCTAGAAACTTGAGTAAACCCATAGGGAGATAAGTTGAAAATACGAGTTGAAAAAATAGCTTTTTCTTCTTTCCCTCTAAAATTTGATGATGTCATCTAATGTTATATTGTTATTTCCACTATTATTTTATAAATTCCTTAATAGGCCCATTTTAGACCTCAAAAATGGCATAATGAGAGGAAGAACTTGTGGCTATGTTTCCTACAAGGGAGGAGGAAGAATAATTAGTGGCAGAATAAGAGGCCGCAAACAATGTTGCTACACAAGAACCAACGTCGACTGCTGGCTCAATGGAAGAAGAAAATGTAGGGTCATCAATAGAGAAAGGGACAACAAATTACGTTGTCACACAAGAACCAACATCGACCACTGGCCTGGAAGTGGAAGTAATGGAGACACAAGAGGATGCAGGCAATGTTGTTACACAAGAACTAGTGTCGACTGCCAATTTGATGGAAGAATCTCCACCCTTGGAGGAAATTGCAGGTGGTGTTGATACACAAGAATCAACATCATTTTCCCAAACAAATGAGGAACCCTTGGATGAAATTACATGTGGTGTTGATACACAAGAACCAGCATCACCTGCTCAAGTGAATGAGGAACCCTTGTAGGGAACAGGGGCCACAGTCGACATTGCTCCACAAGAGCTAGTATCAACTACTAAGTAGGAGGACAATTTGGAAGAAGCACGGGAAGAAAAAGAAAAAGGGAGCATAGACCAGCCAATGGATAATGGGGAAGGAGAAGGACTTGAGGGGCCTGAAGTAGCAGGCACTGGAAGAATGGAAATTCAAGAAATATTCCTCGTTCTCCGCTTTTTGCTTCTTTACCGAGAGGGACAAGGAAATTCCATTCCCTTAGACGCTTGGTGAAATAAAAAGTCTCTCCCCTGATATTAAAATTCGTCACGATGGCTACAAGAACCATTTTCGACGTTGTTACATAAGAACCAGCATCGACTAAGGAACAAATTGGACAAACTGAAGAATTATTGGTGGACACTGTCACAAAAGAACTAGTGCAGACCGAAGGACAAACTGAAGAAATTGTGGTTGATACTGTCTCCACAAGGCCATTAGAGGATAATGTTACCATTAGAACTAACTGCAAGGGCTAGAACCAATTCCCGAGCACATGGAAGAGGATGATCAGGCATAAGAGGAGCCGCAAGAAAAGGGTGTCAAAGACACTACCACACAAGGGCCTGCAATGACTCCAGAGCCATTGAGGGAAGATATGGAGGTCCCAAGACCTAAAGGAGAAGATGTTGGGGTTGTTCCCCAAGCTGAGGAAGAAACAGAGGAGATCGGGGTAAAGCAAGAGCTGGTTGATGAATTTATTGATGTCAATTCACTAAATTGCACAATGGCTGCGAGACCAGTGGAGGAGGTCGATGTTAAACAATAATTTCTTGAGTAATGTGAAAAAAGGAGGCCTCCAGTCACAGTTCAGAGAAAACAGGCAGCTAAAAATGGAAATCATTAAGCTAAGAAAGCAAGTGTTGCGCTTACGTAGGCAAGTGAGGAAGCACAAGAAAAATGTTGTGAAACCTAGGGCCAAAACCACTTAAGCAGCAGTGCAGACTGAAGGCAAGCCCACAAATTCAACGCCCACACAAACTAATTTGTTTTTGCATTTATTTGAGTTACAAGATTTTTTGTTGACTGCAGAGATTCAGAAACGGCGGGCTACTGCATCTCGCCTTCAATGGGGGTCGATTTCTTTGGAAGCCCATTGGGAAGGAGTTAGAGGGATTCATGGGAGAGATGTAAAAGTAGTTACTGATTACATGGACCATATAGAGAAAGAAAAATGGAAGCAGTAGAAGAAGAAGAAGAATATCGAGGAACTAGAAGAGCAGGTGCAGCTACTGAAGGCTAACAAGGATGAAATGTTCACTTTGGCGTGGTAGGTAATGGCTTGCCAACCTCCTACTCACAGTTATGCTTTGTTCCTCTACGAATAGTATTTACTATTTTGTTTGGAAAGAATTCATCAGGAAATAATCCATGTGATAGAATATTTGATACATTTTTTGCGTATCCTGAGGGGTCACAATACTCTGAACTAGCACCTGATGTTTGAACTCTACATGCATGACTATATTCTGGGAAATGATCAGTTGTTTAACCTAGTGCCATACTTGGGGGATATTCAGTTGAGATCCTTCACCTCTTACACACTTAAATCGAAGGATAGAAGGGAAAGATACTGGCAACCTAGAAGTGGTGTGCTGACATGTGTACAAATAAAATTTTTATTTGTTAGGAGGAGTCCCAGGACAACTTCCATAAAAGGTGGATGTTATCATTATTAGCCATCAAGACACGAGAACCTTTTGGGGCCCCAATTTTTCTTGAGCTTTAGACATAATACCATGGTATATTACATGTGTACATAATTGTGGGACCTGATGGATGGGTCTAAGATTCTGGTTACCCATTATTTGGTTGCCAACCAATCAGTATACCCCAGCTTACGTGGTAGGTGAGGATTGGTGGAAGGAAGTCCTCATAGCAGATGGGTATAAGCTTCCAGGAACAAAAATGGCCACAAATTATGATCTTGCACAGCTTCATGTTGATCATAGCAACTCCAACCCAGACCTGCGCAGGCGACAAGCTACATGAGGACATGTAGAAAGGATAGTTGGGGGGAGATGTTGGTTGCTAAATTTGCATAATTTTTACCCACATTTTTACCCCTATCCTGTACGCATTTCATACCATTATTGGTTGATTTATATTCTAAATAGCACATGTATGCCTCTTGTCATGTCTTTGCGAATTATTAATCAATGAAGCATAGTCACAGGAGATTATTGCCTAAGTGGATTGCTAACTCAATTATTCTTGAAGATTTGGAGGAATGATGACCAAAACCGTGGTTCAACGAATGGTGACCATCAAGTTGGTAGCTCTATCCTTGGACATCAGCTTCAATGGTGGATCAATCTCTCAACCAGCGCAATGTTATCATTATATTTTGTTTCACCTTGGAAACCGCTAGGTAATTGTAGGTAGACAACAGGCGTAATTCTAAGGGTTGTTAATGTTTGATCAATTGTATAACAGCATACTTTTGTAATGTCCTTTTGATTAATGAAATTCTGATCTTTTGAGCATTTCATGACTTCTTAATCTTTCCACAGCCCCGATCAGGGAGTTGGGCCCACTCTCCTGACCAGGTGTTGTTGGATTAGATGTGTGCATAGGTTTATTTATGTTGATTTATTTATTGTTGTGAATGATTTATCAGTGTGTTGTTGTGAGTCTTAACTTGTTGTTTCTCTTATTTTTGTTACAGTTATTTCTTGATGTTACACATTGTTAAGTTATAAATGAATGTTCAATGTTGGGTAGGGAAACTATGGCCTACATATACCTTGCATGATAACCTTGAAATAACCAGTTGAGCCACAGGTTGACAATAAATGTGGAATTGGGTTAATTGCATGATTCATATATGAACACCAAAACTCAGTTCACAACTTGTAATGATCACGCCTTGAATAACTAACGACTTTTGATGTCATCGTGGTTTTCTTGTGTTAAGGACGTGATGGTCTTCTTACATGAGTAAAAACAACAATAAAATTAAAAGAAGCTTCCTTTCTAGAAGCATTGTAAATGGTATCCACTCCAAAGTGGTGAATATTGGGTTCGAACTCCTATGCTGGACCTATTTCCTCCCATTATGAGTCCCATTCCCTCTATTATGGATCTCACCCCTTCCTTCATGGATCTCAACTTGCATTATTTTCCTATAAGTGCAATGAACTCAAAGAGAAATGGGTTTCCATTTTTGACTTTTGATCTATACCTACATGTTATCCAAGTATTCATTAGAGACTTCATGACTGCAAGGGTTTGTATTGAGGATAACTGGAAGGAGGCTTCCAACATCAAGGACTAGTTGTAATTCTCCTTTTATTCATTATTAATACAAATATATGTTTCTTTCCCGCATACACTTGTCATGATGTTTATTGTAAGATTCCTTGGTCAATTATAGAGCTTATGATTGAATGCTTGATGTGTTATATGCTTTGATCAATTGTTTGTTTCTGTCTTTACAAGTCTCTTCTTGAGCATCAAGAAGAAGTTGAAAGATACATAGGACAATAGTGAGGATCATCATCAAGCATTTTGGAAAAAATGTATGGGTTATGCATCCCACTTACATCTATCAATCATAATTTAGGGAATGTTTTCATATGTTTATTTGTTTGTTTCCTAACTTGGCTTTCGAGTCTAGCGAGATCTATCCTGTCAGTGGGATAATATTTTTCCACCAAACAACAAGAATTTGGATGAGATGAACTCCCTATGGTTTTCAAACTATGTTGTTTCAACGTCCTTGGAAATTATTTTTTTAAGGTGGTGGAATATTCTAGGGATTTTGGACAAACTCTATCATCTTTTAATGTTATTTTCATAGTTTTGATACCTAATCCTTCTAAATTTGATAAATTTATGGCTATTTTATTACAAAATAGCATATTCAAAATCATATCAAATCTTATATATAGAAAACTAAAGGATAACCTCTCTAATCATATTTCTCTGAAACAATTTGGGTTCCTTAAAGAGGGACATATTCATGAATTCATTGGATTATCCCTGGAAGGTCTACATTCTATTAGTGCTCACAATAAAAATTCCATCACCTTCAAGGTGGATTTATCGAAGGCATTGGACAAGGTAAGTTGTCTTTATGTCAAAATTCTTCACATCCATTTAGGTTTGAACACTCCTTTGTTACACAGATACTCAATTGTATCAATCCAGCATCCTTTTCATTTCTAATAAATGGATTCATAATTTCCATCTTCAAAAGTGAAAAGTGGTCTCATACAAGTTTGTTCTCTTTCATCCCTCCTCTTCCTTTTGGTTGTAAAAGGTATTGGAAAAATCTTGAAGGACACCATAGCATCCTATCTCATACCTCTTGTTTGTAGATGACATATTATCTTCTATAAAGGGTTATCAACTTTGTGGATAATTTAGACAAACTCTTGAATGTATTCTATAAATCAACATGAATTATTATAAACTAGGAAAAATCATCCCTTTACATGTGGAGACTTAGTGAACAAGAATAAAATTCTTTGTCTCAAATCATGTTTTATTGGATGGGGACTTGGGCCCAAATCTAAAATTCTTAGGCTTCGTGCTCAAAGCCAACAACTACCATAAGAACCACTAATTATGGTTTCTTTCAAAACTGGAAAGGAAAATCAATTCAACAATAAATGGTTATCTAGAGCAAGGAATATGGTTGTTATCAAGGTTATTCTAGATGCCATTCCAATATACTATACCCCTTTGGAATGTATCCCCAAGGGTATTCTAGGAGAATATAAGATAGACCTTTCTCTGATTCCTTTGATAAAAAATGATGTAAAACAACCTAAATAGTGAACTAGCCTCTTGGAGGAAACTTGCCACCCCAAAATCTATTGGAAGTTAGGGGTTAATATATATATATATATATATATATATCTTCTCCAAAGTGTTAGTAACAAAAAATGTGGGGTGTCTAATTTAAGGAATGAGTCTATGGGATTAAGTCATAAAGCCAAAATATTTTCCTCGGGACTCTGTAGGGGAATAGATAAGGAAACCTTTTAGAAAGTGCAAAATGTATCCATCATTTGGAACTCCATTATAAATTATTTTCCTCTTGTTGGTAGATGCTTGATCTGAACATTTGAAATAGGACTTAAGTCCTCAAGTCGTCATAGGAAAGTATCCTTCGATAGGTAGAAAGGACAATCATTTACTTCCTAATCACCTACTCTAGGACCTCAATAAGGGAGGCTTTTGCTTTCTAGGCCAAGTCTAAAAAGCGATTATGTTACTCAAACAATTCAATGGATGTCTTTTCAAGAAGTAGCCTTGAGGGTGATTGTGCTCCTTATGGAACACAACTATGTCAAAACTCTCCAAAATGCATTTGTCTCTTTCCCAGACTAAGAATATCAAGATCCCACAAAAGTGTAAGAACCAAAGTTGGGATATTCTACACTAGCCCAAGAAAACATAATTGATCCTCCACCTTGGTGGGGGAGTGTTGCCTTAGTGGGTCTTGAACCAATTTTAGAGTTAATTGTGCCAAACAAAACCCTACACTACTGGCCCTTTCAACATCAACCCACATAGCACATGCTGAAGTCTCACCTGAAGTAGTATGGGGGGATAATGGAACCAAGTTTCTACATCCAAAGATCAGGAGTATGTATTGTGTTGTGTTGTACACCGGGTGTAGATGCATGTATTTCATGGTGAGGTATGTCACATGTGGTGGTATGTGTGGGATGTATAATGTGTGTATGTGCACATGGTTGAGAAAAAGGCATTGGGTGTTTTTCGGTGTGGCAACCGATCTAGAGTGCGTATAAAATAAAGACAAAGGTAGAAGCTAAGGGTTCATTAAAGGATAAGTATTAGTATTTTACTTCAGTTTTATTATGCACATGATCTATGATTCTCATTTATGATGGTTACATGTGATTTATGATGTTGATCTATGATGGTAGTGTTTTGAGATAACCAGATGTGATATGTTTATGCATGATGTTTTGGCAGGAAGCAAACAAAATTGCAAGTGTACCTTATTGATGAGCTACCAATGAGGTATAATGTGAATTTATTTCAATTTATTTTAAATCTAATGGAAGTTATGTGCTTGGTACATGAATGCATGAAATTCTCAGTTGGGTGGTTCAAATATACTACAAGAATTTGCAACAACAAAAGGAATTGGAAAATACAGTAGTATGCTAGTAAAGGAATCAGAAACAGGGCCATTGTGTGACACTTCCAATAGCATCCATTGATTTCCATGAGCATGCTCTGACTAGTATGATGGTTTGAGGTAGGTATATGACTTGGCTTTTGTATCTTCTGATGCTAGGAAGCCTTGATAAGGAATGCACTGCCCAGGATGGGGATGCCATCGAAACTTTGAAGATGTGTGACTGCACTGAAGGGGATGACCAGATTGCCCAAGGGACTATGTAGCAGAGAAGGGAATACCAGGGATGTATTTGTTTTCATCATTAAAATTTCTAGATGGAATCATGTGCACATTGGGAGTGTGCATTAGAATAATGAGTCAGTAATTGTTCACTGAGAGGACAGGTGGCACGGGATTCCAACACTCGACATTGGATGCAAAGTTGATTTTACGGTGGATCCTAGACTTCCTAAAAAGGAGGTGAATCATCGTATTTCTTCGAGGGTGGAGGTGTGCGCCTTTTGATTTCCTTGTTGGAGGTCCACGCATCATATACTTTTATTTGTTGGATGAGAAAATGTGCATATATGTATATGTGTGTATTATTGTAAATATTGTATTGAGTTGGATTTATAAATCTCCATAGACAATATGGTTAATTGTTGGTTGAAGCAGATGTGTATGTGTATATATGGTTATTATAAATACCATAATAAGTTGTGTTATAAATATCAAGTAAATGGTATGTTTGTCATGTTTCAGCAGTGGTCATTTTAAATAATTCAACAAGTTATGCTATAAAGTTCCATGGGCAGTATGTTTTGTTTTCAGCAGTCTTGTTGGTTATAGGTGTCATTTAACACTGAGGATGGTGTTCCCCCAACGGGGAGGGTTTTATAATAGACATGGTGAAAATTCCATGTAAAAATATATATAAGGCCATGGTGATGGGACACGTATTCCAAGTTGAATGGTGGGAGAAACATCCTAGTGGGTGTTAATTCAATTTATTATGGCTAAGGGAATTGGTAAAGGCAATGGCTAAGGTTTTGGAAAAGAATGAGGCATTTATTGGCATTTCATTTATGAAAATAATGGAAATTAGGAGAAAAGAAAGGTGAAAGGTCACAGGTTGCATGTGAGGAGGAAAATGAAGAAAATAGAGGCCTCATTAATAAAAAGGCTTATGAGGATCAATGGGAAAGAAATGACTAGTTCAATTTTAGAGATTTATCATTATTCGCTCTCTCTCTCTCTCTCTCTCTCTCTCTCTCTCTCTCTCTCTCTCTCATACTCTTAGATACTTAGAGTTTTCTTGGAGCACTCTTGGAGGGTGTGACATACTTGGATTTTTGTAGCAAGAAGACAAAGGAAGAGTAGGAAAGCATAAGAAGCCATCGAGATCAGCAACTACATCAAATTTTCTTGCAAGTACAGAGTTGCATGTATGTTCCCTTCACTATTTTTGCATGCATGGCATATGCATGTGGATTTTTGTTTGTGATCTATCATTGGCATGGAGGATAGCTAGGATTGACAGCAGATTTCCTAGCCTTTCAATTTCCTGGATAGCCATGGTCATTGTGGATTTATTTCCTTGTTTTGTTTTGGTTGGTTCTCGTGTTTCCTTATCTTGGGTTGAGTTACTAGTCTTGAAATCCGTGGTTGGAACAAACACTCTAGAGCCCTAGAAGGATGGGATAGAGACTAATCTGCTGATGGTTTTGTGATGTCTGACCGTGAGGTGGAATCACTGTTTTATAGGTTGAGGTGGATGACCTTTGGAAGCCTTGGATGAGTTTTGATTGATTTGTTTATGAGATCTAACATTCATGCTTGGAATATGTCATGGGGGTGAATGTTTGAAGAGAGATTGGCTCAGCCATTCTATGGTCGGGTGGAATGAGGAAGTCCCATCCTGGGTTTGGATTTTGCATCATTAATGAAAGGTTATTTCTCCTGGTATTTCTATGAGTATTATGATGGATTATATGTGATGTATATGGTTGTGATTTCATTGATATTTTTGTCCCTACTATGTTGGTTATGTACATGTTTTATGACAGCAGCCATGAGTGGCTCTCATCATGTTCTTATTTTTTATTGAATTATCAATGTATCTATGACCTAATGGATTAAATGGAAACTAATGTGACAAGGAGACAATGATTCATAGTGAATCTCAAATAAGTATGAGACCCTTATGCTCAGATCTATTATTTACACCCATTAGGTTGCATATTTACTAAGTGTTTGAAAAAATGTCTGTCAGGGCTAGTAGGGGTCCAATCAAGGTCTTGAAAAATTATTTGCTTTAGTACTGTCATTTCCATGTTATTTTACTGATTTGAAGAGATGGTTCAATTCTAGGCAATGACCTGGGCTCTGGGCCTGAAAAAGTGGCTCAAATCCTAGAGTCGCTAGCATAGCACTACCAATTTGGGTCTCTAGACACTGGCAGGCAAGCCTATGAAAGTGACTGTAGGTTTCCAGTCATATGCATGCCTTGTCGTGGGAGCAACTTTGGGTTTAATTCATTGAAATGCTAGATTAACTCAGGGGTTGGGCACCTAGAGTGGTAGAATAGCTCATGGGTGTCCTGTAGCACCTGAGGGAGGTCTGTAAGGTATTGTTTTGTCGACTCCATTTCCTTAAGGTTACCTAGGAGGTCGAGTCTTACCATAGTGGCCTCTCGTCACATGTTTACCTTGCTAGATGATTGCTTGGGTAGATCTGGGAGGAGGGTGTTACATCCTTGAAGTTTTCCACTGTGTAAGTCCCGATAATGAGAGTGAATGCAAGCCCAGGCTTCTTCTTCCCCTTGCTTAGTGTCTTTGAAAACCCCTAGTTCATCTTATAACACACTTATTACATAAGTACTTTATCCATGGAAAACCAAGGAAGTGCATGTGGGGTCTTGTAAGAACCAAAATCTCTGATGAATGTCCCCTCCTAGATTGGGAACCAATGTGTCACTTTGACGATGGTCTCTATTGCCCTCTTCGACATGTAAGGGGGTTATTCACCAATAACCACTTGATATAATGGGACAATAAATGATTCAGATGGTGTCGAGCATACCCTTATAGCCAGGGTTCCATAAGATCTTGTAATGCTAATGCATCGGCTCTATTGTAGTCATGGTCCAGTTATAGCTCTAGTGGTCAAACTGGCACCTTGCACACGCATCCAGGAGGTATGAGACCATATAAAAGTTTCACGGTTGGTCTGGCTCAGGATGTTTAGTCACAACAATATTTGTTCTTAGCGTTGAATCTAGGATGTTATCCCAGTTGAAAATTGTACCCTAGTGGCGACAATGTACATGATAGGGACCCATGTCTCGAGGAAAACATCAACATTGACCCTATTGTACAACTGGTTCATCATAGCAGCGATCAGTTGATAAACACTCTTTAGCATTTCCTTTCTATATATTTGGTCGCTTCTCACCTGGAACTTGGATGGGTCTTGCCACCATTCCCTCAGAATGTCCTTGGTCTGAATTACAAAATTTGAGAGCCACTGGGTGTTAAATGCATCCTCCTTTTCGGGAAATATGTAACATGTAGTGATATATGTAGAGGAGATAGCTGCGAACGGTGTGCTTGAGTGATCCCTTAACATCCATTGATCCATGTATATATTCCATATGATCCACTCAATGGTCTAGGCGCATGGAAGAACTTGGGGATGTGAGGTCACCTTGTGGAGCCTCGACATCTTGAGATTTATGTATACATGGAAATCCTCCTAGTCTTCTGGGATCTCTTGTTTGGAGAATTTTGTGTAAATGTAAAACCAGGAGATCTTGGTGCTTTTTTTGATATCTCACGCAATATCCCCATAGATGGGGGGTATCAGGGCTTGGTGAATCTCCTGCACACTTCTTTTGGAACTCCTATGGGAATATTTTGCTACTATGGGTACCATCTCATTTTCGAAGGAGGAGATCAAGATGCACTCAAGATCAATGCCACCTGGAATGTCAAACAAAAAATCCCACGATGAGATAGATAACATGAATAATAAATCCTACTATCAAGTATAAATTATAGTTTCCAGATCCCAGGAAGAGGTTTCCCTTGGCAGGTCACAAGGTTGCAGGGATAAGGGGGTCACATAGGTCAGGCAAATGAGCACGTGATTTGGTGAGTGGTAGGCTAGTAACCAAAGCTAGGTTGCACAGTTCATGGGTCACAAAGGTCACAGGGTCGTGAATGGGAATAGGTCACAAGGTCACAAATGTGGATTGGTCGTAGGGGTCTTGAGGTCACAAGGGAAATTCAATGAGTGAAATGAGGCTCAAGATGGGTTCTTGGGGCCTCTCAAGATCAGATGGCTTGGTCCTCGGGGATCACAGGCCAATTTGGCATGAGGATGGCTAAAGAAAATGCTCATAGGGGTTAGTAAGGAACAAATTAATTAGGAGCTAAGGGTTTTTGGTTTAAAATGAACCCAAAATTGGATAAAATACCCCTAGTCTGGAATGAGCAGGGTTAGGGTGGAAGATGGAGACAAATGACAAAAGGAAATGATTAGCAGGGGAGGGGAAGAGTCGCCTACCTGACATGGTTGCGCACCTCCTCCAAGTCATCGAGCGTCTTTGTCTTTCATGTGACCAAGTTGAATTTCCCAAATGACTAGCGAGGCCAAATATTTATAAGATTGGTTTCATATGTGGGGTTTGCAGGGGTCACACAAGTATGATTTCATGTGTTTGCAACCCTTGAGACCTCGCAACCTCAAGGGTTCACAAAGTCGTGGGGTTTCATAGGTCGCACTTGTTTGGTATCCAAACCTTTTCAACCTTGTGACCTCGCAACCACAAGGGTAGTGAACTCACATCGGTTGCACAATGCATGGATATGAAACTTGTGACCATGTGACCTTGCGACCTAGAGAGGTCGTCGCAAGGTCACATGGGGGAAGAAAAGTCACAAACTTTTCACTATGACCTAGTGACTTGACTTGATAATTAATTTGGTTAGGTCAGAGGGTCATGATATTTTAGCTTACAAGGTTTGTTTTGATTTGCGAGATGAAGAAGGTTCACGGTTCCTAAAAAGGTCCCAAGAACAGGTGAAAACTACAGGGATAGTAAAGGGGCACCAAAATTTTGAAGGGTCAGAAAGTTTGGAGGGGTTGTTGCAACAGCTACAACACTAGGGAAGGATATATAACATCCTAGGGTAGAGAATCCCTAACTCTAGGCCACTAACAAATCTTAGATTATGAATACATACACTGATAGAAAATTGAAGCTGACTATAAAAACCAAATTATAGAGAGGGGTGAGGCACTTTATCAACAAGGTGAGAGACAAAAATTTTTATAACCATGAATTCTTCCTTTTATGGCCATAGCAATAGTGACTAAATGAGTTTAAAGGAAAATTCAAAATCATGCTTCAAGGTTGATGGAAGCAATAGTTAAGTCCATAACGATTTGAAATTTCCCACTTATGTACCAAAGCGTCTGCATGTTATGGAATCACACAATTTCCAACCACTTTCTCAAGCATCTCAAGGAGGAACACTCGCTGGTGACTGATTGATGGCAGCATTGTGTGGGAAGGTCATGTTAGATACCCCATATGGGGTAACAAATCGTAATATTGTTATCACACAAATTTAACTGAAATTTATTTTCTATGAATTTTCGGGTATGTAGAAATCAAACACAATCAAAAAATTAGTTAAACATCATAGAAATTGTTGCGAAGGTGATGGAAGAAATTTTAGGTGGTGGTTGACAAACACTCTATCATGTACACATGGTATTGAGAATTTGAAAAAACTCAACAAAGGAAAAATCACATCAAAGGAACTCTTAAAAGGGTGTGGAACACATCAAGGGAACTTTTAATAAGGTGAGGAAAGAAGGTTTGGAAGGTAGTAAGAAATAGGTAAATATTAATAATTTTATAGTAAGTCTATGATTAGTTCATTATCTTTACATTTTATCATTTTGATTGAAAAGAAGTAACATTTAATAGATAAAATGTCAAAGTAAGATTACTACATGGTACTTAATATTTGCTACAAAAAATATCCTCCTATATGTGATTGTCTAAAAATAAATTGGCATACACAATACTTAATATTTACCATACAAAACATCCTCCCATGAGGAAAAGATACAAAGAATTATCCTCCTTGAATTGCTAAATATCTTTGCCACGTATAAGGAGTTATGTCACACCCTACTTTGAGATTTACATTAACCAGAGGTGAATCATTTCATGATTAGTGAAATTATAAGGAATATTTCTACGCTTACCTCTCAATCATATCCGTTGGGCCGTTAATATGCCATTATTATTATCACTTTTGAACACTTATTCCACCCATTTTTACTATTCTTCATCATGTCATTTATTATAATTTATTATATAAATCCATTGTATGATGATTTATGCTTCGATGAATGAATATTATTTATTCTCCTTTATTTCTAATAAATTGATGATTATGCATGATTTTATCAATGATAGTTTTAAAAATCAATTGTAACATTATTCACCATTTTTAGCCTCCAAGATAATTTCCAGATTGAAGATTTGATCATTAAAAGTACCAACTCAGAAATTCGTTGGAATAAGAAGTGACGGTTTTGCTGTTGAGATTCTGAGCAAATGAAGCCGAATCAGGAAAATCCGGAACATGGGTTTTTTCGAGAACGGACCCAATTAACTTCACTGAGGAACGGTTTGCCCAAATTCGGCTTGTACTGAGAGAAACACAGGGTTCTTTGAGCACGATTTTCTCAGATTTGTTGTTGCGGCCGTCCTCCAAATCTCAGCTGCAAAGCCAAATTCGTCTTGCTCTTGTTGAAAGCTGGATGGAAATATATCTTCTTGTTTATCAATTGGTTGGAAACAATCCAATTTTGTAATAGAAATCATGTTGTAGTTATCTCTATTGTAACTGCTCTCTGATCTCTCTCTATTTAAATGAAAACAGAGATCAGAGATAGGGGGGATTCGAATGATGGAATTGAGGATGAATTAGAGATTCAGAATTGAGGATGGCGGAGAGAATGGATAATGGCTGAGAGATTGAGAGATTTCTTGTTGTAATCCACTGTAACTCTGCTTTGATATTTTAATATAAATCTAGTTGCCATTCCATCTTTGATCCTGAAGTAACCCAGCAGCATCCGCTAGCGGCTAAGGGCCCAGCCTCTGGTGGAGTACGCTGCTGCTGTGTATCATATCTTTACAATTGCTGCTATGTGATGGTTTGATTTATTTCCTATTCTTTTGAATTGCATTATTTTACAGTTTCATGTTTTTATAGTGTGCTGTTAGAATATTTTATGGAATTGTTTTATTGCACAAGTTGAGATTGAATCGCGTGGCTATTTTTTTCCATCATAACAAAGATTATTATCCTTTTCAACTTATATTGTTATGTTATTCATTTCAAATGTAAAGCTTCGTTGTTCATTTCAGATTATTGGTTATTCGATTCCACTAATTAGAGTTTGCTGTTCAGATTTATTAAATATGATTCGTTGCTTAATTCCTTTAATTATAAGTTTGCTGTCCATTTACTTCGCTGTTCAGTTTGGTTGATTAATTGCAAGAGTTTGCTTTTAAAGAGTTTTCCTAGTTTACTTTTAATGGCATCTTTACTTTAATTTCTATTTCCTTTTGATTGCTTTAAAGCAGGATTGTCAACTGTAGAGAACATTGGTTATTGCTTCCTCGTTCCCAGATTGATTGTCTTGTTCCGGTTTGATTTCAATTGCATCAATATCCAGAGGAATGAGTTATTGCTACTGTATCCTCAGTTGATGGTTGTTTTAGTGAATGATTTAGTTTAAGAACATTTCAATTTCTTGCTATTCCATTTCTTAATTGTTGTCTCATTTCTTATCTGTCGTTCCATTTCCTGTTATTCGCATTATCTTTGCTTTGGTGTGAAGAACAATCTGAAACTATAGTGGGCATTGGCATTTGCTGTCTAGTCCCTAGATTAATGATCTGTTCCTTGATTACTTTTGGTTACATCAGTTTCCAAAGGGATGAGTTATTGCTACTGGACCCTTGACTGATACATTGCTTATTTTCCCGAATGCATGATTTAAGTCTTAAAGTTCTTTGTTGTAAGTAGATTTTATTTCCAGCTTTCATTTACTTTTACATTTTAAGCACTACACTGCAAAACATTACTCTTGAGTAAATAGCCGCCTCAGACGGAGTACACTCTTGAAATAAAAAGTCGTCCCTAGGTTGATAATTAATGTGAAGGTAATCAGGAGTTAAAAAGACACCTTTTTATCGCTCCACATTTTGGCACCGTTGCTGGGGAGAGTGTAGCCATTTCTAAAGAGTAGTGTGAATCTGATGAGTGCCTGCTAGGAGAGAATTGGGTATTAAAAATGGAAGGTAAGAACTTGCGTATAGAGCATGTAACAGCCCTGCTCCCCCGCCCGCTTTCCGGCAGATTTGTTAATTTTTGTTGGGTAGAAATAGATGTTTGAATTTTTGTGTGAATGACTAGGGAAAAAATAGAAATTTCGAAAAATGAATCACCTGATTTCACTCAAGTGGTGATGTAAGCACCACCCATTTCACTAACTAATTGACAGGAACATTGGAAGGAGCTTCGAAGGAACACATGAAGAACATCTTCTGTTATGGTAAGAAACTGCCCAACATTTCTACTTTTGAATTTCCTGCTCAACTAATTCCACACCCTCGCCACAATAAACCAGTACAACATACTTATATGTTGAACTGCCAAATTTACTCACCTTTCCCACCCATTCTATCTCACATGCGCCATTAGAGAAAAATTACAATGAGATTCAGAATGTTTCAAATTCAAAAATTGTAGAAGCTATGGAAGAAAATGAGGTTTCTTGTAGGTTGCACCAACAAATCATTTTGAAAGCTCAAGAACTTCATGGTATGATGGGAAATCAAGAAAGTAACGGATATATTGAAGATTGGTTTCACTCCATCACGTGTTTGCATCATCACTCCATACTTCAACAATTTTTGATACCATCTTTTCAAGGGAAGTTGGCTTCTCATACCCTAATTTTTATTAACATGCATTTTTCAAATTTGGGTATGTGCATACTTAAAGCCTTAATTCTAAAATGGTTCCACTGGAAATACTCTTATACATAAACATATTCAATTCTCAAAGAAGACTAGGATAGTGGAGAAAATAAAATAAATAAACAAATAAAACAAACACATCTTTTTTATTTTTATTTTTGTAAAGCTAGTTGTTTTTTGTTGCAACATGCTATGGAAATCAACATCGGTGATAATTTTTTAATTCATTTGTGTATGTATATGAATTATAATGGAAATACTAGTTCTACAAACACTTATATTCATTTTTATCATCAATATGAAAAAATGGTTGAATATCATTTTTTTTTGCTTTCGGGCTTGATGAGATTTCTGGAAAAACAGTCGGGACAGTCATGTTTTGAGGGACCAAAAGTGAATATTTTTAAAACCTGTTTCTACCCTAAGTTTCCCTTGATTTCCACTTTCTAACCCAATTTGAACCACTCAATTTGGATTTGAAACGAAAAATTTAGAAACAAAACATTGACAAGGTGTCTAGTGGGCAGCTCAGGAACAGAGTTGGGACAGTCAGTTTTTGGAGGCATAAATGTTTGAATTTTTAAAACCTGTTACTATGGTAGATTCCCCTATGAATCTAGTTTACAATGCAATTGGAATCACTCATTTTTGATATCGTATGGGGAAGTTATGATCAAAATACTGACTGTCTATCGTAAATAAGCACCCTTAAAACTATGTCTTTCTGGCTGTTCCTTACAGTATTTGACCTATCAATTCTTCTTTTCTTCAAAACCTGTTTCTATTGGAGATAAATAAATGAATCTACTTTCATTTCCAATTTGAATCATTTGAATCCGACATCAAACAAAGAATCTATGCTTGAAATATCAATCCTTGGTCTAGATTGGGTAATCGAAAATGACTCTATAATGCAGGTTGTTCTAAACAAATTTAACATATCACAGCATTGAATTTTTAAAACCTGTTGCTACTGGAGATAACCCTTTAAATTAGCCCTCATTTTTCTTTGGAATCACTCAATTTCGACGAAAAACAAAGAACTTGTGATTAAAACACGGCAGGTTAGCATGATTGGTCACTGCTCTCCCGCAAGTGACAGATAAATTTTACTTTGTTATTTTCTCAATGGATTTGTTATACAGGGTAACTACTTGTTTTTTTTGCATAATTCTTGGATTAGGGGAGCCCGATCACCTCTCTTTCTCCATGATTTAATGTTTTATTGCAAGTAGACACTCGTTTTTTGCAGGTCCTGGGAAAATAAAGAAGGTCAATTTATGGACGAGTGATTTTTGAAAGAAATTTTATGAAACAAAAGAATTTCATTCAACTCATTACCCAATGGATTCATAGTAGAAGAAATGAAGAATTGATTTCCATTTGAAGATTCATGTCATGTCTTTGCTGCCAAAACATTTTTCAAAGAGATCATTTTTTTTGACATAACATCATACCTGTTGTAACTTAATTTAGTTATTTACATATTGTTTTTAAATAAAATGTTGTTTCTTTTCTGATATTTCTTATATTTTGTGTCTCAGGTGTTGCTTCATTCAAACTGTGACCCATCCTTAGCATCAATACAGTGAACAGCTAATTCATTCTTTGCGTTCTTGCATTTCATGCTTGTGCATTTTGTTGTTCCTTTTTTGAAGGGACAACGTTTGTGTGCACTTTTGTCATTTCTGCTGTTCCTTTTTCAAAGGGACAGCAATTTCGTTTTACTGTTCCTTTTTCAAAAGGAACAGCACCTTTTTGGTCAACAAATCATTTTGTTGTTCCTTTTTCATGGTTCATTTTGTCGTTCCTTTTCCACGACTCATTTTGTTGTTCCTTTTTCACTTTTTGCTGTTCCTTTCCGAATGGAACAGCACTTCTGCACTTTCACGTTTTTCTGTTCCTTTCCGAATGGAACAACACTTCTGTACTTTCACTTTTTGATGTTCCTTTCCGAATGGAACAGCGCTTCTACACTTTCACGTTTTGTTGTTCCTTTCCGAATGGAACAACACTTCTGCACTTTCACTTTTTGCTGTTCCTTTCCGAATGGAACAACACTTCTGCACTTTCACTTTTTGCTGTTCCTTTCCGAATGGAACAACACTTCTGCACTTTCACTTTTTGCTGTTCCTTTCCGAATGGAACAACACTTCTGCACTTTCACGTTTTGCTGTTCCTTTCCGAATGGAATAGCACTTCTGCACTTTCACTTTTTGTTGTTCCTTTCCGAATGGAACAGCAGTTCTGCACTTTTAATTTTTGTTGTTCCTTTCCAAATGGAACAACACTTCTACACTTTCACATTTTTGTTGTTCCTTTCCGAAGGAACAACACTTTCACATTTTTGTTGTTCCTTTTCAAAGGAACAACATTTTCGCATTTTTTTTTTGTTCCTCTTAAGGAACAACACTTTTTCACATGCATTTTCTTTGTTGTTCCCTACACAGAACACCACTTTCTTTTTTAGTGTTTTTGCTGTTCCTTAAGAAAAACAACATTTTGGAAATATTTTCGAGAGAAACCATTCCTTCCTCTTATGGGATTATTCCTAATTCATCTCAACCACATTTTAACTGATTCCATTTTATGGCATGAAGTACACTACTTTTATGAGGACAAAAATTATGGATTCTTTTGAAGCGAGTTAATATCATTCACGTTATGATCTTTAATAGGACAGCTCCTTGATGATAGATTTTTTTCAAATGGGACACAATTATTTATATATTACTTTACTGCATTGTTTTCTGCTGTACATGATACTGATTGATCATCTTAATACCATGCTGGTTCCATCATCCCTGGTTATAATCTTCTTTGTCGGTAATAAATGAGATTATGGGTATATTTTTTTTCTATTGGCATGTTCAACTTCTTCCACCATCCCTACTCTTAAGGAGTGCTGAGCCTCCCTCTTTTTATCATAAAAATGTGTAATAACAACAAAATTTTGTTCGTAGATGGAGGATAGGGGGTCTCATTACGAGCCAGCCTACCATGTTCATAAGGTTGTAAGAAAGTGACATTCCCATTATGGCCACCACACCAGGGTTATGATACATTGGATAGCCAAATTATTCTTGGAACAGGAGGTCTCATCACGAGCCGGCCTGATCACTTTTGCTACATCCCAGTGAATGGCAGTGTGGTTATCTGGTTACCACGCCAGCACACTGATCTCTTCTGTAGAACAGCACTGTAACTCTCCATTTATAAATTGAGGATCCTGGCTCATATGGGTTAAAAAGCAACCCTGCCGAGGCTATGGACGTCTGCTGGCAGCAGCGGCTCTGCTTATGGTATTGAAGTTATATCTTATCGTCAATTATTATTATAATACCCTTTTCTTATTTTTTTTCTTTTTATCAGAGAAGTTATTTCCTTAACTTTTTCCCTGTTTTGAACCTTTATGCATGAGAAATTGTTTTATGATCAATCGCATCATTTTCAGCTAGCATCCTATCAGTAAAGCATCTTTTTGGCATATTGTTGTTCTTTTTCTCTTTTTCATCACTTATCATCAATTCAAAGCGTCCTATCTCTTATTCATAACTATCTTTACACACTCTGCTCTCATTATAACCATAACTCTCGTCGTCCTATCATTGATATGTGTACTCTACTGTTGTATTGTTCATTCCCTTGCCTTGCCATCAGCATAACACCTTTCATAGGCTTTATGGTCCTGAAATCCCTTTTTAAATTGGAGAGGGTAATGTATGCATTATGGGATTGCATGCACTATGATTACTATACGCTGCCATAACTTGTTGGTTTGACAAAAGTTTTTATGACCGAAAGTTTTGCATGCATCTTATCTATTTCTATTCAAAGCTAACACTATGGATTCAAGAACATTGTATGCAAAATACTGTTTTGTTTACAGGAGAACAATAAGTATGGGCAGAATTATATTCACAGCATGACCACACTATTGCAACTAATAGAAGAGGATCGAGCAACTCGCGAATACGAACAATTCTTCAGACATGATGTGCTTGTCTGGATTCCACCTTTTGTATCACTTTCAGCACCAACTCTGCCTACATCAGCTTCAACAAATACTAGTCCATATATGTCATTCCACATTTTTTGAGGTAAAACTTGAGGTAAAATCGCATAATTTTCTGATTTATTATGAATTTAGGAGAATTTCATAAAAATCCGTTTTGAGAATTATTTATCATCCTTCACTCCACATCTGTACCACTTCCCATTTTTCAACGACATATCATCTTTCAGTTTGGGGGAGTGTTGCTTTCATTCATTTCTTTCTTATAACCATGTTATTCATATTCTTTATCATCCATTGCTATTCTTATTCCTTCTCAACACCTCCCTTCTTCCATGTTGTTTTACACCAAGCATAGAATTCAATAGCTGGTAGCAACCACCTCTATTTGTTTTCTAGCATCGCATGAGGGCATGCTAATTTTTCAGAGAGGGGGAGGAATTGCTATGCATGATGGATGTTTTCTATTTTCTTTCTCATTTAAGGCATACAATTTCAGTGTAGAAATTGATTTCCATAATATTTTTAAAACTATGAACTCAATTCTTGTGATCTCTAGGAAACACAGACATACTATTAAAATACACATACCTAGATAATTTCAAGATAAATTGGTTCATAAAATTTCGGAAATCATGCACTCTCACCTACAACCATTTTGTTTATATCTCATGATCCGTGCATCAAAACAGTCTGATTTTTGGATCATAAAGGCATTCATATATTATTAATTTACTTGCCAAATTTCAACAAAAGCTGGTTTGTAGTTTTTGAGAAAATGGTTAATGAAGTTTGATGTTACTTATATCATATTTTGTTGCAACTTCATATATACATATAGTTGAATGTCAATATAAAAATTGTTATGCCTTCATCAAGATTACTAAAAGTGAATATTCATTAATTAAGGAAGAATTCATCTATTCTATCCATTTCATGAGCTGAGATGAACATATTTTTTATTGCTTGGTTAACACATGGGTTTTTGTCTTTGGGTTGCATGAGGACATGCAATATATTCAGTTTTCGTTGCATGAGGACATGCAACATATTGAGTGTGGGGGTATGTTGGGCCGTTAATATGCCATTGTTATTATCACTTTTGAACACTTATTCCACCCATTTTTACTATTCTTCATCATGTCATTTATTATAATTTATTATATAAATCCATTTTATGATGATTTATGCTTCTATGAATGAATATTATTTATTCTCCTTTATTTCTAATAAATTGATGATTATGCATGATTTTATCAATGATAGTTTTAAAAATCAATTGTAACATTATTCACCATTTTTAGCTTCCAAGATAATTTCCAGATTGAAGATTTGATCATTAAAAGTGCCAACTCAGAAATTCGCTGGAATAAGAAGTGACGGTTTTGTAGTTGAGATTCTGAGCAAATGAAGCAGAATTTGGAAAATCCGGAACATGGGTTTTGTCTAGAACGAACCCAATTAACTTTATTGAAGAACGGTTTGCCCAAATTCAGGTTGTACTGAGAGAAACGCAGGGTTCTTTGAGCATAATTTTCTCAGATTTGTTGTTGCGGTCGTCCTCCAAATCTCAGCTGCAAAGCCAAATTCGTCTTGCTCTTGTTGAAACCTGGATGGAAATATATCTTCTTGTTTATCAATTGGTTGGAAACAATCCAATTTTGTAATAGAAATCATGTTGTAGTTATCTCTATTGTAACTGCTCTCTGATCTCTCTCTATTTAAATGAAAACAGAGATCAAAGATAGGGGGGATTCGAATGATGGAATTGAGGATGAATTAGAGATTCAAAATTGAGGATGGCAGAGAGAATGGATAATGGCTGAGAGATTGAGAGATTTCTTGTTGTAATCCACTGTAACTCTGCTTTGATATTTTAATATAAATCTAGTTGCCATTCCATCTTTGATCCTGAAGTAACCAAGCAGCATCCGCTGGCGGCTAAGGGCCCAGCCTCTGGTGGAGTACGCTGCTGCTGTGTATCATATCTTTACAATTGTTGTTGTGTGATGGTTTGATTTAATTCCTATTCTTTTGAATTGCATTATTTTACAGTTTCATGTTTTAATAATGTGCTATTAGAATATTTTATGGAATTGTTTTATTGCACAAGTTGAGATTGAATCGCGTGGCTGTTCTTTTCCATCATAACAGAGATTATTATCCTTTTCAACTTATATTGTTATGCTGTTCATTTCAAATGTAAAGCTTCGCTGTTCATTTCAGATTGTTGGTTATTCGATTCCACTAATTAGAGTTTGTTGTTCAGATTTATTAAATATGATTCGTTGTTTAATTCCTTTAATTATAAGTTTGCTGTCCATTTACTTCGCTGTTCAGTTTGGTTGATTAATTGCAAGAGTTTGCTTTTAAAGAGTTTTCCTAGTTTACTTTCAATGGCAGCTTTAGTTTAATTTCTATTTCCTTTTGATTGCTTTAAAGCAGGACTGTCAACTGTAGAGAACATTGGTTATTGCTTCCTCGTTCCCAGATTGATTGTCTTGTTCCGGTTTGATTTCAATTGCATCAATATCCAGAGGAATGAGTTATTGCTACTGTATCCTCAATTGATGGTTGTTTGAGTGAATGATTTATTTTAAGAACATTTCAGTTTCTTGCTATTCCATTTCTTAATTGTTGTCTCATTTCTTATCTGTCGTTCCATTTCCTGTTATTTGCATTATCTTTGCTTTGGTGTGAAGAACAATCTGAAACTGTAGTGGGAATTGGCATTTGCTGTCTAGTCCCCAGATTGATGATCTGTTCCTTGATTACTTTTGGTTACATCAGTTTCCAAAGGGATGAGTTATTGCTACTCGACCCTTGACTGATACATTGCTTATTTTCCCGAATGCATGATTTATGTCTTAAAGTGCTTTGTTGTAAGTAGATTTTATTTCCAGCTTTCATTTACTTTTACATTTTAAGCACTATACTGCAAAACATTACTCTTGAGTAAATAGCCGCCTCAGACTGAGTACACTCTTGAAATAAAAAGTCATCCCTGGGTTGATAATTAATGTGAAGGTAATTAGGAGTTAAAAAGACACCTTTTTATCGCTCCACAATATCTAATATTGTTAGCCTATTGAGCTTTTCATTTGGCATAATAGTTGTTGTCACTCACTGCAAAAAGTATTTTCAAGCTACCCAAAGTGAAAAAGAGTAGAAAATTTTGCAGCCATCTTCCAAGCCACAAAATCTCTTAAAGCTAAATTGGACCCTTTCCATTGGATAGGGCTCGGAATAATCTTTACAACGATATATGGAACTCCTCAAATGATCCAGGTGGATGTTGGTGGCCACCCTCCTATCCCACTTGGACCCCCACAAATTTCTCTTTCAATTTTTCAGTTTCCTTAATTGTAGCACAATTTACTATTTTTAGCAGTTTTTCGGGTCCTGAACTTCCAGAGCCATTTTGAGGCCCTAAACGACGTTTTTTTTGAAATCTGGGAGCAACATGGCTCCATCAACCAATGTTTCTCTTTCCAAAGTTGCAGTCCTTGCATAGATCTTTCTAACGAGCTATTGTGTGTGTCAAACAGGGACCGTATGCCAAAGTTACGACCCCAGGAAGTTGATGTACGAATTTACCCAAAACGGGGCCCATAGTTTGGCATTTAATCTCCTAGGGTTAGGTTTTTGGATGTTTAGGTTTTCCATTGTTTCTCAACAATAAATAGCCCTTCGAGCCTCATTGTAACATAGTTTAGAGCCATTTAGCCACCACATCTCTTCTCAATGATAAGCTACCATTGCCCTAGCTGGTTTATTTCCATTTATGTTTGTAAGCATATTTCAGTATTTTACAGTAATGAAATGAAGTATTATTTTAGTTGCATCTCTATACTTATGGTTATTTTTGTACTTTATTGCGTTCCTGTATAAATCTGGATCATCAAAGGGACCACGAAATCAGAGGATATGCCTTCTGAAAAATGAGGGTTTTGTCACCATTGAAAGGAGGAAGAACAGGTCCAGTTTAAATTGTTTTGGAGAAATCTTTATATTCTCTTAATACCATTTCTTTAACAAACCCCATTTTATCCCTTTATATTTCCAATTCTAGTCGTCCTTCCCCATTCCCCTTTGACATAACTTAAAAACATTCATAGAACATACCAAAGGCCCTTTAGAAGGTTGGGACCTGCAACACTTTATTTCCATTTGTTAAACACACATGGACAGCAAGAGAAATATGAAAGATAAAACATGAGAGTGCAATTCTTATTAACAAATGATTTACATTTATAGTACAATATGTGACCATTGGGTTTCACATCCCAAGGTCTCTTGGACTCCTTTTGTCCATTCGGCTTCCACACTAACCCATTGAGGATTAGGTGTCCAACATTCCCCCCCTTAATCCGAAGGGTTATGTATGAGTCCAAGAAGAGAGCTGTAATACAAAATGTGCAAAAATGCATGGCAGCACTAGGCTGAATGTGCTCTCTGAAATGTTGGTATAAAGGGCGGTGGTTTAAGGATGACCACCAACACTCGAACGCTTACTGAAATTCCCGGAACTCTTCCAAAACTGGCAAGAAGCTGAAGTCTTCTGCTAGAGGAAGTGCTCCTATTGTTTTGAAGAGGGAAACCTTCAACCAATAAAGGGAGGTCTCACTCCACATAAAAGGGAGAACTTCAACCTGAAAAGGGAAGTCTCAACTTGTGATGGTTTAAGGATTACCACCAACTCTGGAATGCTTAATGCAATTCCTGGAACTCTTCCAAAACTGGCAAGAAGCTGGAGTCTTCTGCTAGAGGAAGTGTTCTCAATTTTGCTCTTGGAATTCTTCCGAAACTGGCAAGAAGCTGAAGCCTTCTTATAGAGGAAGTGTCCCAGATTACCCACTGAGGGCATGTTCATGGGCATCTTTGTTTCTGGCTACAACTCTGAAACTGGTGTGGCAGGTTGTGGCTGAGGCTCGCTTGATGTGACATTGAAGCTTGTAGATGACCATCATTTCCCCCCTGTCAAATACAAGGTGAGATGATGGAGAAAACTCAACTGCACGACTGTTCAATACTTTGGAACACGTTCTGACATGTGTTTGGGATATCTTCTTGGCTGTTGATGCCCATTGCCAAGAAGCGATCCATCCAAGATGAATCTTTGTTCTTGCAGGAAGTTTGTTTCTGAAGCATCTGTTTGAAGAATGGGTGGTTTTATGACAGAGCTTACATGGATGAAGATCAAAACAATGATCTTTCAAATGGTCGGTCACAGTGTTGGCATTTCACGATCTGTTGTTGTTGTTTTTGTTTTTGTGGAAGAGGGGCAAAATCTGGAACAGCTGGATGTGAACTATCATGAAGGAATCTAGCACTCTGAAACTGAATGGGCTTTGAGTAGTCTGGAATATGAAAGGACAAGTCCTTGTCATATCCAAGACCAGTTCTATGCTTGTTGTGGACAAGCTGTTCCCAAGGTCTGATGATGGGCTTGGGAAGTGCAGACTAAGTTTCTGCATCTGCATGTACCCTTGCTGCTTTATGGGGGTCTGTTTCAATCTTCTGAATAGAAACAGGTTCAAAATGATGACTCCTCTCTTTTAGTTCTTCTTGCTGTAGCTGGGATTCGAGTTGCAAAAAATCAATTTTCTCTTGTGCATTTTGTGGACAGACCTGAATTTCTGTGAGACAAAATTTGCTGACTTTTAATGTATCATGAGTAGTAGACAATATGAGAGTTTTGAGGAACTCTAATACTTCATTGATTCTGGCCATTTTTTTTTACTGTCAGAATTACACGTTAAAAATTGAACACAACTACTACTCAACGCAGAAAAGTAATATCACTCACAGTACTCAGCAATATCCTTTATAAATGTGCAGCAAATGAATCAAGGAAGCAATGCATATATATGTAGACAGAGACTACAATGAGTTTTAATACCACAATTGGGGAAGCAGCAACTGCAAACTTGCTTGGATCCTTCAAATACTCCTTCACTTTCAAATCAGAAATGATGGCTATCAAAACTTCAACAATTATAACACAATTCTCTGATCTTGCCACTTTCTGGCAATGAAGATAAGCAATGAGAGTAAATTCCAACAAGGACTTTCAGACCCAGAATGCTGCTCCAACACTTACTCAGGTCATAGGCATTGGAATGAGTCTCTAGCACGCTGAAACAACAGTGATAGACCTCCTTAGATGTCCAAATACTTAGCAAATTGTATAGTTGTTAGCAGTCCCTCTGGATAAAACAATCGTAAGTCAAAGTGTTTTGATTCTCGAACTGATAGTGGAGCCCTCCACTCTGAAACAATAATTTCATGGAAAGTAGAACCCTTCACTCCCAAGCAATAAATTCATGGAAATCTGGACACAGCTATTTTCACATAGACATCCTCCTCAACTTTTCAAAACACGTGCAGAGTTTCAGCATTCAAATAAGTATGGGATAGCGCATATGGGACAACGCTCCACTAGACAGTGCATTCAATTGAGGTTTAACGCAGCGCAGCAAAAATACAATGGAAGAATTCAGCATGGACCAAGGAGAAGCGTTAAGGTAATACACAAAAAAATGTTTATGAAAAGGTATCATTGTAATACAACGCTCCAACAGAGGTATATACTATACAGCGCTCAGCATTCAACAGAATTTGACGGCGGGAGGTATTTTCATAATGCACAGGTTTGTGTCAAAATATCATGACGATGTTGCCTACCTGGAATCTTTCACCATGATGTGACAGAGATTATCACGATCAGTCCACAGTATCAATGATCCAATGGTCTGGCACTACTCCTCGAACTCTATAGTGAGTCTACGCCCTCAAAGAACAGGATGAAGAATTTTAGCGCGGACAGTGTCTGAGGTGAACATCAACTGAGGAAGTGTAGTCTCGCAAACCAGACTGCCCGAGTTCTGTCAACCATGACTGCATTTCTTTCAATCCCCATGATATATGTTGCATAAAAGATAATTGCAAGATCTGCGATTGGAGGTTTCTGTTTAAAATCACAAACAGAGAACATACATTGATTTCCTATGGGAAATGCCCTCAGATTTCTATGTGGGGATTGTTGTAGTCCCCAAGCTGCAGAAAGGTCGACTAGTTTGGAAAACTAAAACAACAAACAGAAAACACGCACATTTTCGACCATTGTTCAAAGCCTGCAGTTCACCATTCAATGCGCATACTGGAATGGCTTTCAATGCACCATTCCCACGCTACATTCCCAGGGGCCAGCTTTCAATGCTGTATTCAACATTCCATTCCCATGTTGTATATGAACCAACACATGTACTTCAACAGAGTTCAACCAATGCACAGAGAATAATATACGCACTGAGATATTCAACGCGTCTTCATTGCACATACCAGAACGCAAACTCCTCTTGCGGCGGTGATCTGAAATTATGATGGTCACTTTGCCTTTTCTCTTCTCACAACATTTGCTGCTACGTAATTTACAACGGTCACTCTGACGCAGTTTTAGTGTTACAATCAGCGAAATAATGGAAACAGTGAAACAAAGGGAGCACTGGGACCTATCATAGTCAGGTCATGATTTATTTACATTTCCAGAATGCAGAGATGATTTACGATGTGAACAAATGGAGAGCGCTATTTTTAGAAGAGTGGGTGAGATCAATGATACATAAAATGTTCTTTTCAGTAATGGACAGATGCCAAAGTAGCGGATGGCAGCATAAGGAGTTACAAGGGTAGTGGGATGCTAAATTGAGACCTGCGCTCCGATACGCAGAGGAGTTCAACCGATTTTTGAACTGAATTTCTCAATTCATACCACTGCACATCGATTTCATGCATCACAACATCAATGAAGTTTTATATGAAAATTCATGCAAGCGCCACCATACCTTAATCTGTTCGATCTCCTGAAATGTATCAATTTATGGACTGCACCTTCATGCATTCAACTATACAATTCAGTTTTAATGAATTATATCAGCAATGTGCACCTACAGATTCACAACGCAAATTCCACACATGATTTTACCTTCACTGACAAATATAAATAATTTCCAAGTCTGATCTTCCTCACGCGCTTTTCCATTTCCATCGTTTTGACTTAACGCCTCTGCCACTCAACAGGTTGTTTTCATTCATGCTCCATCTACAATTTTCACTCAATACAAAACCTTCAATGCTAATAAAAATCCATCCCCATATAATAAAACAGGAAATCGGTCCACAATTCGATCTGGCATTATAAACAGATTTTATCAAGCAGACTTATACAATTTTAAAACTGCCCAATCGATTTCTATTCGATTTCATACCACTCAATCCTGAAAGTTGCGTTCTTACTAACTTGGATTTAAAAATCGATACATAATGGACTGAGTTTTCTTTAAAAAGTCTGTGCCTTTCATGTAATTACGCCATAAGACTTCACCACCTTAACAAACCATTCAGATTCAAAATCAAACTAATCGATTTTAACATTCTGACAAACAGAGTTTTAATCTCTATTAATTAAATCTTCAGTCTTCCAACTGTTATACCAGATATCCAATATCTGAAGGTCGATTTCAGTACTGACCTTAAAGGCTCACTTTTAATTATCGACTAGTGTTTGAAAAAACTCTGCTCCATATAGAACTTGCGACTAGTGATTCAGGGCAAGCTTGTAGAGAAAACGTTAACAGTCCAGATGGAATATGGCAGAGGCAGCAGCGTTTATGGACAGTCGCCTTCTGGTAGATAGAGAGCGCAGGAAAGGAATATGGCAATCAGAGGTCAGGTAACGCAGAAGAGAGTCTTAAAATAGCCAGAGTCAGGTGCAGCGTATACAGTGCCAGAGGTCAGGTAGTCAAGTAGAAGAGGCAGCAGATTTTTGGAAGACAATGAATTAATGGAGCGTTTCAGGTAATGGGCAGAACTGACATATATATATAGATACCACAAAACAAGTGGCTCAAATTGGAGCAGGACCAACAATCGCCTGCTCTGATACCATGTTAAACACACATGGACAACAAGAGAAATATGAAAGATAAAACATGAGAGTGCAATTTTTATTAACAAATGATTTACATTTATAGTACAATATGTGATCGTTGGGTCTCACATCCCAAGGTCTCTTGGACTCCTTTTGTCCATTCGGCTTCCACACTAACCCATTGAGGATTAGGTGTCCAACACCATCGGCCCATTTTCCTTTGCAACACATATCTGCTCATCTCCCTTTTCCTTTTGCGATTGCAATATAGCAAAGTTTCTCGCCTCCCACAATAAAATTCTTCCCCCAACAATTGTGATATCACAAATTCTCCATCGATATCGAAATATCAAAAATTCCTCATTGATTGTCATATCTAAGTCCCTCCTCCACGTGTCGATTGTGATAAGGTCCTCACCTCCGATTGCAATATTTCCACCTTCCCACTGATCGTGATAGGGTCCTCTCTGTCGATAGCGATAAATCCTCCCCCCGCCGATTGTGATATCGCAATCAATGATCGCATAAAACATAACTCCCTCCTCCAATGAACTCCCTTCTAACTTAATTATGATGGACCCAAAAGGTTATGTATTATGATTTTGAGAAATTTCAGATCCGACATATTGGGAAATCACCATAAAATTAGTGTTAAATCCCCTTTTCGATTTTCGATGGCAATATACAAGTCTTGGTTCTGGATGCGATATTTTATGTGTGTCATGCTTTATTGAAGTTTCACGTCCAGATAGTCGAAAAGCATTATGAAATATGGTAAAAAGACCCTCTCCTGTGTTGCGATTGTGATACCAATAAGCCCAGATCAACGACCCAGATTGAATCAGCCTGGATCAATGACCTAGATCAACAAACATTAAAATGTCTATTTCGCTTCAACTCAGTGGGATGGCGAGTGTATTCTTTAGCATATGGATCGATAGCTGAGGTATTAAATGAAGGCACAGAGTAGATGGAGAGTGATCTGGGATAATCATGTGGAAACCTCTACAACAAGAAACCCAGCACAACAATGGCTTCAGAAATGAATTCCATTGTTTCGTTGCACATCTTCAGAGAGTAAATGAAGGTATGGGGACTGAGGAATATTAATGGCTTAGCATGGGTCTCCATTCAGATACACAATGAAGGACAAACAAGACATTCTCCACTTCCAGTGAGTAACATGAAAATCACAGTTGAACCACTCCTTGCTCTAGAGAACAAGTGATTCGGGTAGTTAAGGTGAAAGCGGAAGAAATCGGCCAAGCAGTAGGAGGGATATATTGTGGTAGAGATGTGGCCTAATTAGGAACCTTCAAAGGAACCGCAGGATGATATTTTCCTCCATCATCATTCAGTTCCCTCTTTTCTATTTTTCTGTAATTTCTTTTACTCTGTAATTTCTGTTTGTTTTCAAGAATGGAATCAAATCCTTGGAAATCATTTTGGGAAGAAGAGTTATTGTAGGCCTAGACAGCTACTCAATCTGACAACTAGCCCTGGGTTGAGATATTTTTTAAATGTTGATTCAAAGCACCCCTTATCTATATAAATAAGGGGGAGAACCACTTAATAGAGGTTCTGGAATTCTGCACTATGAGTGGTCCAAATTTTATGGTTCCATTTTGGTTCTAATTCTTTTTCATAAGGGCCTCATAGGATGTATTGTTGAATGTAAATGGATTGGTGAACGGGACTCTTTTTGAAGATTAATAAAACTCTCTAGGGATTCCAATCATGGAAATGCACAATATGTTTTCTCCTCTATAATCTCATTCTATATATGTTTTTCTGTCTCTAAAATAGTGTGATGAAGTTGTCAGTTTCTCCCTTGTTCGTGATTATATATTTGTTACCAAGTAGCAACAATACCTATGTTAGCTACATATTTACTTAAGTACCTGTAACATGCACATATTTTCTTGAGCATTTGGATACAAATTGCCCATGAGTATATGGCCTAAAACCCTAACTAGTGCTCCACTCATTCCACTCTTTCATCTCCTCCCTCTTCCATATTTCTATAGAGACATTGTTGCTTAGGATTCTGTGATAGCCTTATGCATCAAATCCCCTTCTTTCTCTCCTCCTCTTCACCTTTACTACAACTGCAATATTAAGGTTCCCGTTGTTGTGTTTCGACTACTAGAACCAGACTTTTCTCTTTGAGATTGGCACAATTTTGCCCCTTGAGCATTCGGACCCATGCATTGTCTTGTGTTTACCTTAATGAAGGCCAATTGAACCAAACTCCCCTTTATTCTATTTTTCCAACTACATGACAATTGGAGTGAAACAGAAAACCCCCATTGATAATCTCAAATGCACTCCTCTATTTAAGATGTCCTAGGAACTGGTCTACAAGAAACCCAGAGGTTGTCTCTAGGAAGTTTTCTATATCTCCTGAAGCATTTGTGCTACAGGTGCTAGAAAAAGCGACAACAACAGGTATACTACTGCTGCTAGACACATGGATGTCAAAGACAATTAAAAACCATTGGATTCTGGGGGCCTCTCTCATCCTTGAAGCTCTTACTCTTCAATTGTTGGTATTCTTTACCTTGCTCACCTATCTACATTTTATCAGAGCTCTAGTGGGTCCTTCCACTAATACCATCAACACCTACATACGAGCATGCTATGAAGCATTGAAAATTGTAGACCTAGTGGAAAATTCTAATTTTTAAGTCATACAGGTGAATAAGTAAGCCGACATATTATTCCACAATTTGAAGGAATAGTGCAAGTGGTTGGGCATGCCTCTCCCCATTAATCATTTCCAAGATAGAATTGTCGAAGTGGCCAAAATTTCCCTCTAGGGGCTTGCGAACAAAGGAAAGGAAACAACAAACACTGGCTATGAATCTAAGAATTTGTAGGCAGTAATTGCAAAAAATAGCTTGTACATGCCTTTTGAAAGAATGAAAGGTAATCAAAGTCTTTTTATTTTTTACTCGTATCTAACAAAAAAATTATGGAAATTATAAACACTGTAATTCACATTAAAGGAGGTAATTTTTCAAACCAATTCCATAACATCATCAAAATCACCATTCTTTTAATTTTTATTGTTGCCTCAAATTTCCCCCCCAAAAAAATTATTTTTTGATTGTGCAAGCTTGAGCTACAACAAATTATTGGTTCACTAGAAAAACAATATGTAGAAAGTTCATATTCAACATCATAGGCTACAATGGAACCTAATACCTTAACTATATTGCAATATAGATTTTTTAAAATTGGTATAAATCAAACATTTGGGATTGTGAATTTGCAACAAATCTAAACTAATAGTGAGTGGATGAAATTTTACAAATATTAAAATCATGATATTTACATCTTGTTATAATATTCTTTTAGCACTCACACAACACATCATGTAAACTAATGTTTAAAACTCAAATTAAAAAAGGGGAAGAGTTAGCCCATGAGACAACTCAATTAATGATTGCCATGATGTAAAGTATTATATAAATGATAAGATTCAAAGTTCAAATCCCCGTGGTTCAAACTAAAAAAATAAAAAATGAAGACACAATAATTTGGTAACTTAACCCCATTCCTCATTATATCAACCAAAAATATTATGGTATTAAGAAATTTAAAAGGAGGGCTTGGTTATTGATTCCAAAATAGTAATTTGTTTTTCGTCCCATATACACCATATGATTACACTTTTTGAGGATGATGTAACAAGTTGGGAGCGACACTTTAATCTAGACCCTAGTGTTGGCTAATTTGGGAATTATTTTGTTTCTAAACATGTGTGGGGTAAAATAAATGTAGCTTTTCAAGCTTCCTTCCAAATTTAATCCCTAGGACTCACAGTTGTTGACTTGCTCCCCTGATACTTCCCACTTCATACAAGGTATCCCATAATTTCTCCTCCATGAATGCCTATGCCCTCAACCTACACTCAATCACTATAATCTCTCTCATTCTAAACAAAGAAGTCCTTCACATCAGCCAATGAACTTTGTATTCTATCCAATAGTTCTTCCACGTTAAGTGAATGACCTTTGATTCTTTCACAGAGCATGTACAAGTTATTCCTTATGATTACCACCTTCCAATTCTTGGATTCGTAACCAATATTTGTTGTTTGGTTTCCCTTGTTTGTGATTCCCTGGAGGGAACTTTGGCCACCTCATCGGTCCTTTGATTGGGATCCCCAAGAGGGAACCTTTGGTCACTTAAATAGTCCTTTGTTTGTGATCCCCTAGAGGGAACTTTTGGTCACTTCAACAATGCTAGCTAGCTTGGAAATCATTGATGGGAAGAACCAAGCCCACCCACTTGCAAGATTATTTCAAACCATGGAATCATTTGTCAAGTTATTAAATAGTATGACTTGATGATTAGAATTTTCCACTGGGTCTATAATTTTCCATCCTTCACAACTTGCCTATATCGCACACATGAGGAAGTTTTTGATGGAAAATATTGATTACAATGTAGTAATATTACTTCGACATTTAATCTATTGAATGTCATTTTATTTTTATTCAATTTAGTTACTCCCTTGGCCCTTCCTGCTTCGTAGAAGGTATCCCATAATTTATCCTCTGTGAATGCCTTTTCCCACAACCTGCATGCAACCACTATAATCTCTCACATTTTAAACATAGAACTCCTAATTAATCACATCGTCCAATGAACTTTGTATTCCAACAATTATTCCACGTTAAACGAATTAGCTTTCATTGCTTTCCAATTCTTGGATTCATAACCATTATATGTTGTTTTCTTTCCTTTGCCTATGAGGCCCTAGAAGGCATTTTTGGATGCTTCGACAGTTCTAGCTTGCAAGTTGTTAATGGGGAGAACCAGGCCTAACCACTTAAGACCCATTATTTTTTTCTGTTAAGACCCGTCATTAAGACCCATTAACATAGTAAAAGAAACTTCAGTCTTAATGTACAAAGCACAAAGAAAACATACAAATATTAAAATCACAATCTCTACAATTGGTTATAATGTTCTTTTAGCATTCATAGAACACATCATGTAAACTAATGTTTGAAATTTAAATTAAAATAGTTGAAGCATTAGCTCACAAAAGAAACTCAATTAGTGAGTAATTCAATTAGTGATTATCATGTAATTGATTGCCATGATATGAAGTATTATATAAACAATGAGATTGAAAGTTCAAATTCCCATAAGCCAAATCAAGGGAAAAAGGAAAAAGAAAAAGAAAGAAAAAATTGAAAACTTCACCATTTGGAAACACAACTAGTTTGGTAACTTAGCCTTATTCCTCATGATATCAACCAAAAACATTATAGGATTAAGAAATGAGGGCTTAGTTGTTGGTTGACAATAATAGCTTTCCATCCATAAGACACCATAAGATTACACCTTTTGAGGATGATGTAACAAGTGATGAAAATGTAAAGGAAGAAAAACACAATTGGCCCACAAAAAACAATATAAAATGTTGTTCTTCTATTAATCACACAAACTTGACTGGATTACAATAAACCCATCATAAAATATTTATATTTTTTTACTTATCACTAATTTTTCAACCTACCAACACTTTCTAAATTTAACATTTCCAAATATAAAATAAACTTAAACTTCTAATATTCCCTCTACTTATTTCCAGTCAACTGCTCACTTCATAAAATTAATTTCCAACAAGAAGTTGAGAGTGACGCTTTAATCTAAACAGCTAATTTGGGAATTATTTTTTGTCTCAACATTTTCCGGTTAAAATGAGTGTTGCTTTTCAAGTTTCCTTCCAAATCTAATCCTTGGGACTCACAGCTGTTGAGTTACTCCCTTGGCCCTTCCCGCTTCGTAGAAGGCGTCCCATAATTTTTCTTACATGAACGCCTCTGCCCACGACCTGCTCTCAGTCACTATAATCTCTTCCATTTTAAACATACAACTCCTAATCGGCCAATGAAATTTGTATTTCATCCAACAGTTCTCGCACGTTAACCGAGTTACCTTTCATTCTTTCACAGATATGGACAAGCTATTACCTGTGATTACTGCCTTCAAATCCTTGAATTCATAACCAGTATTTGTTGTTTCCTTTCCTTTGTCTACGAGCCCCTGGAGGGCACTTTTGGCTGCTTCGACAGTTCTAGCTTGGAAGTTGTTAATGGGGAGATCTAAGCACAACCACTTGCGCGATTCTTTCAAACCATAGAATAGTTTGTCGGCTTGCTTGTTCACTAGTACGGCTTCAGTATTAGAATTTTCCACTAGATCTATGATTTTCCATGCTTTGCAGCGTGCCCGTATGCAGTCATTCACTATATCGGTGGAAGGACCAGCAAAGGACCCACCAGGGCCCTCATAAAATGCAGAGAGTTCGATGACAATGGTCAGTAGGGAAACCACCATCATCTTAGAAGAACTCTTCTCGAAATTTAAATTCCCTTCTTTTCTTCTAACAGAATCTGTAAACGGCTCCACAAAACTAAACTTCCATGTCCCTGTCTTTTCTAGCAAGGAAATCAGAGCTTTGAAATTTTTGCCATCGTTTTCGCCTTTTTTCAGCCGTGCCTTCATATCCTTGATGGATTTTTGATTGGCTATCCACACTCCTGTGGGATTCCCTTCGGGCATGTGCATCATAACGTCCAAGTATTTGACGAAATCATCAGGATTTCCTGGTCCTGTGACTTCACCGCTGTTGTCCAGATTATAGACCACCGAAAAATTAACATGACAAGCCCAACCCATCAGAAGCCTCCGCATGTAGCGATTAGAGAAAACCATCTCTGAAATCAGCCAACAAATTTTGCTCAAGAGTACTAGAAAATTTTGTAGACAAAGCAAAGCGGGCAAGAGCTTGTACAGGCGGAGTTTCTTAGCAAACATGATCAGAAATTTCTTCATATAGCTAAACCTATAGATTGATTCTCCATCCAATTTCTTGAAATTTTCTTGGATCTCTAGGACAGTTGTTTTCCAGAAATCCTCCACACGAAAATATTCCCAGGGACTTAAAGCCTTCGTACCCAAAAGTCTTGGGTAGTAGACAACGGACGTGAGCCATCTCCAGCAGATGATTTCCCATCCTGACAAGATGAAAATCCATTACAGAGCGAGAGCGTGACCCTCAACAAGTCCAATCCATCATTCACGAATGTGTATCCGTACTTCATAGATGCCAGGGAAGAAACCGTGATGCAAACCGTGATGAGGAAACCAATGGAGGAGCTCAAGAGAGGCCTGGAATTTGACATCTTGTAAGACGTATTCTGCATTCCAAGACGTATTTGACGGTTGTTGTAAGCTTTTTCACGTCATATTTGACTTGTGTTATACCTCTTCATCCCGTCCATCATTTTGACGTTTGATTTCAAATGGAAACCGTAAAAATTTATGATACCTCCATCCTACCTAAAGTTACAAGCAATGTGAAATTATGAATGGATGGGACACTCGACGATAGAATTCGACTTAGAACTTCGAGCACGGTATTTTTTTGAATTCGTCAAAACATGTAGTTGGTCAGAGAATAGTGTGACGTCATGAAGAAGTGTTACGGCGGGCCTTGTAATTTAAAAATAACCAGCCTGAGCTATTCAAACCAATTATTCGTCATTACCCACTCGTCAACTTACAACCTTCCTCGACATTTCAATTAATCGGTTGATAGTCACTGATCATATGATGGCTGCATTAATTATCCATTGATTATGAGTCATCAACATTTGATATTTCTATTTTTCTTGACTTTATTGAGAGAGCGGGATACCTACAGGCTAGACCGCTTTTTCCAAACAAATCCACCCATACTATCACATGAGTTGTATTCAAATTCGGCCATACTAACAAAGACTTACTATTCCCACGTGTTGAAACTAGCGTAATAGTGATCATGGTGGTAGCTCCATCATTTGCATTCACTGGGAGGTCTTGTTTCTTGTTTCTTATCCCTACTTATTTAGCTCTTTGCTGCTGTAACTGTGAATAGCATTCAGAATTTTGTAAATGTTTTGCAGACGATCCATTCAAACAGAAGTAGCAGCTGGCTGCTACTAAGTTGCCCCTTGGGAACCATTTACTCCATAATAACATCAGGGTTGAACAGAGGCCTTCCTCAAGGGGAACGAAGAATAAGCTTCTGTATTGGATCAAAGGTCACTTGCTTTCATTTCTCTCTAACACCTCATGGATTATTCTCTTTTAGTTTTTAAAAAATTCGAAAAAAATCATTGGGCTATGTGCCCCTAAATTTTGTTTTGTTCTTTTTTCCAAACAAATCCGCCCATACTATGACATGAGTTGTATTCAAATTTGGCCATACTAACAAAGGCTTACTATTCCCACCTGTTGAAACTAGCATAATAGTGATCATGGTGGTAGCTCCATCATCTGCATTCACTGGGAGGTCTTGTTTCTTGTTTCTTATCCCTACTTATTTAGCTCTTTGCTGCTGTAACTGTGAATAGCATTCAGAATTTTGTAAATGTTTTGCAGACAATCCATTCAAATAGAAGCAGCAGCTCGCTGCTACTAAGTTGCCCCTTGGGAACCATTTACTCCATAATAACATCAGGGTTGAACAGAGGCCTTCCTCAGGGGGAATGAATAATAAGCTTCTCTATTGGATCAAAGGTACTTGTTTTCATTTCTCTCGAACACCTCATGGATTATTCTCTTTTAGTTTTTTTAAAAATTCGAAAAAAATCGTTGGGCTATGTGCCCTTGAATTTTGTTTTGTTCTTTTATCCTATGTGCCTAGTGTATTCTGTTGAAATATTAATTCCAACTGTCGTGTAGCGCTGTTTTTGCAAAACCGCCAGTACTCCCATCGCACCGATTTTCACCGAGCGGTGGTTTTCCTCCGGAGGGCAGCGATAATATACACCAGCTGACACGTGCGCAGTAGTTTTACCAAAGCAGTTTTCATTGGAGCATAAGTTCGTGTGGATTGAGCAAGCGATAGCCGTTCGATTGAAATCAAGGCTGTCCACCGTCGATTGAAACCAAAGCTGCGTATAGGCCTGCACATGGAGCTGACGTGAAGTAGAAGTTTCGTTTTGATCGTTGTTTGTTCAGTAAAGCATTTAATAAAACTTACTATGGTCGTAAATGTAGGTAGAAGTTTTAATTTTAATGTTTTTTTATTATTGTCAGGAGTATGGCAATAGGTAATAGTATTGTTATGCTTTTTTTTTGTTGTATTATTGTATATGCAATGAACTTGCAATGTGAAGCTTGCAGCAGCGCGAAAGAAAAGTTGTTGTTGTTCATTGCATATGAAAGGGAAGCACGCAGCAGCGTGAAGTTTTTTTTTGTAGCTGTTTGTTGAAAGAACAAAAGGGAACTCGCAGTAGAGCGAATGTAAGAAGAATTTTTACAGCAGGTTGAATGTAATACACACAGCAGTGTAAAGCAAGTGTAATGGTTTTGTTTTTGTAAAACATTGAAATGAAATTTGTAGCAGCGTGAATGAAACGAAAGTTTTTTTACAACAGTAAATGTAAGAAATTTTTTACACACAGTAGTGTAAAATTTTCAGAAGGGACAGAGTAAATCCTTTTTTTTGTGGAACTGAAGTGTTCCTGGTGTAATCCCTCAGGAAGAGGAAGAAGTTTGTAACAGGCAGTATTTATTAATGAGTAGAAATCTTTTTATGTGTGTGAAAAACTCTGTTCTTCTTCAGAAAACAAATTTTTGATCCTGTGGTTAAAACAGAGCATTTTGTCTGTTCTGTTCAAGTTATTTTGTTTTGGAATTAAACAGAAAATTCCCAACAGTGGTATCAGAGCTTGTCCAGGCTCTTTGAAGGTGTCAAATAAGCTGAAGGAAGGATTTCTTGCTACAGCAGCTTCTCCAGCAGAGTGAAGACTCAGTCAAGAAAAATCCAAGGTATTTCTCAAGCTAGTTTTTTGTGTTGCTACTGAAGACAGTCGGTTATTTTAATACACAGTCAAGTATTTTGAAGAGTGCAAGAATGGCTGGAGCCAGCACTAGCATGGGTATCTTTAATACTCAGCTCCCACAGTTTAATGGAAAAAACTATGACTATTGGGCAATAACCATGGAAGCTTTGCTTGCCTCACAAGACTTATGGGAATTTGTTGAAGATGGTTTTGAAGAACCAGCATATGAATATGAGTTTAATAACTTGACACAGGCAAAGAAAGATCTGTTGAAGAGCTATAAGAAGAAGGATTCTAAAGCCCTCTTATTTTTGTATCAAGCAGTGCATGAGAGTGTGTTTCCAAGGATAGCAGCAGCCAAGACATCCAAAGAAGCATGGAAAACTCTTAAGATAGCCTATCAGGGCATGGAGAAAGTGAAGACAGCAAAACTACAGTTGCTGAGGAGAGATTTTGAGAATCTTTGCATGAAAGAGTCAGATAATATTGACTCATTCTTCACACATGTGATTGGTCTGGTCACATAGATAAGGTCTCATGGAGAAATTCTTGAAGAAAGGAGGATTGTGGAGAAACTATTGAGGATCCTACCCTCAAGGTTTGATGTGATTGTCAATACCATAGAAGAGACAAAGGATCTCACAAACTTCACAGTTGATGAACTACAGGCATCACCGATAACACATGAGAAGATATTGAGTAGAAATGAAAACTCATCTCTAGAACATGCCTTTAAGACCCAGATGTTCTTTGGAAGAGGAAAAGGTCAAGGCAGAGGAAACAAGAGAGGAAGAGGCAAAAGCCAAAACAGAGGTGGAAGAAACAATCCAGCAAATGCTCGAGGAAGAGGTAGCAATCCAAATCAGAACCAAGGCCAAGGCAGTAGCCAACAAAGTGGACAACATCATGCTCAAGGACAAAGATATGAAAAATCAAATGTCCAATGTTACTACTGTAAAAAATATGGGCATTATGCAAATGAATGTAGGAAGAAGCAGCATGATATGAGTAATAGAACTAGTGCAAATTTCACTAGAGAAAATATCAGCCAAAATAATTTGTTTTTAGCTTGTAATATGGCTGAAGAAAAGAGTGAAGATGTATGGTTTCTAGACTCCGGTTGCAGCAACAATATGACAGGAAACATAGCTCTGTTTTCTATGTTAGATCAGAATGTGAAGTCACAAGTCACACTAGGGACTGATAATAAAGTTTATGTTATGGGAAAAGGAGAAGTAAAAGTATTAACAAAGAAAGGAGAAAAGAAAACCATAGCAGATGTTTATTATGTTCCTAGAATGAAATGTAACCTCTTAAGTATCGGACAGCTTGTTCAAAAGGGTTACAATGTTTTCTTTGTGGATGATGTATGCACCATCATGGATAGAGCACCCAGCAAGCAATGTATTGCTGAAGTGAAGATGACAAGGAACAGGATGTTCCCTCTCAGGATGAAAACAAATTTGAAAAATAAAGAAGTAATAGTAGCAGTGACTCAAGAGGCTTTCCAAAGCGAACCAAAAGATGAAAATTGGTTGTGGCACTTGAGGTTTGGACATCTCAATTTTGGAGGTCTTAATTTGTTGAATAGAAAAGGAATGGTAAGAGGATTGCCATTGATAGAGAAACTAGACAGCCTTTGTGAAGGTTGCATCTTGGGGAAACAACACAGAGAAAGTTTTCCATCTGGGAAAAGCATAAGGGCAAAAGTACCCTTAGAGATTGTCCACTCAGATTTATGTGGACCAATGCAAACTCCATCACTTGCAGGCAACCACTATATACTAACATTCATTGATGATTTTACTAGAAAAACTTGGGTTTATTTCCTTAAGAAAAAAAGGAAGTGTATGAAAGATTTTTCAATTTCAAAGCACTTGTAGAAAACCAAAGTGGGCTGCATATCAAAGTTCTGAGAACTGATAGAGGAGGTGAGTATATATCCAAAGAATTTCTACATTTTTGTAGAGAAAATGGAATTCATAAGCAGTTTACCACTAGGTACACTCCGCAGCAAAATGGAGTTGCTGAAAGGAAGAATAGGACAATCATGGATATGGCGAGGAGCATGTTAAAGGGAAAACATTTGCCAAATGATTATTGGGCTGAAGCTGTACACTGTGCAGCGTACATTTTGAATAGATGCCCTACAAAAGCAGTCATGAACAGAGTGCCAAAAGAAGCATGGAGTGGGACAAAGCAAGGAGTCACCCACATGAAAGTTTTTGGATGTGTGGCTTATGCACACATTCCAGATCAGCTAAGGAAGAAGTTGGACAACAAAGGGGAGAAATGTATTTTCATTGGATACAGTGAAGAATCCAAAGCTTACAAGTTGTATAACCCATCCACCAAGAAGCTTATAGTGAGTAGAGATGTCCAGTTCATTGAGGAGGAAACTTGGGATGGAAGCATAGAGAAAACAGTGAATGTTAAAAACTCTTTGTCACATGATGAAAATGATGAAGAGATGGCTGAAATACATCCCTAAACAGCAGCACCAATGCAAGGGCAGCAAGGGACACCCTTGAGGAGAAATGAAAGTGCTTCTTCAAACACACCACAAGGAGGAAATTCAAGTGCTTCTTCAAGCACTTGCACACCAAATGAAAGAGGTAAGAAGTTCAGAAATTTAAGTGATATTTATGAGCAAGAGGCAGCAAATGAAGGTGTGAATTCTTTGTTTGCATTATATTGTCATGTTGATGACCTTTTTCATTTTGAAGAAGCAATTAAGGATAAGAAATGGATAGAAGCTATGGATGAGGAGATCAATTCCATAGAAAGAAATAAGACATGGGATTTAGTTGAACTACCAAAAGGAAAGGAAGTCATTGGAGTTAAATGGGTCTACAAGACTAAGAGTAATGCTGAAGGAAAAATAGAAAGACACAAGGCAAGACTGGCTGTCAAAGGATACAAGCAGCAGTATGGGAGATACAATGAGGAAACTTTTGCACTGGTTGCTAGAATGGAAACCGTGAGAGCAGTGTTGTCCATAGCAGCACAAAACAAGTGGAAAGTCTACCAAATGGACGTGAAGTCAGCATCCCTAAATGGAGTGTTAATGGAAGAGGTTTGCATTGAGCAACCTCTAGGCTATGAAAATAAAGGCCAAGAACACAAAGTGTGCAGATTGAAGAAAGTGCTTTATGGGTTGAAGAAAGCACCAAGGGCATGGTACAATAGGATAGATTCATATCTACTGGAAAATGGATTTGAAAAGTGTGAGGGAGAACCCACCCTCTACATCAAAGAAAAGGATGGTAAAATACTAATTGTTGTGTTATATGTTGATGATGTTATTTTCACAGGTAATGATGATTATCTTATTGAAAATTTCAAAACAGTCATGAAAGAAGAATTTGAAATGACTGACATGGGTTTGCTGAGATACTTCTTAGGAATAGAAGTAGAACAAAGTGGAAATGAGATTTTTATCTCACAAGAAAAATATGTTAATGAAGTGTTGGAAAGATTTAATATGCAGGAGAGCAAGGCAACAATCACTCCCACAGTGATGGGATTAAAACTCAGCAAAGAGGACAGCAGCAAGGATTTTGATCCTAGTTTGTACAAGAGCATAGTTGGCAGCCTCATGTATTTGACTGGAGCTAGGCCAAATATAATGTTTGCTGTTAGTTTAATTTCCAAATTCATGGAAAGGCCAAAAGAAGCACATTGGCAGGCAGCAAAAGGGATTCTGAGGTATGTTAAAGGTACTAAAAGGTTTGGCATTTTATATACTACTTCAGAATGTTCAGATTTAAATGGATACACTGATAGTGATTGGGCTGGAAGTGTAGATGATCAGAAAAGCACATCCGGTTATGTTTTTCACATGGGTTCAGGAGCTATTTCATGGGCTTCTAAAAAATATCCTATTGTAGCATTGTCTACAATAGAGGCAGAATATGTGGCAGCTACAGTAGCAGCATGTCAAGCAGTTTGGATGAGAAGGATGTTAAGGAGCTTAGGCCAAGAACAAGCAAAAGGAACTGTGATTTTTTGTGACAATAGCTCAGCTATTGCATTATCCAAGAATTCTGTGTTTCATAAGAGAACGAAACACATTGACACAAAGTTTCATTACATCAGGGAATTGGTAAACAGTGGAGAAATTGTCTTAGAACATTGCAGAACTCAGGAGCAGGTTGCTGACATTCTGACCAAGCCTTTGGGGCAGAAAAGTTTTGAATTTTTGAGGAAGTGTTTGGGTATGACTGATAACCCAGCAGTTGAAATTAAAGGGGAGTGTTGAAATATTAATTCCAACTGCCGTGCAGCGTTGTTTTTGCAAAACCGCCAGTACTCCCATCGCACCACTTTTCACTGAGTGGTGGTTTTCCTCCGAAGGGCAGCGATAATGTACACCAGCTCACACGTGCACAGCAGTTTTACCAAAGCGGTTTTCATCGGAGCATAAAGTTCGTGTGGATTGAGCAAGCGATAGCCGTTCGATTGAAATCAAGGTTGTCCACCGTCGATTGAAACCAAAGCTACATACAGGCCTGCACATGGAGCTGACGTGAAGTAGAAGTTTCATTTTGACCGTCGTTTGTATCAGTAAAGCATTTAATAAAATTTACTGTTGTCGTAAATGTAGGTAGAAGTTTTAATTTTAATGTTTTTTTATTATTGTCGGGAGTATGGCAATAGGTAATAGTATTGTTATGTTTTTTTTTTGTTGTATTATTGTATATGCAATGAACTTGCAATGTGAAGCTTGCAGCAGCGCGAAAGAAAAGTTGTTGTTGTTCATTGCATATGAAAGGGAAGCACGCAGCAGCGTGAAGTTTTTTTTTGTAGCTGTTTGTTGAAAGAACAAAAGGGAACTCATAGCAGACTGAATGTAAGAAGAATTTTTACAGCAGGTTGAATGTAATACACACAGCAGTGTGGAGCAAGTGTAATGGTTTTGTTTTTGTAAAACATTGAAATGAAATTTGCAGCAGCGTGAATGAAACGAAAGTTTTTTTTACAACAGTAAATGTAAGAAAGTTTTTACACACAGTAGTGTAAAATTTTCAGAAGGGGCAGAGTAAATCCTTTTTTTGTGGAACTGAAGTGTTCCTGGTGTAATCCCTCAGGAAGAGGAAGAAGTTTGTAACAGGCAGTATTTATTAATGAATAGAAATCTTTTTATGTGTGTGAAAAACTCTGTTCTTCTTCAGCAAACAAATTTTTGATCCTGTGGTTAAAACAGAGCATTTTCTCTGTTCTGTTCAAGTTATTTTGTTTTGGAATTAAACAGAAAATTCCCAACATATTCCTAATAAGATTTGAACCGTCGACAACCTAGTGAAGTATTAAATTTGACCACTACCCATCATAATTTGAATTGTTGTTCCATGGTCTTTTGGTTTGTCTCTCAGAATTTGAAATTTCGCTTTCATTGCCTATTGCCTGGTTTTCCGATCTATGTTAAAGTTATGAACATGCAGATTTTGTTTAAAGGAAATTGGAGAGATAGTAAAATGTAACAGTTTCTAATTACTCAGTTATTTTTAAGAAATGGTTTTAGTTTTATTTGTGAAATTAGTTTTTATTTTCAATTATTTAATTTTATTTAGTATTTTTTTCAAGTTAAATTATTCTTTATCCCGAGAAACACAATGTCTTGTTCAAAGCTATGACAATTAAGGGGTATTCATCCCATCAAAATCATCAAAAATTGCACTCATGTCCTCGTCCATTAGCACATTCACTACAAGTGCCCCAACTTCTTGTTGAACCACAACCGAACATACAATCTTTTAAGATATAACTACATTGAATTAAATTGATTAATATAGAGAAGCCTAGGTGATAACTGCCCAAGGATTTGACATTTCCTTTTCCATATAAAGTAGTCGCTTGAACGTGTTGGGCCTTTATAGCCCTACTTCACCAATCTCTTTCATTTGGTTGGCCTTGTTAGATCCCGAGTGTCGAATCATTGTATAAATCACTCATTATGTTGTATGTTGAGGTATAATTAGTTTTTTAGCACCTTTTCAGGTATTCAAGTTATGGATTGTCATGTTGTATTAAGCGTTAGTATTCTATTTTGCAACTTATGTTTGAGGAAAACACATTGGAATTAGTTTGTAGTAATTGTCAAGAATGTCAATGGTCTCTCAACACAATTTCTACTGATTCACTTGATTTGTTATTATAGAAATTTATTTTTTAATGGCCCATGGGAACTCATTTTAGTTAGGTTTGCATATATATTGAAGATTCTCTACATAGTCTTTGTTCTTCTTTCTGCTTCCACTGTTCATAATAAACAACATTTTTTCCAAATAATACAATGAGGAATTTTAAATGTTATGATATATTTACAGATAATACAGGGATGCATATCGAATGCTACTACATATCCTAACATATCCTAATGAGTATAAAGAGGGCATGGTGATAGTGACATATTTTCTGGTATCAAGTGGAAGCTATATGCTAAAGTTCTATATAGTTTTTTTTTAAATCTCCTTGTGGAAAAAATTGCAATTTCTATTCAAAAAAAGAATAGAAATCACATCTGGAAATCACATGCCTAATGTGCTTTAAGCACGAGTACAAAGGTAGTTGAAAGTAAAAAGACTAATATTTTTCCCTGAATACATGTGGATCACAAAAATGAAATATCCCACCCTAGAGTCCCCTCTAGAAGCTTTCCTCCCTAAATAAGTCCCCATAATATAAATCTCATGGCAGTTTTGAGTTATAAGGAATATATATTATAATTAGAAAATAAAAAATTAGTGAAAATGACTCATCAAAACTAGACATCAAATCAAAAGATAGAATATCTTGATTGTATCAAAGTTCTAGATATAGAGTCTTCCAAAATAGTTCATCCAGCAGAACCAAGATATTGTTTCATGATTACATGAGCCCTACAGTCCACTCTAGAAACTTTCCTCCCAAAATAAGCCTCCATAATATAAATCTCATGGCAATTTTGAGTTATAAGGAATATATATTATAATTAGACAATAAAAAATTAGTGAATATGACTAATCAAAACTAGACATCAAATCAAAAGATAGAATACCTTGATTATATCAAGGTTCAAGATATAGAGTCTTCTAAAATACAGTCAAGGTTTGAGATATAGAGTCTTCCAAAATAGTTCATCTAGTGGGTTGGGACGAAAGAAAGAAACTATTACCCCTTGTCCAGAAATTATGTGGACAGCGACCCAAAAGAAGCTGCTTTCTGCCCCGTTACAAATAGATCTCTACTCGGCAATAGATCTGTCCGAAATGATTTTATATCATTGTGAGATGAGTGGGCTCATCTCATAACGAACTTATATGTGAAAGATTTGATACGTTCCACAGATCGATTGACGCCTACCAATTATGTTCGCTTGATCTAAACTTTCAAACGAATTAACTAAAAGACAACAATCAAATTTATATTTGATTCATCAAATGTTCACTATCTCCGTCGGGAACCAAGATATTGTTTCACAATTAAATGAGTAAATGATATTTTCTCAAACCTCTCATGCCTCATTTCACTGATTTACCAAATCTTCTAGTGGAATCTAGTGAATTTGTATCTTCCCTTTCCTTGATTGAATAACCAAGGAAGAATCCTATATATGTCTGAAACTCACTCATTTTCCCACGACTATCTCTAAAAGAAGATTGAATAACCAATGAAGAATCCGATATATATGTCAAAATTCACTCATTTTCCCAGGGCTATCTCTAAAAGGAGACAAAGGCCATCATTTCAGTATAATAGTTTTTTTCCCAATATTTATACTTTATATTATAGTAGTTGAAAGATAATTTTCAAATAATAACCAAGGAAGAATCCTATATATGTCTGAAACTCACTCATTTTCCCACGACTATCTCTAAAAGATTGAATAATGAGCTTCATATAATGAATAGATATGGAGAAAGAGATGGGGAATTAGGACCCAAGAGCATGTTACACTTTGGTAGAAATACCAAATATTTACCAACATCGGACATTTATTTGCTTATAAAGACAAGAACATCATTTATAATGAATATATAGAGAAAGAGATGGGAAATTGGAACCCAAGCACATGTAACATTTTGGTAGAAATACCAAATATTTACAAACACATTTATTTGCATATAAAGACAATACAACCATTTATAGTGAATATATATAGAAAGAGATGGAAATTGGGACCCAAACACATGTAACACGTTGGTAGAAATACCTAATATTTACAAACACTTGACCTTTATTTTCATATAGAGACCAGACAATCATGGGGAACATGATGGTTAAAAGGAATCAATCATAATTGGAAATTCTTTTATTTTTGAATGCCTTTTTATTGAAAGTAGAGAAAACTGGACCACATGGTCACCTTACTGCGAATAAAATAAAATCGTTAATTTGTAGTTTTCAGTCTCAAAGGAGGATGATGGCGCTCGTGAAGTCGTTCCAATTAATTGACCATACTATCGAAGAAAATCATTAATTTGGAGATTTCAATCTCAAAGGAGGGGGATGGTGGTGAAGCCATTCTCATTTACTTTCCTCAAGCTTAGCAGGTACTAATTCACGCTTCTTCTTCTTTTTTCTTTTTTCTTTTTAAGATCTAGAGGACTTATTTAGGCCAGGCCTAGGTTTACTCGTTTTTATGTTTATTTCCCTCTTTTCTTTATGTCTATCTTTCTAGTCTTATTACAATGGGCCAATATGTATTTTTTTTGGGCCAATATGTCTTTTATTGGAATCCAATCCAAGTGGAGGGGAGAAAAAACTACCCTCCCAACCACCCAAACTAGAACCTAACACTTTATTTCTTTGTTTATGGGAATCTCAATTTCTCTTTAACATAACCATATTCCTAGGATTTATAGAAAATTTGTAAACAATCATAAGATATTTTTTCTTGTGTTAATATTTTATTTCTAAATACATAACAAAATAATTATTCTTTTGCCATTGGTCTTTTCAGTCACATGATAGTTATTGTTATTTTGAAGTTAACCAAATTTAATATAGAGTTCCTATTTAACTTTAAGAAAGAAAAACAATATGATCTTGTAAATAAATATCATGTTTAACTAATATAATATAAATATAAAGTAATTAATATATGGTGCATTCTAGTTATTTTATTTATTTTTCATTAGAATTGGCTTATACAATTTTTGGCGAGATCATGATTTTTTATTATTTTAAATGTATTTATGAGTGCATAAATGTATTTTGCACCCTAAAAACCTCTTGGGAACTCACATTATGCAAACTCCAAGAGAGAACTTACAATTTCAAAAAATATTTACCATATTCACTAAAATGTTTATATAAACACAATATTAATACAACTCTTCCACACTCGGTTGGAGAATGTCTTTCGGGGCAATAAGTATCTCTATATTGGAGCAAGACTATTAAAATTTTAATTTAATTATCATTCATCAATAGATGGATGATGGGGAGTTAACCTCAACCAAATATCCCCATAATATTTTTATTAATATTGAGGATAAAGGGTTGAAATTTATCCCAAAGATAGTTATGCTCTTTTTGAAATTTGTAAAGTGGTCATAAAAGATAAAATTGCAGACACTCAATAATATATTCTATTCATCTTGAATGAGGAAATTACACACATATTTATACAATCAATAGTCTTAAGATAGGAATGCTATCTTAGACGTACAGTAGTGTGGTTGAGAGATTCTCTCAACCACACACTAAACTAGGAGAAACTATATTCTAGCTTATTCCTATTATGTAGGAACAAACTCCACAAATAGAAAATTACAACCATAGACAAGTAGAAATTAATTATTTCCAACTCCCCACCTTAATGACTACTTGTCATGATAGTCAAATCCACCACCATCAGGCAAATTGCATGTACAAAACCTCCAAAAACACAATCTGCCGCCCTCGGACAGATCCACAACTTCTCTGATCCCGCGGATCCCCTTGAAGGTGAATTGGCGCGATCTTGAATGAAAAACCCGCGCCCATTGGCCTGATTAATGGCCTAACAGACGCGCCAGTTGGCTTTCCTGGCGCTGCTGTCAACGGGAAAAACGTGCCAATCCCCTTCTACTCAGAAAAAATCATCTGAGTCCGAGCCAGGTGTTCTGCAGTCCACCTGCTCAATTGAGCACAAAGCTCTCATGTACACACAGCCACACAGGCAAAAGATTCGCTCAACTTGTCAAACAACGCATTGACATCCACGATTCCAGCCACAAAGGCACCTCAAGCCACATAGGCGATTTGGCCACAAAGGCAAGCTGGCCACAAAGGCACTTCAGTCACAAAGACTATATAGATGGTTTCTGGCTCACCACCAACCATCACTTTATAGTGAAAAAGGATGGTTTCAGGCTAACCATAAACCAATACAAAGTGGTTTTAAGATCACCACGAACTTTCAGATGCCTTTAAAAATCTTACATCTGATTCCACATTTTGGAGTTTCTGGGTACATACAATGACTATTACAATAACATGCTAGGGAGTCTATTCCACAAGCCACACTAACTCAAACAAACATCTACTTTGTTGTCCACCATAAACGTTGTCTCTGCTCCTTTACCTCATTTTTTCATAGTTCACATCTTGGGCATCCTTGTCTGTTCAAATAACTTCTTGGAACTCCATGCTTAACCTGTCATTCATTAGAGTTGCAAATTCTAACAAAATAACTTTGCCTGCATTGAGTTAGCTAGGCTCAATAAGGCTCAATAATATTTAAACATGATTCCAAGAAAATACAACATAAACTCTTCAAATTTAATTTCTCTATCTCTACCCAAAGATGATTATTTCCCAAACATAACAGCAACTATTTAGAGTCTGGAAATGTCATGAATCATAACCAGCGATCTGCAATTGGTCGCCTGCGATCTGCAATTGGCCGCCTACTCGGCACACACCACCGGCCCGATCTCCTCCAATCCTGCAGTGTTTCTGGAGTGGCAGTAGTTTTACCACAGCAAGCCCCAGCTCTATTCTCAGTGCATTGGGCTCACCTTAAGAATCCCAAAGGAATTTCCATCCCCAAATGGAGTTTGGATGGTTAAGGTGAAAAAGAAGAAGAAAACACCCTCCTGCCTATTCAGATTCAAATCTCAGGCCCTCGTACAAATTTCTCAGACCTGGGCTCGGAAGGATTCGAGCAAAACTAAACTGGCAATGTATATATTGAAAACTGCCCAGTGCCCAGTTTCTCAGAGGCTGTGAAAACCAACCAATCGATCGATACGGCACATGAATGAATGAATGTCTGATCGATTGAATGATGAGAGACGCACATACAGTACAGTCAAACACGATCGATTCCCCCTCGTTCAAAAGGGCATTAGTGATACCCCTCCCTGAAATGATCACTTCCACCTATAGAAAACAAAATCTGCAGAGATTCCAATGCAAATTTTGTTATGAAAAGGCGGTCTGCAATCTAAAAAAGACAGATCTCAGGGCGGTACTGCCGTCTGAGGCTCGGATGCAGCCTCGACAGAATAAAACGGCATTAAAAAACATGAAATTTCTACTGTTCTCGGTCGTTAAGCAACTGGGCTTCTTGGAAGCTGCCGCCGCTCCTGCAGCACCTCAAGATGCGCTTCTCCACCAAGCAAAAGGGGCAGTGGCTGTCCCAAGATTTGCATACAGAAGAATGCAGATTTCGAAGGCAAAAATTCGCCAGAGGAGGCGTATAAGTGAGACACTGAAGCACGCTGTTAAGATAGCACATATTCCCGAGATTTCTGAACCCTACGGGTGGGCCCTAGTGACGAAATGGTCGTTTCCATGTCATTTCCAAGGCCATTGGCTCTCATGAAACCCTAACTCCGCTCCTACCATGCCCTGCCCTCCGATTCTTGCACGATTTCTATCGCTGCTGTTAAGCGAAGAAGAACGAGCATAGCATAATTCTCCAACTGAAGCAGACCGCACCGGTGAACCTCTGGAGTTCGAGGCCTCCTGATCACTAGTGAATCGCCACAACTATCGCTTCCCTCGCTAATGGACAACGGATGATGGACAAACAAATATTCACAAAACTTTTATTCTCTTCAGCCCAGGAGCAGCCAAGCCCACGAGGGGCTAGGCCCTCAGGCTCCGATACCAAGATAAAATTGCACACACTCAATAATATATTCTATTCATCTTGAATGAGGAAATTACACACATATTTATACAATCAATAGTCTTAAGATAGGAATGTTATCTTAGACGTACAGTAGTGTGGTTGAGAGATTCTCTCAACCACACACTAAACTAGGAGAAACTATATTCTAGCTTATTCCTATTATGTAGGAACAAACTCCACAAATAGAAAATTACAACCATAGACAAGTAGGAATTAATTATTTCCAACTATAAATCTCCATAACTAATAATATTAATAATCTTGTTACATGTTTCTTTTATATATATATATATATATATAACTCATATATTAACTCATTTTAATAGCAATAAAAATAAAGTTATTATGAAGTTAATTTTTATGATTTACTATTCATTTAATTTATTTAGGTACAATATCATTATTAGGCCAAACCCTTTTTCACTGGAATTTAGAGATACAATTTTAAGTGAAATTGTGATTTTTTTTGGTTAAAAATAGGTTTTTGAATCCATAAATAGATTTAGTAACTAGAAAATTTAGGAGCATTTGAATTTTATGAGAGATTTTTCGGCGTAAATCACATGATATTTCATTTGTCAACACGTTTCGAACCAACCAGTGTGGTTCATCGATGGTTCGAAATGCGTCGACAAATGAAATATCATGTGATTTACGCCGAAAAATCTCTCATAAATTTGATATGGATCACAGAAGCCTCAATTCAACATTTGAATTTTGTGCATTAAACAAGTTTTTATAAATCTCTGCAACTTCTTAGTCAGAATTGAAAAAAAAATCTTAAAAAAATAATTTTGTTTATTAGTTAAATTGTGCATTTAATTTAAATAGTTGTGCTTTGAATATATATATATATATATATATATATATATATATATATAGATAATTGAGTTGATAAATTTATTAGAATTGATAGATTTATTAGATTGGTTTGAATGAATGTTGTGAAATAACTTGAAAATAATGGAGAAATAAGTAGTTAGGTTGTTTGGATTTTGGTTGTAATTAGGAATTAGATCATATTTCTTAGGAGGTTATTTCATCTCCCTAACTAAACATATTTGTAGAAGACATGTATTGTTCGATTTTTTATTTGATGATAGTCAATGTTGTGGCAGCTTCAAGGCTCCTCACATGAGGACTGCAAGTTTCATTCAATTTAGTTTTGTCTCCCATTTTGAGTTGGTATCAGAGCAGGGTTGTGAGGTTGCAGTTGATTTAGTTTGGTGTGAAGATCTGTGTTTATTCAGCTGCATGTTGATTTGCATCCTATCCAAGAGAGGAAAGCTTGGGACATGTTGATTTGGGACCCCCCAAGGCCTTAGTCCAGTTTTTTGATCATTTAATTCATAGTCGTTCCAGAGAATATTTTTTGATCATTTAATTCATAGTTGTTCCAGAATTCCCGGGGTCCCTTTGTTCGTTTGTCCGCCTTTCCCAGTCCAAGTGACTTTCCCAGAATTCATTTCCCATTAATTTACCATTTATTAATATTCCACCAATGTAAACAACTTGTGTCAGGCGTTGCTCCTCAATCGGGTGACAAGGCAACAAGGTGTTTCTCCTCGAGTCAGTATTAGTCAACAGTTGAAGGCGGATCTATACCTCATAGGCGTGGTGAAGGTGAATGTGATGGGGCCAAGAGTAAGTTTGTCGCCTTGGCCTGATTTTGTAAACAACCATTCTTACGTTGGACGTGGAGGTCATGGAACACTGGAGGTCAAGGATGACATTTTCAAGGTCGAAGGTATCACAAAGGCAGTCAGTGAGAAGAAAACTCAGCAGTAGATTCGACCTGCATGTAATAGATCTGAGCAATCTGTGATCTGGTTAGATGTGTTGGCAGGAACAGTGTGGCGTTTAATCAGAGGTATTCGAAGGAACATCGTTTGGTCAGACGTATTGGCAGGAATAGTGTGGTATGAGTGTGCCCAATGTGCAGAATTGTGGCGTGGTGGGCGTGGAAGAGTGTTGGAAGTGTGGTTCTCAATTGGAGGGTTGATCTGCTTGCCCAGGTGCAGAGAATACTTTCCACGAGCTGAATTTTCCAAGATCCCAACACGGGTTGTTTGATTCATGGAAGTTCAAGTCTGTCTCTTTCTGAACGTGAACATCTGTCTTGAGTAGGTGATCTGCGAGCTTGAGTGGTGCAAAGATTATTATTTTTTTTGTTTTGTGGGCACTCCCTCTAGTAAAGCGTGAAATGTGCTGATAGAGGGAAAACTTATGTTTTGAAATTTTTTTCGTTGCAACGCTCTCTAAGATGAATCTGGAGGTGTGTTGCTCATAGAGATGGTGTTGGCTTTGTCTGCATTATAAAAAAATAGGAGCGGCCCATCATGTTTTTTTTTTTAAAGACTTTAATGCCACTTTTGTTTTCTCTTTTGTACATATATGTAATGTGTATCATTGAGCTATGTCATTTTGAAGATATCACAAGAAAAAAAAAAATGAGGTTTGGTTTTGTTTTGTTTTTTGCCTTTATTTAGAATTTCTTTGCAAATATATATATTTGAAGTAATTAGTGGTGCTTGTGAAGTGCGAAGCAGGGTACTATTGCAGATTGGGTTTACTATCAAGAGTGTGAGTCCACTTGTAGAGACATGCTTGAATGCGGCCAGTAAATTGGATGACCCCAACTACGTTAATTGGAAATTCAAAACCTGTTGCAGGTTTGACAACTGCATCGATTCAAGACTGAGAAAAGTGAAAGAACAAAGAAAAGGTATTATTAAGAATGTACGTGAAAAATAATATAATTCCTTATATTTGTGATTGTGAGACCTCTAATGAAACCCGGAATACATTGAGGGAGTTATTGAAAATAAAAATATAAATCAACTCCTCTTTTTGAAAAGTAAGCTCATGTATATTAAAATGAAAGAGAATGAATTTGTTAGTGCCTTTATTTATAGAATTAAAGATTTGAAATATAAGTTGGGAGACATAGGAGAATAAGTACCTAGTACTGATCTTGTGACAATCATAGTAAATGAAATGTCAGGGGACTATCAGATGTTTATTACAGGTCTTGTAGCAAGGGAGAAAGCGTCAAGTTTTGAGGAATTGAGAGGTATATTGATGCAAGAAGAATAGAGGCACAAGAATTTGAAGCCTCAAAATCCATACTTGGCACTTATGGTGAAGAAGAAGTTTTTCAAAGGGAACCAAGGAGGAGGAAGTAAAGGTGGAAGCTCATCTCAGAAAAGGCCATTTCCAAAACCAAATCAAGGTTTGTCATCGGTCAGAAATGACTCTAGAATGAAATGTTTTTATTATGGTAAAAGTGGGCACCTTGCGAGAGACTGTTATAAGAAGAAAAGTGATGAAGTGATCTGGATTTAAACAGGAACGCAACAAATTACAGAGATAACCATACAAAGATGCAGCGGAAATAATACTTCATTTCATTAATGGAAAATACTGAAATATGCTTACAATCAGAAATGGAAATAAACCAGCTAGGGCGATGGTAGCTTATCTCTGAGAAGAGATGTGATGGCTACATGCCTCTGAACTGTGTTACAATGAGGCTCGAAGGCCTATTTATTGTTGAGAAACAATGGAAAACCCTTAACATTCCAAAACCTAACCCTAGGAGATGAAACGCCAAACTGTGGGCCCCGTTTGGGGTAAATTGGTACATCAACTTCCCGGGGTCATAACTTTGGCATATGATCTCCGTTTGACGCGTACAATAGCTCATTAGAAAGATCTATCCGAGCACTATCATTGTTGGAACGGGCAACATCGGTCCATTCCATGGACCCATGTTGCCCCCGGATTCCCCAAAAAAACGTCGTTTAGGGCCTCAAAACTGCTCCGGAAGTTCAGGACCCGAAAAACTGCTAAAAATAGTAAGTTGTGCTACAATTAAGGAAACTGAAAATGCTGAGAAAGACAATGGTGGGGGTCCAGGTGGACTTGGCAGGTGGCCACCAATATCCACCTGGATCATTCCTCCCCCCTTAGGAAGCAATGGTCTCCATTGCGTTGAGCTCCTCCATGAGATGAGGAAACTTCTACTGAACTTGTTCCCTGGTGAGCCACTTTCCTTGCTGAAGGAGTTGGCCTGCTTTGACAACTCGATACAGTTGGATATTCTGTTGGCGAGTCTTCTTGATCTGTGTGTCCATGATCCGATCAGTTGCAGCTTGTTCCATGCAATCTGGATTTAATTCTGTGGGTTTGAACTGTTCTGCAATGTCGGATGTGTCTAGCAATGGTGGAAAGTATGGCCGAAGGCGGTCCACATTGAACACTGGGTGCAGGCCAAGGAATGGGGGAATGCTGAGCTCAAATGCATTGTCTCCCATAGCCTTAGTAATGGTGTAAGGACCATATCGGAGTGGTCTCAATTTCCGATAGGCTCCAGTAAGGCGTTCCTTTTGCAAATGCAACCAGACTTTGTCGCCCACCTGAAACTTGTGTGGCACCCGATGTTGATCATGTCGCTGCTTGTACTTGGCATTTGATTTCTCAAGAATTTCATGGACCTGCTGGCGAATATGTTGGATGCACTCAATGAAGCTAGTGGCCTTATCTGTTTCGGACTGGACATGAGCTGAATTCATGTGAGTAGCTGCAAGTGGCATGGCCACATCAATGGGGCATAGTGGCTGGAATCCCAAACCCACCTGAAAAGGGCTATGGCTAGTGGAGCTATGAAGAGCTCGGTTGTAGCTGTGCTGAACATAGGGGAGGCTCTCGTCCCATGTGCGTGGATGCTTTGAGTTATACATGCGCAGAATGTGCACAATCATCCTATTGACAACCTCTGTCTGGCCATCAGTTTGAGGATGGAAGGCTGTGGACTTCGTGAGTTTGGTGTCCAGCATTGACCAGAGACTGGACCAAAATGTGCTGAGAAACCGACTGTCCCGATCTGAGATGATAGACTGTGGGATCCCAAAGTGCACCCACACTCGTTCAAAGAAGAGTTTAGCAGTGGCTTCTGCTGTGATATTCTTCTTGCAGGCCACCATAATGGCCATCTTCGAGAACCTGTCGACGACCACAAAAACACAGTCATTTCCATGCTTAGTGGAGGGAAGGCCTGACATGTAATCTATGGAAATGGATTCCCAAGGTCGACTAGGGGTAGGCAACGGGGTATAGAGGCCTTGCTTCTTAATGGTCAGTTTGGCAATGGCACAGGCAGTACATGATCGGATGTACTTCCCAACATCCTGTCGAAGATTCGGCCAATAGAAATAATTTTGCAGTACTGCCACTGTTTTCTCGACCCCGAAATGCCCAGCAGCCCGACTGTAGTGTGCTTCCCAAATCATCTTGGCACGCTCGCTTGAAGGAACACAAAGGTGACCGAGGTGGCATAATAGGGCATCCTGGAGGTGAAAATCTGCAACATGCCGACCCTCCAAGAGTGTCTGGTAGGTGTGGCCAAATTCTGGGTCGATTTTGTAGAGAAGTGGCCAATCAGAAGTCTCGTGCCCACAAGAGTTGAGCACGGTGGTTAGCGCCATGATCGGTGGTCGACTGAGGCAATCTGCAACATTATTGGTGTTGCCCTTTTTATACTTGATATTCAAGTGAAACTGTTGCAGGTATGTAGACCACTTCTGATGGCGATCATTCTGCAATTTCCCTTGGGTCTATATGAACTGCAGGGGTCGGTGGTCTGTGTGGATGACCGTTTCCTTCCCCAAAATGTAATGCTTCCATTGTCGGCAGGCCTGTACAATGGAATACATCTCTTTATCATAAGTGGGGTACTTCCGGACTGTGTCTGAAAGTGTTTCACTGTGATATGCCACTGGATGTCCATGTTGAGTAAGGACTGCCCCAATAGCATAGTCAGAGGCATCTGTCTCGACCTCAAATGGTTGTTGTAAATCTAGTAACGCGAGCACTGGTGCCATGCAGAGGCAATCCTTCAACTCCCTGAATGCCTTCTGTTGAGATTCAGACCAAAAGAATTTTGCTTTCTCCCCTCCCTTGGTGACTTGACTCAAGGGCCAAGAAATATGAGAAAACCCCAACACAAACCTGCGGTAGAAGTTGGCAAGACCTAGAAAGCTGCGGAGCTCTGTTAGAGTGGTTGGAGAGGGCCAATCCCGAATGACTTGGACCTTGGCTGGATCGACATGCACCCCCTGTTCATCAATGATGTATGCCAGATACTGAACCTGGGTCATGCCAAAAGTGCATTTCTCCAAATTGGCACATAGCTTGTGTTGCCGCAGTGTTTTGAGAACCTGTCGGATGTGGTGGAGGTGCTCTTCCCAACTCTGGCTGAAGATCAGAATGTCATCCAAGTATACTACTACAAAGGAGTTGGTGAATGGCCGCAAGATGTCATCCATTAGCCTCATAAAGGTTGCAGGAGCATTCGTCAATCTGAAAGGCATGACCAACCATTTGAAGAGGCCCTCCTTGGATTTGAAGGCAGTCTTCCACACATCGGAGGGTTCGATTGGTACCTGGTGATATCCTGACTTCAGATCGATCTTGCTGAAATATTTCGCCCCCTTTAGTTGGTCTAGGAGGTCATCAATCCGCGGGATCGGGTACCTATTACGGACAGTGATCTTGTTCAGCGCCCGATAGTCAATACAGAGTCTCCACGTCCCATCCTTCTTCTGTACCAACACGATCGGGCTCCCACAGGGCAATGAACTCAGATGGATGTGACCTTTTTGTAGGAGCTCCTGAATCTGCCTCTTGATTTCATTGTTCTCCAGAACGGAGCGCCGATAAATTGGTCCATTGGGCAGCGGCGCACCTGGGGTTAGATCGATGGAGTGCTTGACTTGACAGTGCAGAGGAACCCTTGCCGGGGAGGTGAAGATGTCCTCGTACTCCTCCACAATCTTGTCCATCTGTAGTTGTCGTGCAGAGGGGCCCCGTTTGGAGGTCGCGGCCACTGTCTTCTTCTTTCCTTGAGGGCGTATCATCAGGGAAACAAATTTCCTGGTTTTGGAAATGATCTTACTGCATTGTTTTGCAGTAATCAAAGAGATGGCGGCAGGTGGTGCTACCTCTGGTATCCTGAACAACTTATTTCCCAATGTAATAATAACAACACGGGGCCTTGATTCATACACAGCATGTCGCTTCCACAAGTATGGTTGTCCCAGTAATACATCACAAACTTCAAGGGGAGCAATGTCACACAATACCTCATCCGTGAAGGGCTTGATGTTGTATGGAAGGCGACACTGCTGGCTCACGCGAAGATCTCGTCCTTGGTGAAGCCACCCAATGGTGTATGGTTGTGGATGTGCTGTGGTCGGTAAGCCCAACCGCTTCACGACCTCTGCCGAAATGAGGTTCTTTTGACTCCCGCTATCAACAATGAACTGTATCGGGGAGCCCTTTACCCACATCTGGGAGTGGAAGAGACGCTCCTCCTCCTCTGGATCTTCGGGTTCATTTTTCTGGATCTTTGCGGTAGCAACAGTGGCGCTGGGATTCGCATCAATGATCTGCTTCCCTTTTTCATACCCCTTATTGGGTTCTGACTCAGAGTCGGAACATGCATCTGATTCTGAAACCTTTAGCTCAGCCACCAGTGACTGCTTGGCTCGACACTCGCTTGTGTTGTGAGTGGAGCTCTTATGGAACTCGAACCATTTTCCAGTGTCCTTTCTCGGCTTCGTGACGCTGTTATTTGCTTGCAGCTTCGGCTGGTTGTCTTGGGATATCCCGCCTTGGCTTTGTCCTTTGTTCTGTGGTTTAGGGGCACCTTTCCCCTGCTTTGAATTCGCAGATCCAAAGTCTCGCTTCTTTTGTTTAAACTTCTGTTCGACCTTGACGGCATATCGGTATGCTGCACCGAGCGAGGGGATGTTTAGGAATTGTATTTCTTCCTGGATGTACTTGTGCAGGCAGCCACGGTATTTAAGTATCAAATGTTGCTCTGAATCCTTGATACCCAACTTTGTGCGAAGGGTATGGAAAAGATTGGTGAACTCCGGCACGTCTTGGTCCCTTCCCTGTCGTAGCGTGGTCCACTTTATGTATTCATCCTCATAGCTTCCGACAGGGTAGTACTGCTCCTTGACGGCATCCCGGAACGAATCCCAGGTGGGTGCGGCTGAAAATAGTGAGCCAGTACTTTCATCCTTCTGCTCGCAGTAGGTTTCCCACCAGTCCTTGACGTGGGGGGCTGCTTTGAGAAGAGCAAAAACAATCTTTTCCCGACTCGAAAAATCATGAACAAAAAAATAACCCTCTAGCAGATTTAACCATTTATCTACAGCATCTGCGTCTATCTGACCCTCGAATATGGGGATTTCAAAATTAACTTGTACCTTAAAGGATGTGGTGTTTCCAGAGTAGCTGCTGGAAGCCGATGCGTCGCTTCTGGGTAGCCGCTGAAGGATCTGGGAAAAGTTGTCCATCATCGCGTTCCGTTGTCGCTCGAGGGCTTCTTCGAGCAAGATTTTGATGGGATCTCCAGCCCCCTCGTCTTTCTTCTCGTCCGCCATGGGAGGCCGTCGGGATTTGCGAGGCTGGTCTTGCAAACTAACTCCTTATATCCCGACCTTGTTGGGGACATGCAAAGAAAAACAGAGAAAAAGCAGACCGCTCTGATACCACTGATCCGGATTTAAACAGGAACGCAACAAATTACAGAGATAACCATACAAAGATGCAGCGGAAATAATACTTCATTTCATTAATGGAAAATACTGAAATATGCTTACAATCAGAAATGGAAATAAACCAGCTAGGGTGATGGTAGCTTATCTCTGAGAAGAGATGTGATGGCTACATGCCTCTGAACTGTGTTACAATGAGGCTCGAAGGCCTATTTATTGTTGAGAAACAATGGAAAACCCTTAACATTCCAAAACCTAACCCTAGGAGATGAAACGCCAAACTGTGGGCCCCGTTTGGGGTAAATTGGTACATCAACTTCCCGGGGTCGTAACTTTGGCATATGATCTCCGTTTGACGTGTACAATAGCTCATTAGAAAGATCTATCCGAGCACTATCATTGCTGGAACGGGCAACATCTTATGTTTCCCCCAGATTCCCCAAAAAAACGTCGTTTAGGGCCTCAAAACGGCTCTGGAAGTTCAGGACCCGAAAAACTGCTAAAAATAGTAAGTTGTGCTACAATTAAGGAAACTGAAAATGCTAAGAAAGACAATGGTGGGGGTCCAGGTGGACTTGGCAGGTGGCCACCAATATCCACCTGGATCATGAAGCTAAGCATAATAAACATAGAAGAAATTCAGGACATTTTGCAAGAGAATACCTGAATTTTGATCTCAAAAACCTTAAGTTTCTTATGTCCAATGTTGAATTGTCTATTCAAACGGATGATGTTAATGCTTGGTTTGTGGACTCTGGAGCTTCAATTCACATGACATGTAATAAGGACCGTATGGAAACTTCAAGTAAATGAGCAATGGCGGAAACATTTATCTTCGAGATGGTCGTGCATATCAAATCAAGGGATATGGTGATATTCCAATGACTTTACCAAATGGCAGTGTCAAGTGCATTCATAATTTTATGTATGTGCCCAAGGTCAAGAAGAATTTAATTTCTATGTCCACAATTACATATTAGAATCTGAAGGTTGAATTCTTCAAAACACATTTCATAGTGAGAGACTTGTTGGATCATTGCAAACCTATTGCTTCAAGAGTAAGATTTGGAGGACTATACAAACTTGATGTCACCAGCAAGAGTCATCAAGCACTAACTTCTACAATTTTGTTAACATAAATTCTTTGACACCAGAGTTATGTTCATATCAATTATCATGATTCGTTGTTATTTCATAAATAAAGAATGGTTGAAGGAATCTCTATGTTAAAGAATGAGTACGCTTCTTGTGAAGGTTGTGCATTAGGAAAAATTCACACAGATGAACTCCCCTATAATTCTGATAGGAGAAGAAGACATGTATTAGAACTTGTGCATTCTGATGTTTGTGAATACAGACTAGATCCCTAGGAGGTGCTTATTATTTTCTATTGTTTATTGATGATTACATAAGGTACACTTGGGCGTACTTTCTTAGGAAAAAGAGTGATGTCTTTGGGTATTTCAAATAATTCAAAAATATGGTAAAGAAGCAAATAGGGAAGTTCACAAAGATCCTTTTTTCATATCAACAAGGAGAATACAAATTAGGGATCTTCGTCAAGTATTGCAAAGATCATGGAATAATGTTGCAATTTATAGTACCCTACACTCCACAGAAGAACAATGTTGCAGAAAGGAAAAACATAACATTGGTGGAGTGTGCAGAGTGTATGATCTAAGAATATCTCAAATTATTTTTGGGCAGAAACCATTAGTACTGATGTTTATTTAAAAAATAGAAGTCCAACAAGGTATCTTGATCTCAAAGCCATATTTTAAATATAAGTATTGATTTTAAAATATATAAAAATAAATTAATTATTTTAAATAAAAACAAAAAAAAATATTATTGAATTATTGTTATTTATTATTGTTTTTATAAATATGTTTTTCTTATTATATTTTTAAATATATATGTTTAAATTATATTTAATTAATATTAATGATTATTTAGAATTTAATAATAATAATAATTTAAAATAAAATCATAATTTAATTATTTATATTAATTTTTGAAATATTTTCGATGCAAAATAAGATATATCATAAAACAAATATAGCAATGCAATAACTACACTAAAATTTATTTAAATAGAAAAACATTAATAATTAACATTGAAACATTTATAACCAACAAACTTACTCAAATATTAATTTGTTTTCTTCCCATGTGATTGATAATAACAAAATAAAAAATATTATTACTTAAAAAAATAAGTTTCAAAACCAAAAACCAAACTACAATTACTAAATTTTTTTGGAATTTTTGGAAATCTAGATTACAAATGTTAGTTTTAAAATTTTAGAGATCATGAAAATTATTGAGAGTTTTAGAATTTTAAGGAATTACAAAAATCATTAAGGATGTTTAAAAAAGGATTCAAACACCCCTAATTTCAAATATTTTGAAAAAAAAAACAAACTAAATTTCCACCCGAAAATCATCCTGAGTGAAATTACAGGACAAGTTTTAAAAGTATAAATTATAGGAAAACCAAAGAGTAAGAGCTCTGAGGACAAGAGATTCCCAGAATCCAATGGGTTTTTTTCGTCTTTGACGTCCTTCCGTCCAAACCAAGCAGCAGCAACAGACCTGTCGTGCCTAAGGACAAGCTCATCATGAAAGGAGTCACCTCTGGCTAAGGCAAAGTTCAAAGTAGGGCGTCGGGTAACTCCTCATACAGGAGCAAAAATATATAATAAATCGAGTAGCAAAAATTTTGTATCTTTCCTTCGCGGGCACTATGGCAAGAATCGTGTAATATTTTTATTTTTACATTATCTTATTTTATTTCGATAATATTTCTGTTGGTTTGTCAATTTTCAACTATTTAAAAGAAAATTAAGACAATGAACTAATTATCGGTTTAAAAATTAAAAAGAGTAAACCGATTATTGGTTTACTTTACTGTATCTAAAAGATTGGTTTAAAAATTAATTTAATTTTGGTTTATTTTACTGTATTCAAATTTGTTTTGGAGTTGTTTTTAGTATGATTTTTTGGAATAGCAATTTACTGAAATCACAAGTTTGATGGATAATCGGTGCACAATCAAAAGAGTCTTAGGAGTTTTTCAGGTTGCTGAATCCAACTATACAATTAAAAAACCAATTTAAATAACACAAATCAAAATTTAACCTCAAATTTTTCAGACTAAAATTCCGACACCAGAAAACCCAAAAAATCACTCTAAAAACAACTTAACAACTCCATGACCACTTTTTAAAGATTTTCCTCTCACCCTCTTAACCGTCCCCTGGGATTTATCTTTCTATTTCTCGAAACCATGTATACGTGGTGGGGTTGTTGCCGACCACCACCTAAAAGTCCTTTCACCACCTTCGTGACAGTTTCGTTGAGTGCATTCGATTTCTAGTCGCCCAAAAATCATACGAAAGAAATTTCGGTGAAATTCCTGTGATAACAACATTACGATTTATTACCCCCGAATGGGTGCTTTGCACGATCTGCCCACACAATGCCGCCATCGATCAGTCACCAGCGGGTTTTGTGACAGTTTCTGTGATGTTGTTTAACTCATTAGTTGACTTCATTCTTCTAAATAAACAAAAAGTCGGAGGAAAGAAATTTTGGTGAAACTCGTGCGATAACAACATTACGATTTGTTATCTAGCACGATATGCCCACACGATGCCACCATCGAGATGCCTGAACAGGTGGTGTGGCAACCGCGTATCTCCGTAGCATGCAGAGGATTTGGTACGTAACTGGGAAATCTCAAATCATTATGGACTTAAGTGTTGTTTCCATTCACCTTGGAGCATGATTTTAAACTGTCCTTGCGGCCTTCTCATCTAGTCGCTGCTGTTATGGCCATGAAATCTCATAGCCACTACTGCTATGGCCATGAAAGGAATAATTTAGCTATAACAATTTCAGTCTCTCACATTGTGGATGGAGTGCCTCACCTCTATGCAAGTTGGTTTTCCCACTCAACTTCAATTTATCTATAAGTGTATGTACTTGTAATCTGAGCTTTGTCGGTGACCTCGAGTTGGAGCTTCTCAACCATAGTATACACTATCTCCCTTCTCTACCAAGTTTCTTTTCCTCAGTCTACTCCTTCTGCGACCTCCCTTAGTTTGGCCTTGGTCTGGAACTTCCCTAACAAAGTTTCTCCCACCTATTTTCTATGGTTCCTTTCCTTCTGCTCACCTGACTTTGTCACTATGCCTCATACTGATACTGTTTGTGATCGTTAGGGATGTCGAAGGTGTGGTAATTAGCCTATCTTGTGAGCCCAAGATGGTGGAAAGGCCTCTGCTACCCTTTACTGTGAACTCACCCCTCTAGAAGCCAGAGACACAATGTTGTTGAGGTTGAAGCTTGTGTAGAGACAAGCTTCATATAATGAATAGATATGGAGAAAGAGATGGAGAATTAGGAACCAAGAACATGTAACATTTGGGTAGAAATACCAAATATTTACCAACATCGGACATTTATTTTCTTATAAAGACAAGACCCAAGAAGATGCAACATTTTGGTAGAAATACCAAATATTTACAAACACCTTTATTTGCATATAAAGACAAGACAACCATTTACAGTGAATATATAGAGAGAGATGGAAATTGGGACCCAAACACATGTAACACGTTGGTAGAAATACCTAATATTTATAAACACTCGACTTTTATTTTCGCATAGAGACTATTTGCATATAAAGACAAGACAACCATTTACAGTGAATATATAGAGAGAGATGGAAATTGGGACCCAAACACATGTAACACGTTGGTAGAAATACCTAATATTTATAAACACTCGACTTTTATTTTCGCATAGAGACAAGACAATCATGGGGACATGACGCTTAAAAGGAGTGGATCATAATTGGAAATTCTTTTATTTTTGAATACTCGACTTTTATTTTCGCATAGAGACAAGACAATCATGATGGTTAAAAGGAGTGAATCATAATTGGAAATTCTTTTATTCTTGAATACTCGACTTTTATTTTCGCATAGAGACAAGACAATCATGGGAAATGATGGTTAAAAGGAGTGAATCATAATTGGAAATTGTTTTATTTTTGAATACCCTCTTATTGAAGGTCAAAAAAACTGGACCACATGGTCACCTTACTGCCAAATAAAATAAAATCATTAATTTGTAGTTTTCAGTCTCAAAGGAGGATAATGGCACTGGTGAAGTCATTCCAGTTGACCCTACTATCAAAGAAAGAGGATGATGGCACTCGTGAAGTCATTCCAATGGACCCTACTATCAAAGAAAATCAATGATTTGGAGATTTCAACCTCAAAGGAGGATGATGGCAGTGGTGAAGCCATTCTCATTGATTTTCCTCAAGCTTAGCATGCACTAGTTCATGCTTTTTATTTCTATGTTTTTCTCTTCTTTTTTTAGATCTAGAGGTCTTATTTAGGCTAGGCCTAGGTTTATCAGTTCATGTTTTTTGTTTCTATGTTTATTTCTCTCTTCTTTTGATGTCTACCTTTTTAGTCTTATTACAATGGGCCAATATGTCTTTTTTTGGGCCAATATGTTTTTTATTGGAATTCAAACCAAGTGGAGGGGACAATAAACCATATTCCCAACCACAAGTGGATGGGAGAAAAAACTATCCTCCCAACCACCCAAGCTAGAACCTAACACTTTATTTCTTTGTTTATGGGAATCTCCATTTTTCTTTAACATAACCATATTCCTGAGATTTATAGAAGATTTGTAAACAATCCTAGGATATTTTTTCTTGTATTAATATTTTATTTCTAAATACATAACAAAATAATTATGCTTTTGCCATGAGTCTTTTCAGTCACATGATAGTTATTGTTATTTTGAAGTTAACCAAATTTAATATAGAGTTCCTATTTAACTTTAAGAAAGAAAAACAATACGATCTTCTAAATAAAAATCATTTTTAACTAATATAATATAAATATAAAGTAATTAATACATGGTGCACTCTAGTTATTGTAATTTTTGTTTTCTTTTTCATTAGAATCGGCTCATACAATTTTTGGCGAGATCATGAATTTTTATTATTTTAAATGTATTTATGAATGCATAAATTTATTTTGCACCCTAAATTTTATTATTATTTTAAATGTATTTATGAATGCATAAATGTATTTTGCACCCTAAAAACCCCTTGGGAACTCACATTATGCAAACTCCAATAGAGAACTTACAATTCCAAAAAATATTTACCATATTCACTAAAATGTTTACATAAACATAATATTAATACATCTCTTCCATATTGGGTTGGAGAATGCCTCTAGGGGCAATAAGTATCTCTATATTGGAGTAAGACTTTTAAAATTTTAATTTAATTATCATTCATCAATAGATGGATGATGGGGAGTTAACCTCAATGAAATATCCACATAATATTTTTAGTAATATTGAGGATAAAGGGTTGAAATTTATGTCAAAGATAGTTATGCTCTTTTTGAAATTTGTAAAGTTGTCATAAATCTCCATAACTAATAATATTAATAATATTGTTACATGTTTCTTAAATGTATATATATTTAACTCATATATTAACTCATTTTAATATTAATAAAAATAAAGTTATTATGTAGTTAATTTTTATGATTTACTATTCATTTAATTTATTTAGGTATAATATCATTATTAGGTGAAACCCTTTTTTCGCTCGAATTTAGAGATAAAATTTCAAGTGAAATTGTGATTTTTTTGGGGTTAAAAATAGGTTTCTGAATCCATAAATGGATTTAGTGACTTGAAAATCTGGGAGCATTTGAATTTTGTAGATTAAACAAGTTTTTAAAAATCTGTGCAACTTCTTAGTTAGAATCGAAAAAAAATAACCTTAAAAAAGTAATTTTGTTTATTAGTTTATTTCTGCATTTAATTTAAATAGTTGTGCTTTGAATTTATATATATATATATATATATATATATATATATATATATATATATAAAGTTAGTATACAAATAATTGACTTGATAAGTTTATTAGAATTCATAGATTTATTAGATTGCCTTAATGAATGTTGTGAAATAACTTGAAAATAATGGAGAAACAAATAGTTAGGTTGTTTGGATTTTGGTTATAATTAGGAATTAGATCATATTTCTTAGGAGGTTATTTCATCTCCCTAACTAAACATATTTGTATAAGACATGTATTGTTCAATTTTTTATTCAATGAAAGTCAATGTTGTGGCAGCCTCAGGGCTCCTCACGTGATGACTGCAGGTTTCATTCAACTTAGTTTTGTCTCCCATTTTGAGCAGGGTTGTGAGGTTGCAGTTGATTTAGTTTGGTGTGAAGATTTTTGTTTATTCAACTGCTTGTTGATTTGCATCCTATCCAAGAGAGGAAAGCTTGGGACATGTTGATTTGGGACCTCCAGGGCCTTAGTCCAGTTTTTTGATCATTTAATTCACAGTCATTCCAGAATTCTTGGGGTGCCTTTGTTTGTTTGTCCGCCTTTCCTAGTCCAAGTGACTTTCCTAGAATTTATTTCCCACTGGAATATTAATTTACCATTTATTAATATTCCACCAATGTAAACAATTTGCGTCAAGCGTTGCTCCTCAATCAGGTGACAAGGCAACAAGGTGTTTCTCCTCAAGCCGGTATGAGTCAACATTTGAAGGTGTATCTATAGCTCATAGGTGTGGTGAATGTGAAGAGAGGTGCCACTGTGATGGGGCCAAGAGTAAGTTTGTCGCCCTAGCCGGATTTTGTACACAACCATTGTCATGTTGGATGTGGAGGTCATGGAATACTATAGGTCAAGGGTGACATTTTCAAGGTTGAAAGTATCACAAAGGCAATCGGCGAGGAGAAAACTTAGCAGTAGATTCGACCTGCATGTAATAGATCTGAGCGATATGTGATCTAGTTAGATGTGTTGGCAGGAACAGTGTGGCATTTACTCAGAAGTATTCGAAGGAACATCATTTGGTCAGGCCTATTGGCAAGAATAGTGTGGTATGAGTGTGCCCAATGTGTAGAATTGTGGTGCGGTGAGCATGCAAGAGTGTTGGAAGTGTGGTTCTCAATTGGAGAGTTGCTCTACTTGCCCAGGTATAGAGAATATCTTCCACAAGCTGAATTTTCCAAGATCCCAATTTGCAACAATCATGGAGATCTTTGCTTCCCTATGTCTTGAATGAGCGTGGAAGAGTGGTAGCAGGAGCCAATCAAGGTTGATACTGGTTGTTTGATTCATGGAAGGTCAATTCAATCTCGTTTTGAACATGAAAATGTGTCTTGAGTAGGTGATCTGTGAGCTTGAGTGGTGCAGAGATTATTTTTTTTGTTTTGTGGGCACTCCCTCTAGTAAAGCGTGAAATGTGCTGGTAAAGGGAAAACTTATGTTTTGAAATTTTTTGCATTGCAACGCTCTATGAATCTGGAGGTGCATTGCTCACAAAGATAGTGTTGGCTTTGTCTACATTATAAAAAAAAATAGGAGCAACCCATCATCTTTTTTTTAATGACTTTGATGCCACTTTTTTTTGTCTCTTTTGTACATATATGTAATGTGTACCATTTATCTATGTCATTTTGAAGATATAAAAAGAAAAGAAAATGAGTTTTTTTTTCCTCTATTTAGAGTTTCTTTGCAAATATATATATTTGGATCAATTAGTGGTGCTTGTGAAGTGCGAAGCAGGGTACTATTGCAGATTGGGTTTACTCTCAAGACAGTGAGTCTGCTTGTTGAGACATACCTGAATGAGGCCAGTAAATTGGATGACCCCGGTTATTCTAATTGGAAATTCAAGTTGCAAACATTATTGGAAGGCTATGGTTCTTGGACAATCACAAAGGGAGAAGAAGCAAAACATGTTGCAGGTTCGACAACTACATCGATTCAAGACTGAGAAAAGTGAAAGAACAAAGCAAAGGTATTATTAAGAATGTCTTTGAAAGATAATATAATTCCTTATATTTGTGATTGTGAGACCTCTAATGAAACCCGAAATATATTGAGGGAGTTATTGAAACTAAAAATATAAATCAACTCCTTTTTTTGAAGAGTAAGCTCATGTATATTAAAATGGAAGAGAATGAATTTGTTAGTGCCTTTATTTATAGAATTAAAGATTTGAAAGATAAGCTAGGAGACATAGGAGAGTACCTATTATTGATCTTGTGACAATCATAGTAAATGGAATGTCAGTGGACTATCAAATGTTTATTACAGGTCTTGCAGCAAGGGACAAAGCATCAAGTTTTGAGGAATTGAGAGGTGTATTGATGCAATAAGAATAGAGGCACAATAATTTGAAGCATCAAAATCCATACTTGGCACTTATGGCAAAGAATAAGTTTTTCAAAGGGAAACAAGGAGGAGGAAGTAAAGGTTGGAAGCTCATCTCAGAAAAGACCATTTCCAAAACCAAATCAAGGTATGTCATTTGTCAGAAATGACTCTGGAATGAAATGCTTTTATTGTGGTAAAAGTGGGCACCTTGCTAGAGACTGTTATAAGAAGAAAAGTGATGAAGCTAGGCATAATAAACGCAGAAGAAATTCAAGACATTTTGCAAGAGAATAACTTAATTCTGATCTTAAAAACCTTAAGTTTCTTATGTCCAATGCTGAATTTTCTATTGAAACGGATGATGTTAATGCTTGGTTTGTGGACTCTGGAGCTTCGATTCACATGACATGCAATAAGGATTGTATGAGAACTTCAAGGAAATAAGCAATTGCAGAAACATTTATCTTAGAGATGATCGTGCATATCAGATCAAGGGATATGGATATGGTGATATTCCAGTGACTTTACCAAATGGCAGTGTCAAGTGCATTCATAATGTTATGTATGTGCCCGAGATCAAGAAGAATCTAATTTCTATGTCCACAATTACATATTAGAATTTGAAGGTTGAATTCTTCAAAACACATTTCATAGTGAGAGATTTGTTGGATCATTGCAAACCTGTTGCTTCAAGAGTAAGAGTTTGAGGACTGCACAAACTTGATGTCACCAACAAGAGTCATCAAGCACTGACTTCTATAGTTTTTTTAACATAAATCCTTTGAAACCAGAGGTATTTTCATATCAATTATCATGATTTGTTTTTATTGCATAAACAAAGAATGGTTGAAGGACTCTCTATGTTAAAGAATGAGTATGCTTCTTGTGAAGGTTGTGCATTAGGAAAAATTCACAGATATGAATTCCCTTGTAATTCTGATAGGAGAAGAAGACATGTATTAGAGCTTGTGAATTTTGATGTTTGTGAATACAAACCAGATCCCTAGGAGGTGCTTATTATTTTCTGTTGTTTATTGATGATTGCACAAGGTACACTTGGGTGCACTTTCTTAGGAAAAAGAGTGATGTCTTTGGGTATTCCAAATAATTCAAAAACATGGTCGAGAAGCAAACAGGGAAGTTCATAAAGATCCCTCTTTCATATCAATGAGGAGAATACAGATTGGGGATCTTCGTAAAGTACTACAAAGATCATGGAATAATGTTGCAATCTGCAGTACCCTACACTCCACAGAAAAACAGTGTTGTAGAAAGGAAAAACATAACATTGGTGGAGTGTGCACGGAGTATGATCTAAGAATATCTCAAATTATTTTTGGGCAGAAACCATTAGTACTGATGTTCATTTAAAAAATAGAAGTCCAACAAGGTATCTTAATCTCAAAACCATATTTTAAATATAAGTATTGATTTTAAAATATATAAAAATAAATTAATTATTTTAAATAAAAACAAAAAAAATATTATTTATTATTGCTTTTATAAATATGTTTTTCTTATTATATTTTTAAATATATATGTTTAAATTATATTTAATTAATATTAATGATAATTTAGAATTTAATAATAATAATAATCTAAAATAAAATTATAATTTAATTAATTTTTATTAATTTTTGAAATATTATCGATGCAAAATAAGATATATCATGGACAAATATGGCAATGCAATAACTACACTAATATTTATTTAAATAGAAAAACATTAATAATAACATTGAAACATTTATAACCAACAAACTTACTCAAATATTAATCTGTTTTCTTCCCATGTGATTGATAATAACAAAATAAAAAATATTATTACTTAAAAAAAATAACTTTCAAAACCGAAAACCAAACTACATTTACTTGTGGTTGATATATTATTAATAATAAACTTATGGCATCCATCATTTATATTATTAATATTAAACTTATAGCGTTCTTGGGCCAATATGTTCCAAACATTTTACTGAAAAAATAAATAGTATGGGGCAAATGGTGGTCTATTCATTCACATGTTGGCCATACTTGCAGGCCAACGCCTTCAAAGCTTCACAACATTGTCTTTCAGTGTAATCCGGTCCCTGGAACAGATTCATTACAGGAGAATAATCCACCGATGAGAACTGCAAGCTTACAAAGTTCACTATAATCATTTCCTTTCCAAAATTAATCCCCAAGTGTTCAGCATATTCAGCTCCTCATCAAAATTAATCCCCCAAACCGAGCTTGTACACTAAATACCTAAAAGCCATTTATGAATAACCAGAGCGAGGAAGAGGCTTGATACCAAACCGAGCTTGTACACTAAATACCTAAAAGCCATTTATGAATAACCAGAGCGAGGAAGAGGCTTGATACTCACACTTGGTAATTGGGTGCGTATAGTTGATACCTATGGCTCCTTCATATCTCGTCCTGTGCAAAGAAGAATTATTGAGTAGATCAAACAATTAAAGAATTATGTTCTAACATTAAAATTATTATTATTTTAAATTACATTTAAAATAGAAAACAAAAGGAAAAAAGAAAAATTAAATTTAAATCATGACCTTGTATTACAAAACAATGTTTACATTTAAATTCATAAAAGTGATAAGTCTAAATATTCATAAGACGTTTGATATATAAAATCAATTTTCTGTTTTGATTCATAACAATGCACCAAAAAAAATCATAAATATCCTTTTAATTTTCCCAAAGATTTAAGGAAAAGCTCACTTAAAAAATTCAGGAACCACCTCACATTTTATTTTAAATCATTTCTTCCAATGTTGTCTTTATACGTACATTTCTTTCCCACCTGTGACACATTTCATACAAATCCATGATGATGGGTGTTCGTATCTCACCCTTGAAGCAGGGGAACAAATAAATATATGGAGACAAAGTTCATAAGACCAAACAGGCATTATTTATGTCAATGGAAGATGATTAAACTTCCTCCGTCCATTTCATTGATTCATTCATTGTTAATAATAAATTTATTCATAATTAATTAATAAATCATTATAATAATTAACTTTTTCTTATTATTATTATTTATAATGTTTTATTAATACAAATATTGCAAATTAATTAAATATTTTTAATTAATTATATAATTTTTTTTTATTTCATTTCTTATTAATTAATTCGTGTAATAACTAAATTTTAAGATACATATTGTAAACTCTTAAATAAATATGGTTGATTTTCGTAATGAGACAATCTTTGTCGCAATGTGTCTTTGGACCATGTTCGACTATGGTTATACCCTTAGATTAATAAATTCAAGGGATTAATATTATAAACCCAAAGGAATAATACTAAAACCGCAAGGGAATAATATTAAACCCAAGGAACCAATATTATAAACCTTAAGATAAATATTATAAACACTAAAAAAAACATGGTTGACCACGGTTGATTTTCATATTGAGACAATCCTTGTCACAATGTGTCGTTGGAGCATGGTTGACCATGCTTAACCATGGTTGATTTTCATATCAAGACAATCTTTTTCACAATGTGACATTCGACCATGGTTGACCATCACTAACTATGGATGACCATGTTTGGTTTTATAAAACATGGTTAACCATGGTTGACCAAGGTTAACCATGATTGACCATGATTATCATATTGAGACAATCTTTATCATAATGCAACGTTAAACCATGGTTGAGACAATGATTGATTTTCATATTGAGACAATATTTGTCACAATCCAACATTGGACCATCGTTGACGATGACTAATCAAGGTTGACCATGATTCAATAATATTAAACCCAAGGTATATAAACCTTAATATAAATATTATAAACACTAGAATAAACATAGTCGACCATGGCTGATTTTCATATTAAGACAATACTTGTCACAATGTGGTGTTGGACTATGGTTGAGAATGCTTAACCATGCTTGATTTTCAAATCGAGAGAATATTTGTTGCAATGTGACATTGAACAATGATTAACCATGGTTTATTCTCATATTGAGACAATATTCATCACAATGTGACATTGGACCATGGTTGGCAATGATTAAGACAATCCATGTCACAATGTGATGTTGGGCCATGGTTGACCATGTTTGACCATGATTGATTTTCATATTGAGAAAATCTTTGTCACAATGCGATGTTGGACCATGGTTGAATTTGGTTGGTTTTCATATTGAGACAATCATTGTCACAATGCGACATTCATGTTGGGAAAAATACTTAGGGGGGGCGGTGAAGCCGTATTTTAAAAACTCACAATAATAATTTTTCTTTTCTGAAATCTATACGCGACTTGACTGAACCCAACTAGCGTATATACGTAACTGTTCTAAAGGAAACTAGTGTATGCCCAGTAAAATTTGTAAACCAACTCATTCTTTATCTATTAAACTTTGTACCAGAATGTAAGAGATTTATCAAGCATTTGATAAGTAGTAAACATGTGCAGAACAGAATAAAGTAAAACACACATGAACACCAGGATTTAAGGTGGAAACCCAATGTGGGAGAAAACCATTGTTGTTGTTGTCTCAGTCTCCAAAACTTATTACATTCATGTACTAGTATGGACTCATACCAGTACGCAGGCACCCACCTGTTGAATGCTACAACCTTCACTCGTTCTCCAACTCCTACTGGAAGGGAGCTCCAACCCCCTGATCTGATCACCAACTACTACTGGCATGAAGCTTCGACTTCCTCACTGAAGGCTCCAACCCTAAACAACATCCATGGACCACGTTTATTCAAATTTTCAGACTGGATCCAATACCAACACTTATGCTCAATCATCATTGTAAATCAATCATCAATCTCTGACACACAGAATCAACCAATCACTGAAACCCAAACAACTAATACATAACCAAAGCTTAACCAATCAATTGAAACAGTCATATCACTATAACCAGTACAAAGAAATGAGCTCAGAATGCTGCATCAACATAAAGAATCAACTGCAAGCTCGATCATTCATTTTCCAAAATGTATATGCTACTTCACTTAAGGAAACTCGTGCACATATGCAATTTTTTTAGAGAGAAACCCGCGTATAGATCTTAATATACTGAAAACTGAAAATTTGGCCATTGCAATTTCTTAAAAGAACATTGAATCACACTCAAATCTACTGCAACACTATGAACCAATAACAGAAACTATCTCTAATCTTCAATCACAATTAGCAAGTAATCATAACATTATTCAATCAATTAATACCCAAATTCAACTTCATCATTCAATCATATATATGTCAGACATTATCACTCGACACAGATCAACATGAGGACAACATTGATAGACAGCAAAGAAACAGTAGCACTGAACAGGTTGAGCGGTCATTTATGAATAGACATTCCTTACTTTATATACACGACTTTGCATAAGTGAACCCCCATGTATACGTTCTTTTCCTGAAACCAACCAATGTATAGCCCTGCAAGTTTTGACCTAAAATTGTGTAGCTCTTCAGAAATACAGAAATACCTGGATCATAATAATCAAAGATAAAAACATGCATCAATACTTAGATCCAGTCAATCTTTGAACAGATCATACAATGAACAGTCATTTCAGGTCTCATGATCTTGATCCATCATTGTATTCATCGACACATAATTATTTCAGATCAATGTGACAATTATGGCCCTTACAATGCAAATATACTTCAGATTGAAGTATTCATCAAAACCCTTTCACTTTCACACTTAGCCCTTTGATCTTCACTTCTTTATATATTTTAGCCCTTATCCAATACCACGGGTCAAAACAACATTAGTGCCAGTGGTAATATTTGATAGGATCAATATTTGTTGTCGCGCTCATTACTATGGGCCAATACCTTGGTAAGGAACCCTATTATTTAGATTACCATGATACAAAAACCATACGCTACTTTTATTCACTGAACCCGCGTGCATATGCGACTTGGATTAACAGAACCAGCATATAGATTTTGAACTTCCAACTTTATCATTTCTCTAAACTGAATCTTCTGAACTATCATGCATTCTATCACATCTGTATTCATTATGGTATTATGTTGTATTCATTTTTTTACCTCTGAACCGACCTATGAATTCTGTTACAAGTGAATTGTCATCAAGGACAACACATGCATCATAATGCCAACAATCTCCCCCTTTGGAATTGATGGCAACCACTTTAGTGTTTGGTCCCCACAACTTGTAAATAACATCAAGCCAAGCACCAAGCCATTAAAAAACATCAATATAATCTCCAAACACCAAGCTACTCTCCCCCTTTGACATCAAGGGCAAAGGGATGACCAACCCCCTAAGAACATGTTGAATTCTCTAATTAATGATCCCCCTGAGCACATGTTGAAATCTCTAACAGATGTAAAATGATTTATATGACTCTATGGCTATGACCTTCCTATCACCTAGGACCCATAGTTACATCAATCACCCAACCAAGTGGGATTACATATTTGACATCATCTCAAAAGTCCATACATGATTGAATATGACAATTATTACATCATATGTCTTTACATGACCTTTACATCAAATGATATACATGACATTTAAAGACCAAAAGATCTTAAAAATAGCATAATTCAACAACCAGAATGCCAACAATGCATTATATTTTGCAAGGCAACTGCTTCCCCTGAACCTATGCTACATGTTCATTTTGAACAACACATTCATCAAAGCATCTTCATCAATTAGAGAAATATCAATGAGAAAAACATAACTCAATACCATATCAACAAACTATACCCATCAACACCAGACCAATAAAAATCAAATCATAGCTGTCAGAGGCTAATCTTGAGTTCATCCCATTGTTTTTCTATCATAGAAAAATATACGCTACTTTCGGCAAAGAAATGTGTGTATATATGCAAATATACATCATGCAACTTGCGTATAGCCAACAACCTTCTGAATTTTCACATGTAGACTAAGCAGATTGATTTAACAGCAAAGTAAAATAGAGACAACTCCTAGTTTCTTTCTGAGATATTCAAACGATTCTCTAGGAAGAGGTTTATTAAATATATCAGCAACTTGTTCTTTGGAGGGAACATACTCCAATTTAACCTTTTTTCTCAAGCACTTGTTCTCATAGAAAGTGATACTTAATATGAATATGCTTTGTCTTGGAGTGCATAACAAGATTTTTCGAAATACTAACAGCACTTGTATTATCACATAGGATTGAGATAGGTGGAGAACATTTGATTTGTATATCCTATAATGTTTGCATCATCTAGAGAAGTTGTGTGCAACAAGATGCAGCAACTACATATTCTTCTTCTATTGTAGATAAGGCAATGGAACTTTTTTTCTTGTTGAACCAAGATACCAATCGGGGCCCCATGTACAATGCACCTCCACTAGTGCTTTTCTGGTCATCAACATTTCCAGACCAATCCGCATTTGTGTATGCATGAAGGGTAAGATTTTCATATTTATGATACCATATACCAAAGTCTTGTGTTCCTTGAAGATATTTGAATATTCTATTTACTTCCTGAAGATGTGATTCCATTGGATTGGCTTGGAAATGTTCAACAATCCTAACTGCATGCATGATATCTAGTTTTGTACCTGTTAGATATAGTAGACTTCCAATCATATACTTGTACTTTGGTTGGTTTACAGTAGGAGAATCATGATTAGAACTGAGGCTTCATCCTGTTAGCATGGGATTACATACAAGTTTTCATTCTTCCATCCCATACTTCTTCATAATTTGCTTGAGATCTTTTGTTTGTGAGAGAAAGATGTCATCTTTTTCTTATTGCGCTTGTAGACAAAGAAAATAGGTTAGTTCCCCAAGTAAAGATATTTCAAATTCTTGTTGCATAAGGGAAGTAAAGTTTTGACTCATAGATTCTTCATTACTTCCAAAGATGATATCATTAACATGAACAACAATAATTAGTGGTTTATCACCTTCATTTTTTGTGTACAAGTCATTGTCTGAGGATCCTTTTGTGAAACCTTGTTGTTGAAGATATTTTTCAAGATGATAATACCATGCTTGTGGAGATGGTTTTAGCCAATATAAAGCCTTTTTGAGTTTGCATACAAGATTTTCATCATTCCCAAAAATGAATCCTTCTGGTTGTTCAATATATACTTCTTCTTCTAAATATCCATTAAGAAAAGCATATCTTAATGTATCCATTTGATAAACTTTGAAATTTTGAAAAATTGAAAATGCAAGAAAAATTCTTATGGCTTTAAGTCTGGCTATTGGTGCAAATGTTTCTTCAAATTCTATACCTTCTTGTTGATCATAACCTTTACAAACAAGTCTAGGTTTGTTCTGAATGACCTCTTCATTTTCATTCAACTTATTTTTAAATATCAATTTTGTCCCCATAACATTTTTATCATGAGGCCTTGGAACCAATTCCCAATCATTCTTTTCAATTTGATCAAGTTCTTCATTCATGGCCTTAACCCAACATTCATCTTTACTAGCTTGATTTACATTTTGTGGTTCAATGGTGGATAATAAAGCTAAATAACTAGAATATCCTACAAGTGTTCTTCTTGTTTGTACCCCATATTCCTTTTCTCCTGGAATTTGAGTTTCTATATGGTTCTTTTGAACATACCTGGATGGAGGCTTTTCTTTTTCTGATGTATCTTCTTCTATTGCTTCATTAGTTTCTTCTTCTATATCATTACGATTTGATGTGGGAAAGAATTCATCATCATCATCCTCTTTTGTTGATGGTACATTTTTAGGCCCTGTGCATGCTTCATCAATCACAACATCAATGCACTCAACAATTTTCCGAAGTCTCTTATTGTAACATTTGTATCCTTTACTTCTAGATGAGTAACCAAGAGGTATTCCTTTATCTTCTCTTGCTTCAAACTTACCAAGTTTTACATCATTATTTTTTATGAAACATTTGCTTCCAAAAACTCTAAAACGATGTATAGTGGGAGGCTTACCATACCAAAGTTCATATGGAGTTTTATCACTATTCACACGAACATGAGCCTTGTTGAGAATATTTACTGCAGTATGTGCAACTTCACCCCAGAAGGTTTTAGGAGTCCCATCCTCATCAAGCATAGCATGATCCATTTGCTGAACAACTTTGTTGCTTCTTTCTACCATGCCATTTTGTTGAGGATTTTTAGCTACATAAAATTGTCTTTTATGCCATGTTGTTAACATAAATCAAAGAATTCATATGATATGTACTCTCCTCCTCGGTCAGATCTAAGAAATTTGATTTTTAGATCTAATTCATTTTCAACTAATGCCTTGAAAACTTTAAATTTATCTAGTGCTTCATATTTGTGTTTCAAAAGACTAACCTAGCACATTCTAGAAAAATCATCAATGAATAAGATATAGTATTGTTCTCCACGAGGTGACTTTTTCCTTACTGGTCCACACAAATCAGTATGTATAAGTTCAAGAGTCTTACTTGCTAATCCTTCTTTGCCATTGAATTGAAATCTGGTTTTCTTACCGAATTGGCATGACTTACATATGGTACTTTCTAGTATGGTGATGTAAGGTAGATCACGAATAGCTTTGAGCCTGCTTGATTTGCTTATTTGAGAGAAGCTTAGATGTCCCAACCTTTTGTGCCATAACCAGTTTTCTTCTGCCTTCCCTAGGTAACATTGTTCTTGGCCACCTTTCAATATATATAGATTGGTCGGAGTTCTTGTTCCTTTTATTATGGACTTTCATGTGTTAAGTTCACGAACTACACATTCTTGTGATTGGAATACAACCTCATTTCCTTGATCACAAATTTGGCTAACACTCAACAAGTTATGCTTTAATCCATCAACATACATAACATTACCAGCTTTAACTTTTTCTTTTAGAAAAATAGAACCATTACCTTTAATGACAACATGTGAGTCATTTCCAAAAGTGACATTATTTTCTTTCTCTGAAGCATTGTATGAAATAATTTTATCCTTATCACCTATCATGTGTTTTAAGCATCATCTATTAATGTACCATTGATTTTCTTGTCCTTCTGCAAAAAATGTTATGCCACAGCTTTGAAACTATAACTCCTTCCTTTTCCATACCTTGGAGCTTATTGATAGTTCCTCCTTTTGAGATGTTGGTTGTAAGTTTCTCATGCATTCATGATTTTCCTGTCCAAATTTATTGCAAACTGAGCATTCAATTTCATCTATAAAAGGTGAGAAGGTATTATAAGAGTTATTCTTGACTCCTGTTTCATTCCTTTGTTTTTTTTCTTCTCTAGTCATGATAGTTTTGTATGCAACAAATTGAGCAGCATTATCACCAAAATTATGACATGAGAAACACTTTCCATTAAAGAAGAAATTTTTGTGACCATAGAATCTTCTGGTGTTGTTTACCTTTTGATTGGTGCTTATGTTGTTGTTCATCCTTGGATTGGAGTGAACATGATTTACCTGTGGAATGTCTTTATTCTTTTGTTGAGGACTTAGGTTTTGTTGACTAGGTTTTTCTGAATTAATGAAGCTTTGCTAGCTAATTATTACTGCATTACTGAAGCTTTGCTTATTAGTTTTTGTTGCATTTAGATAGTTTCTATTGGTGACTGAATAATATTCTGGTTGAGATGTTTCTCCAGTGTATCCAAGACATGTCTTCATAAGAGGAAAGTGTTGTACCTAGATAATTTGATCTAAGGTTTAAGATCCTTTAGAAAATCTAATATTCAGAGTTTTTATTTTCTCAAGTTCCTTTCTTAGACTTACTACTTCACATTCTAACTTCTCATTATGCTTTTCTTTTTCTATGAGTTGATGCTTCAAAGTATCTATGGCTACATTCTTTACTTCCAAGAAAATTTTGAGTTTAGTAATTTCTTCAAAGAAATCCTTTGTTCTAATGCATCCAAAAATTTATCATTAGACTCATTAGTATTTTTCTCAAAATCCATGAGTAATTTAAGATATTGATCAAATTCACCTTCTTCACTATTTGACAAGCCATCACTATCTTCATGAGTATAATAACTTCTTCTACTATCAAACTATCTCCTATTACCTTTTATAGAATCCTTCCCTTTGTCATGGTTCTCTTTATGAGGACATTTAGAAGCATAATGACCAACTGTACCACAAGAAAAAATTTAAGGGAAGCTTACCTCTGAATCTTTTGGTGCCCAGTTGAAGTTTCTTTACAAAGGTCACCTCATCTTCTTTTGATATGTATCTTGATTCCTTGCCTTCCTCCTTTTCTTTTCCTTTTGCAGATGCTTTAAATGTGGCTTCTCTAACTTCTAAGGGACCTCCTCTCCTCATTTCAAAAGCAGTTAGGATCCCATGAAGTTGAACAACATTAAGTGTTTGTAGATCCCGCTTCTCTTCAATGGCAGACACTGGACTTGAATTTAGGAGTTAGTGATCTTAAGATTTTCTCTACTAAAGTAGTGGCTTTTATTTCTTCACCCATATTTTTCATGCGATTTACAATCTCATCTATACGTAGAAAGAAACTAGTAATACTTTCATCATTAATCATTCTAAGAATTTCATATTGAATTTTGATCGTTTGGAGTTTAGCACTTTTTACCTTAGTATCGCCTTCATAGCTTTGAATGATTGTGTCCCATATTTCTTTTATTGTGTTTAGTTGCATAACTTTGACAAATTCTGATTTTGTCATACTTCCCAATAAAGCATTGACAACTTTGGCATTGGTTTCATACATCTTATTTTCTATTGCATCTATGGGAACTGCAACTGGATATTGGTGACCTCCTTCCACAATTTCCCAAACATCTACTCCAAAAGACTGAATATAGGATCTTCTTCTTGTCTTCCAATATATAAAATTATTTACATTGAAGAGTGGTGGCCTGATAGATTTCGATCTGTCTTGATTGCTCATCTTGGGAGATCTTGCTTCAAGCGATCAAGCTTCTTTCGAAGGACCTACTCTAATACCAATTGTTGGGAAAAATATTGAGAAGGGGGTCGGGGGGGTGGTGGTGAATGAGTATTTTAAAAACTCACAATAATAATTTTTATTTTCTGAAATGTATATGCAACTTGATTGAACCCAACTAGCATATATACGCGACTATTGTAAAAGAAACTAGCATATGCCCAATAAACTTCATAAAAATAGCTAATTCTTTATCTGTTAAACTTTGAACCCATAATGTAAGAGATTTATCAGGAATTTGATAAGTAGTAAAAAGGTGTAGAACAAAATAAAGTAAAACACACATGAACACCAGGATTTAAGGTGGAAACCCAATGTGGGAGAAATCCACCGTTGTTGTTATCTCAGTCCTCAAAACTTTTTAATATAAAAAAACTTCTTACATTCTTGTACTAGTGTAGACATATACCATTACGCAGGCACCCACCTGCTGAAGGCTAAAACTTTCACTCGTTCTCCAACTCATACTGTAAAACAATCATCAATCTCTGACACACAGAATCAACCAATCACTGAAACCAAAACAACTGATACATAATCAAAACTTAACCAATCAAGTGGAAGAGTCAGATCATTGTAACCAGTACACAAAACTAAGCTCAAAATGTTGTATTAACAAACAGAATCAACTGCAACCCTGATCATTCATTTGTAAAAATGTATACGCTGCTTCACTTAAGGAAACCTGCATGTGTACACACTTTTCTGGAGAGAAACCTGTGTATAGATCTTAATATACTGAAAAATGAAAATTTGACCACTGCAATTTCTGAAAAGAACACTGAATCATACTCAGATCTATTGCAGCACTCTAAACCAATCACATAAATTGTCTCTGATCTTCAATCACAATCAACAAGTAATCTTAACATTCTTCAATGAATTAATACCCAAATTCAACTTCATCCTTCAATCAAATCTGCTTCAGACATTATCACTCAACCTAGATCAACATGAGGACATCATTGAGAGACAGGAGAGAAACAATAGCATTGATCAGGTTAATCAGTCACTTGTGAATAGAAACTCCTTACTTTATATATGTGACTTTTCATAAGTGAGACGCGTTTTTCCTGAAACCAACCAGCGTATAAATCTGCAAATTTTGACCTAAAATTGCACAATTCTTTAGAACTTTAGAAATACCCTGATCATAATAATCTAAGATAAAAACGTGCATCAATAATTAGATCTATTCAATCCTTGAACAGATGATACAATTAATACTCATTTCAGGTTTCATGATCCTAATCCATCATTGTATTCATCGATGCATAATTATTTCATATCAATGTGACAATTATGGTCCTTACAATGGAAATATACTTCAGATTGGATTATTCATCAAAACCCTTTCACTTTCACACTTAGTTCTTTGATCTTCACTTCTTTATATAGTTTATCCCTTATCCAATACCACGAGTCAAAACTACATTACTGTCGGTGGTAATCTTTGACGGGATCAATATTCGTAGCCACGCTCATTATTATGGGCCAATGCCTTGGTAAGGACCCCTGGTATCTAGAATATCATGGTACAAAAACCATACACTAATTTTATTCACTGAACTCGCGTGCATACATGACATCGTACCATGGTTGACCATGGTTGACCACAGATTGATTTCCTTATTGAGACAATCTAAGTCATAATGTGAGATTGGAGCATGGTCGACCATGATTGACCATGGTTGATGACGGTTGACAATGGTTATCCATGGTTCATTTTCATATTAAGATAATCTTTGACACAACGCAGCCATGGTTATTAACCATGGTTGATTTTCATATTGACACAATATTTTCATAACGTGATGATGAAGTATGGTTTCTGATGATTTATTTTCATATTGAGACAATGATCAGTTGTCACATTGATAATGGTTTACCATAATTAATCTCGGTTAACCATTCTAATCATGTTTATCTTTAATGGGCTTGGTTGGCCATGGTATTAATTGAACATTATGGTAGTTTATGGTTGATCATGGTTGACCATTATCATTGATCATGGTTAACCATACTTGAGTAAGGTTGACCATGTTTGACCTGTTGAGAATTTAACAGGGCAAGGAATATGTTAATTCTGTTAACTTGATAATTTCTTGTGTTATCTTTTACTTATTAGCTTTATTCGTTATTATTCCAACGTGCAATGCATCAAACATCTACCAAAATAGTAAGAACAGTGATAGTATATAGGATGCAAGCGAGGGCCAAAACCCCTCCTCTTGAGGGGAAAACCCGTAAATTTCTTCTTTTCTTATATCTTTCAATTAATAAATACCATGACCTAGAGACTCAGACAAATACCCTCCAAAATATCTACCATGACCTCCTGTTGCAATATCTTTGACCTCCCAGTAGATAAGAAATTCTACTACCTAAAAATTGTTGCAACTACTATTGCTTCTCTAGGAGAGTTCGATCTACCTCTAATAGCCTTCCTCTTGAATTTTCTTGCCTTCCCTTCTCTTCTGCTTCAAAAATTGGATTACAACAGATCCTAGCGTAGAAACCCAAACTTCGATCTTCCCAAGAGAGATATATAAGGACGAGAAACACTTTGACTTCTTCACGTTTCCTTCTTGACTTCTTACTCTTCAAATAATAGATGAGTGAGTAAGTGATCCAAATGGAGGACGAGTTCCTCTTATATAGAGGCTTCTTCAAGTGTGGACGTGGCTCTTCATGTAGGCCAACTTGATCTTGGAGGCATTTTGACACTTTAAAGACAAAATATTTTTTTTATTTACAATTTACAATGTGCCCGTAAGGTCTTCAATATATGAAAATTACTCTTATACCTAGGAAAAACCCTAGAAGCACTCAATGGATGCTTGACCTATAAAATAAAATAACTTGAGCATGAAACCCATGCTCCAATAATAACAATAATTTATTTTTCATTTTATATTTACAAGAATACATTTCATACTTATGAAGACTGAACCTAGTTACACATTTTTCAACAATCCCTCTTAACTATGGAGGTATTCATAAGAGGTACATGGTCATTCTCAATCTGAAGAGATCTCATAAGAAGAGTTAGATTGGTAACCCATCTGTCTAACATCATATTAACCAAAATTGTCACATAGCAAGGCCTTGACTAACAACTCTATCTCTCTGCAAGGTTTGAGCACAATTATGGCTAGACCAATTCACAAAGTATGACCTTCCATTGTACTATTCTTATCTTGGGTATCTAATACTCAAAGAATATTGGTCCATGACTACTCATGTCTTGAATTCCCTACCACATTCTCAAAGAGTATTGAATACTAGATGGTTATCCAATCCTCCATTCTTTCTTCCCAAGTGAAGACAAGAATTTAGTGTCTATCTTTCCCTCTCAATTAGGGAGGACAAACCCACCAAAGCAAGCTTGTCCCTTAAGTATACAAGATTCTTGTTCGGAAGTGATTTCATCAGTATGTCAAGTACATGTTCGTCAATGGAGATATACCATAGTTACACCACGCCATTTTGTGCTAGCTCTCGAATATAGTAATACTTGTTGTTGATATTATTTTTCTTTCCATGAAACGCTGGATCCTCAGAAAACAAATACAACTAGTGTTATCACAAAGTATCACTGTATCGTTCATCGGTCCTTCAAACAAGTCGGATAGAAGATTCCTTAACCAAATTTTTTCCTTGCTTACTTCACACATGCTGCAACATATTTAGACTCAGCAGTACTCAAAGGAATGATGTCTTTCATTCTGCTCATCCATGAGACCATGGAGGATCCTAAACTAAAACATCCTCTTGTATTGCTTCTTCCATCCTATTCACTACCTCCCCAGTCAGATCCTGTGTACCCAATCAATTGGAAATTATTCCTTCTATCATATTTCAGACAGTAGTTGACAGTTCCTCGCAGATATATAATAATATGATTTGTTGTTATCCAATGATCATGCTTCAACTCCACTTGTAATTTACTTAGTACATTTACTGCAAAACATATGTATGGTCGAGTATTCACCAAGTACATCAATAAGACAATAAGTTTTCTATACCTGGAAGGATCCACAAGGCTTGATTCAGAACTCCTCAGTCTCTTCAAGTTTATGATCATCAGACTGGTTATAGGTTTACAGTCCATCATGTGGAACTTATTTAGAATCTCGATCACATACTTTCCTTGACCCAAATAGATTTCGTTCGGTCCTTGCCAGACTTCTAGTCCTAAATAGTAATTCATTAGCCCAACATGTCAAATCATGCTACCAATTGCTTCTTACATTCTTCAATTTGAACTTCTACATATGTCAAGAGAAGATCATCTACATATAGAAGAATAATTACAAGTTCATTATTTTCAAACTTAATATAAAGGTTCGAGTTAGCCAAAAAAAAATTGAAGCCAATTCTCTATAGGTATGCCTCCATTCTAGCATACTATGCCCTTGGTGCTTGCTTGAGGCCATATAATGCTTTCTTCAATATACAAACATATGCCTTCCTATATTTAAATTTAAATCCCAAGGGTTGTTCTATATAGACTTCTTCATCTATGGTGCCATTCAGAAATGCAGTCTTGACATCTATTTGGTGGATGTTCCATCCCATCGATGTTGCCAAAGAGACTAATGATCGAGTCATTGTATATCGTGTTGTCGGAGCAAATGTTTCTTCATATTCAATGCTTTTAAGTTGACAGAAACCTCTAGCCAAAAATATTGCTTTATACTTATCTATACTTCCATCAGTTGCATGTGTGATCTTATAGATCCACTTGGAAGTAACCACATATTTATCTTCGGGCCTAAGTACGATCTCCTAGACTCCATTCTTCATTATAGATTGATACTCTTCATTCATGGCATCCTTCCGTTCTCGATGTTCTACAACCTCTTTAAAGGTGGATCGTTCTGCTTCTATTAATTTTGTCATGTATTTAGCACACCCAGAATATTTCTTGGGTCTCTTACTTTCTCTAAATGATCCTTGCATTTCCCCATGACCTTCTGCAACAAGTAGTGTGGATTTCAACCAATTAGGTCTTTTCCTTGTTTCTAGAATGACCATGGGTTGAGCAGGTTCATTAGGCCCTTCTTCTTCATGGTGTGATTCTTCTCCTTCCTTTTCAACTTCCTCCTCAAATATTGGAATTTCTTCATCATCAGAATCTATAGAAAGTTCTTTTGACTTCTTGAATTCTATACTCTCCTCAAATATGACATCACAACTAACTTCAATGTGATGTCCATATTTCATATAGATTCTATAATATTTCAATGAGTTACTATACCCAACAAATATACCTTTCATGCCAGAAGGATCCATCTTCTTTATTTTGTCCTTTCGTATATGAATATACAAAGGAAACCCAAATATCTAGAGATGATCTATAGACGTCTTCTTTCCAGTGAACACTTCCCACAGAAACTTAGGTAGATCTTGATCGTATAACATTGCTTTTACACTTTCTTCAATAGATCTATTCTTTGTTTCTGCAACTCCATTTTGTTCAGGATTGTATCGGAATATCAGCTCCCTCTTAACCCAGACTCCTCACAGAATGCTATAATATCTTTGGATGTATATTCTCCTCCATTATTAGATCTTAGCATCCTTATTCTTATTTCTATAAGATTCTCCACTTTAGCCTTGAATTCTTGAAATTTTATAAATACTTCATCCTTGGTTTTCATTAAGTAAACCCAAGTTTTTTCTTGAATGATCATATATGAATGTGACATATTATAGATGGTCTCCAAGTGATTTTGGAGCCATAGGATCACACACATTAGAGTGAATGAGATCCAAGATTTCTTTCGATCTTGAAGCACTACTTCCATATGGTCTCTTGGTATTCTTGCCCAAAGAACATCCCTTGCAGACACCTTCATGATCTTCCTTTACATTCGGGACTCCATCTACTATGGAACTTAAAGTTCGAAGTTTTTTGAAATGTAGATGACCAAACCTTCAATGCCAAAGTTCACACGGACTAATATCAGTGTGAAATAGGGCTTGGTTTACAAGAGATATTAATATGTAAATCCTTCCTTATTGGATACCAATAACTTTAGCTTGATCTAAGCTTGAGTCTTTCCCCAAACAACCACTTTACCATTAATGAAGGCTACTCTATATCCTTTATCTTCTAAACTTGAAATAGAAACTAAATTTTTGTGCAAACCTAGAACAAATAGAATGTTGTTGAGGTTGATGTTGCTTCCATCTTAGAGTTTTATGGAATTTGATCCAATGCCCTTCACAGGATATATTTTGTTGTCTGCAAGTTCCACAGAGTAAGCAGATTTTCCTCTTGATAAGGTTTTCAATCGGTTGGAGTGGCCAGTCATGTGCTTTGATGCACCACTATCAATTACCCATATGTCTTCATCTTGGAATGTACCAGAGAGATCCAAGAAGAGAATTTCATCCCTTTCATTGATTCATGCTTTCTTTGAAGAGAATAAGAAACTCCATGCTTCCTTGATACCTTTCTTGAGTTGGCTTGCAATTTTCTTGATGACCTTGTTTATTGTAGAGGAGATCTTCATGATTCCCTTAGAGAACCAAAGCTTTGAAACCATGTTGAGAATTTGATGCGGGAGCATCCAGCACTCTTCATTAAAAGAGGAATCCAAAGTGGAACAAGGAGGACGTGGACCATCGGAGCAGAACATGGGATAAATTCTGTTATAAATAGACCTGGTTTAATGGAATGGATAAAGTCTCTAGAAGACTTATTTAATGTAATATTCCATATGTATGCATGTAGAGAAATTAGTTGAGAGATTTGAGGAAAGGATGTGATCGGATCCTTCACAGTGATCCGATCTAATGTTCCCTTATATATATATATATATATATATGTATATATATATATATATATATCTATATACATATATATATATATATATATATATATATATATATATATATATATATAGATATATATATATATATATATATATATATATATATGATGATGATGAACCTGCGTGTTCAATACGGGTGAGACAAACAATAATAGATAGAGAGTTGTAAGCTGAGTGAGCAAAATGTAATCGATTGGGAGCTTGTTCTAAGGATGAAATGCCTTAGCATGTAATTGTCGTGTATAATATAAAAGTGTGTTCAGTGTTGATATTGTATACCTGTGTGTTGTATTTCTTGAACAGTCTAAGTATGCATGTTGTAGTATTGATCGACCATCAATCACAGATCAACGGACAGTAATGGCAGAAGTTAAGGAATCGCTGGAAGCTGATCTGGATCGTTAGATCGACAGATCAAGAGATCGATGGTCATCGCATGGTGAAAGAGCGTGGAAGATAATCGGTGAAGAGTGGGTTTTAAATAGTAGAAGCTGTATTTTGGGTGGTCTCAAACCCATAAATGGTATTGAAGGGTGATGTCGGGTAGGGGAAGCCCTATACAATGGTTAAGGGGCGTGAAGCTGGACATTTTTGGTAAAATATAGGATAAAGACTCCACTGAATGCACAGATCGTGAATTGTAATAGGTTGAGTCAAAGGGTAGTCCGCTGGAAAACAATGTAAAGAGATGTAACTAGGTTGGCTTGCACAAGGGGTCATGGGCCAAGGGAGGGTATAAATAGAATGGGGCTCTATGAGTAGAAGCAGTAGGATTTTGATAGCAAGGAATGTAATGGGTACTTGAAGTAAGGATTGAAAGTGTCTGTAAATCTGAGTCCAGGGATAAGGGTAGTAGGTAAAGGCTCTATAGCTGTGTGCACAGAGACCCAAAAAGTCCATAGCTATGTGCGTGAACCCCTGCAACTGAGTGCGTAGGGTAGATCTGGATGTATTGGTGAAGAGTAATAATAAACATAAGTTTGCTTCTGTAATTAATGTGTTATCGCACCTCTGTCTTTATGGTTTACCTTTCTATATCTATTTAATGCAAATGTGATGAATATATGCGAATTTGGGTTCAATTTTTGCGAATGAATTATGTTGGTTAAATGTTTTCTTAAAGACCATGTTGAATAATTATGAATCATAAATAGCACATGAATAAGAAAGACATAATCACCCTGGATCAGTGCAAAGGCCAAGTAGCGCAGAGTTATAGATCAGTGTGCAAACCCTCTAGTACCCATCTAGACATCCCCAGGGTGTGGAAACCTGGTTCCAGCACCCTCCCCTACTACCTCAGGTGAGACCTCAATCCGCGCTCCGCGGGCTGTTACCAAAAGGGCCGGTAGCTGTGGGATTTTTTTGGCTAAATAACTCATCCGAACCTGAGTCAGGCCCAAACAAGCCAACAAATGGTTCCATTGTCAGGACTGGGATCTACCTAAGGGGTGTCTAATGTGGGAACATTGGAATCCTACAAAAGAAAGAACTCAAATACTGGTGGGATTTGAAGCTTCGTGAGTTCGCGGTTCAGGAAAACAAAAATTCGTCGATAATGGAGGAACAGTGGTTGGATTGCTATATATTCACAGACATACATGACATATTCTTCATAACATTCCTGATAGAATTATGCAAGTGGATCGCAAAGTTAGCTGATAGCATGGAGAGGTGCAGGTTGGACCAGCCCATAGTTTGGACTCTAGAACTAGTGAGAAGTCTGGAAGCCAACGAAGATAGGCTTGCATGCATGGTAGACCACTGGTTAGATTGGGTCATTAGGGGATTTATCACTGAATTCGCGATAGATACAACCATAAGTTACAACGAAGTAGAAAGGAACTTTCTCCAAGGACCACAGGGTAGGTGCATCAAATCATTGAATACCTGGATTAAGATGTTGTTGTTTGAAAAACAGATTTTGCGCATGTATTGATGTCTGCGGTAACGTGGAGGGGAAATGGTTATTGAAGAACAGAAGAAGTAGAGAACAACCCGTTGGTTTCTATCTCGTGGGAAAGCGATGAGGATCTCGCTAGGTTCTCACTGGGGAGTGCGGTCCGATTGATTAAAGAACACTTCCCACTGATACCACCTCCGTCTATGCCGCCACCCACTTCACCCATGTCCATTCCATCCACACCAACACCTTCGCCACCTCCTCCACCACCAAAGGCTAGGATGGCAACCGCAATCAAGTTACCAACATTCCAGGGTGTAGGGAATGAAGAGCAAAGTCGGTTCTAGTTTGTGATAAAATCTGTATGGGATGCGCAAGGTGTAACAAATGAAAACATTAAGAAGGCTACGCTGGTCAGTGCACTGCAGGACCATGCCCTAACATGGTATATAAAATACTCAACCAACCATCTAGGTGAGGGGGTAGCGGCAATCCAGGATGCGCTAAATAAAGAGTTTGGCCGGCCAAAGTCTGAAGCCCAGTCAGTCATTGGATTCAAGGAGACAACAATGTTGCCTAGTGAAACTCCATGGGATCTGGACTAGAGATTGAAGAGTGCTATTTGTGAAGCTAACATGACTTTAATAGATGGGCAGCATTCCGCATGGTTTGCGGCATCCTTGATGCCCTAGTTGAGGATGGCTCTGTCACAACACAAGATTTCAACCTAAGCTGAGGCACTGGACACAGCAATGACGTTACACGTGACCCCAATACCAAACCCAGGGTTGGGAGTTTAGTAGATCCACGCGCAGCTTCAAAACTTGAGCCTGGAAGTGCAAACTCTGAAGCAGGGAAGAATGTCCCGATCAGAGGTATGCCCGGAGGTAGGCTGTATCAAATGTAAGAGCCAAACGCACGACAAGGACCATTGTCTAGGTTTCTTGAACTACCTGACAGAGGGAGGCCCGATGCCATTAAAGGTGGAGGTACAAGCAGGGACAAGTGCTTTGTCTATACTTTGGTGTGCAATTTTCTAGGTAGGAAGAAAGCATGTCATGGATAGCTGCCACCTATTTCCGAACTTACAACAACCCCCTCAACACTTATTTTGTAACTTCTGCAAAACAATGGGTCATGAGGAAAGGGATTGCTGCATGTTGATTGATCAACCTCCTAAGTATAGGATGCGAATAGAATCACACGAATAGGACCCAGCTGCACCATTTGCACGCGGGGGATTCCTGATGCACAGATGGGGCCGCAGGGGATGGGGGCCCAGATGGGGTCGTGGATAGTTGATATGTTATAATTGTGGTGAACAAGGACATTACGCTCGGAATTGTACAAATCCAACTAAGGCCTGTTGTCCGTCATGCTACCAGTTTGATCATGATGCAATCGATTGCCCTGCGCTACTCACTCAACTACGGGAAAAAGGAGTGCTTCCAGCCAGCCCCACCCAGAATGTCCACATCATGAAAGCTGAACCCCGCGCTAAAGACCCCAACATAAACATGATGCTCAAAAGCAGCGTAGCCATAGGGGAAGATAAGGGGAAGAAGCTAGAAGAAGATACGTGGGTTCGGAAGGCTCCCACAAAACAACCAGAATTTTATTTGGCACAAGCAAAGGAAACCTTTTTGGAGGCTAAGAAAAAATTTGCAGAAGCATCGACTTCGGGTAGTAAAGGGCAACCGGAACTGGACCAAGAATGGTCTTTGATAACTACCTTCTTAAAAACTAGTATGAAGCTCCTAAGGGATGCTAATGTGGTGAAAGGATTACAAGAACTAATAAATGGATGTGCTGGGGTAGACGAACCACGCCTGATCTGCAAATTGGGCAAACAGGTTTTCCGTACTGGTCAGGAGATGCGACTGACCGTCCAGATTGGTGACTATGAGATGGATCAGGTCGTGTTAGATCTGGGGTCTGACGCAAATGTCCTACCAAAGTAGACTTGGGAACGCATGGGTAGGCCTACGCTATAGTGGTCCGCAATCTAATTACGAATGGCTAACCAACAAAATATTCTACCTATAAGAAGTTTGGCAAGGGGTTACTGTGGACATCGATGGTGCCAACATGCAAGAAGATTTTGAGGTCATTGAAATCGTGGATGACAGTAATCCATATCCATCATTACTAGGGATAGATTGGGCAACAAACATGAATAGAATCATCAACCTTAAGAAATGAAAAATGATCTTTGAAAATAATTCTCTTCGAGTAGTGATTCCATTGGACCCAACTAAAGGAACACGTTATACTGAGCCTGTTCACAACGACGGTAGTGATGGGGAACTAGATTGTATCTATCAGCTCACGGCACGAAAAAGTGATAGGGTGAATCCAACAGTGGACGATCAACTCTCATGGGACCGCGATAGCTCTTGCACGTCAGATTTGGATGAAGAATTGAATGATGGCAGAACCGCCTGCATGAAGTAACCACATTAAATTGCAACAGGATGGTTGCGACAGGAGCTGTAGAACCATCCACGAAGGAAGTTGAAAAACTAGTTGCTCCAGTGAGATTGCAACTAGGTGCACCAATATTGTCTACAGTAGCTCCCCAAATGACCTTGGCTTCAGCAAAAAGGGTAGTCATATTAAAGAAAAGGAAAAAGCATGGAGGTCACAGACAGATGCAGGTACAAATGGCCCGACAAGCTAAGAGAAGCAGCTTAAAGTGCAGCGGGTCACTAGTGGCCAATGACAGCATCCGCAAGAACTTAAGGGGCAGCCCAGATTGTAGTCGTCCAGTAACACAAACCTCTTGGAAGTTGCAAATATCGCAACGTAAATGGGTCTGGAGTCAGCAATGGAAGAACGCTCAAAGGAAGCCGGATAGCTGCAAACCCCACATAGGGTCGAAAGACCAAAGAGTGATATATGGAAATGGATTCAGTATAATGTCACACCACGACATGCACAATAGTGTAACCCCTCTGCACCCCAGGCAATTCGGACCGCGTAGGGACAATCGAGTTAGGACCCTACTGTCATGTCTGCGCACACATCCTTGGAGTGTAAAAAGGGTTAAGCGAGTGACTGAGCGATGCTCACAGCCTGGGCTGGTAGGGACGTTACAACGACACACCAGTGGTGTGAACACCTGACTAAGGGTTGACGCTACAGTCTCAGCACCCCGAGCAGTTAAAAGAAGGTGTGGGACTATAAACAAGGCTGCAGAAAGTGAGTCTGGTGAAGCACTTTCCCCCCAATTGCAGCAGTGTCCGAGGGACTGTGCTACTGTGCAAACCAATCCAGAGATGACCGTTAGCACCACTATTCATGACAAGGACTTTACGTTATGGCAGGAAGGAGAGGGCGGCGGACCTTTAAAGTGAAAGTTCCAAGTTGGATCTACTAAGATCTACCAAGAGAACATTAGCACTACGCTCGAAAAGAAGGTAAGAAAGACGTTCAAAATTTTGGATTTATTTTACGATCGAGGCACAGCACAGGTATATGGGCACTATACATCAAAGCGGAGTAGCAAGCATTTGAACCCCAGACACCTCATGAGTACTATGGACCGAACCTGAGCACGATTTATGGAAGAACTGCAGTTGAATCCAGAAGAGCCAGAAGGTGAGAGTCGGGTGCTAGGGGTTCCAAAATCCCCACATACACCGTGAAAGAAGAAGACTAAGCAAAAGACTAGAATAGTTTGAGCCTCATCACAATTCACCAAGCAATCCACAGCCAATAAGGGAAAATTAGTTTCCACTGAGATTGAGGAGGATGACGATGCTCTTGAAGAGTTGCTTGACTAGATAGATGCGCAGGCTGAGGAAGAGGTGGATGCATTCCAACTCCCATCATTACCTCCATATCTTTCTCCATGGCGAGGGTCCACCAAGTTACCCAAGGACATAGATGTTGTGAAGGCTGAGCTTCAGACCTCGCTTCTTCCAGATGACATAAGGTTTGAAGGTTTGCCATTGGGACATGTTCTGAGCCTCAAGTTTGAAGATTGGGACCTGAACAACCACGATAAGTTCCCTGAGCTAGCCGAAGACATGTTATTACCGTGGGTATGGCTACTAGGTGTGGAGAAGGCAGGCATCCTCAACCTCAGATGGCTACCACATTACCACCACGTGACTATTGCCACATTTGTAACCTGGCAAATACTCTACCTAGTACATGATGGGTTGTTGTGGTTGGAAGAGTCGATCCCGATCACAGCTGAGCTAATCTACCGAATAACACACCTACCGCTGAAGGGGCATGAACCCACTGACACCCCAGGAACCAGTAGCGAGGTAGGGCTCTCCGAAGCAACAAAAACATGATATCAGCGGGAGAAAGGTAAGCGCGGATATATCATAGCTAGCATCAACGACCAAGCCATCCGAGTGGCTACCCATCTCCTTGTTTGTAAACTCATGAGGAAATGTCGTGCAGACGAAGTACCCGCTTCTGTCATTGCACTGGCTAGACAATGTGTTGAAGGGGTGCAGTTCAATTGGGCACAGTTCTTATGCAACGAATTCCTGACCAACTGTCAAGAAGCTCAGGACAAAGGTAAGACATTTCACTATGCATGGTTGCTTTTGTCAGTTCTCTTGGTTACAGGCGAGCTACCATAGGATAGCTAGTTCCCCGGCATTACAGATGACCTCCTGGAGGCGGTGCGGTATATGGCGTTGGGCGATACTAGGGAGGCGACAAGGGTTTTTTCAATTCGCACTTTCCAGACCTCTATGGAAGGAAGTATAAGGACAAGGATTGCTCGATGACCGTGAATGTCTCCAACAATCTATAATAATTTCCAGAGCACGACCGAGTTCAAAGCCAACATGCATCAGTTGTACATCCGAGCACGGAAGGATCTGGAACAGTCCTGGGTCGCACTTCTATTCATGGCAATAGATGAGGCAATTTACGTAGTTTTAGCAGCATGGCCACTCGAATGGCGTGCCCCAGACAAGGTCATCCTCGACCAAATCACCGTGCAATAGCAAAAGAAGGACCGATAGCAGCGGCTCATTCTCTTGGTAGAAAAATCACGTCAGGAACAACAGATGGCCTTGCAGCAAGACATGGCTAGGGATCTGCCAGTAAAATAAATCACGTAGGACAAGTATTGAAGTCTGACCAAGAAACAGAGACACAAGACCATGCGGACCAGGCAAGCAATCGCACACACAGAACTCACCAACTGCCCAGAAAAAGTCCAAAATAGCGAAGGCCTTGGACAAAGAATTCACAGCAAGTCCTACCGCTACTAGTGCCTTGTCCACTCTAATTACGGAGTTAACAATTGTGTTGGGGGAGATCAAGCTGCAATTGGAGGCAATGCAAGTGCACTCTCTAGGCAGAGTCCTCTTCAATGACAATGCAAGTGCAGCTGAGCAGATGATGCACACGCCCACACCGAATACTGTACAATTTCCAACCAATGTTATCCTAGCCAAAAACACCGGTGACGACCATAGTTGGGAGTTAAATCTGACTGCCCTACCCGGGGTGTCACTCTACCAATTGCAAGAAGGCATTATTAGCGAACTCCGGGCTCAGGAAAGTTTCTCCCTTCACACCTTAAGGGAACAAAAAACCGAGTTAAAACATGTAAGTCTTCAGCATGCTGCCTTGGTTGAACGCTATCAGTACATTGAACAAGCCATAACAGAAGCATGCAACATGGTTCTGGCATTAGATATCCCCGTGGACCTTCCAACTGTTACCAAGGTTCAACACATGGCCGTCAGAGCCCACATGGCCCAAGAGGCAGCTGTAAAAGCACACGGGGAATTGAATCAACAAATAGCAGAGCTCAGACTACAGGCGCAGCAACCATTGGCAAACCAGGAGCAACGTCGCGCAAAAAACCAAGCAGGTATAGAAACAATGAAGTGCGCTATCCGTGAATATTCAGGGGTCTTAGATCAGTTGATTGGTATACTTACATCTCTCCAAGAGGACCCCACCATACAACACAAAGAAGCTGAGGTGCATGCCCTAGAACAGGCCTATGATACCACTCGCGGTGATGCATAGATGGTCACTCTCACACAACGACTGGCTAAAATGCGGGAGGCCAAGGTTGTCAAAGCCCAAATGAATGTTGCACAAAAATAAGAGGGAGAGCTTAAAGAATGGATGCAGTCATGGCTTGATGAAGCCTTTGCCATCTCTACAACAATTGAGGCCAAGTTAGCACACATGCAGGTAGTTTGCAATTCCGAGCAGGCAAGTCCAACTGACATGGATGCATCTATGACTCGAGTGGAACAGGTACAACGGATCGCCGCAGAATTTGTTGAAGAAACACGTGTTGTGCAGAAGTTAGTAACCAACCTCTATGAGAAGATCACTGTGCTAGCTGAGTGACTCGAGACGAGTCACGATGATTGTGTTGGGGGACTGTTGGGTAGCAGAAGCCCCACGCAATTTTTAAGGGGTGTGAAGCTAGACATTTTTGGTAGAATATAGGATAAAGACTCCACTGAATGCGTGAAGCGTGAATTGTAATAGGTTGAGTCAAAGGGTATTCCGCCCGAAAACAATGTAAAGATATGTCACTAGGGTCGGCCTGCATAGGGGATCGTGGGCCAAGGGAGGGTTATAAAGAGAGTGAGGCTCTATGAGTAGAAGGAGTAGGATTTTGATAGAAAGGAATGTAATGGGTACTTGAAGTAAGGATTGAAAGCATCTCTAAGTCTGAGTCGAGGGATAAGGGTAGTAGGTAGAGGCTCTGCAACTGTGTGCACAGAGGCCTAGAAAGTCTGTAGCTGTGTACACGAACCCTTACAGCTGAGTGCACAGGGTAGATCTCGATGTATTGGTGAAGAGTAATAATAAAGATAAGTTTGCTTCTGTAATTATATTTTATCGCACCTCTATCTTTATGGTTTACCTTTCTATATCTGGTTAACGCAAATGTGATGAATATATGCGAATCTAGGTTCAATTTGTGCGAATGAATTATGTTGGTTAAATGTTTGCTTAAAGACCTTGTTGAATAATTCTGAATCATAAATAGCGCATGAATAAGGAAGACATAATCACCCTAGATCATTGCAAAGGCAAAGCAGCAAGGAGCTGTAGGTCAATGCACAAACCCTCTAGTACCCATCTAGACATCACTAGGGTGCGTAAACCTGGTTCCAGCACCCTCCCCTACTACCTCGGGTGACACCTTAGTCCACGCTCCATGGGCTATTTCCGAAAGGGTTGGTAGCTACAAGATTTGTTTAGCTAAATAACTCATTCGAACCTGGGTCAAGCACAAACAAGCCAACAAGTGAGCACTCAATTCCATTAGCCGCTCAAAACGTAGCAGTGAGGAGGACAGAGGAAACCGATTTATCGAGCAGTTAATCCTTGTGCTATTTGTCCACCTGAAATTGATGTGGACCATCGTACCCACCAGGTGAAAATCGACGGTGGAGGATCAATGCTTAGTTTCGTTGATCAGGTGTAACATCAACCATGGAGCCGGGAAAGTAATGGATGGCGAAGATCGATAGATCAGAGTTCAGAGGAGTAGCACAGCTGAAAAGCAAAGGATGAGCAAACCCTACCATAATTATAGATGCGGTCTTATATATTTTGAAGTCCAACCCAAGGGTTCAAGTGGGGCTTTCCCTTGTTTTTGTGTTTCCTATGTATTGCATCAAATTGGTGCGGTCCCGGTTTTTAACAAAAATTGATTAAGTTGGGTTCTTTTGGTTTAAAGGCTTATGGCCTAAGCGAATGAATAATTCTTCTGATAGGTTTGTGAGGCCATAACCCACAGGCCTCAGGTTCGAAATTTATAAAGAAAGGGGAAATTGGTATACCCCAAAATTTATAAAGAAAGGGAAATTGGTTCGATAGGTTTGGAAGGTAAAGAATTGCTGGAAGTTGATCTGGATCGTTGGATCGACACTTCAACAAATTGACGGTCATTGCATGGTGAAAGAGCGTGGAAGATAATTGGCGAAGAGTGGGTTTTAAACAGTAGAAGTGGTATTTTGGGTGGCCTCAAACCCATAAATGGTATTGAAGGGTGAGCACCCGATTCCATTAGCTACTCGACATGTAGCAGTGAGGAGGAGAGAGGAAACCGCTTTATCAGGTGGTTAATCCTCGTGCTATTTGTCCACCTTAAATTGATGTGGAGCGTCGGATCCACTAAGCGCAAATCGACGGTGGAGGATCAACGATTAAATTTGTTGATCAGGTGTAACATCAACTGTGGATCCGGGAAAGTAATGGATGACAGAGATTAGCAGATCAGAGTTCGGAGGAGTAGCGCAGCTGAAAAGCAAAGGATGAGAGGACCCGACGATAATTATAGATGTAGGCTTATAGATTTTTAAGTCCAGCCCAAGGGTTCAAGCGGGACTTTCCTTCGTTTCTGTGTTTCCTGTGTATTGTGTCAAAATGGTGTGGTCCCGGTTTTTAACAAAAATCGATTAAGTTGGGTTGTTCGGGTTTAAAGGCTTATGGCCTAAGCGAATGAATAACGCTTCGAGTAGGTTTGTGGGGCCATAACCCATAGGCCTTAGGTTCGAAATTTATAAAGAAAGGGGAAATTGGTATACCCCAAAATCTCCTTTCATCGGAATTCAATAAGGCAATGAATATGTTAATTCTCTTAACTTGATAACTATTTGTGTTATATTTTACTTATTAGCTTTATTCGTTATTATTCCAATGTGTAATACATCAAACAACTACCAAAAGAGTAACAATAGTGACACAGTATATATGTTGCAAGCCAAGGCCAAAACCCCCCCTCTTGAGGGGAAAACTCATAAATATCTTATTTCCTTAGATATTTCAATTGACGAATACCATGACCTAGAGACTCAGACAAATACCCTCCAAGATCAAGTCTACCACAACCTCCTGCTGCAATATCTTTGACCTCCTAGTAGATATGAAATTTTGCTCCCTAGGAGTTGTTGTTGCTTATCTAGCAGACTTTGATCTCCCTCTAATAGCCTTCCTCTTGAATTTTCTTGCCTTGTCTTGAGTATTAGGGATACTAAGATGCCCTAAGATACCTTTGCTTTCCTTACCTTCTCTTCTACTTCCAAAATCAAACCACAAGAGATCCCAGCGCAGAAACCCTAACTTTGATATTCCCAAGAGAGTTAGATAAGGCCCATAAACACTTCAACTTCTTCGACTTCCTCCTCTTCGCACTACCTTCTCGACTTCTTCTTCTTTTGCTTCTTTGCATAAGAGATGAGTGAGTAAGTGATCCAAATGGAGGATGAGTTCCTCTTATATATAGGCTTCTTCAAGGGTGGACGCGGCTCTTCATGTAGGCCGACTTGATCTCGAAGGTATTTTGACACTTTAAAGACAAAATATTTTTTTTCTTTACAATTCACAATGTGCCCATAGGGTCTTTAATATATGAAAATGACTCTTATACCTAGGAAAAACCCTAGAAGCACTCAATGGGTGCTTAACCTATAAAATAAAATAACTTGAGCATGAAAACCATGCTCCAATAATAATAATAAGTTCTTTCTCATTTTATATTTACAATAATAAATTTCTTACTTATGAAGACTGAACCTAGTTACACATTTTTCAATATGACCATATTAACAATGATGATCTTGGTTTAATATGGTTTAACATGGTCAACCATGGATTACCTTAGATGAGCTTGGTTGTCCATTTTAACTATGACGATTTTGGATTACCTTGGTTGACCATGGTTGAACATCATATACCACGGTTGCTCAGGGTTGTTGACGTGTGACCATGGTTGACCATTATGGTTCACCATGATTGAACATGGTTGACCATTGTTGACCTTAGATGGTTTACAATGATTAATCATGTTAAACCATTCTAACCATGTTTGATCATTGAACCTTGTTGATCATGATTTACCTTGGTTGAGCATAGTTGACCATATGATGTTTTTAATAATATTGTGTTTTAAATAATATTTTTCTTAAATAATGTCAATACAAATGTTAATATTAACATATATTAGGCATTATATCATGTTTTTAGTAGCACAAAATATTAAATGTTACTAATAATGTTATTAATAACATCAATATTAATATAAATTATGTAATGTAACATTGCAACAATGTTGGTCACATTGCAACTTTCATGATATTTTTGTACCATTGTGACATCACAATATCAAGAGTGAGGTTGATCATTAATGACCATATTGACCATACTATAAACATTCACGATGTTAATAGTAGGGTTGGACCATTATTGACCATTATTAAAAGTTATTAATAATGTTACTAATATTTTCATTAAAAACATGAATATTAATATAAAATGTCAATAAATATTATTGTTACATTAATAATATACTTATATAAAAATTAATATAATAGTATTATGGTAATAAAGTATTAATGCAACATTATTAAAAGTACTAATAATATTAATATTAATGTTAATTTTATTAGTATTAATATTAATCTTAGCAATATTTTTAAAGAAATATTACTAATAAATTATATGAATGTTGTATAATTGCTATTAATATTATATAAGTGTTAATTTTAATATTATTAAGATTTAATGTTAAAATATTAATTATAATAATTGTGAATAAAAACAAAAACATATACACACCAAAAACCTAAACACACATATATTATATTCAAATAAATCTAATAAACTTAAACACACAATATTAAAACAAAATTAATAATAATAAAACCTAAAACCTAAAAAATAGCACATATTAAATTTGTGTCCTCCAAACATCTTTAATAATCAATTTTGGAGCATTATTTAACTCATAAATTTTATTCTATGTCCTCTAAACATCTTTAATAATCAATTTTGGAGTATTATTTAACTCTTAAATTTTATTCAGGTGAAAAATACGAAATTCTAATACCCAACAAATTTTTAAAACAAAAATGCATTTTATTACTTACTTGTCACCATTGAGCAAACCAAAATTCAAAATAAAATATTTAAATTTGATATCAAAATAGTAAATTTTAATTTATCTTTGTGATAAAATAAAAACCATAAAAATAATTTACTTAATAATTAAAATATATATACTATCCCAATAGTGATCATAACTAAAATATATATACTTTCCAAATATTAATCCTAACGAAATTTAAGTTTTATCATATTCAAATTTTCACCCAATATTGAAATTTTTAACGCAAAGAGGAGAGGTTTTCCACAAAATTACCTGAATCTAAGTAAATTCTTTGATCATATTGAAATATTTACCAAATATCGAAAAAAAATTAGGCAAAGAGGAGAATTTTACCACATGATTACCCTACTCCATATAAGGGTTGTGTTTATTACTTTAAATTAAAAATATTATTGGACTAATTTTGAGTTTACACGTTTCTTGTCCATGTAGGGTCTAGTGCTTCATACATGATGACATGTTCGTGTACATATGTATGAAGACATGTGCGTGTACATATGTATGCGTATGAGAGTATGTGTTTTCACTTAGACATGGTTGCTTGATCGAGTTAGTAATTCGCAGAGTGTGACTGCTAATATTTAAAATAAATAATGTCGTTGTTTCACGCCTACCTTTCTAAATATAGTTCATATGTTGGCCTAGAGTCTCAATGAGAGATCTATACTCTTCTTCTCTCGTAGTAAGGGAAAGTAAATCATTATTTATCTTCTAACCCTAGTCTCCATTGTTTATCTGGCATAATAAATCACTCAATTCTTTTATTCCCATAACAACTAAACAAAAATATCTTCAAAGTTGAAGAGTATCTCCGATGATAAATAATAGCTAAAGTAAGCATTAGTGAATATAAAGCATAAATAAATTTATAAAGGGGAAGCACTACTTTAACAAAAATTAGGGTTTTTTTTGGTTGAAAGAAGAATCCTCATAGTTATCAATAACTGGAGAAAGAAAATACAAATTGAAGGAAAGCATGCAATGACAAGCCTACTTTTTGAACATTTTTTCCCTTAATTTTCCAATCCCTGGAAGAGTGTATCTATATGTGTGTATGGGTAGGCATTAATGCAGTCAAAACCAAACTTTCTTCTCCCTCACAAAGAAATACAAAACTTAAACGCACCCTTTGTGAATAACATAAATCACAATGTCGTGCCTAGTTCGATCCTTGGCTGCTCCATTTCATAGCCACGAAGAGGAGAAAAGCGAGGAAGTAATTGGTGAGCCTTCACCTACAGAAAGAGGAGCGCAATCAAAGGAATATCTCTCGTACATACATTGAAACTTTCAAGTTTCAACTATATCAACTTAACTGATAGATAGCTTGATTCAGATTCAAAACCCTTGATGTAGACATGAAGGTCGATAGGGACGCATCTTTGAGTGAACGTTTCAAGCCCTAACGGGAATCCTTCCATGACATTGACCGCAATTCTATAAAATAGAAATTCCAAGCTATAAACAATGTTTGCAGACGAAATTGCAGTCTTCCAAATCTGAAGCAGATTTGCACTTGCTGCAAGATGCATGTCTGCAAGAAGTAATCTATAAATTCATGGTGATAGCATCCATACTCAACCATCCCCATTATGAGTAAAGGAATATCTCTCACAGCTAAAGAATGCGCTCAAAATACAATTGTGGAGTGTTGCCTCATTCATAGCCCCACCCCCACAAACCAACTCTGAGAAGCCATTGAATAATGGCGAGGAGGAGATTCGGGAGATGGATGAAACCCAGAATGAACCGATGGGATTGGAACCGCTTCGAATGGAATCAAATTTGTAACGCGGTGTTGGCTCTAGAAACGCCATGATCGCCACAACCTAACCGCCGGAGAATGGAACACGTGAGTTACAGACTAGTGCTTCAATCACTGTTTAAGAAATTAAACAATAATTTAAGTCCCTCTAACGCAGTAGCCACTTAAGTTCATTTTTGTCAATCTACTTTTTAATATTTTTTGTTCGGTGGTTCCGGATTCCTTAAAACCTTAGTCGTCGATCATCGACTCAGATGAAGTACAGGCCTGGAATGTTCCCTCCATATATAATCATGTGCGTTCATTTAAAAATAAAACAAACGTCAACCCCGCTCCATCCACCTGAGGTTGCTCCCTCAAACCACTACAATGGCAGTTGCGATGAGGGTTTTCACATCCCTACGTGAATATAATAAAGGACTATCATCAATCGTGGCACTCCCAGCTCCCGTAACCACCCTGATATTCCCTCCTCTATGGATTTCACCTTATCTTCTTATTCTTTTGCAGTTAGAAGGACAATGTATAGGAGGCCTACAACCCTCAATTTGAATAAAGTTGTGGGATTTTCCCATATCATGATGCATCAAGGTTGAACTTATAAGAAATGCAATTGGTGATATTTTGTCATTATATGGCTAAGTGTCATTTTATATATATATATATTTCATGAAATCCTGATAATAATGCTGATTGATTTAGAAGGCAAGTGGGGGAAGATTGAACATAATCTAATGGTTCATCTAAACACAATTTCATGCTAAAACGAGATGATTACACTCTTTGATTACAATTCCAATTTAACAAAAGAATGTTCTACGAAAATAGACCGCCCGCTATGGTCGAAACAAAAAGATTGATGAAGCGAAGAACAGTGAAGCAAGACATGGTTATTAGAGAATAATCTCGTTTGTTCTGAAGTCATTGAATTCAATTAGTTATAAAGCTAAATTTAGCAACCGGATGTTGTCATTTGTGTAGAGCTAAAATTAGCATGCCTATTTTTAGCGATTTTGGATCTTTATAATCTTAAAACCTTAAGCAATTAAATGAAGCAATTTACTGAGCAGCATTTCATATCATATTGCATGATTGCATTGTGTTTCCTGATCTGTCCATCTCTCAATGGTTGAAGCCGAAGAAGTCATTCAAACATTATCTACATCATTTTGAAGTATCGGTTGGATCCAAGAAATCAAACATTATCTACATCATTTTGCATTCACAAGTTTTGACACACTATAGAGTCTATGCATTATTATGCATTATTTTTGTATATAGATTGAAAAATATTAAAAGAGAATATAACTAATGTGGTTGTGTTAGTTGATTGTCTGCATGCATGGGAGAAATAGTAAATGATGGTTATCAATAATAATAATAAAAAAGTCAATTTTAATGTTAATATTATTATTGTTATTATTAATAGCCAACTTTATTAATATTAATAATAATATTATTATTATTAAATATTTTTAAAGCATGACTATGACCAACTAAAGTTGACCATAGTTGGCTTTAGTCAACCACAGTTGAATATAATTTAATATGTTTGAGTTAGGTTGACTAAGGATGACTATGAATGAACAAAGTTAACTATTGTTGAATATGATAAACATAGGGTCGACCATATTAGATCATGGTAAACTATTAATAATATATTTAATCATATAATAATAATAATATACTCAACCTTAATGTTAATACTATATTATTAGTAGTGGTGGTATTTGTCAGCTTTATTCTCCAAATATAGGTGGTCCCTCATGTGGTGTGCACACAATTGTCCCTCATGATAGCACAACTTAACTCATTTAATGTTTAGGTTGGGTGGCGATTGTAGCTGGATCTCCATGTCGGTTTCAATCAATGTACTAGCCACAGGCATAAATGGACAGTTCTCAAGAAATTTCACCTATATAGGGTCATGAATTTGGTAGTTAAGATGTAGGGGAACAATCATTCTCCCACTCGTAGTGCTCACCTCGTTCATCTCTCTTCCTTTCTCTTGCATATCTCTGCAATTATGGCTGACCTTGGTAGCGGGCTTCAACTCCCCCTATTTTCTTCTACCACAACCAGTTGCGAACTTGCTCTACCACTTCCCTACTCAAAAAATATTCTCCATTGCTCATGCTCCAAGATTGGCTTGGCCAGTCTTGCTTAGTTTCCACAATCTTGTTTGCAAGAATTCGAGTATGGCCTTTATGGAACCTATTAGGAAATGAAGGCATTAGTGACAAGAAAAACACTCAATAAATTATACTCCTAAGTAGTCATGGGATATGAGAGAGAGCAAACCAAGCATGGCAGGCATGGACGTGGACGTGTTCCTCAACCTCCAACTTGGCATGGCTCAGGGATGGATTAATTTCATGAATACATGCCTTAGCACATCAGGCTCCTGGTGGCCACCATGAATAACATGGGTGATGGCCATTGGGATATTAATAGGATTTTGGGTTGCCACTTGAAGGACCAAGAAGAGGTCCTATGACTAGTAGAGAGGAAAATTAACGATATGGATTTTCAACTAATACAAACCGGCTCTACTTTTATGGCTCTATCAGGATCTCTTGGAATTCAATACCCTCCACCTCTTCCACCTCCAACATCTCCTAACGTTTTAGATCCTTCATTCAATCCAAATTCTACAACTCAAAAAACCACTCCACCTAGTCCTATGATTACTCTACCCGAAACTCCAACGACACGGAGGCAGAAGACCCAATGGAGCATGTTCATATCTTTACCAAGTTGGAAATCAATGAAATGGCTAGCAATACTGAAATAGGAAAAGATTATCAAACTAGAAAATCCACACTACAAACGACCACCACTATCTTGTCCCTGCAACAACATGCCACTACTAGCACATATGGAGTGTTTGTTGAGTGGGAGTGTTCTCCTTGGCTCCCAGAAGGATAAGAGGACCCCTTCCAGTTCATCACGAGGAATTATTAGCCTCGTTAATAAGTTCAAGGAAATTCTCTTCCATTTTTTGCTTTGTCTGCAATTTTCTTATGATCTTTTGTTATCTCTATCATGCCAGTTTTTGTCAATGTATTAGGAAAATTAATTCTACTTTCAGACTTACTCGAAGGGACATCTAGTTTCCCCTTCAAGGGTATATTGTCTCTCCTTAATAAGCTCTCAGTTAAGATGGTTTTGGTTCCCTAATACCTCTCTATTCAGATTTTGTCAACACATGATACTCCATGCATGTATTCTATGTAACTGTGTGAAAATATAATGAAGATTTTGTTTTCTTACAAACAAACAAACAAAAAATGTCAAATTTATTAATATGATTATTATTATTAATAAACATTATTTACAAGCCCTATTATTATTATTATTATTATTATTAGGGTTTGTGAATAAGATTGGTCAATCTATTATATTTTATTATTATAGTCATTACCAAGGTTTGATCATGGTGAACTATTAATAATATATTCAATCATATAATAATAATAATAATAAAGTCAAAGTCATATAATAATAATATAGTCAACCTTAATAGTATTATTATTAGTCAAAATTATTAATATCAATATTATTATTATCAAACATTTTTAAATACTTAGTACCAAAGTTGGCCTTGGTTGACTAAGGTTGACAATGTCCAACTTTAAACAGCCATGGTTGACTATAATTGAATATGATTAATTTAGCCAACATTAATATTAATATTAATATTAATGTTATGTGGTTTACCAAGTTTAATCATGGTTAACTATTTAAACATTCACAATAATGGTTGATTTTGTTTGACTATGTTGGCTAATGTGATTAACCATGTTTGATTATTAATATTAATTAATAATATCATTAGGCTTTTATGATTCACTGAAATTAAAGAGTGTTCAACCTTATTATTATTATTATTATTATTATTATTCAACTTTATAAGTATTATTATTATTATTAAACATTATAAAATCTTGATTGTGACTCACCAAGGATGACCTTAGTTGACTAAGGTTGAAAATGTTTGACCTTGATTAACCATGGTTGGCTATAATTGAATATGGCTAAGTAATGTTGACTAAGGACAATTATGAGTGAACAAGGTTGACTATTGTTAAATATGGTAAAAATAAGGTTGACCAAGATTGATCATGGTGAACTATTTAAACATTGACTATAATGGTTGACTTTGTTTGACTATGTTTGGCTAATGTGGCTGACTATGTTTAATTATTAATATTAATATGCGATTATGTTTGACCAAAGTTGAAGAGTGCTCATTATTATTAGTCAACTTTGTTAATATTAATATTATTATTGTTAAACATTTTAAAATATTGAGTGTGATCGGCCAAGGATGACCTTAATTAACTAAGGTTGACAAAGTTTGACTTTGATCAACCATGGTTGACTAAATTGAATATGGTCGAGTTACATTGACTGAGGACAACTATGAGTGAATAAGGTTGACTATTATTAAATATGGTAAACATAAGGTTGACCGAGTTTGATCATGACCAACCCTTTAAACGTTGACTATAATGGTTGACTTTGATTGACTATGTTTAGCTACTTTTCTTGACTATGTTTCATTCTTAAAATTAATCACTAATATTAATAGGTGATTATGTTTGACCGAAATTGAAGAGCATCTACTAACAAACATAGTCAAAAATAGATGAACATAGTCAACCACATTAGTATAAGTAGTTGACTAATTTTATAATGTCGCATTGTGACATTTGAGAAATTACGATGTAATATAACATTGCAATAATGTTTGTCATAATTACAACATTGACTAGCTTTATGTACCATTTCGACGTCATAACATGTTTGATTATTAATATTAATAAGCGATTATGTTTGGCTAAAGTTGAAGAGTGTTGATTGTTAAACATAGTCAAACATAGTCGAACATAGTCAACCTAGTAAATATGGTTGACTAATTTTGTAATGTCACATTGTGACATTGGATAAATTGCAATGTAATGTACCATTACGATAATGTTTGTCACATTATGATGTTGGATAATTTTCTCTATTGTGACAATATTGTTTTTATTTTCATATCCTAGAGTAACCTGGTAGCTTGCCTAACATGTAGCTATTAGTAAACCTCCAGGGATATACGGTATGCCCTCCTCTATATAAACTGGGTCACAACCAAAGGGGTTTGAACCTTGGATCTCTTATTTTTCTCAAGACTCACATTATTTCAATCACCAATTGAGCTATTTCCTAGGTCTCTAAATTCACAATATTATTATTATTATTGTTGTTGTTGTTGTTGTTGTTGTTGTTTTTAAATAGAATAGTTATTTTTTATATTATACAATTTGGATTTCGTGAATAAAACCATTTACAAGCTTTTGTGACTTATGTTGCTTCAACGTCTAGCACAGCCACAACAAAATTTTCTTGCCTCTATGGGATTTTTGAACTACTATTTTTCATTCGAACCTCCCATAGATTTTACAAAATTTCCCCAAAAATAGTTCAAACTTATAATACATTTAAGCATATTATCTAGGATGACCTAAAGGGGTTAACATCAAACTGCCTATTTTCCATGAGACTATCCTTCACCGAGCATTGAACAAGCCACGTTAGCCTTCTAAGAGTCAGGTGCTAAATCGAAGAAACCATGCATGTCATCCAGAGTCTATGCAATCCTTGTAACTTCATTTGACTGTGCCTTCAGCAGAAGAAGCTCTGTCTCCAGACCAATGAATTTCCTCTCCATTTGAGTCTATAACTAATCGAACTTTTTCTCCATGGGCTTAAACCTTTCCTCCTCACGCTCCATGAGCTCCAGCCTTCTGACAGAGATTTTAGAAAATCCCATTAACACCTTGAATAACCTCTCAACTAATTGTTTCCAACAATTTGATCCACCTTTTGGAACCTGGCTTTCCATGGAAGCCATAATAACAAGATACCAGTTACTGTGCCATTGAATTGAACTCGAAGAATAATAAGTAGTAGTGAAATTTCCTAGCGTTCTTGCGCATTTAACATTGCTTTTTCACTCCATCCATGATTATCCTTGATAAAACACATTAATTCTAACATTATGTGAGATCTCAAATCAACTACCTCTGCCATTCTAAATAAACTCAAGCAGAGGGAATTTTGTAGAATATTTATGGTTGAGGCTTCAGAGTAATTTAGTTGGATCCCTGACATAAGGTGAACTGATGATCCCTCATTATAATATATCCTCCCTCTTATCCATTTGTACCAAATGCATTCACTTCTGGATAGGGAATGATGCATGGTGATTTCACCCCATCCACATGGATGGTGATTCAAGGCGACAGTGCCAAAGGAGTGGAACTCCACATGGCAACCTTCATTTAACTCCTTTATTTTGGTTACCATGATCTTCTTTTGAGGCATCAGTCGAACCTTTTACACTAAATTCATTAATTTTTCTTGGGATTGGGGAAAAATTCCTTACTTCATCCTATGATTCAATAGTTCCTTGCTCAAGCTCAGACCCTAACTTAGTAATCTTGTTTGCTTTGTCCTTTAGGGATATAACTATATGATGAAGGGAGATTTCTTCAAAAAAATTGCATTGCAATGAAATCCTATAAACAATTGAAGATATATTAGAATTTCTCCCTAATGCCGCATTAGAGATCTATTTAATAACAACTATACAATCCTCCAGGACCTTTAACTTATTTATCCCTTCGCTTATGGTGATCTTCAGTCCCTTCCACAATGCCTATAATTCAGCTTCATTGTTTGCTACTATTCACATGCCCCACACGAAGTTATAAACCATTTCTTCTTTTGTGTTGTAAATTACCCCTCTCACTTGAGTCGCCCCTATTATTATTATTGTTGTTGTTGTTGTTGTTGTTGTGCTTGTTGTTGTTGTTGTTGTTGTTGTTGATGTTTTTGTTGTTGTTGTTATTATTGTCCACTTTATTAATATTGTATTGCCAACTGTCACATTGCAGCATTGGATATATTTTTGTACCATTCCAATGTCACAATATTAATATTAATATCATATTATTATTATTATTGTTGTTATTATTATTAGTCAACTTTATTAATATTAATATTGTCAATTATCACATTGTGACATTGGATAGATTTTTGTATCATTCCAAGATCACAATATTAATATTATTAGACATCGTCTACTGAGGCAGAGGAATTGCCCGGATGATCAAAAGTGATTAGAATCCGGCCAAAAATATTTAAAAAATCCCACACTAGCAGTGTTTGAATAATGTCCTTTATGGTGAAAATAGATTCAGTACCATCAAAAACCTCCGGGGCACCCAAAATCGTAAGTTTGACAGCTGTAACTTGTATTTACAAAAATCCCTGTCGGATTTTATCAAAATCTTACCAGAATTTCCATGATTTTCAAGGAAAATTTGCAGGTTCATTAGGATACGGCATATTATTAGTCATATTTATTAATATTAGTTTTAACATTATTAAATGTTTTTAAATATTGCTTGTGATTGACCAAGGGTGATCTTAATTGATTAAGGTTGACAATGTTTGACTTTGGTCAACCATGGTTGAGTTATTTTGACTGAGGAAGACTATGAGTGAACAAGGTTGAGTATTGTTAAATATGGTAAACATAGGGTTGACCAAGTTTGATCATGGTAAACTATTTAAACATTGACAATAAAGGTTGACTTTGTTTGAATATGTTTGACCAATGTGGTTGACTATGTTTGGCGCTTAATATTAGTCAATAATAATAATAGACGATTATGTTTGACCTGAAGAGTGTTGATAGTCAAACATAGTGGTGGCCTGGGTGCAGGCAATATGGACAAACTCTCAAATCTGGCTACAATTTCTTCAATATCTGGCCAAATTCCTCCTTCTCCACTTATCAGCGTATCAGTCATTTACAGTTAAACTGATGGCCTCATGGTTTTCCTCTAGAACAGCAATTCTTGTTATAACCACAATTTACTATACAGAGTCCTTATACTCTATCAGGACTGTAATTCCAAAGGAATTGCATTAAAACACTGTCGGCCCTTTAAAAATGAGGAAACAACGTTTTCCACGCACAATACACAATTGCGGGGATTTTGTTCCAAAGGAACAAAATACACTATTGGCGCTTTGTATCACTATTGTCTTGGTGTAATTCCAAAGGAATTACACTATCAACGCTTTATTTCAAAGACTTTGTATTAACTGCAAATAACACTATCGGCAGTTTATAATCAGGCTTTCAAACACTCTTACCTCCGATGCGATAACACGTGCTCTCGTAAATCGCTATTGGCGACCTCCAATGCCCCTATACTTGGTTCCTTCCACTCCAGGCTTGCGATGCGATAATCCTCATGGACCCGATACCCCTTTCCACCCTTCTCTATAATGTTTCAGGTCTGGACTGTCGGGGGTTCGGCACTCGGCAGTTCCAAAGGGCTTTCCACTCCACTTGCGATTCTCCGATGCGATATCGGTTCGGACCCAACATGGGTATGAACCAAATCTAATAGAATTTTAGGTCCGGGACTATGCTCCAACTAAGTGAATTTCACGATTTCTTTGTGTAAAACAGAGTTTGCCCGCGGAACTCTATGCAACGATTTAAGAACCTGCACTCACCGATATGAAGGAAAAACAATCTTAAAGGCTCCAGCCTAAATATTCATGGAAAATTAAGATCAATTCATCCATATTCAAATGCAGAAGAAAGCACTTGAACTAATACGCGCATATAATTATCAATTAACAAAGAACTATCAATGTAGATACACAGAGAGAGGTTTCTTCAAAAGATAATACTTCCGGCACCACTCTAACTATTAGCCTCCTGTCATTTTATTTATAATCAATAGATAAACCCTTTCTCGGCCATTATCCTTTACAAAAGCATGCTCTTACATAGAGTGATTTAAAGCATAAAGCTTTGTTATAGCTTATCCATAAGCAATTAGTTTAGCATGATTTATTCTTAATTCTATTCTTATCCTAAACTGGGAAAGCATAAAACTTACTAGCTAAAGGACCCCACTCCCTTGCCTGTAGATTTTTTTGGATTTTTGGAATATGTTTGAAGACTTTTTTCCTCTTAGTCACATGCTCCTACATCAGACTCCTGAGGACAAAATTCTTCATGGGCTCTTGTCCATGACTTCATCTACAGAACTGCCTAGTTTCTATAGCATGTCTTCTGTAACCCAAGTAGCCTCAGCGGTCAGATGATCCTTCCACTTTACCAAATACGGGAAGTACTCTTGTTCCCTTGTTTTCTTAAACATCTTCTTGTCTAGAATTCTTTTTGGCTACAAATTCTTTGTTGTAGGTAATTGTTTTACCCAGTCAATCTCTCAGGTCTCTTGATCTTGTGTTGTATCATCTGCATTTTCACCGTCATACTTGTACAGGTCTGCATCATTAAAAATTGGTGATATTCCAACATCAGGGGGTAACTCAATCTCATAGGCATTTGCAGAAAATTTCCTCAACACTCTGCACAGTCCAATTTTTTTGAACTTCAGTTTGTTATACTCCCTCTTTGGAAACCTCTCCTTTCTGAGATGTGCTAAAACTAAATCTCCAACTTCAAAGTTCACCTCTCTTCTTTTCATGCCTGCTCTGGTTTTATACTTGATGTTGCTATCCTGCAGTTGCTGCTTCACTTGTTCATGTATTGCCTGCATTTCTGAAGCAAAGTCTTCACCCTCTGCACTTCTCATCTCTTCTTTTCCCAAGTTTCTTAACTCAGCTACTCTTCTTGGATGCATTCCATAAACAATATGGAATGGACTCTATCCTATACTCTTGTTAGGTGAGTCATTATATGCATATTCATCTTGTGCTAACACTCGATCACATTGCTTTGGATGTTCTACAGTAAGGCTCCTTAAAAGATCGCCTAAACTCCTGTTCGCCACTTCAGTCTGTCCATCAGTTTGTGGATGATAGGTAGAACTGAAACTTAATTTAGTTCCCAGCTTCTTCCATAGCATCCTCCAGAAATGTCCAATAAATTTGGAATCCCTATCTGAGACAATACTTTTGGGCAAACCATGCAATCATACAATCTCCTTAAAAAACAAATTAGCAATGTGAGAAGCATCACTAGTTTTATAACATGGAATTAAGTGTGCCATTTTTGAAAATCTATCCACTACAACAAAAATTGAATCATTACCTCTTTGAGTGTTTGGTAAGCCCAAAACAAAATCCATACTTACCATATCCCAAGGCCTATCTGGAATTGGTAATGGAATATACAAACCTATGTTTTGGCTTCTGCCCTTTGCATGTTGACAAGCTTTGCAAGTTCTCACATACTTCTCCACTTCAGATTTCATTTTTGGCGAGAAATAAAATCTTTTTAGCTGCTCATAAGTCTTCTCTATTGCAAAATGTCCTGCAAGTCTTCCACTATGCTTTTCTTTGATTAAATTCTCCCTCATTGAATAGTTTGGTATGCACAACTGATTTTTTTAAACAATAGTCCATCTTGTAAGAAGTAATCCAACCATTTACTCTTATCCATAAAAACAAGATTTTTACAAGCCTCAAATGCCTCTTTAAAATCTGAATCGGTCTCATATAATTCCTTAAGAAAATCAAAACCCAACACTTGGATTTGACTCTCTTGAAGCAATACATTTCTCCTACTTAAGGCATCTGCAACTTTATTTGATTGGCCATTTATATGTTTCAAAAAAAAATGGAAACCTTGAAGATACTCTACCCATTTAGCATGTTTCTGGCTGAGCTTTGGCTACTGCATTATAAATTGTAGTGCATGGTTATCTGAATAAAGGATGAATTCCTTTGACATTAGATAATGCCTCCATTTTTTTAATGACTGCACAACTGCGTAGAACTCCTTATCATAAGAAGAATACTTCTTTTTGGAATCATTTTTTTATTCACTAAAATAAGCTATTGGTCGGTCTTCTTGACTTAAAACAACTCCAATTGCTTCTCTGCTAGCATCACACTTCACTTGAAAAGGTTTGATAAAATCAGACACAACCAAAATAGGCTTTTCAGTGATTTTCTTCTTTAACAACTGAAAATTCTTCTCTGCTTCAGCAGTCCATCTAAATGGTTGTTTGTCCTTCTTTATGGTCTCAATGATAGGTGCATTAATCTTACTAAAATTCTTGATGAATTTTCTATAAAAACTAGCAAGACCATGAAAACTTACCTCAAAAACACTCTTGGGTGAAGGCCATTCTATGATTGCCTTGATCTTCTCTGGATCCATCTTCAGCCCTTCAGCAGAAATAACAAAACCCAAGTATGCTAGCTCATCTCTCATGAATGAACACTTCTTCAAATTTAGCAATAATTTCTCCTGCTACAGCCATTGTAAGACATAACTCAAATGCCTCATATGCTCTTCCTTAGACCTACTGTAAACTAATATATCGTCCAGATATACTATTACAAATTTACCAATGAAATCTTTAAAAAATTCATTCATGAGTCTCATAAATGTACTTGGTGCATTTGACAACCCAAAAGGCATTACTCTCCACTCATACAGTCCCTCATTTGTCTTAAAAGCGGTTTTCCACTCATCCCCTTCTCTTATTCTTATCTGATGATACCCACTTATATAATCTAGTTTTGAAAAATACTTTGCTCCACTCAAAAAATCCATTAAATCTTCAATTCTATGCAGAGGAAATCTGTACCTAATTGTGATTTTATTGATGCCTCTTGAATCTGTACACATTCTCCAGCCTCCATCTTTCTTTGGACTCAGCATTGTTGGTACTGTGCAAGGACTCAAGCTTTCTCTGATCAGCCCTTTGTCAAGCAATTCTTGCACCTGCTTCCTAACTTCTTCATTTTCTGTAGGAGTCATTCTGTAAGCTACTTTGTTACATAGACTTGCTCTAGGAATCAAATCTATATGATGGCTAATTCTTCTAATGGGTGGCAACTCATTTGGAAAATCATCAATAATAATATCACAATAATTCTCCAACATTTCTTGAATTTCAATGGGTAAATCAGAAATTTTAGTAGAAGTCATTATTACCTTGGGCTTGCAAATCACAACAAAATTTACCTCATTCTCTTCAATCTGCTTCAAGTATTCCTTTCCTCCTAATAACAGAGTTTTTGTATCAGTCTTCTTTCTTGGTACATCTTCTTCTTGCAGAGGCAGCAACGTATGATTTACACCATCCTTTCCAAACTTGTAGGTGTTTCTTTTTCCATCATGCATGGCTCCTCTGTCATATTGCCAAGGTCTTCCAAGCAATATGTGACACACATCCATTGGCATCACATCAAAAACAATTTTATCTTTGTACTTGCCCACCTAAAATTCCACTTCACACTGTTCATTTACTAATAGTTGATGTCCCTTTTGCAACCATGACACCTTGTAAGGTGTTGGATGTTTCATTGTCTTCAGCTTCAATTTCTCCACCACTTCTGTAGAGACCAAATTATCAGTGCTGCCACTATCAATGATCATCTGGCAACATTTCCCTTGGACTTTACACACTATCCTGAATAAAGTCTTTCTTTGTGATGGTTCAACCACCTCCTTTACTAGCTTGAGCAAAACTTTATTAATTACCAAAGACTCTCCTCTCTCTGGTATATTTTCTTCTTTTGTCACTGTTGCTACTAGTGCTTCTCCCTTAACTTGAGCAACAATGGCATTCCTATGATTTGTTTATGCATTCTTTGGGCACTCAAAAGCTCTGTGTCCTAGTTTGTTACATCTGTAACATCTTATTTCTCTGCCTCTTCCTCTGCCTCCTCTTCCTCTAGAAAAAATCCCTCTGCCTCTTGCATCACCTCCTGTGGGTGCATGCTAGGTTGAGCTGCTGTTAGCTCCATCTTTAGGTCCTGTAGATCTCCCTCTACCACCTTGACTTCCCCTTCCTCAAAAAGTACCTCTCCCTTTGGCAGACTGCTTCCTCATGAGTTTTTCTTCAGCTTTCAGTGCTATCTGATAAGCTTCCTCTACTGTTTTAGGAGACAGTAGACTTATTTCATCTTGAATGTCCATCCTAAGGCCATTCACATATCTAGCCACCTTCTCATCTGTATCCTGGGCTTCTCCAGCTCTTATACTTACCTTGTAGAATTCCTCTGTGTATTCTTTCACTGTCAAAGACCTCTGTCTAAGATTCTGCATCTGTCTGAACAAGGTTTGTTGATAATTACTTGGAAAAAACTTACCTCTTAACTTTGCTACCATCCTGCTCCAATTCTTGATTGGTTGCTTTCCAAGTCTCTTCCTTTCTGCCTGCACACCATCCCACCAAAGCGCTGCATGGCCTTTTAACTTGGTGACAACAAACTTGACTTTCTTCTCATCTTCTGTTTCTTCATAATCAAAGAATTTCTCCATACCATTAATCCAATCTATCAATTCTTCAAGATTCAGTCCTCCTTAATATATTAGAACCTTGATCTTTGGCCTAGCCGTGGATCTCAACACTGACTAAAAGAACCTCATCTAAGGAGTAACTGCTACAGCTTCCTCCTCTGCAGCTTCAACCTCAGGTTCACTAACATCTCCATCATCTATATTTATGCCTGTTGTTAATGCATCCAATCTAGCTTGCATCTGTTGCACAACTTCCATTACTTCAGCATTTGCAATAGGTTGTCCTCTTCCACCACGTCCACGTCCTCATCCTCTTCCAACTCTGAAAGCCATATTAACTTTCCTTCTCCTGCTTCTGAGATTCAATTCAGATTCAAAAGGGGGCTCTGATACCACTAATGGTGGCTTGGGTGCAGGCGATATGGACAAACTCTCAAATATGGCTACAATTTCTTCAATATCTAGCCAAATTCCTCCTTCTCCACTTATCGGCGTATCAGTCATTTACAATTAAACTGATAGCCTCATGGTTTTCCTCCAGAACAAAAATTCTTGTTATAACTGCAATTTACTATACAGAGCCCTTATACTCTATCAGGACTGTAATTCCAAAGGAATTACATTAAAACACTATCGGCCCTTTAAAAATGAGGAAACTGTGTTTTCCACGCAAAATACACAATCACTGGGATTTTGTTCCAAAGGAACAAAATACACTATCGGCGCTTTGTATCACTGTCGCGGCTTATAAATAATCTTGGTGTAATTCCAAAGGAATTACACTATCAGCACTTTATTTCAAAGACTTTGTATTAACTGCAAATAACACTATCAGCGGTTTATAATCGGGCTTTCAAACACTCTTACCTTCGATGCGATAACACGTGCTCTCGGCAATCGCTATCGGCGACCTCCAATGCCCCTATACTTGGTTCCTTCTGCTCTGGGCTTGTAATGCGATAATCCTCGCGGACCCGACACCCCTTTCCACCCTTCTCTATAATGTTTCGGGTCCGGACTGTCGGGGGTTCGACACTCGGCAGTTCCAAAGGGCTTTCCACTCCACTTGCGATTCTTCGATGCGATATCGGTTTGGACCCAACATGGGTATGAACCAAATCTAATAGAATTTCAGGTCCGAGACTATGCTCCGGCTAAGTGATTTTCGCGATTTCTCTGTGTAAAATAGAGTTTTCCCGCGGAAATATATGCAATGATTTAAGAGCCTACGCTCGCCGATATGAAGGAAAAACATCTTAAAGGCTCCAGCCTAAACATTCATGGAAAACTAAGACCAATTCATCCATATTCAAATGCAGAAGAAAGCACTTGAACTAATACACGCATATAATTATCAATTAACAGAGAACTATCAATGTGGATACACAGAGAGAGGTTTCTTCAAAGGATAATACTTCCGGCACCACTCTAACTATGAGCCTCCCATCATTTTATTTATAATCAATAGATAAAGCCTTTCTCGACCATTGTCCTTTACAAAAGCATGCTTTTACATAGAGTGATTTAAAGTGTAATGCTTTGTTACAGCTTATCCATAAGCAATTATTTTAGCATGATTTATTCTTAATTCTATTCTTATCCTAAACTGCGAAAGCATAAAACTTGCTGGCTAAAGGACCCTACTCCCTTGCCTGTAGATTTCTTTGGATTTTTGGAATATGTTTGAAGACTTTTTTCCTCTAAGTCACATGCTCCTGCATCACATAGTCAAACATATTTTAACACATTAGAAAATGTGGTTGACTAATTTTGTAATGTTGCATTGCAATGGTAGATAAATTGCAATGTAATGTAACATTGCAACAATATTTATCACAATACGACATTGGATAGAATTTTGTATCATTCCAATATCACAATATTAATATTATTTTTATTTTTATTAGTCAACTTTATTAATTTTAATATTATTAAACATTTTTAAATATTCAAAGTGACTAACCAAGGATGACATTAGTTGGCTATGGTTAACAATATTTGAATTTGGTCAACCATAGTTGACTATAATTGAATATGGTTGACCATGGTTAGACTATGGTTGACCATGTGCAACTATTGTTAATTATTCTTTTACTATGGTTGACCATTATTTTAAGTTGAATTCCCAATATATACAATTCTTCTAAAAGTCAAAGATGAATGCTCAAACCCAACAAACAAAAACATCATTTGCGCTACTCTCAAAAAACCTAGATTGAAATATCTATCTACTCTTTAAAAAGTGGTTTCTCTTTTGAAATTGGGATCGTGGAGATTGTCGTTGTTGGGCATCGAGTGCAAGAGGCACAACTTTATTCTATAGAAAACTATTGTGCCTCTAATCCAATACACAGCATTGCACTCTTCCAAACTTAGATAACAAAACTCCCAACTTTAGTTGTTAAATGTACATCATTTGTAGAACATTTCAAAATCCCTTACGAGATCAAATCTAGAGCATTAAAATGGAGTTTCATGTTTTTATGGAATTATTTTCTATTTTAGCAATGCCAATCTTGATTGCACAACTTTCCAATAGGCATGTACGTTGAAACCCATATAGGGCATAAAGCACATTCTCGACATGCATGGCTTAATATTTTAGAATATGACTACTGATAGGATCAACAAGGTACTTCATACAATTGGCAACGTTCACACAACCCTTCTATTCGTTTTGGGAATATATGAAATAAATGTTGTAAATGGCTAGATTTTATTGAATTTACGCCTCTTCCTCAACCAAAAGAAGTATTATAACCCAATAGATTTCTCAATCTTCTAAAATTCATTTAAGAATATCCATGTCATCATGACATAGGGAGAAATTTAAACGCAATAAAAAGGGAACCCAGTATAGAACTTAAATGATCCCCTTGCTTTGCTTATTTTCACAAAACAGTCTAGAGAACTTGAATATGGATAGTTCCCATTGGCATCGAGTTGCATCTTTTGTATCTAAGTCTTAACATAAGCAAAGGGAATACTACAAGCAGGTGTGAAAAAATACAAGCAACACTTGCACTAAGCATAGTTATAACTTGAGAAAGGCCCATAATGTCCTGCGAAAAAAATTCTACATATTGATCATAAGAATCAAGCATGCCCATATTTAAGATCTTTGCTTGGAAAATTGTTGGACTGCCCATTTCCATAGGGCTAGAACTCCTTCATCATTAACAATATGGTATAGTGCCTGGAATGCATTTTTGTAATGTCACCGTTGGGCAGCACGGAAATTTACATTCTCCTACATGCGAATGATAGCTAAATCTCCAAGACTTCTAACACATGCCCTAGTAGCTCTTGTTATCAATGCATAAAGAGCCTATTGGAATATCAATGTCCTCAGTTTGGAGTAGCTCGTTGAGGTTATAGAGAACCTAGACAAGGGTTTTAGAGAAGGGGTGCCAAATCACCACGACTTCTGGAGTGTGGTGGACCTTAGCAGCATTCACTGGCTTCATGGTGATGGCTGCACATAATACTCCATACCTATCTACTACAACAATCATGGATATGTGATCATAACACACAACATAATGCATAACCTTGTAATGTGAAAACTATATGCATTTATTTAGATAAGTTTGAGTGTCATAGAGATGGAAGATGTAGAGGTTTGAAATGTGACAAACGAACACACAGTGAAAAAAGAGAAATAGAACTTAGATTTTTGAGAGGTCATGAAGGGGCGTGAAAAAGAGTAATAGAAGAAAGATATAGCCTTGAGGTGTGTCAAGGATTTCACAGCTGCTTAGAGTGGGACATCTAACAAATTTAGAGGGGGGATATTTGATAGGTTTCTGAGAAAAACATGCCTTGATACTATTGTTGGAATGAGCAACCATATATGAAAGATAAGTGTAAATTACTATATTATTCACATAGATGTTACATATAAATACATTGTGTGATCATTGAATTCATCTTACAAAGTCTCTTGGACTCGCCATGATGGTTCACCTTCCACACCATAACCCTAGCAAATTAGGTGTCCAACAATTTGAGAGTAAAACGTATGTCTGAGCTACACAAACTAACACTCCCTCTTAGTGAGGAAGTTGCTTTCATAGCACCCAACTTGTCTCTAAAGAAGATGAATCTTTCCTTCCCCAAAGCCTTCATTATTATATCCTCTCCTTACTCATTTGTGGGTATATATTTTAGTTGAACAATATTGAGCTACACACAAACCCTAATGAAGTGGTATCTGATGGCTTTATGCTTAGACCTATCATGAAACGCCAAATTCTTTGAAAACCTAATGCAACTCTGATTGTCATAGTGTATCATTTTCATCTCTATCCTTTGACCAAATAAGCCTACTAGAAGCTTATGAATCCATATTTCTTTGCATGTAGCCATGCTCCTTGTTATGTAGTCTGCCTCTACAGAACTCAGTGCTACAAAAATTTTCTTCCGGTTGTACCAAAAAACAATGCTTGATCCCATGTTGAAGAAACACCCTAAAGTGTTTTTCCGATCTACTATGTTACTTTTCCATTATGCATCAATATAGCCAACCATCCTAACACCATCACCTCCAACATACGTAATTTCATAATCGATTGTGTCGTGCAAATACCTTAGCACATGTTTAGTTGTGATATAATTCACTCTAGCTCCACCATGAACTAAATGAGAGAGTTTACTGCATAGGATATGTTTGGCCTGGGGTTAACCAGATACATGAGAGAGTCTATCAATTTCCTATCTTAGGTGGGTTATACCTCCTTCTCCCTTGATGCATATATATCCTTGCAATTAGTGATCTGGGTGTACACATAGCTCTACAATCCTCCATCCCAAATCTCCTAAGGATCTCGATCCAGTATTTCCCTTGTCCAAGAAATGTTAGAAAATTATATATTACAGAGCAATGGAACACATAAAATATTGTAGAAATATAAACACAGAAAACACATAAAACAAGAGAGACACAGATATATGTGGTTCACCAAGTTTGGGCTACATCCACAGAGAAACAGCCAGTCCTTCTTTTTATATTATCTAGCAAACTGAAGAGATACAACCTACAACAGATCCGCTGTAACTCCCTCTTCTCTCTCAATCTCCTCTCTCTTCCTCACTCAGAATACAGATATACATAGATACAATACAATTCCCTCATATATAGTGAGGGATTGCCTTCTAGGGCAAAAGACCCTAAATTAAACATAACTTCTACCTTCAGATCATCCGCCTAATGAACGGCCCAGATTGACTAGAAATTACTATACTTTTACAAGGAAATTTTACATCTGTTTTTAGCTTCAGGGGCGCTGCCCCCGAAACCCCCACCGAGGGACCGCTGGCCCATGGACCCCCCAGCCGGGGGGGATTAACCCCCCTGGACCCCCGCAGGGGGGACAAGTCCCCCCTACATGGAGGGGTGTACAATCTTCCTAGGGTATACATTCGGCTGAAACCTTTGAATATAGAAGATAATCAGGCTCCACACCCAATAGGAAAATCATGCCATGTGTCTTCCATACCTCCATGCCTATAAAATAGTGCATGATCCCCAATTCCTTCATCTGAAGCTTAGCTCAAATATCCCTCTTACGCTCATTTATGATCCCTAGTGAACTTGTAAATAAAGAGTCATCCACATATAGGACAAGAATGATTACAGCACCCCCAAATACCAAGTAGTATAAGTTCAAGTCTGCCTCACTCTTAAAAAATACCATGCTTTGCAAGTATATTTCTATGTGCTCATACCATTCCCTAAGAGTCTGATCGATCCCATACAAATATTTCTTCAACCGACACACATGGGTCTCTCTATTTTATGCCACAAAGCCCTCTGGTTTTTCATTGTACTCCTCCTCCTCTAGTTCACCATTCAAGAACATTGTCTTTACATACATCTAATGGATGTAGCATCCCATATGTGTTGATTATGAGATCACGACTTGTATAGAAGTGTACTTGGTCTCAGGAGAAAATGTATCCTCATAATTTATTCCCTCCTTCTAAGAGAACCCCTTGGCCATGAACCTAGCTTTGTATTTCTCAATGCTGTTGTCTGCACCATGCTTGATCTTATAGATCCAACGTGATCCAACCACCACCCTGTCTGTAGATTTGGGTATATCCTCCCACACATCATTCTACATGATTAAGGAATACCCATCAAACACACATGTTGTTTTGCTTCCTCTTGATATTTGGAAGGCTCACTATCTACTAAATGGCTAACCAACACCATGTAGCCATTGTACCTCTTTGGTTTGTGTTTCTATTTCCTACCCATCCTAGGAGTCCCCACAAAATCCTAAGCATCCATAAGTTTCTATTCACCCTCTCATTTCTCCTTATAATGATTGGATTTAGGAATATCCACCTCCATGTCCTCCTGATGCATCTCCCTGGTCTACTACATTTGTTACTCCATACTTTTCGAAGCCTCAATAACACTTGCACCTAAACTCATTCTCGTACTGGTCACTATACTAATGCTTTGTTGATGCCCCTGATTTTGTTGCTCAACTCTAGGAGCTTCTCCTGGCTGCTCACTCTAATATTTAGTTGTTGGGAAATTTTTATACCTCTTGTATGTCTTATCCTCCATGAACTCGAAATCTCGCATGACTATGATCCTCCTAGCTCTTAGGATGAAGATCCTATACGCTTTAGAGGTTTCGTTGTACCAAATGAAATAACCTTACTCTACAGTTTGATGTAACTTTGAACGTGTCTCCCCTAGAATGTGACAATATTCTAGGTAGCCAAATACCCTAACGTCACTGACATTTGCCTCTTCCCAGTGAATGCCTCCTCGAGTGTCATATTTCCTAGTGCTCTATGTGGGACCCTGTTATGAATATGAATCACCATACTGCATGCCTCTACCCATAAATAGCATGGGAGATCTTGGTCATATAGTGTTTCATGCGCTACCTCTAAAATATACTAGTTCTTCCTCTCAGCAACCCCATTCTACTATGGGTTATAAGGAATCATCCACTCTCTCTTGATCCTTGCCGTGGTATAAAACTCCTGGAACTCTTTGTTAGTGTACTCATCTTCATTTTCTAACTGAAGTGTCTGGATATTTATGCCTTTTGTATTCTCCACTAAAGCCTTAAACTCCTAAAAGTGACTGACAGCCTCATCCCTGGCCTTCAAGAAATAGATTCATGTCTTCCTGGAGAAATCACTGATAAAAGTAATGAAATACTCATATTGCCTAAGATATTTCATTGACATCATCCTACATATATATGAATGCACTAAGTCAAGTATCCCGTACAATCTATTGTCACTCCTTGGAAAAGTTACTTTCACAAACTTCCCCAAAACACATCCTCTCCACACATCGTCATGCTTTGTGCTCACCTCCGGAACACCTGTCACCATCTCACAAATAAATCTAAGTGTTCCATGATGAATGTGTCCCATCCTCCTATGCCATATCTCCCCCTAATATCTCAGATTATTGTTGCTAACTAGTTCCTTAGGAGTGTCCATTTGAATCTTATACAACCAACATCTCCTCACTCTGAGCGTTATAGGTGAACTCAATCTTTGTGCTTCAACAACACTTGCAACCCTCTAAATATAACATCATAAAATTTTTCCTAATGAACTGATATGGAGATAAAATTCATCCCTAAGTGTGGCACGTGCAACACATCATGAATAGGAATTTCTTTTCCATTCTCCCTTTGAAATAATAGTCCCTCTGGCTAGGTCTCACTTGGGCTTATTCCCCATCTGAATCTGGAATGTCCTCCTCCCTATAACTAGAGAAGTAGTTTCTAACTCATGTCATATGAAATGATGCTCCATTGTCTATATAGAAAGCACCCTGTAAAGTTGAGCTAGACATGCAAGTTATCAATGTGAATTCTTGTTCCATCTTGCGGGAGAGCTCATATGCATTTGTTGAATATGTTACTCACTTCTTTCCCTTCTTCTTGCCAAGACAATCATTGACATAGTTTCCACATTCATGATAGCCATAACACTTAACATTCAATAGGTTCTTCTTCTTCTTCTCTCCTTTGGATTCAGATCCTTTGTTGGACCCCTTCTTTGCCTTTCCCTTTCTTGTTACGGGGACATTATCCTACGCCACCACCTTTGGTGCCTTGTCGCTACTATTGGTTCCATTGACCAAGTTGAGCCTAAGCTCCTCTTAAGTGAAGTGACTTCATAGGAGATCTTATCTTGAAATTGTATCTCACCCATAAATCACTTGGACAAACATACTCCATTCCTTGGAAAACCCATTTAGTGTTATGCACACTAGCTCATCGTCACTAGGCTTGTCTCCTACTGCAGTTAACCCATGTTTGGAAAGTCAAACTCTAGTGATGCAGGAAGTGACGTCTTCTCCTTTATGCTACTTGATGGTCCTCAGCTTCTCTTTGAGAATCATCTTCCGATTCTCTGAAGTTTTCTGGTACAGGTTTACTATGGCATCCCACATCTACTATGTTTATTCCATATCAACGATATGTGGAACAATATGGTCCATCAAGGATAATCCTCTTTGCTTTGGCATTTTCTTTCCTGCAGGTTTCTAACTATTGTGGATTTGTTGGTACGGAAATCACATTCTCCACATACACCTTCAGCCCAAACTCATCTAATAAGAATGAAATTTTGGCTTTCCACGCGCCAAAATTGGAGACTCCATCCAACTTGTCCTAGTCTCTCAATCTTGTTGTGGTCATCTCTAAAAATATATGAAATGTAGAAAACTCAAATAAATTGGAGAAATAACTGAATAATTTTAATTGGGTTAAAACCATTTACTTTTTTATTCATGTGCTTGTATAGATCCTCCTTTTTTCCTCAAATTTTCTTTGATATCATATAAAAATTTTAAGATTGTTGTAGTTAGCTAATTATTATTCTCTTATCAATTGATCATTTGTCTTCCATAAAATACTTGTGGAAAATACTAAATAGAACACAACTGCAACTTCATTGAAAAATATATAACCATGTGAACTAAGGAAACTATGCACACACACACACGCATAATGAACACCAATATTTTTGGAAATATGTCCCTGGAAAACCCCCAAAGGGAGAACTAGTTCTACATATGAGGGTTTTTTAATTAATTCTTTAGAAAATTAAAGAGTACATCAACTACTTTTCTCACACTGGAAAAGAACGGTAATTTTTTCCACTGGAAAAATTGATCTGGAAACACAAAGGTCCCTTCTACAAAATATCATGACCTCTTGCCTGCAGTTCTCACTAGAAACTATGGAAATTCTTATGGCCCTCTTTGGCACTTGTGCAACGTCAGAAAATTATTCTTGCAACATCTTCTTCTACCTACAACTCGACTGAGAAACTCATACTTCCTCTCGTAATTATATTTGGCAACTAGAAATTGAACTGCTACCCAAATATGCACACTAACTAACTTTCACTAATTAATGTGGCCTCTATTCCATTCTCTCAAAATGTTAGAATGTCATGAAGAATTCCTCTGGAAATGTTTCCTCAATTTTTCTAGATGAAAACCCCTATTACTGGTGTCCTTTCACTACCTTTGTGCCCTTGCTCTCACTACAATTCTATGTCTCTAAGTGTTCTCCAAATTCCCTTCAATTTCCTTTTATAATCTCTCATTGATCAATCAACAACCATGATCTAATCACAATCAATTGCTATGATCATCTTCATCTCTTCTCATGATTTTTCCAAAAGTCTCTAGAGGAAAATCGATTTTGCCTAATTAATATTGATTAATTAATTGATTTCCCTAAGTTAAACTTGGGAAAATTAATTAACTGCTTAATTAAATCTAATCAAGGTCTTTTCTCACAATACCTTTTTAGGAAAATGTGTTCCCTAGCCTCATAGACACAATCTAATACTAGAACACCTATCCAAGCTATGCAAACTATCATAAAGGGGGCCAAACATAGGAGTAAATGGTGAAAAGGTTCATAGAGGCACGAATAAGGCTCTAAGGTATAGGGGATAGGGAAGGAATAAGATCCTAGGGAAATGCTTCCAGGGGTATAAGTGGTGAGGTCCCAAGGGGGACTATGGCCCTAACGTGAAGGTGATTAAGGTATAGATGTCATGGTAAACTTGATTCAATGAAACATTCAAAGTTGTTAGGTCCACAATGGTGGTTTCAGGAACATGGTTTTGGTGGCCCATGGTATTAGAGACAATCGTTTACCTGTAGTGTCACATTTAAAAGGCCTTGGGATTATCCATTATAATGTGTTTTATTTAAGAAAAGGGTTCAATTGGATTTTGGACCAAGAATATAGATCTATCAGTCCAAGTTAGTTTTCCCATAAGGGTTTTCAAGGTAAAAAACGTGTTTATGTGTTTATCTTGTGTTTGTTTATTTCTCTTGCATTATCTTTATTTTTGATAGTGGTATCAAAGCCAAGGGATCATGACCTAGGGAAGGAGATGGTGGTTGCAAATGATAACATTGAGATCAAATTTGATAGAGAAGCCCCAAGAAATAATCCAATGTGGAGTTGATCATGAAGTGCAAAAATGACTAGCATACGCGGATTAATTGTGAGTTTCATGTGGATGAGAGAGTATACATGGAGATTGTGACATAATCATCTTAAGAATAAATAGAGGTCTAGCAAAGTGATATGCATCCATATAAGCGAGATTTGGTGAGGAGAACACTTGGTGTGAGCAGGTGTGCAAACTTGAGACAATGGTAGCATAAGTTCAAGACAACAACAAAAAAAAATAAAAAAATAAAAAAAAATTACTTTGGATATGGAATTAGTTTAAATTACATGCATATGGATATATGGTCGTAAGAATTGGTTAGGCATGCGTACCTCTACTGATAAATTCTTGGAGTTGACCAAGGTGGGAAGAGAACATGCAAATTCCCCAGTCGAGTTTAAAGGGGTGATGTTAAGGTAAACTTGACTTAGTGAAAGAGTCAAAAGTTGTTAGTTCCACATTGGTGACTTTGGGCACATGTTTTTGAGAGCCCGTGGTATTAGAGCCTATGGATTAAATGTAATGAATCCTTTAAATGGATTAGGTATTCTCCATTGTAATGTGTCAAAGTTTAATGGTTGAGCCATGATGTTGGCCAACTTGGCTACTTTTAATTCAAGGCATAGTTTAAGCCATATAATAATAATAGATATATTAGTTGGTTTTTCTCAATTTAGGTTTTCCAAGATAAAATTTATGTATTTTATATGTTATTGTTGCTATAATTATTTTCTCTCGTATTGTCTTTACTTCTATGGAAAGAGGTGGGAAGTCCCAAGGGGGAGTATCTTCCTAGCATGAAGGTGATTAGCGTAGAGGCAAGGTAATTTTTGGTGGGTAAACCTATTTTTGATTGCATGTATGCATATAAGCTTTCTTTGGCACATTATTGTAAACCTACCATGTGAACGCTTAGTGAAAAAGCATGGATGTGTTCCTAGAATCTGTACGCACTCTAAAACATGTATGTGTTCTATTAGCATATATGGTTATTGATTTGGTTATCTTGGCTTAGGTTTAGGGTGATAAAAGTGATGGTTTTTGCTGCAAATACATTAAAACATCCATTTTTCTAAATACCTCTCAATAACTCTATTTTTTATGCTATTTTTGTATATGCTACACAAATCCATCAGTAGTAAAATTATAGACAAATAAAAGTGAATATGAAAATTCCAAGTATATAATTTATTTAAGAAATGATATTGTTTAAACTATTTATAATATATGTTGTATCGACTTATATTAGAATCTTAAAATGCATACATCTGTGATTCCTATTATAACCTTGTATCTCCTTAACCATTTCTAAAATAAGTTATATGCCACACTAGTATAACCTAAAGTCTTCAATCTAAAAAAAAAATTGTTTAATAATATTAAGGTACTCATACCATGCACTAACATGAGCCTTAAAATAATAATAATTTCAAGGATATAATAATTTTCATAATTTTAAAACATACATAAAATAAACATTACAAATTTATAAAAAATAGCCTTACACTAGAATAATGTGTTCTTTACAATTTTACAAATTTGTTTAAGGAAAATCCATCACTAAGATACTCAACACTTGTACTAATGGAAACATATGCATTATATTTTACATGAAAAATAGCATGCCATTATTCCTACATTTTTCCATTATTTAGGAGAATTGTTATTTATAGCATGTCTATTTTTAGAAGATGACATATTCATAGTATGGTCATTTTTAGTAGGAGTTTCCATGAAGGATGACAAACGGCAATGACTAGGCAATAACATGGTAGCTACATGGCATCTAGAGCACACTTGATTGGATATATTTTTCTCCTAGATAAATATGCACTCCCCATAGAGACTCCAATTTTATTCTTGGATTTCAATATTATTATTCTAAACTTTATCTCCTTGATACTTTAGTCCTGTTTTGGAAACTAGTTCTATTTTTTAAGTTTAAAGTGCTATAAAATTTCCCTCATATGCATAATTTATAATACCATGGGTTTCCAAAACCCATTGGGTATGTGTTATATTTTTTGCATAGTTTTAGATACATGATTTTTTGTTTCGCCAGTTTTTATGATGATGGTGTTCCATCCCATGGTTTTCTAATTCCAAGTAAGGAATTAACATTGTAATCTAATCCTACTCAATGGATTAGTGGTTTTAGAGGTCAGTTCTATATATTATTGTAAATAATACAATTGATTCACAACAAAATTAGAAATGTTATGTAAAATTTCCTGTAGATTCACAAGCTCATGCAATTTACTAAAGCACAGGACAAGAATCTACTTCTACTTTCAACCAGTGGAAGCCAATAGATTGATGAAAACAATATGAAAAAGAAGAAGATAAATCAATGGCACATAACACAAGATGTATCTGGGGAAATCCACTGCTCAAAACCTCGCTATCTATATTGCATATATCAAAAATATGAGTGAAGATATAAAGCTTGTTCTCACTAGAACAATTCCGCTCAAGTATGCTCAAGTCTCTCAGCTCACAAGATAGCTCTTGGCCAACGCTTAGCCAATTTTGTAGCTCTCCAAGCCCCTAATCTCTTTCATAATTCCTACGATGAATAGCCTGTATTTAAAGGGAATTCATGCTTCTAAAATTGTGCAATCCAAACATAGGTCCTTATCTGATTGGATGCATGATGTTTACAACTCAGTAAATCACACAAGTACATTGTCCATGCACTTTAGTCTCAACTGGGTCTTTTTCATAATCGACATGCATGAGTTTCTGATGATGGAATCTTCAGTTAACTAGAGTGACACTTGTGGATGCACTAAGCACCAACTGACTGTTAACTCTCCATTAGTTCTTCAAATAGTTTGGAACTAATTTAACTTAACATAACTCATTAAATTGAGTGATCTAATTACAACTCACAATTAAACTCATATTGGACCCCTAAAATTTAGGGAGAACATATGCATGACTACAGAAAGAGTTCCAAATATAAATTCCTAAGCTAATTAACTTAATTAAACTTAATTAACTATTTACAAGTTTCTATTAGAATAGAATTCAATTTTAATTCTCATTTTAATTCAAGGACAAATTAAACTTCTTGTTGCCATTTCTCAACATGTTACTCCAAATAATTTGTTGGTTTTGTAGGTTTGGGTTTCTAGGGTAAATCTTTATGTAATATGTGCATTTGTCATCATTTAGTTTTTCTATTATTAAGAATATATGTGTGCATTGCATTACCACAAAAGGTTTAAAACTTACAAAATCCATGGTCTTGAAAAGTAAGAAAACTTTTGGTAAAAATCACATCATCACAATTTTTTCAATGTGTTTGGAACCATCTATAATTGTTAGAATATAGATGTTAATATTGAAAATAATTAATCAAAAGGAAAATTTTAGTGAAATGAATATCTAAAAATAAAAATAAAAGTAATATTTGGGTCATACCTAAATAATAAAAACACTAAAATAAAAATAATCTTTGGGTCAAACTTAAATAATCGAAACAATTAATTCTAAACACTTAAAAATAAATAAAAGTAATAAATCGTCAAACTTATGATTATAATAATAATAGTTAATGAAATTAAATAAATAAACCAATAATGAATAAAATAAAGTAATTAATCATTTATTAGTAGTCAAGATAAAATACAAATAAATAATAAGAATTAAGAAATTATATATATATATATGAAATAAATAAAAACTTTAGAACCCAATAACTGTTAATTTTTCAGCCATAATCTCTATTTAGATTGCTTGGCCTCCTTTCAATCTCTATAGATTCCCTAAACTTACGGTGATGGATATGATCTATCTTAGCAATGACTCGGGCGTCTTCCATGTAGATGTGGTGTTTTGTATTTTCCGCATGTTCTGCTAATGCTAAGGAGCAGGTCCTCCCATGATTGATGTTTGTCGCATGCTCCTGAATCCTCTAATTTATTGAGCGGTCATTTTCACCAGCATAGGGTGTCTCGAATGAACAAGGGATTACATAAACACCTTCCATATTCTTAGGGTCCACTGGGTCTTTTACAACCATGGTCTCATAAACCATCATTGATAGATTCCACTTTTATATTAATTAAATTCCTATTTTATAGGAATAAGTGTGCTTTTTAGGAGGGGTTATACCTTACTTTCTTGGATGGAAAGAACACTTCACTTGCCTTGTTATATGTTTACTTTAGTTCTCACTCTATTTTAGAATACTTAACTATGTTTATGGCACTACTAAATTTTTGGCTAGCTAACCCCATTCTTGGGCTACTTAACTAAAACTATAATGGGAGTTTATTTTTGGTTTACATGTACATGCAATAAATAAGAAAACCTAGTTCCCATCGTTCCTCTCTCCAAGCGAGTGTTATAAATATGTACTCATGGAATTAAATAAAATACAAGAAATTTCATTGGTCTCTTGACTACTTAAATTGAATTGGTCTCTTTGCCTCTTTGGTCTAAATAGTGGTCTCTTATTCTCTCTTCTTTCTCTTTTGTTTCAAGCTTTCAATTCTTAGTGTTGCTTATTTTTCACAGCAAAATTCTTGTATTATTGTGATCAAAATATAATAGAATCATCCCTCCAAGTTAATAGATTGTTCGTTTTCCATGTTTAGATTGTCATTAATGTTTCGTGAGAAACCACCATTAGCTTACACACCCCATGGTTAAAATGGACATTACTTTTGAAACATGCTTTGAAAAAAATATTTGAAAGTTGAAACAAATAGCCCTAATCCAAAAATATCATCAAATTTTATTTATGTGGATGATTAAAGGAAATCAGTTAAATTGAAGCATGAGTCATACCTCCACTCAATGAACTTTGCAAAATTATAATTTTTGCCTATGATCTCCTATTGGTGAATGATTTTTGTGGTGTGTAAAAGAGAGAACATGATTTCAAACAAATGGTTCAATGCTTAGCTTCAAAGAAAATTTTGTCTCTTTTATAACTTGTGAAGTACCAACTATCTCGCTAGTAAATAGACGTTAAATGCCCACTTTCAAACTTGTGCGCCTTGAAATTGGATTATGATAGTTGCATTGAATTCATAATCCCAAAAATCCTATAAGAGGTCTATTCTAGAGGTAAAATAATTAATTTTTGTCGTGACCAAAATTTTAATGAGAAAATTTTTAATAAGATTCCAAACCATGTTTTAAATGATGCTCTACCTAAATTGAAATTTTCTAGCTTATCTAATATCTATATTATATATAATTTTAGGATGCTAATTAAAAGTACCATTATTCATCTAAAATTAAGAAATTTTAATATGTGAAAATAGTCCACTAACCTCTAGATCAAACCTAAATACCATCAAAGGTTTATGCAAAAATACAAAGAAAAAATTCAAAACTTCTTAAGAAAAGAGAAAAATCCTTTGAAGTGAGTCTTGAATCAAAAATCTTAATCATTACTAATGTAGAATTAACAAAAACATCATTAAATGATTGTCATTATGGATGCCAATCCATCATGGGTCACTACTACCTTCAACCAATAAGCCAAAATAGAAATTAGTGCTCAAACAAGAGGCTTATTATTAAAAAATAGTTGATGACTAACAAAATGGTGAAGCATAAAGAATCACCCAAGGAAGCATGGCACATCATCCCTCACAATGTTGAACTAGGTGGTTGTTGATGATGGCAAAAGTATGGAGATATAGTTGAAGATGATGATAATGCTAAATAACCATGAGAGAAACACTTCAATGTGGCTAGCTCCAAGCTCTATAAAACAAGGCTAGTCCTGAAGGTAAACCCTAGTAACATTCTAAGAAGAATATTCGTAAAAAGGGTCACTGCTCAAAGTGCAAAATAGATATACCAAAAATAAAAGCCATGAAAAAAATTACAAACAAAGTGTGAAGAATAATATGTCTTTGACAACTTGATCCATATGCTAAGGAGGCAATCCCAATTAAAAATAGAAACCATACAACCCATGTGAAAAAACAAATAAAGCTATGATTTATAAAATGCAAGCACAATAGGAAACTTGCTCCTCCTTCATAGGTTCATAGGTTCTAATATAGAACCTGTTAAATGCATGGTTGGAAGATAGGGAATTCCCCTCCAAGCACTTAGTAGAATATCTTTGGGAGGATTGGAAGAAGAGCGAGTTCAAATGGAGATTTTGCCTCTTTTTTCTCTTTTTCATGAGTGAATTTGATAGCTAGAATTACTCTTAAAAACTCATGGTGTAAACTTTGAAGAAGGGCACTCTTGCTCTAAAGTTTTTCCCTCCTTACTTCTCACTAGAATCATTATTCATTTCATGATTCTTGTTATCCGGTTCTATTCTATTTGGCTATTTTTCCATTGTTATGAAATGTGGGCACTCCTATTCATTTTTTATATTGAAAAAACAATTCGTTAAAACATACCATTAATAAGCCCCTCTTCATCACATTCAAACCCTCACATAAAACAACTTACAAATAATTTTTGATATTGAAAAGACAACTCCTTAAAGCATCCCATTAATAGCCCCCCTTCATCACATTCAAACCCTCAATGAAATAACTTACAAATAATTTTTTTTAAGTAAAAAAGGTTTATAAAATTAAAATTAAAATTATGATTTTAACTTTAGGTTTAAATAAATTTAAAAATCATAAAATAAACAACAAAAATTTAAATCCATCCATCATTATGGTCAATAAAATAAGATTTATATTCTATTTAATAACAATTAAAAAAATGAAATAACAATGCAAAAATACCTCCATGAACTTATAAATGACAATAATGGATTACATTGAGGAAAACCAATCTATTAATCATTCGTGAATAAAGCAATTCCCTTTTATTTATTTGAATAAAGTTGTAAACGTCTTAAGCTCACGACACCATAAATAATTGCATAGAGTAGTTTAAGACCTAATTCGCAAATATAACTGTGAATTGACAACTGTACATAAACAAAATTAAATACAAAATCTACATTCAATTTTGGTTACTTTACACCTCCATTTGCATGGTTGCTTCGTAATTCAATTCCCTGCGCTTTATTCGCATGTAATAATTCATCCTCCTCCTAACATTATAAAATAATGCTGCTGAAAGTATTATAGTTACTTCACGCTATAACCGTGAGTTGACAAGTGACCATAAACAAACATTTATTGCAGCTTTTGGTTCATATCCACATTGGACAGCTGACCAGAAACAAAAATTTATTGGATCTGTAGGTTTAGATTGAACGTTTGTTTTATTTTCTTATGGGTTGAGGAGTGTAATAACCCTGACAACTTGTAATTCCAGTAAAAGCTGTGGTAAAAACAATATGGATGACAGTTTGTTGTTTAAAAGACATTATTAATTGTTAAAGAAAATACAATGAATTATTTTTTTTACACATGTGTTGAGTGAAATGCTGGCAGTCTCCAAAAGGAGGTTTTCTTTTCTAATTAAAGAAATTAATCAGTTAAGGAACTGAACAGAAAGAAACTGCCTCTCACCCTGAAGAGGGTTGGGAAGGAAAAACCTCTGGGCTGTTTGGGAACAGGCAGAGGGAGATTCCGAAGAAAAGAGAGTGCAGAGTGAAAGAAAAGGGTTATGTCTGATTGTGATCAGATGACCCAGCACCGTGGTGCATAAGTCTTGTTGAGGGCTGCAGGCCTGCAAGACCGCTCGGGGGGAGAATCCAGTGCAGTGGATCTCATGGTTGGGAGGTCAAGAGCGTAAACTCTACAGGTGACTACCGAAAACAAAGCATTCTTGTGACCGCCTCCAGGTACGCTTTCCAACTTTAGTTAAGAAGGTTCAGGTACTGAATGTACTTAGTTGTATTTTAATCTTTAAAGTTGCTGTATGTAGGAAGTAGAGTAAGTTTACTATTATGGTTAAGTATTAGGAAAGAAAACTGTGACGTGTGGAAACAGTCATACAGTCTATATAGAGACTCTGTAACTTAATAGCAAGAACAGAAAGATTAGTTCTGATGACAATATAGTTAGAAAAGTATATAGACTTTCTGTTGAAAACTATTACTATGGAAAGCCGAGGAGGCTGTATAGTCTCAAAGATTAGGTAGCATGACACAGAATACCTCTATATACATCAAGTCAATTAATAACCCTGCTTGACATGTAAATCTCAGCAGTATAAACAGAAGAAAGTCAGGGCGGAACACCAAGACAGAACGTATTCACATTTGAATCAGTACATATGCACGATACAGAGACAGAAAGACTCTGAGGATAACCTTTAACTTTCGAATAACTCTCAGATGCCAGTAATTATTTATTAACATACAACGAAAAGAAAAGACGGAGTACTCATAACCATGTTATAAAGATGCAGTAAACCCTAACCAGGGATGAAATGCGATTAACCTTCTTTTACCAACCGAGAAATTAACCATAAACCGGAATCAAACAAAAAGATAATCCTGTAGTCATGCAAAGGTAAGACTGTGCGCGGAAGAGGGTTGGACTACACATCCATGGCCGAATGCGAGCCTGCCCTCTACGCTTGGTTATAACGACAAACCAACAGCAGTGCTGTGGAGCATTACATTCCCATAAACCATAACTTTAAACCAGAAATAATATTTATATATCCATGAAACGAGTAAACAATGGAAAAGGCAGCGCGTAGCTGGAACTCGTATGAGTTATTAAACCTTGGCATGAAATACTTCTAACAGATTGTGACCAAAACTAAACCTGAGGAGTGATTATGACCATAAGCAAGATAAATATGTAACTCTGAAAATACAGTCACCGAAATAAACTATGCATACAGAAAGACAAGTAATATTGCTGCGGCTAGGGTATTAACCGTATAACCAGCATAACAGACGAAGCTGTTGATAAAGAACGGCATTGAAACAAAATATGGAAGCATATATAACATCTAAAGTTCAACTGGATATTAGATATATTCAGAATCCAAGTCGGGCCAAAACCCTTAACAAAACCAGAGAAGTCAGACAGCGCCGAATGGCCAATATGTACAGTTATACAAACTATTATAAATACAGATTCGAGCCGTAACTGGAGGTATTCGATACATATACAAAGTTCTGAACAGACATTCACAATAACTGTAATGAAGGCATCAAGCCATAACCTAGGCGTAGTGGAAAGCTATCAGTTCAGTCAAGGCCGTCATGTGTAGCTGCATGAGGGTTGAACCGTTCACCAACCTGAGACATAGGTAGAGACAGGCTGTCTCAGCTATGTAGAAAACCCATGAAATATAACTAAAGGTATGTAAAGAGAACAAGAAGGGGACGGCTTACCTGGGTACTCTCGCTGTCGTAGCAGATGAACCAGCATGTTACCCCGCATCTCCACCATCGATCGAATATACCCTGCAGCAATTAAAATTGAGCAGGAGGTCATAACCAGCTAAGTAATTACAGGAGCTTCGAATCAGTGAAACAATCGTTAATGAACTGGAAGAGGTGAGACGTACCTGGTAATGACAGAGGTTCGGTGGACCAGAATAGCTCAGAGAGTCTGGAGGATACAGAATGAACCCGCGAATGTAGCGTGAACCAGCAAAGAGAACTGATAGCTGAGCATGTCAAATGAACTATAACAAAGACGTTTAAACCTTTATACCCACGTCCAAACCCTAACCAAGGCAGGACCGTCCGATCATGCCCAGCAATCTCCACCGTTGAGTTTGGGCGGGAGGCCGAGCGTGAGTCCCGGAGCTGGTCAACCCTCTCGGACCATGTGATCTTCACGTGATAAGGGGCCAGTTGGCAGTGGTAGTGTTGAGCTGGCATTCTTACTCTGCCAAATGGCAGTAATCACCAACCACCGCCGTCAACTCATTTGTACCATCACGTACCAGTAATAAAGTGTGTGCAAAGAATATGGTAGAACTTAACATCATATGTATAACCGAGCTGTCATGTGTTGAAATTAAACTATGACTCTTTTACACCAAAACATTACCATATGTAGTAGATGAGTTAGACGTAGGTGGGTGGCAAATTAAGATTTCAATGGTAAGGTTAACGTGTCATAAAAAAAAAATTTTATGGCTGTATTCTTTGATTATAGAAGGGAGTGTGACAAGGAGGACTCTGCAACTTTACAATAATGGATCAATATGGAAATCTATATCATCAGCAAAAGATTTGGTTATGGCATTAAGGAAACCACATAAATGTTGAATAACGGTCGAGAACTCGTGGAAAATGTGCAAATTTTAAGAATATACAAGAATTTAACTATTAGGTAAGAGGTCAGATTCTAAGATATTCTGGAAATCCGCAATCTATATAAGTTTTGGTAATGCAAAAAAAATATTTATTCATGAGCGATATATTAGTTGGTTTGCATTGGGTTTCTTATAAAGTTATGCGGTGATTGCAAATTAAGATTGAGACTGAGTATAGTGCAATCTTAATAAATCAAGTTAGAAATAATTAATTCCTACTTGTCTATGGTTGTAATTCTCCATTTGAGAAGTTTGTTCCTATATAATAGGAATTAGCTAGAATATAGTTTCTCCTAGTTTAGTGTGTGGTTGAGAGAATCTCTCAACCACACTACTGTACGTCTAAGATAGAATTCCTATCTTGAGACTATTGCTTGTATAAATATGTGTGTAATTTCCTCATTCAAGATAATAGAATATATTTTTCAGTGTCAGCGATTTTATCTTGGTATCAGAGCTTTAGAGTTCTGTGGGCCTGGCCCTTGTGGGCTTGGCCCCTCCTGGGCTGAGGCAAATAAAAGATATATTTTGTTTTAGCTTCTGTTTCTTTGTCCATCTATATCCAAATATCTGTTGAGGGAAAACCGTGGTGTGATAGATTTTGCATGCTCACTGGTGGATAGTGTGTTACTGTTCGCGTGAAGGTGCCAGATCACATTTATGGAGTTTCACCAACTGCATGGTGGTCGGATCTACAGGATGGGGCTGCGTTAACCTTGGATCTAGAATGGCTGAGTTGAAGGTCGCGTGGTGGCAGCCTGAATCAGAGGCGGTGTGGTGAATTTGTCTGCTTCATCGGTCTGCGTGTTGTGGAGGCTGAGAGGTGGAGCAGTGGAGGTGGAGACCGTGAGGCTGCAGCGAGTCAATCACCTGCTCGTGGTGGATCGCGGTTTATCTGCGTAGAGGTGCAGCAATTAAATGAGCTGTTGGGGGATCTGTGGAGGCAGTTTGTTGACAACGGTGGTGTTGGAGCAATCTGCGGTTTCTTTTGAGGGATCTGCGATTTCTTTTAGGTAAGAGTTGTGTGGGAATTTGATCCCCAAATCGCATCTGATTTAGGGTACAGATCTGTGTATCCAGTTGTGGAGACTGTTGTTCTCTGTTGTGTGAGTTCCACCTCAGTGTAGAGCTGAGATAGTGAATCTTGGTGTGGCTGCCGATTTGAGATCTTGTGACTGATTATGTGAATTAAATCAGTGGACGGTGGAGAGCCAATTTCGGCACGCTAAGTATTGTTTATACGCTGGAGAACTGCCTGCGTGGAGCTGGATGTGTATGTCGAGCAGTCAGTGGTGAGATCGAAGGATCCAGGGTCGATGTCGAGTCAGTTGCGTGGAGGTTGGGCACTGGAGCCATCGTTTTATGTCAAGAGCAAGTTGCACAACATGAAGCAGTTGAACACAACTTGTTTTTTGGTGAACGCTACCTGCATTGCATTGAGATGCTCGTTCTTTCTTTTGGCTGCTGCTGTGCGTTGAAGCATCGTGGTAGGCAGTGTTTGAGGCCGATCTTGTTCCTGCCTCCTCACCTGTGGATCTGTGGATCAGATATGTACCTGCGCTCGGCGGATTCGTGGTGTGTCTCCCAGTCAGAGAGCGTGATTTAAGCGGTGGTGTAGCAGCGGAGGTGACAGTTGTGTTGTGGTTGAAGGTTCTTGTTCGTGACCTCCGCCTTCATGGTAAAGGAAGATTGTGGCACTGAAATCATGGATCTGCGAGATAAAGGTTGCGGATCAGTGACTCAGAGTTGTGAGACAGTTGCTTGAGCTACGGATCATGGTGGCAGCTTGGATTGATTGGTCAAGGATCTAGTTGAGCTGAGGAGGATCCGGACTTGACCGTTGTGCACCCAAATTTGTGGGCTTCCTCCTGGACACAGGGAAATAAAATAATATATTTTTTCTAGTTTCTTGTTTGTCCATCGATACGCTTGATGGAAAAGGCCTGTGGGGGAAATCTAAGTATGGCTCCGATGTGGTGATCGGTGTCTTGGACATCGGCATCTGGCTGGAGCAAGCATAACAACGCTTCAGGAATTTGGAGAGGAGGGGACGATGTGTTCTCCAGATCCTCCAGGAGTAGAGATAACGAAGACGACGAAGAGGCCTTGAAGTGGGCGGCCTTGGAGAAACTGCCCACTTACGATCGCATCCGCAAGGGGATTCTCCAGAATGTGGGCGGCCATGAGGAAGTCGAGGTGGCCAGGATTGGCATTGTAGATCGCCAGCTTCTCATCGATAGATTGCTCAAAATTGCAGCCGAAGATAACGAGCGGTTTCTGCTCAAGCTCCGCAACAGGATCGACAAAGTGGGTATCGACATGCCCAAGATCGAAGTCCGGTTCGAGCACTTGAATGTGGATGCAGATGTATATGTTGGTAGCAGATCGTTGGCGAGTATTCTGAACTTTACCATGAATATGCTGGAGGCGGTTTTAGGATTTCTGAAGATCTTCCCGGATAGAAGGAGACCCATTTCAATCCTTCATGATGTTAGCGGAATCATAAAACCATGCAGAATGACTTTGTTTTTGGGACCGCCAGGGTCAGGCAAAACAACTTTACTCTTGGCTTTGGCGGGCAAGCTCGATTCAGAATTAAGAGTAAGCGGCTCTATAACATACAATAGTTCGTGCCCCAGAGAACATCAGCTTACATTAGCCAGCATGATTTCATATTGGTGAAATGACTGTGAGAGAAGCTATGGACTTCTCTGGTCGATGTGAAGGGGTTGGAACCAAATATGACATGTTGGTTGAACTTTCGAGAAGAGAAAAACAAGCTGGCATCAAGCCTGATCCAGATACTGCCCGTTTTTGTTGAATTGTTTGTAGATTTCACCAGCGTTCGATTGCCGGATCAAGCTTGGCAGAGGAAGGCAAGCTGGTGTTGAGATCTGCTACCTGCGTGGATCTGCCATGGCCGACGAGGAAGAGCACTATGAGGCCAATCTCTCTGCCGAATTATGGGGGGAAGCTACCTGGGAGCTTCAAGCCGGAGGCCCGTGATGTTTGTACCTTAAAGGTCACCGATTCTTCACTTTTTGTAACCCCTGGGCTCTTCTGTAGTGATGAGTTTCTCATGGAGTTGACGCAGATTGCAGAGAGTTTGTGTGGCCATTGTCGTTGACCAGATTTTTCCTAGAGAGAAATGTGCAGTCATGGACTTTTATGGTGCGGTCCAAGATCATTAACAGGGCTTTCATCATTATTCAACCATGGTTAAGCGTTGAATTCGTGGAGCTCCAGCGCTGGAGTGAAAGAGTAAAGTGCCGTGAGTCGACCTCTTTGGTGTCATGTAGAGACCGAGCGCAGTAGAAGCGCGGTGGTGTTGCGTCGTAGAAGAGCCAACCATCCTACGTTGTTGGAGCCATAGGTTCTTCTGGATGGAGACCATTCCATTGACAGAATCCTTGAAGTGGCGGAGAAAGCCTGGGCAGAGGATTTCTTTTGCTTGGCAAAGTGCTATGGAGGCCATCAGTTTGAAATGGGGGCTGGTTAGCGTGGTGATGGACGAGCCATAACAGTTGGGTTCCAGTTTCTTTGGTAATATTCTGCCACTGTAACGGTAAAATGTGGTATTTATAAATGTTTTGGAATTATAAGCATTGAGCTTAGCTAACTGAATGGAGTGGTTTTGTTAGAATTAGCTACTCTAACAAATCATGTAGGTAAATCCAAGACAATTAAATCAGAAAGATGATGCAAATGTACTATGTGGTGGGTAACAAGGTTGAATTGCACCAAATATTAATTTTGTGCAACAGTGACACTAAAGGAGCAACGACAACGTTTATGGTGGACAACAAAGTAGATGTTTGTTTGAGTTAGTATGGTTTGTGGAATAGACTCCCTAGCATGTTATAAGCAAGTCCAGTTGTTGTAATAGTCATTGTATGTACCCAGAAACTCCAAAATGAGGAATCAAATGTAAGATTTTTTAAAGGCATCTGAAAGTTCGTGGTGATCTTAAAACCACTTTGTAATGGTTTATGGTCAGCCTGAAACCATCTTTTGTCACTGTAAAGTGAGGGTTGGTGGTGAGCCAGAAATCATCTATAGTCTTTGTGGCTAAAGTGCTTTTGTGACCAGCTTGCCTTTGTGGCAGAATCGCCTCTGTGGCTTGAGGTGCCTTTGTGGCCGCGTGTACACGAGAGCTTTGTGATCAATTGAGCAGATGGACTGCAGAACACCTGGCTCGGACTCAAAGGATTTTTTAATTTTCTGAGTAGAAGGGGATCCGCTGGAATCCTTATCTTCATTTGACGATTTGCGAGGGGAGGCAGATTGTGTTTTGGGAGGTTCTGTACATGAAATTTGCTTGATGGTGGTGGATTTGACTATCATGACAAGTAGTCATTAGGGGGGGAGTTAGAAATAATTAATTCCTACTTGTCTATGGTTGTAATTCTCCATTTGAGGAGTTTGTTCCTACATAATAGGAATTAGCTAGAATATAGTTTCTCCTAATTTAGTGTGTGGTTGAGAGAATCTCTCAACCACACTACTGTACGTCTAAGATAGAATTCCTGTCTTAAGACTATTGCTTGTATAAATATGTGTGTAATTTCCTCATTCAAGATAATAAAATATATTTTTGAGTGTGAGCAATTTTATCTAATCATTTTTAAAACAAACTAAGATTGAGACTGAGTACATTGCAATCTTAAATTGTTCTATCTAACATTAGATTAATGTTAATTGAGAAACACCATAAAGGAAAAATACAATCCTCATAACACGCTTCTTTCCCTGTCTCGGGGAGGGCCATGCGGGAACTTGAGAACTACGCACAGGACCACTCCTTTACTCCTTCATGACCTTTAGGGAGAAGCATCTACAGCAAATCAATGAACGACCCCTAAGACTTTTATATGCTGTTATAAATTGGTAATCATAGATCTCCCAGAACCACCCTGCAAAATTGCTAAGCAAATTAATTAGCAAATTAATTTAGTTTGAAGCGCTTTTCCATAACGAACAGTGGTTGTTTTGATGAAAAGCCTCCTTTCATGCATTACTGTAATGATGTTTATGTGTTCGATTACTCACAGCGTGCATGGGCAACTGAGCTCGACGTTTTATAACAATTCTTGCCCGTCGGTTCTGTTGATAGTGCAAGCCGCAGTGAAGCAAGCAGTGGCTAAGGAAAAACGTATGGGGGCGTTTCTTCTCCGCCTCCACTTCCACGACTGTTTCGTTAATGTGAGTGAAAGAATTTAGTTTTATCATTGAACATGGTATTTTTTAGTGTTATTAGATTTTTCCTGTAGGAATTTGGTAGAAAAATTTGAGACCAAATCTTGATTTATGTTATTTAAACTGGTTTTTGGACTGTATATATAGATTCAGCACATTGAAAAACCTTTAGAACATTTTTAGTGCAGGGGTTACCTATCAAATTTATAATTTCAATAAATTCTTGAGAATTTTAGAAAAATTAGAGGAAAATCCACAAAAAAGTTTCCAAAAAAATCTTACCAAAAACAACTTTACTAAGAATAAGGGTTTAAATAAATTTATGAATATATAATAGTATATATAGTCAAAAGCATATTTAGTGATGCGCGTTGATTTTGTTGCAATGTATGTTGAAATTTGTTGAAATTTGCCATTAATAAAAATTTAAAATATTAATGAAATTGTTTAATATCTAACTTCAAAGTTATTATTGTAATCAATTTAATTAATATCTAACTTCAAAGTTATTATTGTAATCAATTTAATTTAATTTAATTTAATTCGTTATTTTTACAATTTTTTTAAATATTTAATTTTTTTATTTAAATTAAATTTATAAATGTGTAAATTAATTTATTAGTTTAAAAAATTATAGAATATTTTAATTGTGTAAATTTCCATATCCAATAGAGACTATTTAATGAAAATTTAAAATATTAATGAAATAGTTTAATATCTAACTTCAAAGTTATTATTGTAATCCATTTTATTTTATTTTATTAGTTTTTTCTTCAATTTTTTTAAATATGTAATTTTTTTATTTAAATTAAATTTATAAATATGTAAATAAATTTATTAGTTTAAAAAATTATGAAATATTTTAATTATGTAAATTTCCACATCCAATATAGACTATTTTAACAATCTTGTTAATTTTAAACAAGAATGATCAAAACATATTAAAAAAAAAAATCAAAATATATAACAATTAAATAAAACTTTACTCCAATTAAAAATTTTAAGAAACACTTTATAGGTTGTATTTTCAGTAACCTTATAAACATACATGGAATTTTTAGAAACTAACTCATATTAAGAAACACTTTATAGGTTGTATTTTCAGTAACCTTGTAAAAATACATAGAATTTTTAAAAACTTACTCATATCAAAGTGAGAATGTATTTTAACTCTTTGAAGTTTTAGCCTTTTTAAAATTATATAATCTCCCTAACTCAATTTCAATTATAATTATAATTATAATTATATATATATATATATATATATATATATATATATATATATAAATAAAGTTTTAACCTTTTTAAATTTTGAATTACATAATCCCCATAACTCAGAAAAAAAATCACTATCTCACTAGCCGATTACATCTATATTCAATAAAACTTATTAAACAAATAAAATTATAAATAAACTTTACAATTTGGACCACCTTATTTAATTTTTAATTCTTAGAGAAATACCGAAATTAAAAGAATGGCTTCCTAATTTTTAATTATATTTCCTAAAATTAATTATCTACATACACTGATGATTATTTAGCCAACTTGGAGTATTCCAATTCATGTATTTATTTAGTTCATAGAATCTTGGATTTAGGGTGTGGGTAGTCCTTATGATAGGTCAAATCCCATGGGTATTAAACAAAAAAACACTGATGTATTTATTTATTCCCATGTGAAAGAAGAAAGAAATTATTTTAACGTCCACGAGGCTAAAGATAGCCTATGGGACAGATTGCTTCTTCATATGCTTGATGTATTCAGCGCTTTTTCTGTGAAGCTTCACAATAATTGCTCCAAGCTTCTCGACAAACCCCTCGCTAAATAGATTATCCCAAGAGCTAGCTCCCAACATATCTGCATAACTTTCCTGGTTGTCTTTGAAGGCCTCACATTCTAAAATGAAATGTTTTTCTATTTCCACTTTTCCGGAAGAACAAAAAATGCACACCCTTTCCTCCCACACTTCCTTTGGCCTTTTCCAGCGCCCTGTTTCACAACGAAGTTGATGAGAATTAGTCCTTAACTGAGCAATAAGAATTTTGGCTCTCCAAGAGATATTGGCCTCTATGTATGCTTTTGGTTGATGATTATGAGTGGGATTAAACACTTCAATATAGTAATTTTTCTTTCTTCCTAGCTCCTTATCCCAAGTACATTTGTGGAACTTTTCCATAACAAAAACTTTTATCTCTTTGCTGTTTATGGGACACACATTCAAGCAAATACCCCATTTACTAAACCATTTGTTATTTTGCTACATCCAAGTTTTTTTTCTCTTGCACAATCTATCATTAAAGGCAACCTTAGGTCATCTACCCTCTTCCATTTGCTCAATTTTTTTTAAATCCCTTATGACTCGCACCATAGCAATTGCTTCAATAGGAGCAGTCCCTGTTTCACTTAACAAGATATCATAAGGAACTGCATTTTTAATCTTAAATTTGTATGTAATCAAACGCTTCTGAATTTTTTCAATTTGTCTCCACTGCATGTCGAAGGTACTGCTAGGGTACAATTCACAACCATAGAGAATCACCGGAATCACTAGAAGCCCAAAAAGAGTTTGAGTGGTCTTCCAGTCCCATAACTATACCTCTCTACACCTATTTTGAAAAGCATAAAATGCTTTCCAACCCCCCAAAGTTCTTTTCTTTCTACAACCATTCCAGCTTATATTTTTATTGAAGTCAATCCCGAGGTATTTGTAATCTACAACTTCTTCCAGAATGTTGCCTTCAAAGTAGAGCTTATGCTAGTTATGTTTTCTTTTCTTAGAGAAGACCACTACTTTCGTTTTGTTGATATTGACTTGCATCCCCACACTTCTACAAAAATGCTCAAGGGATAGTAAGTGCTCTTGCAAACCAAAATCTGATTTAGCAATCAAAATAAGGTCATATGCATACAAAAGAAGCCTTATAAAAAACTTGCACAAATAGATACCATCACCCCCTTGTGAATTTAACCACTCCTCACGCTTGTCGATATATAAACCAAAAAGGGTAGGAGACAGTGGGAAACCTTGCTTGACCCCGATATCGCTTCTAAAACTTTCAGAAATGCCTGTTGAAGTTCTAATTTTGACTTTCACATCTTCATACAGCCTATGCACAACTGCTCTCAAATGTTTAGGAACCCCAAGTTCCTCCATTCTCTGCCAAATTTTATCCCTAGGAATCGAGTCAAACGCTTTTCTGAAATCAACAAAGCAACAAAAGACTTTTGTATTAAACAAAAAAATATTGATGCATTTATTTATTCTAGTTACACAATTTTTGAAGGTGTCATTTATTGCAGGGCTGCGATGGGTCGGTGTTGTTGGATGACTCCTCCACTCTAACCAGCAAGAAGACCGCCATTCCCAATAACAATTCGATGAGAGGTTTCGAAGAGATAGATACCATAAAAACCCTAGTCGAGAATGCTTGTAGCGGAGTCGTTTCTTGCACAGACATTCTTGCTATTGCTGCATGTGATTTTGTTGTTGTCGTTCTTGTTTTGAATAATTTCTTAGAACTAAAACCCTCCTGAGAATATGTTGAAATAAGTTATGTTGTTGTTGTTCTCGTTTTGAATAATTTCTTGGAACTGAACCCCTCCTGATTATGTCAAGTAATAATGAATATGTTTTATAAAATTTTTAATTACCAGTTGGGTGGGCCTTCATGGACAGTGATACTGGGGAGGCGAGGCTCGAGAATAGCAAACTTAAGCATTGCAAATGCTAACATTCCAACCCCCATTTCACGCCCCTACATTGGCGGTACTCTTCCAACCGCACTATAGGAGGTGCGGCACCACCGACCACTTTCTTTTCACCAATACTCATGGTCATGGACTACGCCTTACGTCTATACTTAGTTTATTTTTCAACAGCTAAGCATATCTTTCGTTATACCATTCATCATATTAACTTCATTACACCATGAATCAGCATTAACATGAAATACACAACAGTATAACTGGGAGGGGCAACTCCCTATGATGAGTCTTCCCGTAATAATAATAATAATAGTTTATGATGAGTCTGCCCATAATAATAATAATAATAATAACAGTTTACAATATACAAGTTAAATCTTGAGGAAACTACAAATTTACACTTAGAATATTTTTACAATCATCGGCACAACTCTGTTAGCCCAGCTCATCGACGTGCCCACACGGTTGCTCGCACGACTCTTGTCCAACTCACTATTTACCTCCGCACGTTCACCTGAACGCGTTTCGTTCAACTCGTCGAATGCTCCCACCGAACACCCAACTCGTCCACTGGCGGGTCATGTCACCTATGTCACCTGTTCAAGGCTTCACCCAATTCACCATTCACTAGCTCGTATCGTTAGGGCGGATGCCCTGCCACGCCCAAGAATGACTTCCCGAATGACCATTCAAACAGACACCCTGCCGCACCCTCAAACGACCTCGAACGATCCTGCTCGAATTCCCTCAAGCGACCTTTCGCACGACTTTCCTGCACTACGGCCTCACCCGATGACTTCGCACGACTTTCCTACACGACGCCCTCGCCCGATGACTTTGCACAACATTTTTGCACGACGCCCTCGCCCGATGACTTCGTACGACTTTTCTACACGATGCCCTCGTCTGATGACTTCGCACGACTTTTCTCGGCTCGGTGCTTCGGCCCGTGTCCGCCTGCACCTTCACCTGATTTCAGACCAACTTACACTTCTTCACCTTTCCACCCTTGGACACTTAGAAAGCTTGGTTGATTGATGACTTAGCCCACGCCAAGCTCCTCCTATGTATATGGTGCGTCCAACGTTGAACCGTTGCGTCCACCCCATTGGCCGACCATACATTTCATTTGTTTTAATTTTTGAACGGGTCAACCCACCCACTGGTCGACCCAACCGTCGTGTGCATTCACCGTTTGGTTCACCCACTCGTCGGCTCACCCACCCATCGGCTTGCCCGCCCGTCGACTCGCCCGGGACTTCTCATGGGTATATACACCAAACGCCCACACTTGGTCGCATTTCAACCATTGTGCCATAGCTCTTTGCTCACATGTTTCCACCTGCAGCTCATGGTCCTTACATTCTCCCCCACTTGAAATCATTGTCGTCCTCGATAATCTCTCATCCCAGCAACTATCTATCACCAAGACATCCATACCAAGGCATATAACCCATCGGTATGTTATACATCGGAAAGTCTCCTCAATCCATGATCATCAACCACATCCATCACAATCTCCACATGTTTCTTCCCCTATGGATGGTTGGCCCCTCCATCTCAAGCTACATGCTTACTGGAACAAATTGTGTCGACCTCATCATGTACTGTCATCATGTGAACTGTTGTCATGATACTCTACCACAATGCTAACACATCTTTGTACACTATTATAGCCCTCATGACTTGAACTAATTGGGTAGCTAATCCAACCGTCACGCTCAAACCATGAGAATGCACATTCTCATGCTATCATCAGTCATTTCTCAGACTCCTGTCACAACATCAACTCGATCAAGAATCCATCTCCATATAAGTAAGCCATGCCCAGGTCCATGAATTAGTCTCAATCTCATATGCAACATGTTGTCCATGATGTTTGGTATCAATGTGCTGCATGAAATCAGTCGCATCTATCCCAACATCATCATCCATCTACGAAATATCCATCTCCTCAAAATGAAGAAATCATCTTCCGACCCATGCCCAAGTGTTGCCACCAAGGCATCACCATCGCTGCAACTCTATCACTCCAAAGTGTCTCATATCGATCCTCCTCATCAAGTCACTCTTTCAAGCACACCCATACATGTACTCAAAAGTATGCACCCCATCCTGCATCAAAGTCCTTGACCTCAGCTCCTCAATGCATCAAATCCTCTAAGTCCACCATAATATGAAGTCCTCAAAAGTCACAACATCATGTCATCATGAGCTCTATGAGTCATCTCCAACCAACACTCTAGCAAGCATACATGTCTCGGCCCAAAGGTCTCTGCAAGATGCCTCAGCTTTCCATGTAGTAGGAATGCTCCATAGTCTGCTCACAAATCCAACCAAGTCCATGGCCTTGTTGTACTCAAGTGCACAACCTCTCCATTGGCTCATAAGTAAAACATCTCCATGTCACATCAGCAAATCCACTTGCACAACATCCTTGCCTTGGCACTCCTCATTAGATGCCCATAAATGACACCTCTACAAGTGCTCCTGCATAATGTCCCTGCATAAGACTGCCATGCTCCATGTCTCCAACCTGATGTCCATGACTCAAGTTGCCCATGTTGTCCAACTAAGTAGACCCATCACAACAATTGGTCATCCTCATCCAAGCCTGCAAATCCGGTCTAGTGAACTCGGTCACCCAACCATATCATCATCACATCACGAGTCTCTTCCATCATAGCTCCCCCACTAAAGGTTCCACCAAGACTTCCTCTTGGTCTTGGCCATGAGAAGTCCACCCAAGTATCACCATACTCAAGTGTGTGCCCTCCTCCAATCTGTCCATGAGTCATGCCGGGCACTTAGCCAATTCTCCATGTGGCTAAAGCATGACCCATTCTTCTGCAATGATCATCATGTTCCTCCCTTGTCACGTGCCCTCGTGCCTTCTGTCATAAGGTCACAAACAACCTCAACAAGTCTTGCAACAGTCAATGATTCTTGCTTCTCCATACAAGGTCTCATCGTAAACATACATGGTACGATCCTCCATTACATTGGTTGTTGGTAATAATACTGAGAGGTGGGGGTGAATTAGTATTATCAAATCAATAAAACTTTTTCATTTCATACTCTGATTCATATACGCTACTTCAGTTAAGGGAACCCGCGTGTATATGCAACTGTGATTAATGCAACCAGCGTATATCCAATAAACTTATGATTCAATTAATCCATTATATTTTGATCTTTAATCAGTGCATCAAAACTTCATTAACCATATAAACAGTGAACAGGAGCAGTAAAAATAGAACAGACAATCACACACATGAACACAAGATATAAGGTGGAAACCCAATGTGGGTGAAAACCACCTGCTGCAATCGTCTCTATCTTCTTTTAATAAGAAACATCTTTTTACAATTTTTGTACTGGTGCAGACTTATACCAGTACACAGGCTTCTACCTGCAGAAGGCTACAACCTTCTCTCGTTCTCCAGCTTCTCCTGGAAGGGAGCTACAACCCCCTAGCTCTTGTACTAGCTATTGTGTTTACTAGTACGTAGGTGCAGGCCTACAAAAGGCTACAACCTTCTCTTTTCTTCCAGGGACCATGTTTCATTAATTTTCAGACTGGATCCATCAATAACATCAATCAACCATCAAATATATCTGCATCAATCAATCTTCTTTGCACAAACCAAAACTGAATCAAACAATCACTTCTCAGAATGTTGTAACCAAAATACAAAAATAGTAACCAGAACCCATGCTATAACCCAAAACACTGCAACAGTAAACAGAAGTAGCTAAAGCATATTTTATTAGGTATATGCTACTTCAACATGTCGAACCTGTGTACATACGTAGTTTACTCAAGGCGAACCTGCGTATACGCTCTTTTGATATTTAGACCCAGTGTGTATATGCGCCTTTGCTAAAGTGAACCTACATACAGATCTGTAAATGATGATTTAAACTTTACAACAACTTCAGACATCAGTTATACCTAGATCATCATATTTACAGATTACAACATGCACCAGTTATTCAAATAAGAAATCAAAACCACACAAAGATACTTCTCTTCAAGCCTTAAGGTCTTGACCCTTCAATAGAACTTATCCTTCCTCAAGCGCTTAGGTTCATTCTTGATTCAAATCCAGTTGTGCACCATAACCCAATAACCTGTATTCTAGATCTTGCTCTTCATTAGATATTCAATTCATGAGTGCCTTTGCCTAATGATCTTCTCCTCCTTTTATAGTCCTAGGCCTTACTCAATACCATGGACCAAAACCACTTAGAACCAATACCTTGGACCGAATACCTGGGGTCAACACTTCGGATCAAATACCATGGATCAATACCAAAATACCATGGATCAAATACCACAGACCAAAACTTAGTTTTCCAACATGTACGCACCTTTCCTTCCATGAAAGTGCATGTGTACGTATACACTTCTTTTGTTCAATGAACCTGTGTGTATACGTGGGTTGGTCAAGGTGAACCTGCGTATACCTTTCTTTCTTCATTCTATGTGGCCTGAACTGTGATTTGTCATCTGAGAGAGTTGCCATCAAGTACAACACCTGTATCACCTGTATCATAATGCCAACAATCTCCCCCTTTGGACTTGATGGCAACAACAACACTAATCACTCTCCCCCTTTTTCATCAAGAGAAAAGGGTCATGCTCCCCCTGAGTACCTGCTAAAATCTCTGATATGCTGAATTGTTGATTGAGCTCCTATGATCGAGTCCATGCTCCCCCTGAGCATAAGCAAGGTCTACAAAAAGATAACATGACTCTATACATAGATCATCGAATACCTTCCTATCACAAAAGAGTTGTACATACATCCATCTCCCAACCAAGTGGGGATATACCAAGTTTGACTCATCCACCCAACCAAGTGGGGACATACTAATTGATTATACATGTCAAACAAGAACATTACATCATCCATCCCATGCATAGTGGGGTAACAAAATATGACCTTTTCATTGAAAGATATGCATGACATAGAGACCAAACATCTAAAACAAGACTATGATAGTTATCAGCAACTATCATCAGCAACATCTGTCAATCATCATCTAGACCAGTAACCATGAGCTCCCCCTGAACCTGTTCCACCTGAATCAAAAACAACTGTGAATTTGTACCAAGACCTTCTACGATAATGCCAACAATGCATTACTATAAGTATATGCTCCCCCTGAATCTGTGCCAAATGATCACTGTCAAACCCATATCAGACTCCTTTCATCCACTATTATTCTTCAAACAAACATATAAGTGATTGTATCCATAGAAACCGGTGTATGTACGTGGATACACTTCATGAAACTCGTGTACAACCACTTTTCTCTTAAATCGATAAGTTTTAATAGTAAGATGATGCATCAACTACTCCTAGCTTTTGTCTGAGATATTCAAATGTCTCTCTGGGCAATGGTTTGGTGAATATATCAGCAACCTGTTCTTTGGAGGGAACATATTCCAATTTGACCTTTTGTTCAAGCACTTGTTCATGTAGAAAATGATATTTGATGGGTATGTGCTTGGTCTTGGAATGCATGACTGGATTCTTTGAAATACTGATTGCACTTGTATTATCACATAGAATGGAGATGGGTGGACTACATGTGATTTGAATGTCTTGCAATGTTTGCATCATCCAAAGGAGTTGTGTGCAGCAAGATGCAGTAGCCACATATTCTGCTTCAACTGTAGATAATGCAACTAGACTTTATTGCTTGCTGAACCAAGACACTAATATGGAACCCATATAGAATGCACCACCACTAGTGCTTTTTCTGTCATCCACACTTCCTACCCAATCTGCATTTGTATATGCATGAAGTGTAAGATCTGTATCCCTAGGATACCATAAACCAAAATTCTAAGTTCCTTGAAGATATTTGAAGATCCTTTTGACTGCCTGAAGGTGTGATTCCTTTGGATTTGCTTGGAATCTTCCAACTATTCCCACTGCATGCATGATGTTTGGTTAGGTACCTGCTAGATAAAGTAAACTGCCAATCATGGATCTGTAGGTTGGTTGATGTACTGCTGTTGATTCATCATTTGAGCTGAGACTGCATCCTGTTACCATGGGGGTACATACTAGTTTAGAATCTTCCATGCCTTAGTTTTTCAAGATCTACTTGAGATACTTAGTTTGTGACAGAAAAATACCATATTTCTTTTGTTGAACTTATAGACCAAGAAAATATGTGAGCTCACCAAATAGGGACATTTCAAATTCTTGCTGCATTACCAAAGCAAAGTTTTGACTCATGGCTTCTTCATTGCTACCAAAAATGATATCATCAACATACACAATAAGTATTAGTAATTTATTATTGTCAATCTTTATATATAGATTGCTATCAGCTAATCCTTTTGAGAAACCTTGTTGATGAAGATATTTGTCAAGACGGTAATACCATGCCCTTGGAGCTTGTTTTAGACCATAGAGAGCCTTTCTGAGTCTGCATACAAGTTTTGGATCATTTCCAAGAATGAATCCGTCTGGTTGCTCAATATATACTTCTTCTTCTAAGTCCCCATTAAGAAAAGCAAATTTTACATCCATTTGGTATACTTTGAATTTCTGAAAACTAGAAAGAGCAAGGAACATTCTTATGGCTTCAAGTCTTGCAATAGGTGCAAAAGTTTCTTCAAAATCTATACCTTCTTGTTGAGCATACCCTTTACAAACAAGTCTGGCCTTGTTTCTAATAACTTCTCCATTTTCATTCAGCTTGTTTTTGAATATCCATTTGGTTCCTATGATATTCTTATCATGAGGTCTAGGAACTAATTCCCAAGTATTATTCTTTTCAATCTGCTCAAGCTCTTCATTCATGGCCTTGACCCAACATTCATCTTTGCATGCTTCATTTACATTTTGAGGTTCGATGGAGGAAAGCAATGCAAGATAGCTTGAGGATTCTGTAATAGTTCTTCTTGTCTGCACACCTGCCTCTTTCTGTCCCAAAATTTGAGTCTCTGGATGATTTTTCTGGACATACCTGGATGGAGTCTTTTCTTCTACCGTTATCTGTTCTTCTGGTGCTTCATTGGTTTCTTCTTCAGAATTAGTCTGATTTGATGTGGAAGGATAATCCTCATCTTCTTCATAATCTTCGGTTTTTACCTGCTTTGGATTTTTTCCTGCTTCATCAATCACAACATCAATACTTTCAACAATTTTCCCAAGTCTTTTATTATAACACTTATATCCTTTACTTCGGGAAGAGTAACCAAGGAGAATTCCTTCATTTGCTCTAGGTTCAAACTTGCCAAGGTTTTCATCAATCCTTTTGATGTAACATTTACTTCCAAAAACTTTGAAGTATTCTATAGTAGGAGTCTTACCATACCAGAGTTCATGAGAAGTTTGGGTGTTGTTTACCTGAATATTTGTTTTGTTGAGAATAGTTACGGCAGCAAATGCAGCTTCACCCCAGAAGGTTGCAGGAGTTCCAGACTCATCTAGCATAGCCTGAGCCATTTGTTGAATAGTTTTGTTCATCCTTTCTACCACTCCATTTTGCTAAGGTGTCCTTGCGGTGGAGAATTCCCTTTTTATTCCATGTTCTTCACAAAAGTCGAAGAATTCATCCGAGGTAAATTCCCCTCCTCGATCAGATCTGAGGCATTTGATTTTGCGATCTGATTCATTTTCAACTAAAGCTTTGAAGGCTTTGAACTTTTCAAATGCTTCATCTTTATGCTTTAGAAGTCCTATCCAACACATTCTTGAAAAATCGTCAATGAACAATATAAAATATTCTTCTCCACGAGGTGACTTTTTCCTTGATGGTCCACATAAATCAGTATGAACAAGTTCAAGAGGCTTACTAGCTGATCCTTCCTTTTCAGGGAAATGTGCTCTGGTTTGCTTACCAAATTGACATGATTTGCATATTGTATTTTCTGGAATGTTGATATCCGGAAGATCACGAATAGTGTGGTATCTGCATGCTTTTCTTATTTAAGGGAAGCTTAGATTCCCCAGTATTCTGTGCCATAGCAAGTGTTCATCATTTTTGCTTAGATAGCACTGTTGTTGTCCTCCCTTGAGTATGTACAAGTTGTTTGGAGTTCTTACACCTTTGATCATTGTTTCTCCTATATCAAGCTTATGATCAACACATCCATTTGATCGAAATACTACTTCATTTCCTTGATCACACATTTGACTGACACTTAATAGGTTATGCTTAAGACCATCAACTTACATAACATTCCCAGCTTCAACCTTTTCTTTTAAGAGAACGGAGCCTTTACCTTTTATGACAGCAGGAGTGTCATTTCCAAATGAGACCTTCTTTTCCTTTTCTAAGGCATTATATGACTGAAGTTTTTCTTTGTCACCTATCATGTGTTTTGAGCATCCACTGTCGATATACCACTGATTTTCTTGTCCTTCTGCATACAAGGCTATACCACATCTTTCTGGTTGCGGCTCTTTATTTTTCCATATTTTTGGACTTAATGAAGTTTTCTCCTTCTGAGATGTTTGCCGAAATTTACTCCTGCATTCAGATTCTTCATGACTGAAGTTGTTGCAGATGGAGCATTCTATTTCATTTTCAAGAAGAGAAAAGTTATTGTAAGTCCGTTTCATGATCCCTGTCACATTCCTTTGATTTCATGCTTCTCTAGTCATGATTGTCTTGTAAGCAACACATTGAGTAGCTTTGTGTCCAAAATTATGACATGAGAAACATTGGCCATTAAAGAAGTTCCTGCAATTATCGAATCTACTGACCTGGTGATTGTAGTTTCTATTGATATTCATTCTTGAAGCAGATTGAGTATGATTTACCTGAGGTTTGTAGCTTCTGTTCATCCTTGAAGTAAATTGATCCTGATTTACCTGGTGGTCTTCTTTATGCCTTTGCTAACGACTATCAAACTGTTTACTGCTCTTTGCTGCATCGAGATAGCTTTTAGTGGAGGTTGACGACTTCTGTGATTGAGATGTTTCTTCAGTATATCCAAGACCTGTCTTTATCAGAGGAGAACGCTGCACTTTGATAATTTCATTTAATGTTTCTGATCCTTTAGCAAATCTAAGATTGAGAGCTTTTGTTTTCTCAATATCCTTTCTCAGACCCACAATTTCACATTCCAGTTTTTCATTGTGTTTTCTCTTTTAGCAAGTTGGAATGTCAGAGTATGTATAATCATATTCTTTTCTTCTAAACAGACTTTGAGTTTACAGATTTCTTCATCAAGGTCATCCTCATCTAAAGCATCCAAGAAATCATCATCTTCAAAAGCCATTAGAAGTCTATAGTCATTACTATTTTCATCTTCATCACTATTTGATAAACCATCACTATCTTCATGAGTATAGTAGCTCTTCTTACTTACACTTTGTTTTCTGTTCCATTTTGTTGATTCCTTACCTTTATCAAGCTTATCTTTATGAGGACATTTGGCAGCATAATGACCGACTCTTCCATAAGCAAACCATTTGAAAGGTAGTTTACCTCTGAATCTCTCGGAACCCCGTTGAAGGTTCTTGACAAAGTTTGCCTCTTCTTCTCCTTCTGAAATATGTCTTGATTCATGGAATTCTTCTCTTCCCAAAGCTTTGAATGCGACTTCTCTCATATTTGATGGACCTCCTTTTCTCATTTCGAAAGCAGTTAAGATTCCGTGCAGCTGTGTCATAGTAATAGTCCGAAGATCTTGCTTTTCTTCTATCACAGATGCTTTTGATTCAAACTTAGTAGACAAGGATCTTAAAAACTTTTCAACTAAAGTAACTTCTTTTATCTCTTCACCCAAGTTCTTCATGCAATTAACAATCTCATCTATACGTAAGAAGTAATTAGCTATACTTTCATCATTGTGCATTTTGAGAGTTTCATATTGAATTCTGAGATATTGTAGTTTCGCATGTTTTACCTGATTGTCTCCTTCATAGCTTAGAATGATCTTGTCCCATATTTCTTTGGCAGTTTTGAGTTGCATAACTTTGACAAATTCGGATTGTGACAGACTCCCCAATAATGTATTGACAACCTTGGCATTGGTTTCATATTGCTTTTTACCTACCGTATTTGTAGGGATTGCTAATGGAAATGTATATCCTCTTTCCACGATTTGCTAGACATCTGTTCCAAGAGATTGAAGATAGGTTGTAGTTCTTATCTTCCAATAAACGAAGTTGTTCCCATCAAAGATTGGTGGTCTAATGGATCCATCTCTTTCGTAGTTACTCATGATGATAGATCATCCTTCAAGTGATCAAGCTTCTTCTGAAGGACCTGCTCTGATACCAATTGTTGGAAATAATACTAAGAGGGGGAGTGAATTAGTATTAGCAAATCAATAAAACTTTTTCATTTCCTACTCTGATTCATATACGCTACTTCAGTTAAGGAAACCCGTGTGTATACACAACTGTGATTAATGCAACCAGCGTATATCCAGTAAACTTATGATTCAGTTAATACATTATATTTTGATATTTAATCAGTGCATCAGAACTTCATTAACCATATAAACAGTGAACAGGAGCAGTAAAAATAGAATAGACAATCACACACATGAACACAAGATATAAGGTGGAAACCCAATGTGGGTGAAAACCACCTGCTCCAACCATCTCTATCTTTTTTTAATAAGAAACATCTTTTTACAATTTTTGTACTGGTGCAGACTTATACCAGTACGCAGGCTTCTACCTGCAGAAGGCTACAACCTTCTCTCGTTCTCTAGCTTCTCCTGGAAGGGAGCTACAACCCCCTAGCTCTTGTACTAGCTGTTGTGTTTACTAGTACGTAAGTGCAGGCCTAGAGAAGGCTACAACCTTCTCTTTTCTTCCAGGGACCACATTTTATTAATTTTCAAACTGGATCCATCAATAACATCAATCAACCATCAAATATATCTGCATCAATCAATATTCTTTGCAAAAACCAAAACTGAATCAAACAATCACTTCTCATAATGTTGTAACTAGAATACAGAAACAATAACCAGAACTCATGCTATAACCTAGAACAATGCAACATCAAACAGAAGTAGCTAAAGCATATTTTCTTAGGTATACGCTACTTCAACGTGTCGAACCTACATACATACGTAGTCCACTCAAGGTGAACTTGTGTATACGCTCTTTTGATATTTAGACCCAACGTGTATACGCGCCTTTGCTAAAGTGAACCTGCGTACAGATCTGTAAATGATGATTTAAACTTTACAAAAACTTCAGACATCAATTATACCCAGATCATCATATTTACAGATTATAACATGCGCCAGTTATTCAGATAAGAAATAAAAACCACACAAAGATACTTCTCTTGAAACCTTAAGGTCTTGACCCTTCAATAGAACTTATCCTTCCTCAAGCACTCAGGTTCATTCTTGATTCAGATCCAGCTGTGCACCATAACCTAATAACTTGTATTCTAGATCTTGCTCTTCATTAGATATTCAATTCATGAGTGCCTTTTCCTAATGATCTTCTCCTCTTTTTATAGTCCTAGGCCTTACTCAATACCATGGGCCAAAACCACTTAGAACCAATACCTTGGACCAAATAACTGGGGTCAACACTTCGGATCAAATACCATGGATCAATACCGAAATACCATGGATCAAATACCACGGACCAAAACTTAGTTTTCCAACATGTACGCGCCTTTCCTTTCGTGAAAGTGCGTGTGTACATATACGCTTCTTTTGTTCAATGAACCTGCGTGTATACGCGGGTTGGTCAAGGTGAACCTGTGTATACTTTTCTTTCTTCATTCTATGTAGCCTGAACTGTGATTTGTCATCTGAGAGAGTTGCCATCAAGTACAACACCTGTATCACCTGTATCATAATGCCAACATTGGCAAACTGATTTTTCTCTTCCGTGCATACGGTTCATCTACCAAATGCTCAACTGAAACACAAGTATCAATAATACTTACTTCATCATGAGGCTCCTCCATGTGAGTTTCCTCATCCACCAATGTATGCAAACTGCATGATCTGGTCCAACTTGAACACTTTCAAGTTCCTCCTCTATCGTTTTCATATCTGCAACATCCTCGATTATCATGGCTTCCTCTTTCTTATCATCACATTCTGCAGCTTTCTCCTTATCCTGAATGAAAGCTATGAACTGCTTTTTCTCAAGAGTTAGCCATTCCAGCTTCTTTCGAATCAAGTTCTGCCTTATCTTCAACTCCTTGAGTTCTGCATCAAACAAGTCCACTTTCCCTGCAAGTCGATAGGCTTCATCCCTATTCATGTCAGAGATCTCTTCCTTGACTAAAGCATGAACAGCATCCATCGTTTCAAACAAGTCCTTACTCACTTCCTCAATTCTTTGTTCAAACTCACTTGATTCTTCAAGTAGACTTCCTTCAAATTGACTTGGCCCTGATGTGTGCCCTTGCCATTCTTCGAAGGTTGCAAAACTCATTTTCTGCAAGATAGACATACTCCTTGATTCTCTGAATCACCTGTCACGAATGTCAAGTATTTAGCTTCCCATCGTTCACCAGCTCTGATACCACCTGTCACGCCCCTACACTGGCGGTACTCTTCCAACCGCACTATAGGAAGTGTGGCACCACCGACCACTTTCTTTTCACCAATACTCACGGTCATGGACTACGCCTTATGTCTATACTTCATTTATTTTTCAACAGCTAAGCATATCTTTTGTTATACCATTCATCATATTAACTTCATTACACCATGAATTAGCATTAACATGAAATACACAACAGTATAACTAGGAGGGGCAACTCCCTATGATGAGTCTGCCTGTAATAATAATAATAACAGTTTACAATATACAAGTTAAATCTTGAGGAAACCCCAAATTTACACTTAGAATATTTTTACAATCATCAGCACAACTCAGTTAGCCCAATTCATCGGCGCGCCCACACGGTTGCCTGCACAACTCTTTCCCAACTCGTCATTTGCCTTCGCATGTTCACTCGAACGCGTTTCGTTCAACTCGTCGAACGCTCCCACCGAACGCCCAACTCGTTCACCGGCAAGTCGTGTCACCCGTTCAAGACTTCACTTGGTTCACTGTTCGCTAGCTTGTGTCGTTCGGGCGGACGCCTTGCTGCGCCCTCGAACGACTTCCCAAACGACCGTTCGAATGGACGCCCTGTCGCGCCCTCGAACGACCTCGAATGATCTTGCCTGAATGCCCTCGAACGACCCTTCGCACGACTTTCCTGCACGACGCCCTCACCCGATGACTTCGCACAACTTTCCTGCACGACACCCTCGCCCGATGACTTCGCATGACTTTTCTACACGACGCCCTGGCCCAATGACTTTGCACGACTTTTCTGCACGACGCCCTCGCCCAATGACTTCGCACAACTTTTCTCAGCTCGGTGCTTCGGCCTGTATTCGCTTGCACCTTCGCCCGGATTTCAAACAACTGACACTTCTTTGCCTTTCCACCCTTGGATGCTTAGAAAGCTTGGTTGATTGATGACTTAGCTCCATGCCAAGCTCCTCCTATGTATATGGTTCGTCCAACGTTGAATCGTTACATCCACCCCATCGGCCGACCATACATTTCATTTGTTTCAACTTTTGAACGGGTCGGCCCACCCACCGACCAACCCAACCGTCGTGTGCGTTCACCGTTTGGTTCGCCCACTCATCGGCTCGCCTGCCCGTCGGCTTGCCCGCCCATTGGCTCGCCCGGGACCGCCCACGGGTATATACACCAAACGCCCACACTTGGTCACATTTCAACTATCATGTCGCAGCTCTTCGCTCGTGCGTTTCCACCTGCAGCTCGTGGTCCTTACACCCCACTTCCAATCTAAGCACCATCATCTCACTATTCAAAGTGCAGGGGCTCTCCACAACGAAAATGGTTACACTTGCTAGTAATATTATTTTTTTCATACAATATTAGTATAATGCATTAATTATCATAAAATTGTAATGAGGAGAAAATATATATTTTATATATTTTTTGGGGAGTGTTTTTAATATTGGGTAATAAGAAGGATATGGGTGCAGTTAAATAATTGAGTCATTGTTAAACATGTGGCGAATCAGTAATCTAGATAAATGGAGATAAAATTATTTTTTCATACAATAATAGTATAATGTATTAATTATCATAAAATTGTAACCGTTGATTGTTAAATACCAGGTAAATCAGCAATCCAAGTTAAATAATTGACTGCACTCATGTTCATTGATTGCTAAATAAATGACAGCTCTCATGTCCGGTTGATTACTAAATATTCGGGAAATCAGCAATCTAGATAAAAATACCTTTGAGTTCAATAAGATATACTCCAGAGAACTAATTTAATTGGTTGAGTTCAGTATTTCCTTGAAATATGATATACTCCAGAGAATTAATTTAATTGGTTGAGTTCAGTATTTCCTTGAAATAAAATTCCATGATTGTGGTTGGGAAAATAAACTACCTAGTAAAAAAATTGCCATCAATGTGATATGATATATTCAATCCGCTGGTGCTCATACTATCGGGCAAGCTTGGTGCGTGAGTTTCAGAGGCCATATTTACAACAACACCAATATAGACACTACGTACTCTATTTCATTACGTTCAAAGTGTCCTCCTACCAACGCCACTGGATTATGTGACTCCCACCACCTTTGACAATAACTACTACAACAATTTGAAAATCAAGAAAGGGCTTCTCCACTCTGATCAGGAAATTTTCAACGGAAAGCCCACTGATTCACAGGTGACTTTGTACAGTACCAAACAGAACAATTTTTTCTCCGGCTTTGCTGCGGCCATAGTAAAGATGGGGAATATCAAACCTCTAACGGACAGCAGCGGAGAGATCTGAAAGAATTGGAGAAAGCCTAACTAGCCAACCTATGAACTGGCCGTTGTCCGCCGAATAGTTTACTGTGTTTAGTCAGCCGAACAGCATGGTGTCCTTAATCTGAAAGTGGAAGTCTTCGATTTTTAATCTGCCGAATGTCTTTAATTTATAATCGCAAGTATTGATCGCGTAGATTGAAAATAATATGTTCTATTTTGAGTTTTACAAAGTGGAATCTGCGCCAAATTTTATTTGGAAGGGCTTTCATAATTTTACTTGCTTGAAACGAGTTAAATTGCATTTTAATTTTATGTGTTAAAGTGGTGAGGAGTTTTGATTTAAGTATATATTTTGAGTCAAAGTGTGGCCTCTGAATTATAAATAAAAGGGTTTAAAAGTTAATTTTTGTTGGCTCATAAGCAAAAATTGGATCTCCAAATCCAGAACTTTTGACACCCTTTAACTTAAATTCCATTCATCACTAATTCTCCTATTAGTTTATTTAGTTTTCTTATATTGTTCCTTACATTATTTGACTCTAATCCCTCTTTATAAATATTTTAAAGATATTAATTAATTTCAATATACTATAGAATACATTAACTATTCTTTTGAGACCATTTAACTTAAATTCCATTCATCATTAATTCTCCCATTGGTTTATTTAGTTTTCTTATATTGTTCCTTGCATTATTTGACTCTAATCCTTGGTATAAATATTTTTAAGATATTAATTAATTTCAATATGCTATGAATACAATAATTATTCTTAAATATAAAGAATACAGAAATCATTTTATATTATAATAGCAAATAAATTATTAATTTTAATAATATAAATATACATATAAATTAATCTTTGCAAAAACTTTTTAATTCATATCAATATTAATTTTATTAATAACATAATCACTCAAATTATAAGATATGCATAATTTATTTTTTTTAATAATTTTTTTATCCATCATTTTTCTCAAAAACCTAAAAACATTTCCTTATTTATCAAATATTAAAGGTGATTAGTTTTCCATATATTTGTATATTTTGGTGATAAACCTTAGTAGTGGGTTTGAAACGTCAATCTCCAAATCAATATAAATAGGTCTAGAAAAGCAATTACAACTAAATAACAATCCAAAAAATCTTAAATCTGAAATTTTCAAAAATGTGAATATTCCACTCAAACCAACTATTTAATTAATCATCAAGCTCAAAGAACAAAGGATGCCTTTTATGCCTAAGCTAGATTTGATTTTGATATCCCATGGGGATTCTTCAATGGCGTGAGTTAAGGCCATCCTCTAGTCTACAAGATTGGAATCATTTGATTTGTGAATCAAAATAATTATCTTCACATTAAGTATGCTCCAGGAAAGGGATCAAATAACAAAGTTGATTGTTTTTTCCTCTTGAATCTTCTCTTAGTTGCCATTGAGAAAGGTGTAAATAACTATAGACGTTGAAAAACTTGAAGTTGGTTAGGAATTGGGTCTCGAAAAAGGTCATTGTGGAAAATGTGTGTTTAGGCTCTCTATTGCAAGACTTAAGGGTTTCAATCAAATATTTTGAATGGATTCATTTAGACATGTCTACAGAGTGCTCAATATGAAATACGTTGTGTTGTCAAAAGAATCTTTGGCTCTACCTCTAGAGTCATTCGATATCTAAGAGTTCTTGGATGGCTCAAAGACATAATATATGGAAATCCATTTCTAGTCTTTTTTTCCTAATGAGGTTGTTTTTCATAGTTGGTCTTTATTTGTTGTAAAAGAGTACATGGATTTTATAAAGTGAAAGCATGATCCTAATGCTATGGTAAGAAAATAAGTTTTGTTTTAAAACATTTTGTAAATGATGCACAATCGATAGAAGTCTGAATTGCTAAGGGATAAAATGATGTACTAAAGTAGTGAATAATCTATTTAGTAAACTCTCGAAGAGGTTTAACACCATATCAATTCCAGCAAGGACTACAGTGAATGTAAATATTTATTCCTTAGAAAAATTAATTATATATCTATATATATATATATATATATATATATATATATATATATATATATTATAAAATTTTATCATTTCAAGTTTGATATTTCAGTCAATAAATTATAGAGTTGTATAAAAGTAGAAAACTAACTATTAGTAATACATTGCATGCCATCTTATTTTTTAAGATTAATATATCTAAAGTTAAAGTGCGTTATTTTTTAAAAGAGTGTTTTGTTACAACGCAAATGGTGCCAAAGCTACGTCTTTTTATGTCCTAGTCAATGAAGAGATGTTCCACTTTCAAATTCTCTTCAAGGACTCTATAGAAACTATAGATGCCATTCTAAAAGTAGCTAACCGTTTTCTATTAATCTGGAGGGTAATTTGCATCTCATAGATGAAATCACAAAGGAATAACTTCTTGGTGCCCTTACATAGCTTACAAGAGGATAGGTATTACACATCAATTTGTTACATCCATGAAAATGATGCCAAATCTAGATCCTTCTCTATCTCATGAATTATTGTCATGAATTCCCATGAAAGATCAAAGAAATACATCTCCATGAAGTACAAGAATCCTGGAATAAATACCTAAAAAAACTCCAATTTTGGAAATCATCGTGGGACATCAGTTCACAACTTGCAATGGTCACACCTTGAACAACTAACGAATTGCGATGTGATCATGGTTTTCCTATGTTAAGGGCACGATGGTCTTCTTACATGAGTAAAAACAAAAGAAGCAAAATAAACTTCCTTTCAAAAGCATTGTAAATGGTATCTAGTACAAAGCAGTGAATATTGGATTCGAACTCCTATCCTAGACCTTTGTTCCTCCCATTATGGATTCCATTCCATCTATTATGGATATCATCCCTTCGTTCATGGATCTCAACTTCCATTCTTTCCCTATAAGTGCAATGCACTCAAAGATAACTTGGTTGTCATTTTTTACTTTTTAACTATACCTAAATGTTATCAAAGTATTCATTGGAGACTTCTTGATTACAAGGGCTTGCACTGAGGATCATTTGAAGGAGGCTTCCAACATCAAGGCTTGGTTTTAATTCTCATTTTCTTCATTATTAATACAAATATATGTTTATTTCCCATATACATTTGTCATGATGTTTATTGTAAGATTCCTTGATCACTTACATGGTTTATGATTGAATCATTGATTTGTTATATGCTTTGATCACTTGTTTGTTTGTCTTTATAGGTCTCTTCTCTGAGAATTAAGAGAGAGAGGTCCAAAGCTACAAAGGACAACATCAAGGATCATCATCAAACATTTCAGAAAAAAGTTATGAGTTATGGATCTCACTTACATCTATGATTTAATCATAAATTAGGGAATGATTTCATATGTTTGTTTGTTTGTTTCTAGACTTGGTTTCCAAGTCTATGGAGATCTATCCTATCAACAGGATAATATTTGTTCAGCAAACAAATTGGCGACTCCACTGGAGAGCAATATGCTCTTCATTTTCCCTTGTTTTTGAAAAGTCAAATTGTGTTCTAAGTTTTTGGTCAACCTTCATTAATTTGGAAAAACCTAGAACTGTGAGATATTTTTAGAATTTTTAATTTTTTCTTAGCTTTTGTGGCCATTACATCCTGCTATGAGAGACAATGCAATGAAATTGCATTTTTCTTCTCAACAATTGTTACCATCACACTAGTGTATATTGTTGAACTGCAATGATCATTGAAAAATTGAAATTTCTCTATCTTTCTCTGTTTTATTTTTAATCAGAGGATCAATTTGGTTTTTGGGTTAAGTTTCAATATGTTATAAGTGAATTTTTTTGGTTTAGTTTCATTTCACTACTTTGTGAAAAAATCCATTGTTATATTGCTTTGATTTGATTTCTCTGTTGACCTATTGAAGGAAAGTGTCATTAGTGTAGATGATTATCTTGTTGGATCTTTCTTTCTATTTCCAGAGTAATCATTTTCAAAAACCTTGTTGTTCATATTTTGGGAAAAAAAATTATTACTTTTCATAGGTTATTGATTTTCACAAACATAAAAATCGTGTATTGGAATTCATAAGTGAAGTATACTTTAGCTTTCATTTTTAAGCAAAGTAAGTTGCATTTAAAAAATAAATAAAAAAATCCTTCTCATGGTGAGGAGGAGCCAAGAATCATGTATTATGTAGTTTCTTTGACTTACATTTAAAAAAAAAAGGTTCTTGTTTCTTGCTTTGAATGTTATACTTGTTTATTTTCTTGAAACCTCTTGCTCCTCACTCTAGTTAGTATTCATTGAGTTGAAAAATATTACATTTTCATATCAGTTGCATCAAATTTGGATTTGAGTCATAATATCATTGATTTCATCTCTATGGACCCTATTGAGTAAATAAATACTTTAAAAAGCAACGCTACTACAATCAATTATATTTTTTTTTTTTATCTTTTTATCATAGTCACACCTACATTAGATCAATTGCAACACTTTGGAATAGGAGTGAAAGTTAACTTTCCAAAGCTGCAAACAAACATAGAAGCTTGTGTTAGTGAGTAAATCCATTTGCTACAATTTAACTTTGGGAAGCTCCTCTTAATAGGAGTCAAGCATGAGGTCATATCAAACATAGTGATGTAATTGACATTACTTCATATGTTATAATAGCATTGGTGTGCATGCATTACAAATGTTGTTGAAAGACACTTGGGGATCACTTGGAAGGAAACTCCCAAGGGGATTATGGGCCTTAATTTTTCTTACTCTTGCGTGTACACCCAACTATTTATTTCCCCCCCACATCATGATGTTATACCTGGTAACCTTAGTGACCATAATCATAGTACTTTTACCCAAGGTGATGGCGTGGGGGGGAAGTCCCTATTGTACCTGGAACAGATGTTAACTAGACTCATTTAGGCCTTCTCAGAGGCTGCTTCACATGAGATGGTATATGTGAAGCTACTTGCACCAGGTTGTGACCATTAAGCAGGTTGGCAATGTGACTAGTTCCACCCGCTCTATCTCTAGCCACTTTTCACATTGATTTTTGTGATGATGGGTTTCATCACCAACTAGTGATTTCATTACCAAAAAGTTGTCTAGATGATTTGACTCCTTACATTTGTTAGCATGTGTTATTTTGATTTTCTTACTTTTTAGTAGACCTTAGGTTGAATTTGATGGAAACAGTTATGGAGTTTGTTAATCAAGGAACCCATTTTAACGAGTATCCTATTCCTTTTCCTTGCTTTGGAAATGTTGGTCCTCCTTACATGGCTACGTTGTCTCTTCCTACATTCACAATAGGTTTACTGGTATGGGTGTTTTAAACCTCTATGTCCCAAATACCCAAGATACTTCGCCACAAGTGACTACTTCACCTCAATAACACCAACCTCATGTTGACCCTTTACCTTCTTCTCCCATAATATCTTCTTCCATTTCTTCTTCTTCACCTGGTAAAAGTCTTGATGCTAGTAATCAGGAGGCAAAGAAGAAGAAGAAGAAGAAAGATAAGAAAGGACTCAACAAAACAACCATTGTTTTGAGTGTTGATAATGTTGAGGAACCCTTTAATATACATCACAAGGTCAAATTCCCTTGCGATCTTTATAAGGGTGGCCACCTTCTTACCGATTGTCCTAGTATTCTTAAGGTATTATAATTGTTGTTTAAAGATTCTCATCAACTTATTGTTGATCCATAAACTAGTGATTATAACTTTCTAGGGAAATTTTTTTAAGTTAGGTTTCCTTATAGGTTATGCGAAGGGAGTCATCAAACTCACATTTTCCCTCATATGGACAAAACCTCGAAATTGTTGGAAAACCTTATTGTTTCTCGACATCAACTTCCAATTGGTTACCACAAAATTTCTCCCAACCTATGGTTAGTTGATGAAGTGATTAATCTAAGTTCACCATTAGTCAATCCCACTCTTCCTTTGGAGAGTGAAACCCATACCACTCATATTTTTCAACCACTAGTTGATGAAGTTGTTGACTCGATTCCATCTTTTGTCAATCCCAGTCTCCCCCTAGAGAGTGAAGTTAATATCGTTGAGGTTCTTCTTGTTGCTTGAGATGATTATTGACAATGGGGCATTTCTAATGTTCCCATAGAACCCCCTCCAAGTATTGAGATGTTTTCCTTTAAGTGGAATAAACTGACAAACCCTTGACTTCCTTCTTGCATCCCTTCTCAAATCATTGTGAAGGCCTGTGATAAGAACGTGTGTCTCACTATTATAGATGAAGGTGCTTCTGTTAGTATTATATCCTCAACCTATTTACAATATTTGACTTCCCCTCATCTTGTGTCTATTATTCAGAATATATTGGCTTTTAACATAAGAGTCAGTGAACCTTTAGGGATCCTTCCTCAGTTGCCCATTAATTTGGAAGGAAAAATTGTTTGTATTGATTTTATGTTAGTCCAAGGCCCCTTGGATTTCAATTTTCTCCTTGGGTGAGACTATATATATTCCATGAAAGTTGTCATGTCTACACTCTTTCATGTGATGTATTTCCCTCATAATGGAAACATTTTGACTATTGACCATCTTTCATTCATTGTTCCTTATCTGATTGCCAACCATTTGACATCCCTAAATGTTTCCTACACACAAGTGGTATCCCCCCCACCACAAGTTAATTATGTGGAAAGTTGTCCCATGCCTTCACTCACCAATAAAAAAGAACCTCTCATTGTATGCTTGACTTCTTCTGACTTAGATTTGGTATTTGACATGGTGAACCTTTCAATGGGGACATTGAAGTTTGATATTCCTACCCCTATTGAGTCCCTTGACATGTATTCTTTCCAAAGCATTGTTCTTCCATTTGATGAAGACCTCTTGGAATCCATGATCGAGGTGTGTCCATTGGCATGTATTCCTTCAGGAGATTTCTCCTCTTGGAAGCCATGATAAATAACATTATGAGAATAGTTATTTTCTTGTGTCAAGGTCATTAAAAAATTAAATAAGGTGTTATGAGCATAGTTCCTAATTTCTTGTGTTAATCTCATTAAAAAATGGAACAAATATCCCTCCATAAATTTTGGGGGCATGTGCCTCTACTCATCATGTTAGAATTAAGCCACTAGCATCTTCCATTATGCTCAGGGAATGGTACCTATCTCAAACATATTTTTTCTCTATTTCAATCTTGTGTAAAAATGAAACCTATCTCAAGTATAGTTTTCTCTTTGTTTCAAGGTTGTGTAAAAATGAAACCTATCTGAGCTTAGTATTTTTTCCTTCTCATGCTTGTAAATACATTTGAATAAGTTACCAAGTATATTTTTATCACTTTTTCGGGCTCGTAAAAACTATACAAAAAGGGGAGCTTTGTGGAGTTTCATTTAAGCTCTTTCAAACTACCTAAACATGACAAGTTTTCCGAGTGAACTTGTTTCCTTTCACACTCATGAAATGGATTAGAAAGGGTATATGTTCAGTGTAATTTTAACCATTTTTCGAACCATGTAGACTAATTATGAAAAAGGTATACTCTAGTCAATCATGAATAAAAGGGTTCTCTCTTGTATTATTTTATACCTTTTCGGTCTCGAGAGACTAAATATATGAAAAATGACCTTATGGAATTTCCTTTTGTTTATTTTTCAAAACCCTCTAAAGGTGAAAAATAAGTTGAGTTACCCCTTCATTGGACTCGTAAAACGTAAACAATGTAGGACTCATCAATCATGATGAGACTGAACCACCCCTTCCTATTATTCGTTAAAAATACTCTTAAGGACTCATCTGAAGGATGAGCTTATATGAAAAGCATATGTTATCCACATCAAGCTTGTGTAAACATAACGAGGTAATTTCCAGTAATGGTCGGGGGAAATGGGAAAGGAAAATTCATATTTTGTTGAAAAGGCAGTATGTCACTCTTGAACATGGCACTCTGTCACTTTTTCATGTAAGGGTTGGGAAATCCATTTACCTCTCATTTGATCATACCTCACTGAAAGTCTTCATATTGGTCTATGGTCATAGTTTGAGTCAAATGTTACCAAGTCAAATGTCATGTCGCCAATATGTTCAAGAGAATTCCAACCTTAGTTAAAATTACTTTGCAATATTTTAAATCCTTCTATCGCGTTGGCCATCCCTGATTCAGTCATGAATCACTCCTAGTTTGTTCTTGAAAACTTGATATTTTTTTCATGTCATAGGTCCTCCTAAAATGGGTCACTTTTTATTGACTTCAACACATCCTTTAGGAAGTTGATATAGAAACCCCCTTTATTACCTTGGGGCCTGCCATAAGAGATTCACTAGCAGATCAATGCCCTACCATGTGCGTTGATATTGGAGTATATATATTCAGAGGAAAAAATGACATAGTATATTGAGCATATAATAGGGGCTAAAGGGTTTATATATTGCCAGGTATAAAAAATTGAGCTCAAAGTTAATTAAAAAATATAAAGGGGTATAAAAATATTAATGAAAAAATGGATACTTACAATATCTAGTGAAAGTACAGGTTTTTTAGATTGGGAAAGTGTATTGGGTTTGTATTGGTAGGGAGTTAAATAATGTGATTTTTAGAGGTATTTTCCAAATTATATGTAGCCAAATTAGGGTTTTTTTTTAGTATTCCACGAACACACGTGATATATCATAGGTTAATTAAGTGAAGCCCTTTTAGGGCCTGCACACCTTACTGACAGGGTTCCTCACTTTTGACAACAGTTTCTTATCATTGGCCTTCAATGGGATGACTTTATGGGTGTTTGACTTCAAATCATTTATTCGCACCTCATAGGTTGTACTAGCATACCTTGAAAATCATTGTCATTGTTGGTGGTTACTATCGCATATGTTAAAGGTCCTCATCATCAATTGGTTATCATATGGTTTCTACCATGTTCGACTTCAGGGAATTTGTTCACATGGTTAGATTCGTGCTACGGATTGATAGAGATGAAGACCTTGGATTTTGTTTGAGGCGTCTAGGTTGCATGGAGTTTTGAGTATTCATGATTATAACATGGATCCACAATGTATATATGGTGGCCATAACCTCATCTTGACATGGATAATTGCATATTTCCATACTTTAATTTTGAGATACTTGTACTCTAAGTATCGAAATTCCTACCTCAGTGATGATCTTGTGATGATATTGTATTGTAGTTCCTTGAATTTTTTTACTTGCAGGTCTCTAACAGATGATTCCTTGATTCCTACCTTTGCATGATAAAGCACGTTAGCCATCATAACCTTTCTGAATTTGTGCTTTACGGGCCAATATGTTACACATCAATTCGTTACATCCATGCAAATGATGCAAAATTAAGATCCTTCACTATCCGATGAACTATTTTCATGAATTCCCATGAAAGTTGGAAGAAATACCTCTCCATTAAGTATAAGAATCCTAGAGTAAATACATGAAAAGCCATAACTTTGGAAATCATTGTGGGTACTCAGTGTTGGTTGCTAAATTTGCATAATTTTTACCTACCCTTTTACCCCTTTCCTGTACCCATTTCATACCATTTGTTGGGACTCATAAATGTCATATTTTCATCCACCTTTTTCTTCACTATTCCTTACATTTCATCATCCCATTAACCTTTTATCATATCATCTTCATACATACATTTGGGTTTCACCTTCTTATTTTCCATTTTATTCATTTTTGTATTACAAGTGAATTTATGATTAATTATTAGAAAATATACATATTTTTATATATATATCTCAAGAATATGTGAGTTTTGTGATGTGTAGGAAATATGTGAAGAATTAATATCTCCTCCACCATATTAAGGAGATAATTATGCAAGCCTATTCCTAAGGAGAAAATCATGGAGGCATATCTTATCCTATTCCTAAGGAGAAAATCATGGAGGCATATCTTATCCAATTCCTAAGGAGAAGATCATGGAGGATTTGGTTGGCATATCTTATCCAAGATATGTGAGAGATTTATTGAGAGATTTGTGGGATCATATTTTGTAATAATGGGAAAGTAGTTAAAAATGCTTGAGAGATTTGTGGGATCATATTCTGGGAAAGTAGTGGATGATCATTATGAGTTTGTTACTCATCCCATTGTATAAATAGGAGTACAATCTCCTCCATTTGTAATCTCGAAGTTTTTGTAATCTTGTTTTTGAAATAAAGGATCATACTTCAATTTTTCTTCTAGATCTGAGTCTCCATTGAAGTGGTGTGCTGGTGGAGTTATGGAGGGCCCCCATGTCCTCACTTGCATGCTTATTTGTTTATAATTTACTTTATGTTTTTGTTTGATTTCAGCTTTCAAGTTTTCTTAAATGTTCTAATATTGGAAGGATCTTATTTGAAGGTGTTCTTGTAAGAGAACTGTAAGATCTCAGACAATTATTAGATCTAGGTTTATTTCATTTCAGCTCTTAATTTCTTATTAGATGTTCTAATGTTGGAAGAGATCTTGTAGAAAGTATTCTTGTAAGAGAATCATAGATCTCAAACAATTGTTAGATCTAGGCTTGATTAGGTATTAGGAATCTTTCTAGAGCTATATACTTTAGATAAGCACTTCTAAGTTTACCTTCCCGGGTTGACATTAAATTAAGCTCTAATTTGCATCCGCATTTTAGACCACACACCATTGTTGGTCGATTTATATTCTAAATAGCACAGGTATGCCTCTTTTCATGTCTCTGTGAATTATTAATCAATGAAGCATAGTCATAGGGGATTATTGCCTAAGTGGCTTGCTAACTCGATTATTCTTGCAGATTTGGAAGAATGATGACCAAAATCGTGGTTCAACGAATGGTGACCATCGAGATGGCATCTATATCCTTGGACATTAGCTGCAATGGTGGATCAATATCCCAACCAACACAATGTTACCTTTATATTATGTTTCACCTTGGAAATCACTATGTAATTGTAGGTAGACAACTACTGTAATTCTAGGGGTTGTTAGTGTTTGATTAATTTTATAAGTAGAGTTACGAGGTTGTGAAAGCCATATGTTAAGATCGCAAGAGAAATATGCTAACTCTGAGTCTATGATAGCATATTTGTGTAATGTCCTTTTAATTAATGAAATTCTAATCTTCTAAGAATTTCGTGACTTCTTGATCTTGCCACAGCCCTAATCAGGGAGTTGGGCCCACTCTCTTGACTAGGTGTTGTTGGATTAGATGTGTATATAGTTTTATTTATGTTGAGTTATTTATTGTTGTGAATGATTTATCAGTGTGTTGTTGTGAGTCTTAACTTGTTGTTACTCTTATTGATGTTACAGTGATTTCTTGTTGTTACACATTGTTAGGTTATAATTGAATGTTGAACGCTGGGTAGGGAAATTGTGGCCTACATATACCTTCCTTGAAATAACCAGTCAAGCCCCGGGTTGATAATTAATGTGGAATTGGGTGAATTGCATGATTCATATCTGAACACCAACATTTTGGCGTCGTTTTCGGGGAGGTTATCGAAGGCAAGAAAGTACAACCAATATTGACCATAGGATTGATCTCTCATCTTGGGGAGGGAATTTTTTCACCCTGCTCTAGCTCCTGAGCATTAGATTTTTCTGTTTTCTTTTTCATAGGAAACATTCCCTTTGTCTTGGGAAGGAAAGTTTCTATTTCACCCTGTTTCAGGTCCTGAGCTTAGATTTTGTGATTGGTTTGTTTTTCTTTCTTTTCCTTTCTTTTTAGGTGCCACTCTCTCTTCTTGGGGAGGGAAGTTCTTACCCTGCTCTAGGTCCTAAGATTTTGATTTTCTTGAATGTTTTCCTTTTATTTTCTAATTGCATGAAAAAGACACAAATAAAATGGGTAGAGGAAGACCCTGAAAAAGAAGAGGGAGAGATCTAGGAAGAATTACCTACATCCAAGAGATCATTTCAAAAGTTAAGTTAGGAGCATTGTCGTGAGCTATTGTTAGGGTGAGGTCTCATACGAGATTTGGAGGGTGGTCATTTTCACAACCATAACCTCCCCCAATAGCAGAAGTGTAATTCAAGGAAAAAGAAGTAGCAAGCAGAGGATCTGAGGAACTGATTATGGTAAGTTCAGAAGAAGAATACTTTAGGGAATTATCTGCACCATTTGATCAGGGAAGTTGTGTTAAACAACCTCAACTACCTATTATAGAAAAAACAGAGCTAGAACCTGTTGAGATTCCAAGTGAATATTGGGAGATATTCATGGCTCCTATAACTTCTTCGATCAAGTTCACAATTGGAGATATCAGAGGTTATGTGCCTATGAAGCCAATTCCTTTGACAACATTACCTAATTTCCATGGTCTTTCTTCTAAAGATCTGGACACATTCCTTTTTGAATTCGAAGTTTTCTGTCAGGGGTATGACTATATTTATGATGCTCAGAAGTTGAAGGAACAATTTTGAGATGGTATATGGGTTGACGGGGGAAATCCATTACTACATGGGATGATATGAAGACGGTTTTTCTCAAAAAGTATCAAGATTACTGCAAATCCCGAGATGTAAAGGAAGAAATCTTTAAGATGATGCAGAAAGAGGATGAGAACATGGAGGACCTTGTGGAACATTTTCAATATAGTTTACAGAGATCATACCATAGTGATCTGGATAAGAACATCTTGAATATAATCTTTCTCTGGGCACTAAGGGAGGAATCTTTGGAATTGTTGAATATAGTGGGAAAGGAAGATATATCAAAAGAAGAATTTGACACCATATGCAAATTGTGCATTAAGTGCTCATGAGGATCTGCGAGGAATAGGTAGAGGACCCTAACTCTCAAGACATCTAGCGATGGAGTTACAAAAGTAGAAATTGGGAACTTGTTGGACAACTTGAGAATCGATATCCTAAGCACATTGTCATCACAACTAGATGTTTTATAGGCGAAATAAAAGCATATGGAACCAGAGAAGGCTATGTCTATTTTCTATACTCAATCCAAGAAGAAGCACATGTTGAAGGAATTTCCATTGAATTTCGTCGAGACTTGTGCAAAATGTGAACAGAGTCATTCTATTAGCACCTGTCCATATCTTCCTAGGCTGAAGGTAGTTTTTCAGGGAACAAATGAAGAAGTAGATTAGTGGTATTTCATGGGATCAAGGAAACAATGGCAACCACGACCACAAAACATGAGTCAAGGTATTCCTCAAGACCCTTCTCAGTATTTCAATAATTTGAATTTTGGGCCTCAGTTTGTACCTTTTTCACCTTCATGGTCATAGTCCTATCAATATCGAATACCCTAGCAACCACGGTTCCCTCAATCTGGTCCAAACCTTTCACTGTCCCAGAATTGGTGTGGACCTCCTCCTCCTCCTTCAGGACAATTCTCCCAACTTATGCCATAACAACAACTACAGCTGCATTCTAAAGTGTCCACTAGTAATCCTCCTCTTCATCCACAATTGTGTGTTCAATCCAATCCAAATCCAAACAATATAGGGGCTCAGCAAGTTGAGACACTCAACCTCCATGCATACAGTATTGTCACCGTGGAATGTAATGAATTAAATATTTGATCCGATCAGGTGGTAAATACTCAGAATTCACCAATAATTTTTGACATACCGATGATGAAGTCTTAGAACCAGAACCTATAGACTCTACTAGAACAATTGGGGATGAGTCAATACAAATTCCCATGAAACAACAAACCCCTTTGCAAAAAAATTGTTACAAGAGGATGTCAGACTAGTCCACCTTATCCTGAGAGATTATCCTTGAGAAAACAGAGCGCTCATCTTGAATTCGACTTTTTAGGGGAACTACAAAATTTATTTGTCAAAATCTCGTTGCTTCAGGCTATGAAGGACATACTGATTTATTCCAAAACAATTAAAGAATATTTCTCTAAGAAACTTGGAAGAAAACTAAAGGATCCACTCACTCTTCACGTTATGGGAAAACTATTAGATATAATGTTGGGGAAGTTTATACCTGTGAAATACAGGGGTCCAGGGAACCCGATTCTGACAGTACAGATAATGGGGTTGATATCCCAAATGTGCTAGTAGGCTTGGTGTTATGAAGAATTCGGTATCTACGAATAAATACTAATTCTCTAGATAAGTAGCCATATCTAGAACAATAGTTTAAAGCACTTTAACCTTTTTCTATAAACAATAGATAAGACAAAGCGAATGAGAGGACCTACTTGTACTTTCACTTTCCTCTTGTCTCCTTTGTATCGGTCTCATCGCTCCTTCCCATACTTAACATGCTTGAGAAGTACCTGTAAACATCAATAGAAGATAAAGAACCAATCAAAGCAAAATATCTATTGATTACAAGTAAATGGAATCAGATACATTCACACATATAAATAACACATATCAAGATTAGCATATAGAAAAAGGTGTAAATACTTTATTGAATAGAAGGAAGAATTACAACCATGAATCTTGATTCAAAGCCACTCCTCCAACTTTGGTTCCATCCACATCACATCATAAGCATGACATTCTGGTAGCATAATGACACTTACAATAGTCTCAATTCTCAAACTAACATTATCTCCTTACAATTCATCAAAGTCCAACCCTTGATCACTTAGATGAGTGCTCAATTTATAAGAAGATGGAGGAGGTTTTGTCATCAATGAGGGTATTGAATGGCCTTCCAAACTTAAAATTAGTTCCATGGAGGAAGGGATGAGAGGATAGGATGTATCTTAACTCATTCCTCATTCATTTTCAAGCTCATAGGAGACAATAAGTGTGGGAATCTTCTAGAAGGCTCCAGAAGATAAGAGTATTCCCCAAACCCTATGTGAATTTCACTCAAACTTGCCCAATGCAGGTCAAAGAGGGCCTAAGTGCTTTGTAGAGCACCCTGGCATGGACTTAACTACTCTGTAGTGCACCCTTGCATGGGCCTACCTACGCTGGTCCCTCTAGAGGTCATTTTAGGATGTCTTTAGGCCATGAAACTATCTGGGAAGGAGGCATTCAAAAGGTTGACTTGTTTAGGGCATGTAGCAACTGAAATTAGGGTTCGATGATCCCTAAAAGACTGATCTGGATGATGGGAGTGATGTGCCCAAATGGATCTGTAACACTTGGGGGCAACAATTAATGTTATAACTTCTACAATTGTGATTACCTTGGACCTGCGAAACCTTAAACCAACTCCCACCATCCTAGAACTGGTAGATCGATCTACTATAAGACCAGTAGGGAAGCTGGAATACATAACCATTTTAGTAGACTCATGGTAGTACCCTGTTGACCTTTTGGTTTTACATACCCAATCCCTAGATGGTGGACATCCTTTGATTTTAGGGAGTTCATGGCTTGCAACTACAGATGCTTACATTGGGTGTCGATCTGGAAATATGGTAATATCCAATGGGGAAATTACAAAGAATCTTATCCTATACCCCCCTGCATAACCAATTTTGTCAGATAAACTAAGATTTACCTTAATACAAAAACCCCTACCTATGAAAGAGCCTGAACCTGAGAATGAAGAAGTTAGACCTATCCTTACAATTAGTAAGGCTCTCTGTTTTAAGGACGAAACGGAGGATGATGCCATTAGCACTTTTCTTAGCAGTCCCAACTTTTTTTCTAATTCAACCCACCAGCTATTAGAATCTATCATGAGTTGCAATATTCAGGAAGATATTGAACTAGAAACAAAAGTCGAAAATATTATTGTAATTGTACCCCGTAACAATATTCCTATAGAAGTTGAGCGGGGAAATCTATTACTACATGGGATGATATGAAGACAATTTTCCTCGAAAAGTATCAAGATTACTGCAAATCCCGAGATGTGAAGGAAGAAATATTTAAGATTATGCAGAAAGAGGATGAGAACATGGAGGACTTTGTGGAATGTTTTCAATATAGTTTACAGAGATCATACCATAGTGATCTAGATAAGAACATCTTGAATATAATCTTTCTCCGGGCACTAAGGGAGGAATCTTTGGAACTGTTGAATATAGTAGGAAAGGGAGATATATCAAAAGAAGAATTTGACACCATATGCAAATTGTGCATTAAGTGTTCATGAGGATCTGCGAGGAATAGGTAGGAGATCCTAACTCTCAAGACATCCAGCGGTGGAGTTACAAAAGTAGAAATTGGGAACTTGCTGGACAACTTGAGAATCGATATCCTGAGCACATTGTCATCACAATTGGACATTTTATAGGCGAAATAGAAGCATATGAAAGAAGAGAAGGCTATGTCTATTTTCTATCCTCAATCCAGGAAGAAGCACATGTTGAAGGAATTTCCATTGAATTCCGTCGAGACTTGTGCGATATGTGAACAGAGTCATTCTATTAGCACCTGTCCATATCTTCCTGGGCTGAAGGTAGTTTTTTAGGGAACAAATGAAGAAGTAGATTAGTTGTATTTCATGGGATCAAGGAAACAATGGCAACCACGGCCAGAGAACATGAATCAAGGTATGCCTCAAGATCCTTCTCAGTATTTCAATAATTTGAATTTTGGGCCTCAGTTTGTACCTTTTTCACCTTCATGGTCACGGTCCTATCAATATCCAATACCCTAGGAACCATGGTTCCCTCAATCTGGTCTAAACCCTTCATGGTCCCAGAATTGGCGTGGACCTCCTCCTCCTTCAGGATAATTCTCTCAACTTATTCCATAACAGTAGCTACAACTGCATTCTAAAGCATCCACTAGTAATCCTCTTCTTCGTCCACAATTGTGTGTTCAATCCAATCCAAATCCAAACAATATAGGGGCTCAGCAAGTTGAGACACTCAACCTCCATGCATACAGTATTGTCACTGTGGAATGTAATGAATTAAATATTTGATATGATTGGGTGGTAAATACTTAGACTTCACCAATAAAATTTTAACATACCGATGATGAAGTCTTAGAACCAGAACCTAGAGACTCTACTAGAACAATTGGGAACAAGTCAATACAAATTCCTATGAAACAACAAACCCCTTCACAAAAAAATTGTTACTAGAGGATGTCAGACTGGTCCACCTTATCCTAAGGGATTATCCTTGAGAAAATAGAGCCCTCGTCCTGAATTCGACTTTTTAGGGGAACTGCAAAATTTATTTGTCAAAATCTCGTTACTTCAAGCTATGAAGGACGTACTGATTTATGCCAAAAAAATTAAAGAATATTTCTCTAAGAATCCTAGAAGAAAACTAAAGGATCCACTCACTCTTCACGTTATGAGAAAGCTATCAGATATAATGTTGGGGAAGATTATACCTGTGAAATATGAGGATCCATCGAACCTGATTCTGACAGTGCAGATAATGGGGTTGATATCCCAAATGTGCTAGTAGACTTGGTGTTATGAAGAATTTGGTATCTACAGATAAATACTAATTCTATAGATAAGTAGCCATATCTAGAACAACAGTTTAAAGCACTTTAACCATTTTCTATAAACAATAGATAAGACAAAGAGAATGAGAGGACCTACTTGTACTTTCTCTTTCCTCTTGTCTCCTTTTGTATCGGTCCCATTGCTCCTTCCCATACTTAACACGCTTGAGAAGTACCTATAAACATCAAGAGAAGATAAAGAACCAATCAAAGAAAAAGATCTATTGATTACAAGTAAATGGAATCACATACATTCACACATATAAACATCACATATCAAGATAAGCATATAGAAAAAGGTGTAACTACTTTATTAAATAGAAGGAAGAATTACAACCATGAAGCTTGATTCAAAGTCACTCCTCCAGCTTTGGTTCGATCCACATCACATCATAAGCATGCCATTCTGGTAGCATAATGACACTTACAATAGTCTCAATTCTCAAACTAACATTATCTCCTTACAATTCATCAAATTTCAACCCTTGATCACTTAGATGAGTGCTCAATTTATAAGAAGATGGAGGAGGTTTTGTCATCAATGAGGGTATTGAATGGCCTTCCAAACTTAGAATTAGTTCCATGGAGGAAGGGATGAGAGGATAGGATGTATCTTAACTCATTCCTCATCCATTTTCGAGCTCATAAGAGACGATAAGTGTGGGAATCTTCTAGAAGGCTCTAGAAGATAAGAATATTCCCCAAACCTTATGTGAATTTCACTCAAACTCGCCCAACGTAGGTCAAAGAGCGCCTAAGTGCTCTGCAGAGCACCCTGGCATGGAGTTAACTGCTCTGCAGTGCACCCTTGCATAGGCCTACCTGCGTTGGTCCCTCTAGAGGTCATTTCAGGATGTCTTTAGGCTATGAAACTATCAGGGAAGGAGGCATTCAAAAGGTTGTCTTGTTTAGGGCATGTAGCAACTGAAATTAGGGTTTGATGATCCCTAAAACACTAATCTGGATTATGGGAGTGATGTGCCCAAATGGATCTATAACACTTGGGGGCAACAATTAATTTATAACTTCTACAATTGTGATTACCTTGGGCCTGCAAAACCTTAAACGAACTCCCATTGTCCTAGAATTGGCAGATCGATCTACTATAAGACCAGTAGGGAAGCTGGAATACATAACCATTTCAGTAGACTCATGGCAGTACCCTGTTGACCTTTTGGTTTTACATACCCAATCCCTGGACGGTGGACATCCTTTGATTTTAGGGAGGCCATGGCTTGAAACTACAGATGCTTACATTGCATGTCGGTCTGGAAATATGGTAATATCCAATGGGGAAATTACAAAGAATCTTATCTTATACCCCCTTGCATAACCAATTTCGTTAGATAAACTGGGATTTACCTTAATACAAAAACCCCTACCTATGAAAGAGCCTGAACCTGAGAATGAAGAAGTTATACCTATCCTTACAATTAGTAAGGCTCTCTAGTTTAAGGACGAAATGAAGCAGGATGCCATTAGCACTTTTCTTAGCAGTCCCAACTTTGTTTATAATTCAACCCACCAGCTATTAGAATCTATCATGAGTTGCAATATTCAGGAAGATATTGAACCAGAAAAAGAAATCGAAAATATTATTGCAATTGTACCCCGTAACAATATTCCTGTAGAAGTTAAGGGGGAAATCCATTACTACATGGGATGATATGAAGATGGTTTTTCTCGAAAAGTATCAAGAGTACTGCAAATCCCGAGATGTAAAGGAAGAAATATTTAAAATTATGCAGAAAGAGGATAGGAACATAGAGGACTTTGTGGAACATTTTCAATATAGTTTACAGAGATCATACCATAGTGATGTGGATAAGAACATCTTGAATATAATATTTCTCCGGGCACTAAGGGAGGAATCTTTGGAATTGTTGAATATAGTAGGAAAGGGAGATATATCAAAAGAAGAATTTGACACCATATGAAAATTGTGCATTAAGTGTTCATGAGGATTTGCGAGGAATAGGTAGGGGATCCTAACTCTCAAGACATCCAGTGGTGGAGTTACAAAAGCAGAAATTGGGAACTTGTTGGACAACCTGAGAATCGATATCCTGAGCACATTGTCATCACAACTGGATGTTTTATAGGCGAAATAGAAGCATATGGAAGAAGAGAAGGCTATGTCTATTTACTATCCTCAATGCAGGAAGAAGCACCTGTTGAAGGAATTTCCATTGAATTCCATCGAGACTTGTGCGATATGTGAATAGAGTCATTCTACTAGCACCTGTCCATCTCTTCCTGGACTGAAGGTAGTTTTTCAGGGAACAAATGAAGAAGTAGATCAGTTGTATTTCATGGGATCAAGGAAACCATGGAAACCATGGCCATAGAACATGAATCAAGGTATGCCTCAAGACCCTTCTTAGTATTTCAATAATTTGAATTTTGGGCCTCAGTCTGTACCTTTTTCACCTTCATGGTCACAGTCCTATCAATATCCAATGCCCTGACAACCATGGTTCCCTCAATCTGGTCCAAACCCTTCATGGTCCCATAATTGGCGTGGACCTCCTCCTCCTTTAGGACAATTCTCCCAACTTATGCCATAATAGTATCTACAGCTGCATTCTAAAGCATCCACTAGTAATCCTCCTCTTCATCCACAATTGCATGTTCAATCCAATCCAAATCCAAACAATATATGGGCTCAGCAAGTTGAGACACTCAACCTCCATGCATACAATATTGTCACTGTGGAATGTAATGAATTAAATATCTAATCCGATCAGGGGGTAAATACCAGAACCTATAGAATCTACTAGAACAATTGGGGATGAGTCAATACAAATTCCTATGAAACAACAAACCCCTTCACAAAAAATTGTTACTAGAGGATGTCAAACTGGTCCACCTTATCCTGAGAGATTATCCTTGAGAAAACAGAGCCCTCATCCTCAATTCAAATTTTTAGGGGAACTGCAAAATTTATTTGTCAAAATCCCGTTACTTCAGGCTGTGAAGAACATACTGATTTATGCCAAAACAATTAAAGAATATTTCTCTAAGAAACCTAGAATAAAAACAAAGGATCCACTCACTCTCCATGTTATGGGAAAAGAATCAGATATAATGTTGGGGAAGCCTATACATGTCAAATACGGGGATCCAGGGAACCTGATTCTGACAGTACAAATAATGGTGTTGATATCCCAAATGTGCTATTAGACTTGGTGTTATGAAGAATTTGGTATCTACAGATAAATACTAATTCTCTAGATAAGTAGCCATATCTAGAACAACAGTTTAAAGCACTTTAACCTTTTTCTATAAACAATACATAAGACAAAGAGAATAAGAGGACCTACTTGTACTTTCACTTTCCTCTTGTCTCATTTGTATCGGTCCCATCGCTCCTTCCCCTACTTAACACGCTTGGGAAGTACCTGTAAACATCAACAGAAGATAAAGAACCAATCAAAGCAAAAGATCTATTAATTACAAGTAAATGGAATCAGATACATTCACACATATAAACATCACATATCAAGATAAGCATATGGAAAAAGGTGTAAATACTTTATTGAATAGAAGGAAGAATTACAACCATGAAGCCTGATTCAAAGTCACTCCAGCTTTGGTTCCATCCACGTCACATCATAAGCATGACATTTAGGTAGCATAACGACACTTACAATAGTCTCAATTCTCAAACTAACATTATCTCCTTACAATTCATCAAAGTCCAACCCTTAATCACTTAGATGAGTGCTCAATTTATAGGAAGATGGAGGAGGTTTTGTCATCAATGAGGGTATTGAATGGCCTTCCAAACATAGAATTAGTTCCATGGAGAAAGGGATGAGAGGATAGGATGTATCTTAACTCATTCCTCATCCATTTTCGAGCTCATAGGAGACGATAAGTGTGGGAATATTCTAGAAGGCTCCAGAAGATGAGAATATTCCCCAAAGCCTATGTGAATTTCACTCAAACTTGCCCAACGCAGGTCAAAGAGGGCTTAAGTTCTCTGTAGAGCACCCTGGCATGGAGTTAACTGCTTTGCAGTGCACCCTTGCATGGGCCTACCTGCGCTGGTCCCTCTAGAGGTCATTTCAGGATGTCTTTAGGCCATGAAATTGTGATTTTATATGTTTATAGGTTGAAAGATGAAGGCTGGCTACCATTGGGATATGGAGTCAAAGTATGTTTCAGTACCACAGCAAGATCAACTTAACATGAAATTCAGGGCATAGAGAGTCTTTATACATCAACAAAACAAAGATACAATGCAAGGAAACACAGTTTATAAATACATGAAGGAAGTTAGAGAATCATTGATGAGTTCTAAGTAATATGTATTCATACCACTGCAAGTGAAAGAGGAAATCCATGAGATAATAGGACATTAAAAACTCTCTTTTAATCCTGAGTAGTGAAGCCAAAACATTCTACCTAGCATGGAAGTCAAGGCATTATAGAGTTCAAGTGTAGAAATGCAAATATAAAACAGTGAAACACAGTTAGTTTATCTATGAAGGAAGTCAGAGCATCATTGATGAGTTCTGAGTATCATAAGTAAACACCACTGCAATGTAAGTATTGGAAGATGCCATCAAAACAAGAACATACAAGAACTCTTCATGAATCTTGAGTTGTCTAAGTAGAAACTCTGCATTAGGTTAAAAATATACACAGTCTGCACATAGAGCAGCAGCTGAGCCAAAAAGTCTCCAACCCTTTGCTAATTCGACCTCTTGCTTTATATATAGCATTTACAACATGTATTCCTTCATCCCTCATCAAGAGAATTCGAATTTTCTATGAGTGACACCTATTCTAACCATAAAACAAACCATTAATTAGAACTAGCTGTTAACTAGCAGTGCTAGTGACCTAATACAACTAGGAGTGTAACTCCTTATTATGATTACAACAACCTTATCTAAACATTGAAAGAATTCTTTGATAGCTGCAACCTCATGAGGTCGAATTTGATGAAGCCTCCCACGTTGTCACCTTACTGCTGATGATAAACCCTAGAAATTAGGGAACATGTTTCCCTGTTTTTAGGTTTAGGATCCTTGAAAATTGGCACATGGGATAGAGCCTTTATCTTCTCATCCATGACATATTTTATGAAACTGAAGGAGATTTTTTTATTCCATGTTGTCTAGAACAAAAACCTCTCTTGGTTTTTTAAAACACTTCTCCAGCTATCCAGAATCTATCCTTGAAAAACACGTGTAAAACAGGAAAAATCTGTTCTCTGAAATTAGGGTTTCAAAGAAAGCTTAGTATCTCCCAACTGAAAACACTTATGAAGAAAGTGAGATAGGTTATTGTATCTGGAGAGTTTATGAAGAGAAACCTCCTTCAAAATTCCAAAATACCTTTTCCTGTGACCAGAAACTGATCTTGAAAAAGACTGCTCAAACTAGAAGACAAAGCTTGACTTTCAGCAGTTTCGTAGCGCAAGTTTAACCATAAATTCCTCCCACCTCAGAATGAATTTGAAGAAACTGAAAGAGGTTTTTGTAGTTGAGTATGTTAGGAAGAAAAACCTCTTTCAGTTTTGAAAATTGAGTTCTCAGCTGCTCAGGAACCCTTCTGGAAGTTGACTAGTAAAAGCAAAAAACAGAGTCTTTTATGCTGAAACAGGCTGCTTCAGGGGTTTCGTAGCGCGCTACGAAAACTCCTAGTTCAGAATCCCTGATTTCGTAGCGTAGCCAGTGAAAATTCTGGGTTTTGCACTACGAAAACACCTAGAGTGAGTTTTGCACTACGAAAACCTTGACACAAGTTTGACACATGGAACTTATGTGTGATGTGGGACCAGTGATAGGCAAGAACAGAGTATTGAACCTATTTGACCATACCAACAAGACTCTCTTTTAGATATTAGACTCTAAAACAACCATGGAAAGACTAGACCAAGACTAACATCAATCCTTTGGAATCAAACTGATGTCAAAACACATGGTGAGGCTTCTAGGACATGGAATGAGGCTGTGAAACTTTTTTTTTGGAAAAGAGAATGACACTTATTAAGATGAGATGACTCAAAACATATAAGACTATGACTAGAAACAAGGCAAACTTTCCAAAGCTTAGAAAAAAAAAAAATTGGGGTGATAACAGATCCTACTATTGTAGACGTAATATTAAATTTTCCTACACCTAATATACTGACACAGGTACATAGATTTATCAGTTATGCTGGCTATTATAGGCTTTTTGTTTGGTCAATTCAATATCCTTGAATTGTCAATCATAAATTGTCAACCAGGGTGCATCAACTGAGGAAGTATAGGTGCACAATATGTGCTTAGAAGTTATTCATTAGGTTGTTATGTATTTGTTAAGATCTAAACTTAAGATGGGGGTGGTATTTGTCAATTGTATTAGTGTTGTAATTATTAGGTATGTTTGATTAAGTTTCCTAGGAATTAATCTCTATCCAATTAGTTTGTAGATGATGTGAGAGTGGTTTTACTTATGTTAGATTGTTTGGGATTTTTGATCTTGAATATCTATGTTACAGCTCCTAATTTTCTAAGTGCAAAAAGAAACTTATTCTATCAACTATGAAGGAATACTATTGAACTCAATTGTTTAGGAGAGGACTTCTCACCTATTCAATTTTTGCTCAAACAAAGTAACCTAAGCAACATCTATATTGTGAATTGAACACACTTCAATTATGTTGGATAATAAGCAAAGGAAAAGACCATGCAGTACTAGGTATAAAGCAAATTAGATAACAGTCTAAACTAGGTATAAAGCAAATTAAAGTTCTTATGCAGATAACAATTCGCTGGCGAGATCATTATGCAGCATTGTCACACAAAACAGAGCAATTGAAGAATTAAAGGAAATCAGATTGTAATTGATTAAAACCTGCCATTGTTTGTAGGGGCCCTCCACATAGCAGTTCAGAGCTTCAAATCAACACAACGTTTGAACACAGAAAAACCAATTCTATTCAAACGGAATTCACAAACTGTTCACAATTATATCATTCGGCACGCACCCAAATAACAATGCGGCCATTAGCTTTATAGTAGGTCTCTTGGCATAAATGTATGAATATTTCAAGCCTAATATCTCTAACCTATCTAAACTTATATCACTAAACCGTCATTTTTCTATTCCGAAAGCAAAACGATAAGGTTTCAACTGATCTCGGGTTCTGTTTTGTGTTAATCCGGTGGTTGACTTGGAGTTTGACCGCGATCTCCTGTGCTTCTTTTAGCAAAAAGTTTCAAGTGGATAGGAAGGTATCCATGAGGGAGCCATCCTCTATCCATCTGCACCTTTCGTTGCTGACCTGGAACTCTGGAACCTTGCAAACAATGAAGACAGCTACAAAATACTGGATTAGCGGCAGAAATAGATTGATTTGGTAGCCAATTGCAAATTTAATAAATCAATAGGGTATAAAGTTAAATATGAAGAAGAAGACATACTATTGCATAACTTCATCAAAACCTGGTAGATATGGCTTTATTTAAGTGGTAAATATATATGAAAAAGAGAGGATCATTAGGCAAAAAGGATGTCATGGTAGGACAATCTTCAGACTCTACATTCCCCTAGACTGGAGATGTTGTATGTCCTCATACACTTCTTCCTTGTCTTTTGCTTTTGCCTCTTGTTTGTCATCTCCATGTTTCATTGTTTTCTTCTTTTTGGCAGAGATTGGCATTCTAGGCTTCCTCATTGGAATTTTGTACTTTAAATTGATTATCTCTCTATGCATAATTCTGTTTTCTTTCTTCATCTTTTTGTTTTTCTTATACCACAAGCTTAGATGTAGGATCAGATTGTCACTCTTGGAAATCTATATCTCTCTCTGTGTCTTCAAGGCTTGATTTTCATTTTGAGATATTGATTCAGTGCTTCTAGTTCAAAGATCTCTTGCTTCAAGATGTTTTAGGCTGATTTCTCATTTACTTGGTTGCTTCTTTCTCCAGGGCTCTGAATGGTTTCCTTTTTTGTTGTCTCCTTCCTTTCCAGTGACTCTATGTAGTCATATATTTCCTGTTGAGCGGGGTCAATACCAGGACTATGTATCGGGCTTCCCAGAGGTGAGATGTAAGGTTGTGGTGATGATCTTGGTGACCCTTTTGGAGAATTCCTAGGGCTTTCAATTGGATGATCCTCTAATGGCTCGTTATCTGTTGGAGTGTTTTTTGTTGGCTCCTCTTTAGTTGGCTCCTTTTCATTTGGCTCATTTTCCTCAAGATTAATGTATTCTGTAGTTTTTGAGGTTGTTTGTGGAATCGTGCTCAACCTCGTGCTCCTTCTCAACCCTGGGGTTTGTGTTTTCTGCACTTTCCTCCTCTTATTCTCTGATTTTTCTTCTAGAGGAGAGGTTTTAGTTTGTGATAATTCTTCTTTACTCGAGCTAGCTTTCTTTCTTCTAGGGTTTCCCCTCTTTATTCTCCGCAAATTTTTTACTATAGGCAGCTCTTATTCTGTTACCTTTGCCTGAGTTTGAGGTTCATGTTCCTTTATCATTTCTATGGTTCTCTTTCTTCCTCTGAGGGCCCTACTGCTACTTGGTTTTTCTGGGGATTTTTCCTCAAAATGGTTCCTTATTAGGAAACTCTCCCAGTCATCCCCTATACTTCAGAGATGAAATTCGACCAATATTTTTACTAGACCATGATGATACATGGTGTTTTCTATGAATTGAATTTTCTTCTAAACATTTGTAGCCATTTTCGTGAGGCTATTTAAGAGGAAATAGGGTAGGTTCATCTGATGATCCTCAAGGAAGTGCATCATCATTCTAACGTGATAGAAATACATTTTCCCAAACCTACCCTCACAAGTGATAAACTTCTAAAGCACAAGTAATAAGTTTCTCCATTTGTTTTTAAGAGTAGAGTTGGGAATACCTTTTTTGTAGATCGTAGTGTCCATGTTCGGATTCTTGAGGAAGACCTTCTAGTCCTCGCTGTCAATTCCTCTGTTTTTAAACAATTTTTCTCCATTTCTTAGCAACTCGATGGCCTCAACGATCATAGACTCTATTACTGTGAGATTTATGTCCCCAATTTCGGCCTCCATTCCATCGAATGAGCGTAAAAATGTCTTGGTTACCTCCTTTTGGAAGTCGTTAAATTTCTCAATGAACTGCAGCCATTGTCTTATTTGTAGCATCTCCCTAGTTTGTGGGTACCCCTCTAGGAATTGCTTCCCTGCTGGCTCAGTTCGAATAATTACCCCCATGTCAAAGGATGCTTTGCCTCGAAGATTCACTATCTTGACAGGAAAATGGGACTGGTAGGGTTTTCTAGCTGGGAAAAAGATGTAGTGGCTATGAAAGATCATAGGAGTGTAAGAATAGGGAAGAACGGATGGGTTATCATAAGGATTATGGGAATGAATCCGACCATTAGGTGCATTCAAACTTATGATTTGGTAATTAATTTGGCATATTTGGCATAAGGTCGTGACATGACTTTTAAAGTGGTGGCATATGATATTTTGTTAGGCGTCCGTTACCCTTGGGTTATAATGATTGCACTTTAGTATTATATCTTCTTAATCATACATGCTATATAACCTTCCCTATTGTTAAATTAAAGTAGCATGTACCTTTAATTTTCTGTTGCTAACCTTATTTGTTGTCCTTTGATCTCCTGCAGGTGCCTTGCTGTCAACTGTCCTTTAATCCAGATCACCAAGCATCCTTGTAGACTTCAAAATTATTAGGCTGCAGAAATTTGTTTAGCTGCGAAAACTTGTCCAAGCTGCGGAAAGTTGTTGATTCTGCAGCTTAAGAGAAAGAAGGCTTTAGTAGATGAACTTTATTATTATTATTATTATTTTCTTTTGAAAAGAAAGTTTGAAGTTCCATCAAATTGGTTTTCACTCTAAATTTTCTATATAAACATGCCAACAACATGTTGGTTTTCATGTTTATACAATTTTTTTTATTTTTCTTCATCTATATATATATACACACACATATAATTTATTTATTATATTTTTATTATTATTAACTTTCTTTTCTTTTCTTTTCTTCTTTTTATTGAAGAACAAACTAAATGAAAATTTCTAAGGTGGAAAAGAAGAAGAAATCTTCTTGACGATCTTCAGTTCTGAATTATCTTGAAACATTTTAACAAATTCCTCTCTTATTAATGGTTTTTGGTAAAGCTTGAGTCGATGTCCATTTACTAATAGAGGAGTTCTCTCTTTGTCAATAGTCCTGATTCTAACTGCACCATTGTCAAAGACATTCTCAACCTCATAAGGTCCAAGCCAATGGGTTTGGAATTTCCCTTGAAAATTTTTTAATTTTGAATCAAAGAGCAATGCCCAATCTCCCGGATGAAACTTCCTTTCTTTAATGTACTTATCATGCCATCTTGACCTCTGTTGTTGCACTAAGTTGGTCCTCTGGAAGGCCTCTTGTCTAATTTCTTCAAGCTCATTTGATTGTGTCATCCTTTGCTTTTGGGCTTCTGATAAGTCAAGATCTAACTGGATTTTTGTCTTATACGTCTGGATCTGGAACTCTATTGGAGTAAAAATTTCTTCCCATAAACAAGTTCATAGGGAGTATGTCCTGTAGTATTCCTCCATGTAGTTTTGTAGACCCATAAGGCTTCTGGAAGCTTTTCCACCCAGTCTTTCCTATGTAGATGTAAAGTCCTTGTAAGGATAGCCTCAATCACCTTATTTCTGGACTCAACTTGTCCATTGGTTTGTGGATGGTATGGAGTTGACTTCCGATGTTTTATCTTGTATTGGTCCACAAGCTTCTGCACTAGTCTAGATGTGAATTGTGTCCCTTGATCTGTTACAATTTCTCTTGGAACACCAAAACGAGTAAAAATATCCTCAAAAAGAAATGAAACTATAGTATTTTCAGTAGCAAAAGGGAGTGCTTTAGCATCTACCCATTTAGTGACATAATCAGTACATACCATAATATACTTCTTTTTCTTTGAAGGCGGGCTGATTGGTCCAACAAAATCCAGTGCCCATTTTTCAAATGGTTCGATAAGTACATGTGGTTGTAGTGGCATCTCATTTGAATGAGTAGGTTTGCCCATTCTCTCACAACTGTCACAACATATTCTTTAGTGTCCCTGAAAATGGAAGACCAGTAATATCCTAAAAGCGGGATTTTGTAAGCAGTTCTCTTGCCAGAAAAATGTCCTCCACATGGCTCATCATGACAAGATTTTAGTATCTCTGGTATTTTGTCCTCCCAAACGCATCTTCTGATGATAAGGTCTGGTATGTCTTGTATAATTCCTCATTTATCCATGAATAGGATGTGTTATTGTGGACTATTCTTCTTTTTTCTCTAGGAGATAAATGAAATGGAATTTTTCCTGTGGCCAAATAGTTAGCAGTATTTGCATACCAAGGTGATTTAGTAGATACTACAAAAAGATATTCATCAGGAAATTTATCTTCTACGGGTTGATCATTGTTTTCATTTTGTATTCTAGATAGAAAATCGAAAATTGTGTTATGTTTTCCTAGCCTATCTAGAATGGTTATGTTGAATTCTTGTAAAAGTAGGAGCCATGTAGTTATTCTTCCATTAGTGACTGGTTTATTCATTAGGTATCTAATGGCAGAATGGTCTGTGTGGACAAAAGTTTCATAGCCAGTTATATAATGTCTAAATTTATTAATGGCATGAACTACAACTAACTCCTTTTCAATTAAGTATAATTTAACTCCGCAGGGTTTAAATTTTTACTAGTATAATAAATGGCATAAGGAGTGAGATCTTTCTGTCCTAAAACAGCTCCTAAGGCTGAATCTGAAGCATATGTTGAGATATGGAAAGGCATTTTCCAGTTAGGTCCTTTCAAGATGGGTGCTTCAGAAATTCTCTTTTTCAAAGTTTCAAAAGCAACTTGACATTGGAATCCCAACTAAATTCACAGTCTTTGGTGAGTAATTTAAAGAGGGGGATGCAATTTTTGTGAAGTTTTCTATAAATATTCTATAGTATCCAGTAAAACCGAGAAAACTTCTAACATCTTTTTGACAACTTGGCACTAATAACTTGGAAATGGCTTCCACCTTCGATGAGTCTACCTTAGTTCCATCTCTCGAAATATGGTGACCTAAAACAATTCCCTTGTTAAACATCATGAAACATTTTTCATGGCTTAATGAGAGGTTTGTTTCTTGACATCTTATTAAGACTCTTTCCAAATTTTCTAGTGCTTCATTGAAAGAATCCACATAGAATGTGAAATCATCCATGTACACTTCCACACAATCATGGATAAGGTCAGAGAAAATGTCAAAGACTGCCCTTTGGAATGTTGTTGTAGCATTACATAACCCAAAGGGAACTACCCGATAACCATGAGTTCCCCATGGACAAGTGAACGTGGTTTTATCCTGATCTTCAGGGGCTACCTGAATCTGGTTGTATCCACTAAACCCGTCCAATAAGGAAAAATATTTTTTCCCTGCTAAAGTATCTAAGACCTGGTCTATGAAAGGTAACAGAAAGTGGTATTTTAATGTTGCTTTGTTCAACTCCCTATAATCGATGCATACTCTCAATTTTCCATTCTTTTTAGGGATGATTACTAGGGGTGAAACCCACTGACTGTCAGATATTGGATAGATGAAATTTACATTTAATAATTTCTGCAATTCTTCCTTAACAATTTCTTTTATATTTGGGTTCATTCTTCGCTGAGGTTGTCTAACTAGTCTTGCATTTCGTTTAATGTAGATATGATGTATGCAATTTTTAGGATCAATCCCTCTCATGTCAGTGTATTCCCATGCAAAAGCAGAAGAATGTTTCTATAAAATCTCTATCAATTGTTTCTTTTGCATGTCTTCCAAGTTTTCATTGACATTCAAGGTTTTTCCTAGAAAGATTTCTATCGAGGAATTCCCAAATTTTTCCATGGACAATAATGATACTTGTTTAGAGGAGAGATATTCATTTCGACTATGTTCATAATGCGAGGAAGATTCATTATTTTCTGGTAAATTTAAAAGTTTGTCTTCCTCTTTCACTTGTTCAGTGAGGTAGGTTTGAGAAGATATGTGACATGGAAATAACAATGTTCTTATATAAGATAGTTGGCTTCACTATTGCGTCATTATTGTAACAACCAGAGAAGATAGTAATTTTGTCAAGGGCTTCCCCAGTATGCAGAAATATGAATAGACAAAGGACTACTATTCATAGTTCTCACGCTGCAATATTTTTATCTATATTAGACAAAAACAACATAGAAAATCCATGCTAGGATTTAGATTGATGGCAGACTTGATCTTAATAAGCAACAAAGAAAATACTTGACAACTACATATGTTAATTTCATAATCCCTCATACAAAGTTACTTTGTAGGTAGGTTTGAGAAGATATATGACATGGCAATAACACTGTTCTTATATAAGACAATAATTTGATAGTGTTTTTGTTGTGACACACATTAGATCAGACATTTGGAGATATCTTAAAGTGTTACAGACCTTATTCGAAGTGCAGAGTTTGAAGAGTAATAACATTTAGTGTTTGGAGATGTTTTGAAAATGTGCAACAATTTAAATAGTTGACCTTATATATATTGCAAGTTGTTACAGTAGGAGAAAAACATTAGCATGACAGTGACTCAGGAGGGTGACTGTAGTAACCTTCTATCTGAATCTCCTTTGCCTGAAAACTTGAAGGCAGCTTCTCTCCTGTCTGATGGACCTCCTTTCCTCATAAGCAGTTAGAATTCCGTGCAGCTGTGACATTTTAAGGCTTTGTAGATTCTCTTTTTCTTCTATTGCAGAAACTTTAGATTCAAACCTAGGGGACAAAGATCTTAGAACTTTTTCAACCACAACAGCGTCTTTTATTTCTTCACCCAATTTTTTCATACAATTAACAATCTCATCTACACGAAAAAAATAGTTAGCCACACTTTCATCATTATACATCTTGAGATTTTCATACTGAATTATGAGGGTTTGAAGTTTTGATCGTTTTACCTAATCATCTCCTTCATAGCTCAAAACAATCTTGTCCCATATCTCTTTTGCAGATTTAAACTGCATAACCTTAACAAATTCTGATTGAGATAGGCACCTTCTCCATCTTCTATCCATTCTTCAGTTTCTATATCTATTGTTGTTCTTGTAGAGGGGTATAATGTAAATTTCTTGTAGAATTTCCATCTGAGATAAACATATCACCTGACCTACAGCCGATAAAAGCATCTGCTGTAGCCAACCAATGTCTTCCTAGAATTAATGGATGTCCTCCTAGATTATTCTTGGGTGTTAAGACCATGAAATCAATAGGATATTCCCAAGAATCGAAAGATACATAAACATCCTCTAACACACCGTCTGGTTTAATAATAGATCTATCTCCTAATTGAAATAAGGTTGGTGTGTATTGAAGGTTAGGAAGCATAAGTGTGTCCATAACTTGTTTTCTCACTATGTTTATGGCTGCTCCTAGGTCAATCAATGTGTTTGGTATTTCAATTCCATTGATGTGAACTTTTACAATGGGGCTTCCAGGGTTTAAATATTTTTGAATTGTCGTTTTTCCCATCATAATGTCTACAATTTTTCTGACTAACTAAATTCTTTTTATATCCTTTCTTCTTTTCCTTGATTGTTGTGTACTTAATTCCTTAATTTTTTTTGCAAAAATTGGTATTCCTTTTATGGCTTGTAATAAAAGAATCTTAATACAAACATTTCTCAATTTATCCATCATATTGTAATCAAGCAAGATAATTTGTTTCTCTACTCCTTCATCGATTTTCAACCTTTCTGGAAAAGGTGATTTAACTGATATCGGGGGTTGTTCTATGATAGGAGCATCTACTAGAATTTCTTATGTTTGTTTAGTTTCTTTTTGAGGGAGAGAAGTATCCCCTTCTTCTGATTGATTTTTATGTTTTCGAAGATCGGATTTTGTTTTTTGAATGACAACAAGAGGGTTTTTTGGTAATACTCTTCTAGACCTTAATTGGACATTATTTAAGTCTAGCGGATTTATTACATAAGTTTGAGGATTCTGGCCCTCCATGTTGTATATTGGTTTTTGTGGTATCTTATTATTAGGATTTGGAACTGGTTGAGCGGGTAGTTGATTTGATTTTTGTGGAAATGGTAGGGAAAGTTGTGGGTTTTGATTCTGAATTGGGACTTGTGGAAATTGAGTAGCTTGAGGAATTTGATTAGACGAGGGTAAGAATTGTGGTGGAAGGTAGGATGGCAAGTATTGTTGATATTGAGCATAGGCTCCATAAGGATTTTACCATCCTTGATTCCAAGGTTGTGATTGTGGCAGAGCCCAAGGCTGCCAGGCTGAATTTCAATTAATTTGTGAAGACTGGGCAAATTATTGGGGTCTAAATCCTTGTGATTGATTTGGTTGGGGGTCTTTCCATGGTCTTTTGGCTATAAATTAGAGAGGGTCTACTGGTTATGAGATTCCTTCATCATTGAATACAGCCTTAAGACCTGGTAAGGATGGACATTCCTTTGTATCATGATTATCTGCGCATATGACACAAGTTTCTATGGCTTTTCAGTCTAATGGACACTCTCTTAGAGCATTTTTCTTCTGACATTTTGGACAGAAGATAGATAATGCAGCATTTTCAGAATTTTGCTTGTTTTGTATTTTAAGGGTTTCTGTCTGTTCACTTAGGCTCCCTAAAATATCTGTTTTAAAGGTATCAAGTAAATTTCCTATTTCTACCCTGCTAACTGTCCCAACTACAGACTTGTTCATTCTCGATAAGAAAGGGTCTCTCAGACTCTTTCCAACTCTTGCTTTTCCCCTTGAGATATGTACACATAAATCACAAATATCTGCAAATGGTAGTTGGGAAATATTTCTTTCTCTAGTTAGGTTAAGGAGATCGATCCATTCATTATTAACGACTCTGAGTAAGAGAGATTTTAAGGTTTCTTCATCCAAATTATACATTTTTTCTCTTTTAACATTATAAACAAACCTTTCTAGCAAGTCTTCAAGATTCTCATCTTCCTTTTGTGTCATTTTGAAGACTTCATCTTTAAGGTTACTAGGCATACAATAATCTCTATACTTGCCTAAGAAAGCCTCTTTTATTTGTGCCCATGTTGTTAAAGAATGCACTCCTAGACTCATGAACCATTTTAATGTTGAGTCTTTTAATGTGGCTAGGAATAATTTCAACTTTTGAGCATCACGCAGATAGTCATATGATCTGCATAAAGAGAAATGTCTCTGGATCTTCATTTATTTTCCCGTGGAAATTAGGAAAAATCAAGGGTGATATATTTTTCATTGTGAAGGTTGTATCTTCATCAAGAATAGGGAATCCTGAAGGATGTTGATTTCCTCTACCTCTACCCCCTCCTCTACCTCTACCTCTTCCTCTTCCTCTACCTCCAATCCTATCTTCTTCGCCATGGATATTGTGTACTTCTCCCTCCCCTTCTTCAGCCATGATAGATTCTTCGAAGCTAATATAGTGTTCTTCTAATCTTTCTGGTTCCTCTATCAATGGTTGTTCAGAATAAGTTTCCAATTTCTCTTCTTCACTAGGAATTTCTAATTCTTCTCCCAAACTTTGTTCACAAATGGGGGATAGAAAGATTACTCCTATGGCTGGGGATACAGGATTTTCTTCAATTACAACTTTAGTAGAAGAAGTAGGTGAAGTTCTGGATTGAATTTATGATCTTGAGACTTCAGGAAGTCTTTGTTGACCTCTAAATGGAATTCGAGTTTGAGTAGGTGGTGTGGAATCTCGAAATCATGGTGAGGTGAGTGGATTTGTGGGAATTAAACTTCTTCCTCATCCTACAAATATACCCCTATAGTCTCTATCCCTACGCATGTCGTGTTTTAAATTAATGATGTTTTTTTTTTTACTTCTAATTGTACTTCGCCGAAAACAACAACAAAATGTTTGGTCAATTCAATGTCCTTGAATTTTCAATCATAAATTGTCAACCAGGGTGCGTAGAATGATGAAGTACATGTGCACAATATGTGTTTAGAAGTTATTCATTAGGTCGTTATTTTTTTGTTAAGATCTAAACTTAAGATGGGGGTGGTATTTGTCAATTGTATTAGTGTCGTAATTCTTAGGGAGGTTTGATTAAGTTTCCGAGGAATTAATCTCTATCCAATTAGTTTGTAGATGATGTGAGAGTGGTTTTACTTATGTTATATTGTTTGGGATTTTTGATCTTGAATCTCTATGTTGCAGCTCCTAAATTTCTAAGTGCAAAAAGAAACTTATTCTATCATCTATGAAGGAATACTGTTGAACTCAATTTTTTAGAAGAGGACTTCTCACTTATTCAATTTTTTCTCAAACAAAGTAACCCAAGCAACATATATATTGTGAATTGAACACACTTCAATTATGTTGGATAATAAGCAAAGGAAAAGACCATGCAGTACCATGTATAAATAAAATTAGATAACAGTCTAAACTAGGTATAAAGCAAATTAAATTTCTTATGCAGATAACAATTCGTTGGCAAGATCATTATGCAGCATTGTCACACAAAACAGAGCAATTGAAAAATTAAAGGAAATCAGATTGTAATTGATTAAAACCTGCCACTATTTGTAGGGGCCCTCCACATAGCAATTCAGAGCTTCAAATCAACACAACACTTGCACACAAAAAAACCAATTCTATTCACATGGAATTCACAAACTGTTCACAATTATATCATTCGGCACGCACCCAAATAACAGTGCGGTCATTAGCTTTATAGCAGGTCTCTTGGCATAATTTTATGAATATTTCAACCCTAATATCTCTAACCTATCTAAAATTATATCGCTAAACCGTTGTTTTTCTATTCCGAAAGCAAAACAATAAGGTTTCAACTGATCTCGGGTTCTGTTCTATGTTAATCCGGCGGTTGACTTGGAGTTTGACCATGATCTCCTGTGCTTATTTTAGCAAATAGTTTCAAGTGGATAGGAAGGTATCCATGAGGGAGCCATCCTCTATCCATCCACACCTTTCGTTGCTGACCTGGAACTCTGGAACCTTGTGAACAATGAAGACAGCTACAGAATCTTGGATTAGCTGTGGAAACAGATTGATTCAGTAGCCAATTGCAACTTTAATAAAACAATAGGGTATAAAGTTAAAGATAAACAAGAAGACATAGTATTGCATACCTTCATCAAAACGTGGTAGATATGGCTTTATTTAAGTGGTAAATATATATGAAAAAGAGAGGATCATTAGGCAAAAAGGATGTCATGGTAAGACAATCTTGAGACTCTACACTTTTTATAGAAACAAATTCTAAGATAAGATTCCCATTTTTTCATTGTTACCTAAGGATGCAGAATTTGTGCGGACAGATGAATGTGAAGAAGCCTTTGTGGAAATCAAAGAACTAGTTTTCAAAGCTCTGATATTACACAGTCTTGACTAGAAGCTCCTGTTTCACATCTCTATATATGCTTCCTAAACAGCAGTAGGGGCAGTCTTGGGACAACAAGAGGACAAGACACCGTACGTGATCTATTATATCTGCAAGAACTTGACTCCTACTGAACTGAACTATATGGTAGCTGAAAAATTGTTTTTTGCTATTATTTATGCTATTAATAAGTTTAGCATTACATTACAAGGTATCCTACTTTCGTGCACACTAATCATATAGCTATCATGTATATGATGAATAAACTGATAAACCTTGATCGTATTATAAGATGGTTATTGTTAATTCAAGAATTTTATATTACCATTGTAGATAAGCCAGGGAAAGATAATGTAGTTGCAGATTTCCTATCTAGGATGGATACTAGTGATGAAGGTACACCTGTAGAGGATAGTTTTCCAAATGAACATCTCTTTGCAATTTCTACTCACACTTCGTGGTATCCAGATATTGCTAACTATATTGCTACAGGAAAAGGGCGTCAACACTTAACATGCAGAGAAGAGTGAAAGATTATACATCACAGTGCCCATTATTCATGGATAGAGGGATATCTATTTTATACATGACCTGACCAACAAATTTGGCGTTGCATAAGTGAAGAGGACATCTATGATGTCCTGAAAGTTTCTCATGATGGCCCCTATGGGGGACATTTTGCTGACAAGCAGACAAGCCATAAGGTGTTACAGATGGGGTACTATTGGCCCTCTACTTTTCGTGATGCAAGGAATTATTTTCGAGGGTGCGGTAGTTTCCAGCAGATGGGTCACTCTGGTCAGACATATGAGATGTCATTATAGCCCCAACTAGCTCTTGAGCCCTTTGAAAAATGGGCTATCGATTTCGTTAGGCCATTTTATCTACCTTCACATCATAAAGTTCACATTTTGGTTTGCATGAATTACATGACGAAGTGGGTAGAGGCCAAGGTTGTTGTCAAAGCAACATAATAGGTTGTCTCAGACATTTTATTTGAAGAAATTTTTTTCTCGGTATGAAGCTCCTAGAGAGATAGTTTAATATGGAGGGGTGTAGTTTACATCATATCTGATAACAGGACTTATGAGGAAGTATGGAATCAAACATAGGGTGACATCTCCATATCATATCCAAGCGAATGGCCAAGTCGAGAGAAAAAAACAAGGTACTAGAGAATATTCTTACAAAGACTATAGCAAACCGTCATTGAAATTGGGCGGAAAAGCTTCCTGAGGCAGTGTGGGCGTATAGAACAACATGGCGGAACACAACATGATTTTCACCATTAGAACTTTTCTATGGGAAATCCCCTTTGTTCCCAATGGAATTCAAAATTAACATGCTCAGGATAGCCCTTGAAGTAGGTTTAGATCTTTCAGAAGCCCAGAAGCACCGACTAGAACAATTAGATGAGTTGGATGAAATTTGTTTGATAGTTATCCAGAATAATACTGCAATTTAGCAGCAGTGAACTAAATGGCATGACAAATTTATTTAGGAAAATGTGTTTCAAAGAGGGGATTGGGCATTGCTCTATGATTCTCGGTTCAAATATTTTAAATGTAAACACTACTCCAAATGGATGGGACCATATGAAGTTGACACTTGTTTGATAACGAGACTTTTAAACTTATAACAATCGACGAAGAACATACTCCCCTAACTGTAAATGGACATCGCCTCAAATTATATCACCGTCTAGCTTATAAAGACTCCTTTATTAAACATTTCTCTGATAATTCTGGTTTTGAAGCTGTGAGTGTAGAGAACTCTTCCTCTGCACCTCTGATATATATATATATATATATATATATATATATATATATATATATATATATATATATATATATATATATATATATAATAAAATGTTGTTACTACTCTATCATTGTTTTTCTTGGAGATACTCCACTGGTGTTGTTACTCATTTGGTGTTGTTACTCTGCTCGCGATGATTTTTTCTAAGTAATTCACTGATGTTGTTACTCATCTGGTGTTGTTACTCCTATGGTGTTTTTACTCCTCCCGTGTTGTTACCTTGTGGTGATTTCGTCTAAGTACTTCACCGGTGTTGTTACTCCTCTAGTGTTGTTACTTTGTGACGATTCTGGCTAAGTATTCAATCAGTGTTATTACTCCTCAGGTGCTCTTACTACCCCCGATGTTGTTACTCCTTGGGTGTTGTTATTCTCCCCGTTGTTATTACTCTGCCAAGGTACATCGCCACGTACATCCCCAATTGAATTTTTGGATTTGATCGATAATTCATTTCAAATGACTTGACATGACCATGGACGACCATCCCTTAGTTGGGGGGAGGTATTATAATAAATGAAAAAGTTTCCATAATTAAATTGCAATAATGACTTGTCATAATCACCATTGAACCTTGCGCCAGCATGTACACTACACGATCCCCACCATACTTCGCACAATTATCCATAAGCGTTGGAACTTGAAATAAGTACGATCACATTAATCGACGGTCCTTTCTGATCCAAGGTCCGGGTGTGAAGAAGGACCCTTCGAAGACCTTTTACTTTTGTGATGTGATAAAATTGCTTTTAAAAGAACATTAACAAATGTAGCTGCAGACTATAATGAAAAGGAATATAAAAATCATCAGCACATGAAAAAAAAAGCTGTTGATAATGGAGTTCGTCAAGGAGGGACTACGTCTCCGGGCCCCGGTGTCAAGATGGTCTAGGCCGCTGCATTATGTGTTGTCAATAAAGATGATGTACACAGAGATGATGTCTCGATCATACAAGAAAGAATGCCCTCACGCAGGAGTGGCTCTAAGAGATGTTCCACAGCGAGAACTCTCATTCAAAAGACTCCTATCAGTATGACACAAAACAAGCATGGTGCGCATCCCACTAACATGGCACAAAAGGGATGTCAAAGCAAAACACATGCATGTTGACAACAAGAGTATCCCAACAACATACAACAAGGGATCTCAAAGCATAACATAAAGAGTTATGACAAAAAGTACATCACATATAAATATTCCGCATAACATAAAGCAAGGAATCATGACAACATGAAATAAACAAGTTCCTGCATCAATCATCAATCATGGATCTGTACAACATAATGCAGAAATAAGAAGTACATGAACACATCATATACCTCACCACCAAGGGCCATCTGAAGCAAAGGTTGTCAAAGTGTTGAAGCTTGCTGAAGCATCGATCTCACATCATCGATCGCAAGAAGAAGACTATTCGCACATGAAGATGGACATCTGCACTAGCACTTAGAAAAGTGACTGAAAGAAGAAATGAGAGAAAGACAAATTTGAATACACCATCAGATTTGTGGCGTCGAGTAGTGCTGAAACGACTGTCCAAAATCTAAATTCAGAGAATTTGAAAATTCGGTGCACAAGGGATCTTTTAGATTCCCTCGAGATTCCTCAAAGATTCTGTTTCAGGGATGAGCTGAAAATCCGCTGCTCAGATGTCAAATCTGATTTCACCATTAGGATCCCTGCGAAAAACCATGAAAAACAAGTATAAACTCGACTATATTTTGACAAAGTGAAATTCTACCTCCGTGGGAAAATTTGATGGCTCATGGTCCCATTCCCTGTGTTCGCTGAAATCATGGTTCTGCGTGCATTCTGGAAATCACTAGAAGATGCAAAACACAAATTGAAAAATAGATAGCGCCATCGTATTCATGGCGACGAGAGGTGTAAAATCCATATAAAATTTGTCAATTTTTGAGAAGTTGAAAATTTTGCCGCCCTTGCAAAATTCATAGTACCTGCATTAAAAAATTATTAAACTGCCTCGATTTGTGTACCAGCCCCTGTCTCGTAATTCGTGCAGTCCTTCTCCTCTTTCCCAATGGTTAAAAAATGAGTTTTAATTAACACTGGGCGGATTAAACCATAAGTTGGTTATGGTTTATTTTTACCAAAACCCACTTTTAAAATAACCATATTCCAAACTTTACCAAACCGTATGCCAAACATATATTTAAAAAATTATATTTGTTTTTAATTGGCTGTACTTGAAGTTTTATGTGCTGTACGTGGAGGTTTTATTGCTGCCACCATATCTCCTTGTATCCCGTGCGTATCCACATTCGTTGACCGTTTTATGGAACTTCGTTGGTTTATTGTACCGACCACTTAATTTAACCCAAAACTTTACCACATTTTCCATAAGCATGGCATCCGTTGGGATACGTGCCAACCATATTCCATACGTTGCAATTGCCACATACGTTCGTTGTTTTTCAAATGGTTTTTTTTGGGAATTTAACTTTATGTATTATATAGTTATGTGGAATGATTCGTATGCTAAGGTTGGGATATGGGTTTTGATATATATATTAACTATTTTAAACTTTAGTTAATATAAGAATTGACTTAGTTTGATATGGTGGGTAGTTAGGATTTTTGGGTAATTTTTATTTATATAGCTAATTTTAATAACTATATAAAAATTATAGTTATAACCAAGTATACTTTATTTGCTTGTGCAGGTTTTAGGAGGCTAATAAAGGGCTGTCATGTGTCAGTGTTTGATGGCTGCCATGTGGGTCCCACGTGTTGATTGGGATGCCATGTGGCGCACTGTGAGCCCCATCTTTCCCTTGCCATACCAATATTTGAAGAGCTCTATTTTTTGCATACGAGCTCAGATTGACGAACCGTTCACGCCACTGCGATCAGGAAGATGAGCCCTACGATCTGGTGCTGGGTCGAAGCCATTCTGATGACTTTGATTTTTGAGCCTCCATAAGCCCTCTTTGTCCTATGTGTTGTTGAAGATCCACCTGGATCACTTTCCAACATTGCGGAATAATTTCCATAATTACCGCTCACTATTACCATAATTCGCTATGGATTTTCCCCATAACACCTTCCTCAATGATCTTGTTGTTACTCTGAGTGCTACTACAGAGAAACTACAGAATGGGTGGGCAAGCTGTTAGGCACAAACTAGAAAATACAGTGTAAGTTTGACGCCATCCAGATGTATGGCAGGTTTTTCTAGATGCGGGATGGCATACTTATTTTGAGAGGTTGTATGGATTCGACAAAGTTGTCACAGTAGAATTTGCATTGAATTTGGATGGAAATTATTCCAGAGTTCGTGGACTAGATATTTCCATCACTGAAGAAGTTATTTTGACTATTAGAAGATTGTCGAAGGGAGGGCCGAAATGGTTTTCTTGGAAATCTCCTTGGCCAGAATTCCTGGAGTTATTTTGCAGGTAGGAGAAACAGTGGTCCAGAAGGGTAGGGGGTATGATCAAAAATATTTTCCGCATATCACAAACTTTTGTGGCTTGGCCACAATTCACTGAGCTAGCCATTATGGGGCTTTTGAGGTCTAAAATGGGCCTCCTAAGAAAAATGTACAACCAAAATAAACTTTATAAGAACCAATAGGATTCAATATGATGATGTCAACCATGGGGGATGATTCACCATTTTTGGAGTAAAAAAGTAAAAAGATTAAAAAATAATAAAATAATAAAACTTCTTTTTCAACTCATATTTTCAACTTATCTTCTTAACGGTTTACTCAAATTTCGAGCGGGAGTACTCGTTGGATGCAAAATTTAATTCCTCATCAAAAGAGTACCCATGTTGCATACTTTCAATGGACCCTGCTACACGAAAAATGAGAAATACATGAAAAACCATGATTGCAATCACATTTTTCATGTATTTCTCAATTTTCGTGTAGCAGGGTCGATCGAAAGTATGCAACATGGGTAATCCTTAGATGAAGAATAAAATTATGCATCCAATGAATGTTTTCGCTCGAAATTTGAGTAAACCCATAGGGAGATAAGTTGAAAATACGAGTGGAAAAAATAGTTTTTTCTTTTTTCCCTCTAAAATTTGATGACGTCATCTAATATTATATTTTTTTTTCCACTATTATTTTATAATTTCCTTAGGAGGCCCATTTTAGACCTCAAAAATGGCCTAATGAGAGGAAGAACTTGTGGCTATGTTGCCTACAAGGGAGGAGGAAGAAGAATTAGTGGCAGAAGAAGAGGCCGCAGACAACGTTGCTACACAAGAACCAGTGTTGACTATTGGCTCAATGGAAGAAGAAAATGTAGGGTCATCACTAGAGAAAGGGACAACAAATGACGTTGTCACACAAGAACCAGTGCCGACTGCTGACCTGGAAGTGGAAGTAATGGAGACAGAAGAGGATGCAGGTGAAGTTTTTACACAAGAACCAGTGTCGACTACCAATTTGATGGAAGAATTTCCACCCTTGGAGGAAATTGCAGGTGGTGTTGATACACAAGAATCAACATCACCTGCCCAAACAAATGAGGAACCCTTGGATGAAATCCAGGTGGTGTTGATACACAAGAACCAGCATCACCTGGTCAAGTGAATGAGGAACCGTTGGAGGGAATAGGGGCCGCAGTCGACACTGCTCCACAAGAGCTAGTATCAATTGCTAAGTAGGAGGACAATTTGGAAGAAGCATGGATCGAAAAAGAAAAAGGGAGTACAGACCAGCAAATGGACAAAGGGGAAGGCGAAGGACTTGAGGGGCCTAAAGCAGCAGGCACTAGAAGTATTCCTCATTCTCCACTTTTTGATTCTTTACCGAGAGGGGCAAGGAAATTTCATTCCCTTAGATGCTTGGTGAAAGACAAAGTCTCTCCCCCAATATTAAAATTCGTCACGACAACTATAGGAACCATTGTCGACGTTGTTACACAAGAACCAATGTCAACTAATGAACAAATTGGACAAATTGAAGAATTATTGGTCGACACTATCACACAAGAAACAGTGCAGACCAAAGGACAAATTGAAGAAATTGTGGTTGATATTGTCTCCACAGGGCCATTAGAGGAGAATGTTGTTATTGGAACTAACCTGCAAGGGCTAGAACCAATTTCCGAGCACATGGAAGAGGATGATCGGGCAGTAGAGTAGCTGCAAGAAAAGGGTGTCGAAGACACTACCACACAAGGGCCTACAGTGACTCCAGAGCCACTGAGGGAAGATATGGAGGTCCCGAGACCTGAAGGAGAAGATGTTGGGGTTGTTCCCTGAGCTGAGGAACAAACAAAGGAGATCAGGGTAAAGCAGGAGCCAGTTGATGAATTTATTGACATCAATCCACCAAACCCCACACCGGCTGTGAGACCAGTGGAGGAGGTTGTTGTCAAACAAGAATTTCTTGAGCAATGTGAAAAAAGGAGGCCTCCCCTTAAGGAAAGGTACCAGTCACAGTTCAGAGAAAACATGCAGCTAAAAATGGAAATCATTAAGCTAAGAAAGCAGGTGTTGTGCTTACGAAGGCGAGTGAGGAAGCACAAGAAAAATGTTGTGAAACCTAGGGCCGAAACCACTTAAGCAGTAGTGCAGACCGAAGGCAAGTCCACAAATTCAGTGGGCAGACAAACTAAGTTGTTTTTTCATTTATTTGAGTCATGATATTTTTTGTTGACTGCAAAGATTCAGAAACAGTAGGCTACTGCATCTCGCCTTCAACGGGGATCGATTTCTTTGGAAGCCCACCGGGAAGGAGTTAGAGGGATTTGTGAGAAAGATGTGAAAGTAGTTACTGATTACATGGACCAGATAGAGAAAGAAAAATGGAAGCAGCAATAGAAGAAGAAGAATATTGAGGAACTGGAAGAGCAGGTACAGCTATTGAAGGCTAACAAGGATGAAATGTTCACTTTGGTGTGGTAGGTAATGGCTTGCTGACCTACTGCTCACAGTTATGCTTTGTTCCTCTGTGAATAGTATTTATTATTTTGTTTGGAAATAATTAATGAGGAAATAATCCATGTGATAGAATATCTGATACATTTTTTGTGTATCTTGAGGGGTCACAATACCTTGAACTAGCACTTGATGTTTGAACTCTACATGCATGACTATTTTCTAGGCAATGATCAGTCGTTTAACCCGGTGCCATACGTGGGGGATATTCAGCTGAGATCCTTCACCTTTTACATGGTTAATCAGGTTAAGTGGAAGAAATCTTTCAAAACGTTTGAACAGAACAAAGCAAATAGGCCACTTGTCCTTCGAAGGGAGCATTGTTAGTCTGTGAACATATATAACAGACACTGTACCTTCTTGGAAATCGAAGGATAGAAGGGAAAGATACTGGCAACCTAGAAGTGGTGTGTTGACATGTGTACAAAGAAAAATTTATTTTTTAGGAGGAGTCTTGGGACAGCTTCCAGAAAAGGTGGATGTTATCTTTATCAGCCATCAAGACACAAGAACCTTTTGGGGCCCCTATTTTTCTTGATCTTTAGACAGAATACCATGGTATATTGCATGTATACATAATCGTGGGACCTGATGGATGGGCCTAAGATTCTAGTTACCCCTTATTTGGTTGCCAGCCAATCAATATACCCTCACTTACGTGGTAGATGAGGATTGGTGGAAGGAAGTCCTCATAACAAATGGGTATAAGCTTCTGGGAACAAAAATGGCCACAAAGTATGATCTCGCACAACTTCATGTTGATCACAACAACTCCAACCCAGATCTGTGCAGGCGACGAGCTGCATGAGGACATGCAGAAAGGCTAGTTGGGGGGAGATGTTGGTTGCTAAATTTGCATACTTTTTACCCGCATTTTTACCCCTTTCCTATACCCATTTCATACCATTATTGGTTGATTTATATTCTAAACAGCACATGTATGCCTCTTGTCATGTCTTTGTGAATTATTAATCAATGAAGCATAGTCATAGGGGATTATTTCCTAAGCGGATTGCTAACTCGATTATTCTTGAAGATTTGGAGGAATGATGACCAAAACCGTGGTTCAACGAATGGTGACCATCAAGTTGGTAGCTCTATCCTTGGACATCAGCTGCAACGATGGATCAATCTCTCAACCAGCGCAATGTTATCTTTATATTTTGTTTCACCTTGGAAACCGCTAGGTAATTGTAGGCAGACAGCTAGCATATTTCTAAGGGTAGTTAATGTTTGCTGAATTGTATAAGTAGAGTTACGGGGCTGTGAAAGCTAGTAGGATCGCAAGAGAAATATGCTAACTCTAAGTCTGTAACAGCATAATTTTGTAATGTCCTTTGATTAATGAAATTCTGATCTTCTGAGCATTTCGTGACTTCTTGATCTTTCCACAGCCCCGATCAGGGAGTTGGGCCCACTCTCCTGACTAGGTGTTGTTGGATTAGATGTGTGCATAGGTTTATTTATGTTGAGTTATTTATTGCTGTGACTGATTTATCAGTGTGTTGTTGTGAGTCTTAACTTGTTGTTAATCTTATTTTTGTTACAATTATTTCTTGATGTTACACATTGTTAAGTTATAATTGAATGTTCAATGTTGGGTAGGGAAACTATGGCCTGCATATACCTTGCATGATAACCTTGAAATAACCAGTTGAGCCACAGGTCTACAATAAATGTGGAAATGGGTTAATTTCATGATTCATATATGAACACCAACACTCAGTTCACAACTTGTAATGATCGCGCCTTGAATAACTAACAACTTTTGATGTCATCGTGGTTTTCTTGTGTTAAAGACATGATGGACTTCTTACATGAGTAAAAATAAAAATAAAAAGTAAAAGAAGCTTCCTTTCTAGAAGCATTGTAAATGGTATCCACTCCAAAGTGGTGAATATTGTGTTCGAACTCCTATGCTGGACCTATTTCCTCCCATTATGGGTCTCATTCCCTCTATTATGGATCTCACCCCTTCCTTCATGGATCTCAACTTCCATTCTTTCCCTATAAGTGCAATGCACTCAAAGAGAAATGGGTTTCCATTTTTGACTTTTGATCTATACCTACATGTTGTCCAAGTATTCATCATAGACTTCATGATTGCAAGGGTTTGTATTGAGGATAATTGGAAGGAGGCTTCCAACATCAAGGACTAGTTGTAATTCGCCTTTTATTCATTATTAATACACATATATGTTTCTTTCCCACATACATTTGTCATGATGTTTATTGTAATATTCCTTGGTCAATTACAGAGCTTATGATTGAATCCTTGATGTGTTATATGCTTTGATCAATTGTTTGTTTCTGTCTTTACAAGTCTCTTCTTGGAGCATCAAGAAGAAGTTGAAAGATACATAGGACAATAGTGAGGATCATCATCAAGCATTTTGGAAAAAATGCATGAGCTATCCATCCCACTTACATCTATCAATCATAAATTAGGGAATGTTTTCATACGTTTGTTTATTTGTTTCCTAACTTGGCTTTTGAGTCTAGGGAGATCTATCTTGTCAATCGGATAAGATTTTTCCACCAAACAATAAGAATTTGGACCAGATGAGCTCCCTATGGTTTTCAACCTATGTTGTTTTGACATCCTTGGAAATTATTTTTTTAAGGTGGTGGAATATTCTAGGGATTTTGGACAAACTCTATCATATTTTAATGTTATTTTCATAGTTTTGATACCCAATCCTTCTAAATTTGATAAATTTATGGCTATTTTGTTACAAAATAGCATATTCAAAATCATATCAAATCTTATATATAGAAAACTAAAGGATAACCTCTCTAATCGTATTTCTCCGAAACAATTTGGGTTCCTTAAAGAGAGACATATTCATGAATTCATTGGATTAGTCTTGGAAGGTCTACATTCTATTAGTGCTCACAATAAAAAATCCATCACCTTCAAAGTGGATTTATCCAAGGAATTCAACAAGGTAAGTTGTCTTTATGTCAAACTTCTTCACATCCATTCAGGTTTGAACACTCCTTTGTTACACATATACTCAATTTTATCAATCCAGCATCCTTTGCATTTCTAATAAATGGATTCATAATTCCCATCTTCAAAAGTGGAAAGAGGTCTTATACAAGGTTGTCCTCTTTCATCCCTCCTCTTCCTTTTGGTTGTGAAAGGTATTGGCAAAATCTTGAAGGACACCACAACATTCTATCTCACACCTCTTGTTTGTAGATGACATATTAATCTTCTATGAAGGGCTATCAACTTCGTGGATAATTTAGACAAACTCTTGAATGTATTCTATAAATCAACACGAATTATTATAAACTAGGAAAATCGTCCCTTTACATGTGGAGACTTAGTGAACAAGAATAAAATACTTTGTCTCAAATCATCTTTTATTGGATGGGGACTTGGGTCCAAATCTAAAATACTTAGGCTTCGTGCTCAAAGCCAACAACTACCGTAGGAACCACTAGTTATGGTTTCTTTGAAAACTGGAAAGGAAAATCAATTCAACAATAAATGGTTATCTAGAGCAAGGCATATGGTTGTTATCAAGGTCATTTTAGATGCCATTCCAATATACTATACCCCTTTGGAATGTATCCCCAAGGGTATTCTAGGAAAATAAGATAGACCTTTTTCTGATTCCTTTGATCAAAAAATGATGTAAAACAGCCTTTACTGAACTAGCCTTTTGGAGGAAACTTGCCACCCCAAAATCTATTGGAAGTTAGGGGTTAAAAAATATATATATACTTTCTCCAAAGTGTTAGTAACAAAAATGTGTGGGGCCTAATTTAAGGAATGAGTCTATGGGATTAAGTCATAAAGCCAAAATATTTTCCTCGGGACTCTGTAGGGAGAATAGATAAGGAAACCTTTTAAAAAGTACAAAATGGATCCATCATTTGGAACTCCATCATAAATTATTTTCCTCTTGTTGGTAGATGCTTGATTTGAACATTTGAAATAGGACTTAAGTCCTCAAGTCGTCATAGGAAAGTATCCTTCGATAGGTAGAAAGGACAATCATTTACTTCCTAATCACCTACTCTAGGACCTCAATAAGGGAGGCTTTTGCTTTCTAGGCCAAGTCTAAAAAGGGATTATGTTACTCAATCGGTTCAATGGATGTCTTGTCAAGAAGTAGCACTTGAGGGTGATTGTGCTCCCTTATGGAACACAACTATGTCAAAACTCTCCAAAATGCATTTGTCTCTCTCCCAGACTAAGAATATCAAGACCTCACAAAAGTATAAGAACCAAGGTTGGGATATTCTACACTAGCCCAAGAAAACATAATTGATCCTCCACCTTGGTGGGGGAGCATTGGCTTAGTGGGTCTTGACCGAGTTTTAGAGTTAATTATTCCAAACAAAACCCTACACTACTGGCCCTTTCAGCATCAACCCACATATCACATGCTGAAGTCACACCCAAAGCAGTATGGGAGGATGATGGAACCAAGTTTCCACATCCAGAGATCAGGAGTATGTATTGTGTTGTGTTGTACACTGGTGTAGATGCATGTATTTCATGGTGAGGTATGTCGCATGTGGTTGTATGTGGGGGATGTACAATGTGTGTATGTGCACATGGTTGAGCAGAAGGCACTAGGTGTTTGTTAATGTCGCAACTGATCTTGAGTGCATACAGAATAAAGACAAAGGTAGAAGCTAAGGGTTCATTAAAGGATAAGTATTAGTATTTTACTTCAGTTTTATTATTCATATGATCTATGATTCTTATTTATGATGGTTACATGTGATTTATGATGTTGATCTATGATGGTTGTGTTTTGAACTAACCAGATGTGATATGTTTATGCATGATGTTTTGATCAAACAGTTAGTTTGACGTGTTGTGGCAGGAAGCAAACAAAATTGCAAGTATACCTTATTGATGAGCTACCAATGAGGTATGATGTCAATTTATTTTAAATCTAGTAGAAGTTATGTGCTTGGTACAGGAATGCATGAAATGCCCAGTTTGGTGGTTGAAATCGACTAAAGAATTTGCAACAACAAAAGGAATTGGAAAATGCAGCAGTATGCTCGTAAAGAAATTGGGAACAGGGCAATTATGGGACACTTCCAATAGTGTCCATTGATTTCCATGAGCATGCTATGACCGGTATGATGGTTTGAGGTAGGTATATGACTTGGATTTTGTATCTTCTGATGCTAGGAAGCCTTGCTAAGGAATGGACTGCTCGGGATGGGGATGCCAGTGGAACTTTGAAGGTATGTGACTGCATTGAAGGGGATGGCGAGATTTCTCGAGGGACTATGTAGCAGAGAAGGGAATACCAGGGATGTATTTGTTTTCATCATTAGCATTTCCAGATGGAATCAGATGCACATTGCTAGTGCGCATTAGAACAATGAGTCGGTAACTGTTCACTGAGAGGACAGGTGGCACGTGATTACAACACTCGACATTGGATGCAGAGTTTATTTTGTGGTGGATTCTAGACTTCTTGGAAAGAAGGTGAATCATCGTATTGCTTCGAAGGTGGAGGTGTGCGCCTTTGGATTTCCTTGTTGCAGATGTAGGCATCATATCCTTTTATTTGTTGGTTGAGAAAATGTGCATATATGTATATGTGTGTATTATTGTAAATATTGTATTGAGTTGGATTTATAAATCTCCACAGACAATATGGTTAATTGTTGGCTAAAGCAAAATTGTATGTGTATATGTGTTTATTATAAATACCATAATGAGTTGTGTTATAAATATCCAGTAAATGGTATGTTTGTCATGTTTCAGCAGTGGTCATTATAAATAATGCAACAAGTTATGTTATAAAGCTCCATGGGCAGTATGTTTTGTTCTCAACAGTCTTGTTGGTTATAGGTGTCATTGAACACTAAGGATGGTGTTCCCCAAAGGGGGAGGGTTTCGTAATAGACATGGTGAAAATTCCATGTAAAAATATATATAAGGCCATGGTGATGGGACACGTATTCCAAGTTGAATGGTGGGAGAAACATCCTAGTGGGTGTTGATTCGGTTTATTATGGCTAAGGGAATTAGCAAAGGCAATGGCTAAGGTTTTGGAAAGGCATGAGGCATTTATTGACATTTTATTTATGAAAATAATGGAAATTAGGAGAAAAGAAATGTGAAAGGTCACAGGTTGCATGTGAGGAGGAAAATGAAGAAAATAGAGGCCTCATTAATAAAAAGGCTTATGAGGATCAATGGGAAAGACATGATCAGTTCAGTTTTGGAGATCTCCCATTATTCTCTCTCTCTCTCTCATACTCTTGGATACTTATAGTTTTCTTGGAGAACTCTTGGAGGGTGTGGCATACTTGGATTTTTGTAGCAAGAAGGCAAAGGAAGAGTAGGAAAGCACAAGAAGGCATCAAGATCAACAACTACATCATATTTTCTTGCAAGTACTGAGTTGCATGTATGTTCCCTTCACTAGTTTTGGCATGCATGGCATATGCATGTGGATTTTTGTTTGTGATTTGTCATTGGCATGGAGGATAGTTGGGATTGACTATGGATTGCCTATCCTTTCCACTTCCTGGATAGCCATGGTGATTGTGGGTTTATTTCCTTGTTTTTTTTTGGTTGGTTCTCGTGTTTCCTTAGCTTGGGTTGAGTTACTAGTCTTGAAATCCGTGGTTGGAACAAACACTCTAGAGCCCTGGAAGGATGGGATAGAGACTAATCTGATGATGGTTTTGTGATGTCTGACCATGAGGTGGAATCGCTATTTTATAGGTTGAGGTGGATGGCCTTTGGAAGCCCTGGATGAGTTTTGATTGATGTGTTTATGAGATCTAACATTCATGCTTGGAATATGGCATAGGGGTGAATGGCTGAAAAGAGATTGGCTTAGCCATTCTACGGTTGGGAGGAACGTGGAAGTCCCATCCTGGGTTTGAATTTTGCATCATTAATGAAAGGTTATTTCTCCTGGTATTTCTATGAGTATTATGATGTATTATATGTAGTGTATATGGTTGTGATTTCATTGATATTTTTGTCCTTACTATGTTGGTTATGTATATGTTTTATGACAGCAACCATGAGTGGCTCTCATCACGTTCTTATTTTTTATTGAATTATTAATGTATCTATGACCTAATGGATGAAATGGAAACTAATGTGACAATGAGAAAATGATTCATAGTGAATCTCAGATAAGTATGAGACCCTTATGCTCAGATTTGTTATTTACACCCATTAGGTTGCATATTTACTAAGTGTTTGAAAAAATGTCTGTCAGGGCTAGTAGGGGTCCAGTCAAGGTCTCGAACAAGTATTTTCTTTAGTACTGTCATTTCCATTTTATTTTACTAATTTGAAGAGATGGTTCAATTCTAGGTAGTGACCCGGGCTCTGGGCCTGAAAAAGTGGCTCAAATCCTGGAGTCGTTGGCATAGCACTGCCAATTTGGGTCTTTGGACATTGGCAGGCAAGCCTCTGAAAGTGACTGTAGGTTTCCAGTCGCATGTATGCCTTATCATGGGAATGAATTTGGGTTTAATTCATTGAAATGCTAGGTTAACTCAGGGGTTGGGCACCTAGAGTGGTAGAATAGCTCTTGGGGGTCCTGTAGCACCTGACGGAGGTCTGTAAGGTATTGTTTTGTTGACTCCATTTCCTTAAGGTTACCTAGGAGGTCGATTCTTACCATAGTGGCCTCTCGTCACATGTTTACCATGCTAGCTAATTGCTTGGGTAGATGTGGGAGGAGGGTGTTACATCCTTGAAGTTTTCCACTGTGTAAGTCCTGATAATGAGAGCGAATGCAAGCCCAGGCTTCTTCTTTCCCTTGCTCAGTGTCTTAGAAAACCCCTGGTTCATCTGATAACACACTTATTGCATAACTACTTTGTCCATGGAAAATCAAGGAAGTGCATGCGGGGTCTTGTAAGAACCAAAATCTCTGATGAATGTCCCCTCCTAGATTGGGAACCAATGCACCACTTTGACGATGGTCTCTGTTGCCCTCTTCGACATGTAAGGGGGTTCTTCACCAAAAACCACCTGATATAATGGGACAATAAATGATCCAGAGATGGTGTCGATCATACCGTTATAGCCAAGGTTCCAGAAGATCTTGTAATGCTGATGCATCAGCTCTATTGCAATCGTGGTCCAGTTGTAGCTCTAGTGGTCAAACTGGCACCTTGCACACGCATCCAAGAGGTATGAGACCATATAGAATTCTGACGACTGGTCTAGCTCAAGATGTTTAGTAGCAACTATATTTGTTCTTAGCGTTGAATCTAGGTTGTTATCCCAGTTGAAAATTGTACCCTAATGGAAACAATGTACATGATAGGGACCCATGTCCCGAGGAAAACATCAACATCGACCCTGCCGTACAATCGATTCATCATAGTGGAGATCAGTTGATAAACACTCTTTACCATGTCCTTTCTATATATTTGGTCACTTTTGACCCGGAACTTGGATGGGTCTTACCACCATTCCCTCAGAATGTCCTTGGTAGGAATTACAAAATTTGAGAGCCATTGGGTGTTAAACGCATCCTCCTTTTCAGGAAATTTGTAACGTGCAGTGATATATGTAGAGGAGATAGTTGTGAGCGGTGTGCTTGAGTGATCCCTTACCATCCATTGATCCATTTCTATATTCCATATGATCCACTCAATGGTATAGGCACATGGAAGAACTTGGGGATGTGAGGTCACCTTGTGGAGCTTTGACATCTTGAGATTTATGTATACTTGGATATCCTCCTAGTCTTCTGGGATCTTTTGTTTGGAGAATTTTGTGTAAATGTAAAACCAGGAGATCTTGGTGCTTTTGTTGATATTTTACACAATATCCCCATAGATGGGGGGTATCGAGGCTTGGTGAATCTCCTGCACACTTCTTTTGAAACTCCTACGGGAATATTTCACTACTATGGGTACCATCTCATCTTCGAAGGAGGAGATCAAGATGCACTCAAGATCAATGCCACCTGGAATGTTAAACAAACAATCCCACGATGAGAGAGACAACATGAATAATAAATACTAGTATCAAGTACAAATTATAGTTTCCAGATCCCGGGAAAAGGTTTCCCTTGGCAAGTCGCAAGGTTGCAGGGATAAGGGGGTCGCAGAGGTTGGGCAGATGAGCATGCGATTTGGTGAGTGGTAGGCCAGTAACCATAGCTAGGTCACACAGGTCGCAGGTCACAAAGGTCACAGGGTCGTGAATGGGAATGGGTCGCAAGGTCACAAATGTGGATTTGTCGTAGGGGTCGTGAGTTTGTTGAAAGTAGCAACAAGAAATGCTAAAAATAGCACTGTTATAAATAGCATTTCAGGATACCTTCCTATTTTAGTCAGTCCCTAAACTAAAACAAAGAAGTAAAATTCGAATTTGATCTTAGCAGTTGTTTGTAAAATAATTAATTAATTCACCATGAGTTAATTAGTTGTAGGAAATTAAACATGAAGTCTATGTGAAGACATGCAACAGTTTCTCCATTGATTGAGAAATTTATCCCTTAGTTAAGGAGATGAGGATGAGTTGTAATTTGTTAGCTCAGTTATCTGAGTTAAGTCCAGTTAGATTAGTTCAAATAGTTTGTTGAACTAATTGTGAGTTCAGTTAGTTAATGCATGCATGCATGTAACTGTTGCACTTCAGATAACTGAATATTCTCTCATAAATAACTCATGCATGTCAGTTCAGTCAGAGACCCAGTTGAGATCAGGTGATGGGATAGTGTACTATCAGTTGCAAGAATATTCCTTGGAGGATATCTCTTACATGCAGAAGGAATTCATTCCTTAGAGATTGTGCAGTTACTTCTTTAGTTTAGTGAGTGTGTGATGAGGCCAATTCACACAGGTGGCATCACTGGACCCCAAGGAAAACTGTGCAAGGAAATAGGAGGCTTGGAGGGCTGAGGATAGTCATATGTTGTGTCTATTCAGTCTGTGAGCTGTATTGTTCTATTGCAGAGAGAGCAGGATAGCTTGTGAGCTGATTCTTTTTGTAATCTGAACATATTTCCGCTTGTATGATATTAGAGAGATTGCGGTTTTATTCTGAGGCTTTCCCCAGAGTATTCTTCTGTGTTCATGTGTGATTGCTTTCTCATTCTCAATTATATATGTTCTATTGCTCTTGCTCATATTCGATTAAGCTTCCGCAAAGTTTGTTGTAGAAGTAGATCTTGTATTTTGCTTTAGTATATTGCATAATCTGTTGATCTACAGTGGGAATTTCTACATGGTATCAGAGCAAAGGTGATCAAAGGAGAGAACTGTATAAAAGAAGGGAGAAGTTCAAAGTTTGAGGTTCCTAAATATAGAAATCGAGTTCTTATCACATCTCATTTTCACCAATGGCGTTCAATTTTTTAGGACTCGAATATGCTCTTGATGGCAGTTCAAATTATATAGCTTGGAAGGATCACATGGAAGCAGTATTAGAGGATAACGGTCTAAAGGACTTCATTGGTCAAGAAGTCCCCAAGCCCGCAGTGGCTAATGCTACTGAATTGGTGGAATGGAAGAAATATGTGGCTAAAGCAAGGAGAATCCTTCTGGAGGGAGTTCGAGACCAAATAGTCTTGAGCCTCCATGGGAAGGAGACATCGTTTTTGATGTGGAAAACATTGAAAGATCTATATCAGAACATCAACTATCAGAGGAAGCTAGCACTGAAATACAAGCTTCAGAAAATTAAGTGTGAAAAGGGCGACACGATCTCAACGTATCTGAACAAGCTCACCACCTGTAGGGATGATCTTGGAAGCGTAGGGATCACGGCAACCGATGATGACATGCTGAGTCTTACACTCCTTAGTCTTCCTAAGAGCTGGCATAGCTACCAAGACTCAGTTAATGGAAGAGAAAAACTGCTAGATTGGGAACGACTTTGGTCGGATCTAATGTAGGAGGAGATAAGAAGAAGCACCAGAGATGGATCCTCATCGAAGAAAGAAGATGAGGAAAATCTAGCCTTAGCGAGTAAGGTGAGGAAAGGGACAGGGAAGGCATCCCAATCCAAATCCAATTCTTCCCATGGTGGGAAGAAGTTTGACAAATCGAAAGTGCGATGCTTTCATTGTCATGAAGTGGGCCATTATGCTATGAATTGTCCACATAAGAAATCCAAGAAGGATTCCTCAAAGGGGATCTGATGGTGAGGCATTGGCCTCACACTTTGAGCTGGATTTCTCTCTTATCGCATGCATGGTTTCATCCATGGTGGGATGTGTTTGGTACCTAGATAGTGGAGCTTCCTTCCACGTGTCAGGTGACAAGAATCTTTTCAGTACCTTGGAGGAGAAGGATCTCCAGATGCGGATAAAAATGGGCAATGATGGAAATTACAGTGTTTCAGGTGAAGGTACGGTTGTGTTTCAGAGGAAGCATGGAGCTCCCCTCACCCTAACTGATGTAAAGTATGTACCATGTTTGAAGAAGAATCTTGTGTCCGTTGCTATGCTAGAAGATAAAGGCTATGATGTAGTCTTTAGTAAAGGAAAGGTATTCGTGAGGCATATCGGCACTGGACAAACCAAGCGAATAGGGATTCGAGTTAAGAATCTCTACAAGCTGGAGGTAGACGACTGTGCTTCTTTGAGTTCCAAAGATGAGATGGTGCAAAGCCAAGATGTTGGTAAGCTATGGCATAGAAGATTGGGCCACTTGAACCATGGAGCCTTGAAGATCATGCAACAGATTTCTACCAGATTATCTAAGGGAAAACTAGAGCAGACGGATACATACAAAGGTTGTACCTTGGGTAAATATGCGAAATATTCCTTTCCGGATCAAGACAGTAGAGCTGGAGCAATCCTGGAGTGAGTTCACTCAGATGTTTGTGGACCATTCTCTGCAACCTCCACCGATAAACAAAGGTACTATGTTATTTTTATTGATGATTTTTCTCGTAGATGTTGGATCTTCTTTATGCAAAAGAAGGATCAGACCTTCTTGAGGTTTTGTGAGTTTAAAGCCTTGGCAGAGAAAGAATCTAGAAAGAAAGTAAAAGCCTTGCGTAGCGACAATGGTGGAGAGTATGTCTCCCAGTAGTTTAAGGACTTCTGCATTGCAGAAGGAATTAAACAGGAGTTGACGACACCCCATAACCCACAGAGGAATGGGGTGGACGAAAGGAAGAACAGATCAATTGTGGGAGTAGCTCGAGTGATGTTGCATGACCAAAGCCTACCACTGCATTTGTGGGCTGAGGCATGCAATACAGCAGTATACTTGCATAACAGAAGCCCGCACCGTATAATGGGAATGAAGACACCTATGGAGGCCTTTTCCAGGAAGTGACCAGATGTGAGTCACTTCCGAATCTTTGGATCATCAGTTTACTGTCATGTGACCAAAGATTCCTAGAAGAAGCTAGATCCCACAGCTTAGTTGGGAATACTTGTGGGGTACACGGATACACCCCACAACTATAGGGTGTACCTGCCTACTAGTCAGAGGATAGCAGTATGCAGGGATCTGAAGTTCGACGAGCAGAAAGCCATGCAAGTATCACTTGAGAGGAAGCTCAAGTTGCATGCAGATGAGGAACTTTCAGTTCCTAAGGAGAAGGAGCCTCAGATTGATGTGGAGCAGCTGCATGCAAAGGATCCAGGAGTGGAGACATCCACTCATGCTGATACTTCCATAGATGTGTGGAAACACTCAAGGGAAGCTGACAAGTTGATGCTGGATGCGCAGGAGAATGTGGGACAACCATGTTCTCAGTGCAGATAGAGGAGGTCGCCCGAGTGGTACACTGGTTACATGGCCCTGGTTGGGGAGTGTGTAGATTCCGAGCCTTCTTCATTCGAGGAGGTAGTGCAACAACTAGTCTAGGTTGATGCAATGGTGGAAGAGTACGACTCCATTGTGTGGAACTGTGTTTGGGATGTTGTCCCAAGACCTCAAGACAAGTCAGTGGTGAGTTCCAGATGGCTTTACAAGGTAAAGCGGGCAACTGATGGCAGTGTTGAGAAACATAAGGCAAGGTTTGTTACCCGTGGTTTCTCACAAGTCCAGGGGATCGACTACGATGAGACCTTTGCTCCTCTAGCAAGGTACTCATCTATCAGATTATTGTTGGCACTATCAGCTCAGATGGGTTGGAGGATCCATCAGATGGACATGAAGACAACATTCCTCAATGGGAAGATTTAGGAGGAGGTGTACATTGAGCAGCCAAAAGGTTTCAAGACCTTCGATTGTGAGTCGCATGTGTCCAGACTCAAGAGGGCTCTGTATGGGCTGAAGCAATCACCCCATGCTTGGTACACCAGGATCGACAACTATTTCACCGGGTTGGGCTTCGCCAAGAGTGAAGCAGATGCAAACCTTTACCACATCATGGTAGAACGTAAGCCATTGATCATTGTTCTTTATGTCGATGATCTAATTTTGACAGGTGATGATCAGCTGATCTAGTCTTGCAAGGAGGACCTTGCAAGAGAGTTTGAAATGAAAGACATTGGTTTTATGCATGACTTTCTAGTTATGGAAGTGTGGCAGAGAGATGGAGAAGTTTTTTGTGTCTCAACGCAAGTATGCCAATGAGATCCTCAGGCGATTCCATATGGAGAAGTGCAAACCCATGCAGACTCCTCTAGCTGGGAACTGGAGGAAGGAGGATGCTACTTTAGGTGAGGTAGTAGCTGCTACTTTTTACCATTAGTTGGTGGGTTCACTTATATATCTGGTGAACACATGACCTGACTTATGCTTTGTGGTGAACTGGCTGAGTCAAGCTACGGTTCAACCTACCAAGCTATTTTGGAAGGTAACGAAGCATGTGCTGAGATACCTCCGAGGCACATCTCAGTTTGGATTATGGTACAGACGGACATAAGGAGTGAATCTTCAGGGCTTCACAGATGCAGATTGGGCAGGGATTCCATCAGACTGAAAGAGCACTTCTGGATGAATCTTCAACCTTGTATCAACTGGAGTTTCCTGGTAGAGTAGGAAATAGAGATCAGTTGCACTTAGCTCAACAGAGGCTGAATACATGGCTGATAGTGAGGCTGCATGTGAGGCCATTTGGATGCAGAAGATTCTAGTGGGATTGTTTGGTCAGAGGATGGATCCTACAGTGATCTACTGCGATAATCAGAGTTATATCAAACTCTCTGAGAATCCAGTTTTTCATGACAGGTCCAAGCACAGTGATATCTAGTATCACCATCTTCGAGACTGTGTGGTCAAGAGGATCATGTTGTTGCTGTATGTTTTGACCGAGGAATAAGATGCAGATATTTTGACGAAGGCATTGTCAAAATGCAAGTTCAAGTTCCACAGAGACAAGATTGGAGTTACTGATAATCCCTTTCTTATTGAGAAGGAGTGTTGAAAATAGCAACAAGAAATGCTAAAAATAGAAGTGCTAAAAATAGCACTGCTATAAATAGCATTTCGTGATACCTTCCTATTTTAGTCAGCCCCTAAACTAAAATCGAGAAGTAAAATTCGAATTTGATCTTAGCAACTATTTGTAAAATAATTAATTAATTCACCATGAGTTAATTAGTTGTAGGAAATCAAACATGAAGTCTATGTGAAGACATGCAACAGTTTCTCCATTGATTGAGGAATTTATCCCTTAGTTAAGGAGATGAGGATGAGTTGTACTTTGAGTTGTAATTAGTTAGCTCAGTTATCTGAGTTAAGTCTAGTTAGATTAGTTCAAATAGTTTGTTGAACTAATTGTGAGTTCAGTTAGTTAATGCATGCATGCACGTAACTATTACACTTCAAATAACGGAATATTCTCTCATAAATAACTCATGCATGTCAGTTCAGTCAGAGACCTAGTTGAGATCAGGTGATGGGATAGTGTACTATCAATTGCAAGAATATTCCTTGGAGAATATCTCTTGCATGTAGAAGGAATTCATTCCTTAGAGATTTCACAGTTCTTCAGTTTAGTGTGTGTGTGATGAGGCCAATTCACACAGGTCGCATCACTGGACCCCAAGGAAAACTGTGCAAGGAAATAGGAGGCTTGGAGGGCTGAGGATAGTCATATGTTGTATCTATTCAGTCTGTGAGCTGTATTGTTCTATTGCAGAGATTGGGGTTTTAGGCTGAGGCTTTCCCCAGATTATTCTTCTGTGTTCATGTGTGATTGCTTTCTCATTCTCAGTTATATGTGTTCTATTTATCTTGCTCATATTCGATCAAGCTTCCACAAAGTTTGTTGTAGAAGTAGATCTTGTATTTTGCTTTAGTATATTGCATAATCTGTTGATCTATAGTGGGAATTTCTATAGAGGTCGCAAGGGCAATTCAATGAGTGAAATGAGGCTCAAGATGTGTTCTTGGGGCCTCTCAAGATCAGATGGCTTGGTCCTCAGGGAACGCAGGCAAATTTGGCATGAGGATGGCTAAAGAAAATGCTCATAAGGGTTAGTAAGGAACAAATTAATTAGGAGCTAAGGGTTTCTCATTAAAAATGAGCCCAAAATTGGATTGAAACCCCCCTAGTCTGGAATGAGCAGGGTCAAGGTGGAGGAGGGAGACAAATGACAAAAGGAAATGATTAGCAGGGGAGGGGAAGAGTCGTCTACCTGACATGGCTGCACACCTCCTCCAAGTCATCGAGCATCTTTGTCTCTCGTGTGACCAAGCTGAATTGCGCAAATGACCTGCGAGGCCAAATATTTATAAGTTTGGTTTCATATGTGGAGGTTGCAGGGGTCACACAAGTGCGATTTCATGTGTTTGCAACCCTTGAGAGCTTGCAACCTCAAGGGTTTGTGAAGTCGTGGGGTTTCATAGGTCGCACGTTTTTGGTCTCCAAACCTTTTCGACCTTGTGACCTCGCAACCACAAGGGTCGCAAACTCACATCGATCGCAAAATGCATGGATATGCAACTTGCGACCTTGCGACCTAGAGAGGTCGCAAGGTCACATGGGGGAAGAAAAGTCACAAACTTTTCACTGTGACCTAGTGACTTGACTTGATCATTAATTTGGTTAGGTCACAGGGTTGTGATTTTTCAGCTTAAAAGGTTTTCTTTGATTCGCGGGATGAAGAAGGTTCAAGGTTCCCGAAAAGGTCCCAAGAACAAGTGACAAGTACGGGGATGGTAAAGGGGCACCAAAATTTCAAAGTGTCAAAAATTTTGAAGGGGTTGTTGCAACAGCTACAACACTAGGGAAGGAGATATAACATCCTAGGGTAGAGAATCTCTAACTCTAGACCACTAACAAATCTTAGATTAAGAGTACATACACTGACAGAAAAATAGAAGCTGACTATAAAAACCAAATTATAGAGAGGGGTGAGGCACTTTATCAACAAGGTGAGAGACCAAAATTTTTATAACCATGAATTCTTCCTTTGATAGCCATAGCAATAGTGACTAAATGAGTTTAAAGGAAAATTCAAAATCATGCTCCAAGGTGGATGGGAGCAATAGTTAAGTCCATAATGATTTGAAATTTCCCACTTATGTACCAAAGCATCTGCATGTTATGGAATCACACAATTTCCACACCACTTTCTCAAGCATCTCAAGGAGGAACACTCGTTGGTGATTGATTGATGGCAACATTGTGTGGGAAGGTCATGTTAGATACCCCATTTGGGGTAACAAATCGTAATATTGTTATCACACAAATTTAACTGAAATTTTTTTCCTATGACTTTTTGGGTATCTAGAAATCAAACATAATCAAAAAATTAGTTAAACATCATAGAAATTGTTGCGAAGTCAATGAAAGAAATTTTAGGTGGTGGTTGACAAACACTCTATCATGTACACATGGTATTGAGAATTAAAAAAAAATCAACAAAGGAAAAATCACTTCAAAGGAACTCTTAGAAAGGTGCGGAACACATCAAGGGAACTTTTAATAAGGTGAGGAAAGGAGGTTTGGAAGGTAGTAAGAAATAGGTAATTAATAATAATTTTATAGTAAGTCAATGATTAGTTCATTATCTTTACATTTTATCATTTCAATTGAAAAGAAGTAACATTTAATAGATAAAATGTCAAAGTAAGATTACTACATGGTAGTTAATATTTGATATAAAAAATATCCTCCTATATGTGATTGTATGAAAATAAAGAGACATACATGATACTTAATATTTACCATACAAAACATCCTCTCATGAGGAAAAGATACAAAGAATTATCCTCCTTGAATTTCTAAATATCTTTGCCACGTATAAGGAGTTATGTCACACCCTACTTTGAGATTTACATTAACCAAAGGTGAATCATTTCATGATTAGTGAAATTATGAGGTATATTTCTACACTTACCTCTTGATCATATCCAATACTGTCAGTCTATTGAGATTTTCGTTTGGCATAACAGGTGTTGTCACTCGCTACAAAAAGTATTTTCAAGCTACCCAAAGAGCAAAAGAATAGAAAATTTTGTAGCCATCTTCCAAGCCATAGAAGCTCTTAAAGCTAAATTGGATCCTCTCTATTGGATAGGGCTCGGAATAATCTTTCCAATGGTATATGGAACTCCTCAAATGATCCAGGTGGATGTTGGTGGCCACCCACCTATCCCACTTGGACCCCCACAACTGTCTCTTTTAGTTTTTTAGTTTCCTTAACTGTAGCACAATTTACTATTTTTAGCATTTTTTCAAGTCCTAAACTTCCGGAGCCATTTTGAGGCCCTAAACGACATTTTTTGTGAAATTTGGGAGCAACATGGGACGATCAACCAATGTTTCTCTTCGCAAAGTTGCAGTCCTTGGATAGATCTTTCTAACGAGCTATTGTGCGCATCAAACGGGGATCGTATGCCAAATTTATGACCCCGGGAAGTTGATGTACCAATTTACCCTAAACGGGGCCCATATTTTGGCATTTCATCTCCTAGGGTTAGGTTTTTGGATGTTTATGGTTTTCCATTGTTTCTCAACAATAAATAGGCCTTTGAGCCTCATTGTACAGTTCAGAGGCATGTAGCCTCCACATCTCTTCTCAGAGATAAGCTACCATCACCCTAGCTGGTTTATTTCTATTTATGTTTGTAAGCATATTTCAATATTTTACAGTAATGAAATGAAGAATTATTTCCGCTACATCTCTGTATTTATGGTTATTTCTGTACTTTATTATGTTCCTGTATAAATCCGAACCATCAAAGGGACCCCGAAATCAGAAGAGATGGCTTGTTAAAGATGAGGGTTTTTTCACCATTGAAAGGAGGAAGAACAGGTCCAATTTAAATTGTTTTGGAGAAATCTCTATATTCTCTTAATACCATTTCCTTCAAAAACCCCATTTTATCCCTGCATATTTCCAACTCTAGCTGTGTTTCCCCATTCCCCTTTGACATAACTTAAAAACATTCATAGAACATACCGAAGGCATTTTAAAAGGTTGGGACCTGCAACACTTTGTCGCTATTGGCCCATTTTCCTTTGCAACACATATCCGCTCATCTCCCTTTTCCTTTTGCGATTGTGATATTGCATATCGCAAAGTTTCCCACCTCCCACAATAAAGTTCTTCCCCCGACGATTGTGATATCACAAATTCTCCATCGATATCGAAATATCACAAATTCCCCATTGATTGTCATATCTAAGTCCCTCCTCCACCTACCGATTGCCATAAGGTCCTCCCCTCCTATCACGATATTTCCACCTTCCTACTGATCGTGATAGGGTCGTCTCCGTCGATTGCAATAAATCCTCCCCCCAACAATTGTGATATCGCAATCGGTGATCGCACAAAACATAACTCCCTCCTCCACTGAACTCCCTTTTGACTTGATTGTGATGGACCCGAAAGGTTATGTATTATCGTTTTGAGAAATTTCAGATCCTACATAGTGGGAAATCACCATAAAATTAGTGTTAAATCCCCTTTTTTCTTTCTAATGGTGATATACGAGTCTTGGTTCTGGATGCGATATTTTATGTGTGTCATGCTTTATTGAAGTTTCGTGTCCGGACAATCGACAAGCACTATGAAATATGGTAAAAAGGCCCTCTCCTGTGTTGCGATTGTGATACCAACAAGCCCGGATCAACAACCCAGATTGAATCGGCCCAGATTAATGGCCCAGATCAACGAACATTAAAATGTCTATTTCGCTTCAACTCAGTGGGATGGCGAGGGCATTCTTTAGCATATGGGTTGGCAGCTGAGGTATTAAATGAAGGCACGCAGTTGTTGGAGAGTGATATGGGATAATCCTGTGGAAACCTCTACAACAAGAAACCCAGGACAACAATAGCCTCAGAAATGAATTCCATTCTTTTGTTGCACGTCTTCAGAGAGTAAATAAGGGGGAGAAACACTTAATAGAGGTTTCAGAATTCTGCACCCTGAGTGGTCCAAATTTAATGGTTCCATTTTGGTTCTAATGCTTTTTCATAAGGGACTCATAGGATGTATTGCTAAATGTAAATGGATTGGTGAATGGGACTCTTTTTGAAGATTAATAAAAATCTCCCGGGATTCCAATCACGGCAATGTGCAATATGTTTTCTCCTCTATAATCTCATTCCATATATGTTTCTCTGTCTCTAAAATAGTGTGGTGAAGTTGTCAGTTTCTCCCTTGTTCATGATTGTATATTTGTTACCAAGTAGCAACAGTACCTATGTTAGCTACATATTTACTTAAGTAACTGTAACATGCACATATTTGCTTGAGCATTTGGATACAAATGTTCCCATGAGTATATGGCCTGAAACCCTAACTAGCTCTCCACTCATTCCACTCTTGCATCTCCTCCCTCTTCCATATTTTTGTCGAGATGTTGTTGCTTAGGATTCTATGATAGTCTTATGCATCAAATCCCATTCTTTCTCTCCTCATCTTCACCTTTACTATAACTACAATATTAAACTTCCCGTTGTTGTGTGTTGACCAGCAGAACCAGACATTTCTCTTTGAGATTGGCCCAATTTACCCCTTGAGCATTCGGACCCATGCATTGGCTTGTGTTTACCTTAATGAAGGCCAATTGAACCAAGTCCCCCTTTATCCTCTTTTTCCAATTACGTGACAATTGGAGTGCAACAGAAAACCCCCATTGATAATCTCAAATGCACTCCTCTATTTAAGATGTCCTAGGCACTGGTCTACAAGAATCCCAGAGGTTGTCTCTAGGAAGCTTTCTATATCTCCTGAAGCACTTATGCTACAGGTGTTAGAAAAAGCGACAACAACAGGTCTACTACTACTGCTAGACACATGGATGTCAAAGACAATTAAAAACCATTGGATTTTGGGGGACTCTCTCATCCTTGAAGCTCTTACTCTTCAATTGTTGGTATTTTTTACCTTGCTCACCTATCTTCATTTTATCAGGGCTCTAGTGGGTCCTTCCACTAATCCCATGAATGACTACATACGGGCATTGCTACGAAGCATCGAAAATTGTAGACCTAGTGGAAAATTCTAATTTTGAAGTAGTACAGGTGAATAAGTAAGCTGACAAATTATTCCACAATTTGAAGGAATAGTGCAAGTGGTTGGGCATGCCTCTCCCCATTAATCATTTCCAGGATAGAATTGTCAAAGTGGCCAAAAGTTCCTTCTAGGGTCTCGCGAACAAGGGAAAGGAAACAACAAATACTGGCTATGAATCTAAGAATTCGTAGGCAGTAATTGCAGGAAATAGCTTGTACATGCTTTGTGAAAAAATGAAAGGTAATAAAAGTCTTTTTATTTTTTACTCATATTTACCAAAAAAATTATGGAAATTATAAACACTGCAATTCACATTAAAGGAGGTAATTTTTCAAACCAATTCCATAACATCATCAAAATGACCATTCTTTTAATTTTTATTGTTGCCTCAAATTCCCCCCCCCCCAAAAAAAATTGTTTTTTGATTATGCAAGCTTGAGCTACAACAAATTATTGGTTCACTAGAAAAACAATATGTAGAAAGTTCATATTCAACATCATAGGCTATAATGGAAGCTAATACCTTAACTATATTGCAATATAGATTTTTTAAAATTGGTACAAATCAAACATTTGGGATTGTGAATTTGCAACAACTGTGAACTAATAGTGAGTGGATGAAAATTTACAAATATTAAAATCATGATATTTACATCTTGTTATAATATTCTTTTATCACTCACACAACACATCATGTAAACTAATGTTTAAAACTCAAATTAAGAAAGCGGAAGAGTTAGCCCATGAGACAACTCAATTAATGATTGCCATGATATAAAGTATTATATAAATAATAAGATTCAAAGTTCAAATCCCCGTGGTTCAAACTAAAAAAAAAAAATAAAAAAAATTGAAGACACAATAATTTGGTAACTTAACCCCATTCCTCATTATATCAACCAAAAATATTATAGTATTAAGAAATTTAAAATGAGGGCTTGGTTATTGATTCCAAAATAGTAGTTTGTTTTTCATCCCATATACACCATATGATTACACTTTTTGAGGATGATGTAACAAGTTGGGAGTGACGCTTTAATCTAGACCCTAGTGTCGGCTAATTTGGGAATTATTTTGTTTCTAAACATGTGCAGGGTAAAATGAATGTAGCTTTTCAAGCTTCCTTCCAAATTTAATCCCTAGGACTCACAGTTGTTGACTTGCTCCCCTGATACTTACCACTTCATACAAGGTATCCCATAATTTCTCCTCCATGAATGCCTACTCCCTCAACCTGCACTCAACCACTATAATCTCTCCCATTCTAAACATACAAGTCCTTCACATCGGCCAATGAACTTTGTATTCCATCCAATAGTTCTTCCACGTTAAGTGAATGACCTTTGATTCTTTCACAGAGCATGTACAAGCTATTCCTTATGATTACCACCTTCCAATTCTTGGATTCATAACCAATATTTGTCGTTTGGTTTCCTTTGTTTGTGATTCCCTGGAGGGAACTTTGGCCACCTCAACAGTCCTTTGATTGGGATCCCCTACAGGGAACCTTTGGTCACTTCAATAGTCCTTTGTTTGTGATCCCCTAGAGGGAACTTTTGGTCACTTCAACAGTTCTAGCTAGCTTAGAAGTCATTGATGGGGAGAACCAAGCCCGCCCACTTGCAAGATTCTTTCAAACCATGGAATAATTAGTCAAGTTATTAAACAGTATGACTTCATGATTAGAACTTTCCACTGGGTCTACAATTTTCCATGCTTCGCAACTTGCCTATATCGCACACATGAGGATGTTTTTGATGGAAAATATTGATTACAATGTAGTAATATTACTTTGACATTTAATCTATTGAATGACATGTTATTTTCATTCAATTTAGTTACTCCCTTGGCCCTTCCTACTTCGTAGAAGGTATCCCATAATTTATACTCCATGAATGCCTTTTCCCACAACCTGCATGCAACCACTATAATCTCTCACATTTTAAACATAGAACTCCTAATTAATCACATCGTCCAATGAACTTTGTATTCCAACAATTATTCCACGTTAAACGAATTAACTTTCATTGCTTTCCCATTCTTGGATTCATAACCATTATATGTTGTTTGCTTTCCTTTGTCTGTGAGGCCCTGGAGGGCATTTTTGCATGCTTCGACAGTTCTAGCATGGAAGTTGTTAATGGGGAGAACCAGGCCTAACCACTTAAGACCCATTAACATAGTAAATGACCCATCATTAAGACCCATTAACATAGTAAAAGAGACTTCAGTCTCAATGTACAAAGCACAAAGAAAAAATACAAATATTAAAATCACAATCTCTACAATTGGTTATAATGTTCTTTTAGCATTCAGACAACACATCATGTAAACTAATGTTTGAAATTTAAATTAAAATAGTTGAAAAATTAGCTCACAAAAGTAACTCAATTAGTGAGTAATTCAATTAGTGATTGTCATATAATTGATTGCCATGATATGAAGTATTATATAAACAATGAGATTGAAAGTTCAAATTCCCATAAGCCAAATCAAGGGAAAAAGGAAAAAAAAAAAAAGAAGAAAAAATTGAAAACTTCACCATTTGGAAACACAACTAATTTGGTAACTTAGCCTTATTCCTCATGATATCAACCAAAAACATTATAGGATTAAGAAATGAGGGCTTAGTTGTTGGTTGACAATAGTAGTTTTCCATCCATAAGACACCATAGGATTACACCTTTTGAGAATGATGTAACAAGTTATGAAAATGTAGAAGAAGAAAGACACAATTAACCCACACAAAAAACAATATGAAATATTGTTCTTCTATTAATCACACAAACTTAACTTGATTACAATAAAGTCATCATAAAATATTTATATTTTTTTACTTATCACTAATTTTTCAACCTACAAACACTTTCTAAATTTAACTTTTCCAAATATAAAATAAACTTAAACTTCTAATATTCCCTCTACTTAATTCAAGTCATCCGCACACTTCATAAAAGTAATTACAATTTCCAACAAGAAGTTGGGAGGGATGCTTTAATCTAAACAGCTAATTGGGGAATTATTTTGTTTCTCAACATTTGCCGGTTAAAATGAGTGTTGCTTTTCAAGTTGCCTTCCAAATTTAATCCCCGGGACTCGCAGATGTTGAGTTACTCCCTTAGCCCTTCCCGCTTCGTAGAAGGCATCCCATAATTTTTCTTCCATGAACGCCTCTGCCCACGACCTGCTCTCAGTCACTATAATCTCTCCCATTTTAAACATACAACTCCTAATCACATCGGCCAATGAACTTTGCATTCCATCCAACAGTTCTTGCACGTTAACCGAATTATCTTTCATTCTTTCACAGAGCATGGACAAGCTATTACCTGCGATTACTGCCTTCAAATTCTTGGATTCATAACCAGTATTTGCTGTTTGCTTTCCTTTGTCTGCGAGCCCCTGGACGGCACTTTTGGCCGCTTCGACAGTTCTAGCTTGGAGGTTGTTAATGGGGAGATCTAGGCCCAAGCACTTGCGCGATTCTTTCAAACCACGGAATAGTTTGTCGGCTTACTTGTTCACTAGTACGGCTTCAGTATTAGAATTTTCCACTAGGTCTATGATTTTCCATGCTTCGCAGCATGCCTGTATGCAGTCATTCACTGTATCGGTGGGAAGGACCAGCAAAGGACCCACCAGAGCCCTCGTAAAATGCAGAGAGTTCGATGACAATGGTCAGTAGGGAAACCACCATCATCTTAGAAGAACTCTTCTCCAAGTTGAAATTCCCTTCTTTTCTTCTAACACACTCTGTAAACGGCTCCTCAAAACTAAACTTCCGTGTCCCTGTTTTTTCCAGCAAGGAAATCAGAGCTTTGCAATTTTTGCCATCGTTTTCCCCTTTTCTCAGCCGTGCCTTCATATCCTTGATGGATTTCCGATTGGCTATCCACACTCCTGCGGGATTTTCTTCGGGCATGTGCATCATAACGTCCGAGTATTTGACGAAATCACCAGGATTTCCTGGTCCTGTGACTTCACCGCTGTTGTGCATATTATAGACCACCGAAAACTCAACATGACAAGCCCGACCCATCAGAAGCCTCCGCATGTAGCGATTAGAGAAAACCGTCTCTGAAATCAGCCAACAAATTTTGCTCGAAAGTACTATAAAAATATGTAGACAAAGCAAAATGGGCAAGAGCTTGTATAGGCGGAGTTTCTTAGCAAAAATGATCAGAAATTTCTTCATATAGCTAAACCTATAGATTGATTCTCCATCCAATTCCTTGAAATCTTCCTGCATCTCTAGGATAGCTGTTTTCCAGAAATCCTCCACACGAAAATATTCCCGGAGACTTAAACCCTTCGTACCCAAAAGTCTAGGGTAGTAGACAACGGCCATGAGCCATCTCCAGCAGATGATTGCCCACCCTGACAAGATGAAAATCCATGGCAATTCCTATTTCCACCTCCATAGCAAAGTTAATGCTATGGAGGTACCCCTCTAACAGCCAATGCAGCATCATGGACCATACATCATCGGGTAAACTTTATCTGTCTCCGGCATCCCTCTCCGGCTGCCCATCGAAACCCCCGGCGACCCTGCCCGCAGCCACCCGCAGCTCTCCCCTCAGATCGTATTGATGACGGACCATATGAAATTTAAATTTTGAATTTTCAACTCGCCGCGCCACTTGCCTATTGGGACTACAGTGATACCTAACCCGGCATAATCCTACTATTTCAAATTTGAATTTGAAATTAGAGCACGCCTACACCATTATTTCTTGTTTAAACAGCAGACCAGGCAAGTGTATTACGTAATTTTAAACAGAGCCTTTGGTATGATGTGTGTTTGTTCTGCGCAGATTTTTTGTAGACGAGTTACCGACCTGTGTGTTCAAGAACCGCTAGGACGTAGGCGTGGGGTACCCATTTAACCAGTCGATCAATGTCCATTCGATCCTGTAGAACGCGGATAGCTGGGCCACCTGAGGGGCCTGGAGAAAACCAACTGGACCAAGCGTCGTTCATTACATCTTTCAGGGAATCCCATGTGGATGCCTAAGCGATTTCGTCTCTGCATCAGTGTGTGATACGCAGGCATGCCGTCGGTGGAATCAAGAAGAGTTCAGATAACTGGACTGGTAGCATAGATATTGGTATTTTTATGGTTAATATAGTGTAGATGGATCCAAGTGCTCTAGCATCGTTTTGTTCGAGATCCACTGCTCTTTTATACATATTCATGAAATTCTGAATTCAGCTCCGCAATAAATTTTTCCTCCGTCCCCAAAAATTCAAATTCTACATCCGCGCGCGCCAAAGATTTCAAACAGAAAATTTTGAAATGAGTCCATGGTAAAGGTGGTTTGAAGGTGTGTAGCCATGGAAACAAAGAATACGATTGTCAAGAAAGTCCACAGAAAGCATTGTGCATTTCGAATGCTAGGGTAAAAGGCATCGAGGATTTTGTGAATGAATGGTCCGGTGCAGCCCTTGGCATCAGAGCATGGTTTAAGTTCCCATGCCTTTTTATCAACAGGAAGTGAAGTTTTGGGCATTTGGGTCTTAATTATTGAAAGGATGACCGAAAACTTCAAACTACACTGTGAAATTTGGAAGGATGGTGGAAAAGATTAAATCCCTGGTCAAAACGTTTGGTCAGATGAGTTTCGGTTGTCGCTAAACTCCCGGTCACTACACAGTAGACGTCAAAGATTGTCCAAGTTGACGATGACCTGATGTTTATGGTTTATTGAACTAGTTATTTAAATCGAAGGATTATGGTGTGGTTCGAGCATGGACTTCGTGAGTCTCCTTGATGCCAAGAAGACAATGCCTACTATTTTGGTTACAGGTTCATGGAAAATCAACGTTACTTAGCCAAACCAGAATTTCATCGGAGTTATCAGTTTTATATCGAAGAAAGCTTTAAAGATAAGTTGAAAAGGTTCATTCAGAAATTAAGAGAGGATTATTTTGAGGAAATCATGAAGCAGTTAGCTAGAAATGTAAAGAGAACGACAAAGGGCATTATGGACAGCCATAACCAGAAAATGCTCTCAAGAAAAATGAAGCAGCGTATGAATCTATGGTTTGTTTCCTGTTTTAAGCCCTCTTTCAGCTAGCATAAATGACATGTATTGATATTTGCCTGAAGATATTTCAAGATATGTGCCTTTCTTACTATTCTTCCCTCTTGTTTCTTTGTAATATTTCACCAGGAAGAGGCTATGTGAAGTTTAGTGTCAAATTTGAAGTGTGAATACCAAATCTGAGGTGTTTGAAGCCACTGGTGGAGACGAAGAAGACAATTTGATGCTGCATACGTATATGTCGACAAGCGACTCCAAATTATTTAGAGATGAAGATCATTTCCACAACCACTTCACCATTTACAAAGATGGCGATTTCAAAAATGGCGAAAGGGGATGAATATTGACGTTTGCAAGTGAAAACAAGGTTATAAATGTTTGTAAACAAATCATTGAAAAGAGTTGGGATACCTTGAATAAACTGATTCTTAATGGATCATTCCTAGTTTTCCAACCTTTTCAAAGTTCATATTGTAGTGGAGCTAATATATTGTTGTTTTTCTATAGCAATTGCATTTTTTAGTTTCCCAGTCACAATTATATTTACATTTTATTTTTTATTTTAATTTTCATATATATATATATATATATATATATATATATATTTTAGAATTTTAATAATTTAATATTATAAATCATTTTAACCTGTGAAATATTAGAAAAATCAAGTTGTGGATTTTAAAACATATATTTCAGATTTTCTTTTTTATAACATTATGGTATATATATATATATATGCGGTTTTGTGTTATATTAATGTGTGAGTAGTTTCATCTAATAATTTCGACTATTTACAATTAAAACCAAAACCAATGCATCAAATCAATTGATATTATTACCTGAATTAATGAATTCTTCATTGTATCATCACTAAAAATAATACACCTTATATTATATTATATTATGTTATTATTAAAATATATGAAGCTTCATGATTTCTATAATTCATTTTAAATTGTATCATTAGCCATATCAAATGCACTCTATTGTTTTGTGTTATGTCATTGCTAAAATTAGTGATTTGTTCTAAATAATTTTGCATTATATCAACTAAAATTATTGCATTGTCTTGTTGTGAGTCATATGATTGTTAAATCAATGTAACTATTTAGATGCCATATTTCTCTAAATCATTTTTTATTATATCAACACTAAAGTGAATGCACCTTAACTTCAATGTAACTATAAATATGAACATATGTACATGGCATCTTAGAAAATAAAGAAGTGTATTGATGTATTCTTCATTTATGTTATGTGAGATAAGGATAATTTTACATGATTTTTTACCACTATTATTCTAAAACCTTTATTTTGTGTTGGTATCATATGGCAAGACTTTAATGTAAGTTTCATTGTTCTTAAACGGACATTTTTATATATGCATTATAATGTGGAATATGTTGTCTTGTAATATCAATATGGTGCATGTTTTTCCTCAAGTTGTACAACTAATTTACCATCAAAAATATTCATCTTAAAATAACTCATCCCACAAGTGCTAACCTAAAATAAATTCTAATGATAATAAAAATTTTATAATGAATTTGAATGTGGTGTGAAAAGATGAAATGCCAAAATTTTGAGTTTTTCTAATAGTGATATGTTACTTTTCCTTAAAAATATCCTTCATATGATTAAGGTGAAATTTGTTTATAGTAGGAGTAAAAGATTGTGTTTTAATATTTTGATATATGTCAGAACTTGTGACCCAAAGGTATCTAAGTCATAAAAATCACTTGGAAATTCCACCCAACATGGACCACATTAACCCTTAACACAGTTGGATTTGTGCCCACAGGATTTCGGTCATGGGACACTAACATAAAAATGCACCCTATCACCATAGAGTGTACACATTGTGTGCATCAAAACAATACCCACGGTCACTTCAAAATTTCAAATATTATAAATCGCCCAGCTGTATCTCTCGCGCTTATTTCAAATACATTCAAAAAGGCTAGCCCACTCTTTTGCATAATGATTCACTGTACAGTTCTGTTTTGTCAATGATGTTGCAGAGGAAGGAATTCATTTTGTCCGAAAGTTTTTGGTGCTTATGCTTATTCATGAAGGCATTAGCTTGAATGAATTTCTTAGTAGGGTTTGGCAGTTATAAATCCTCAGAAGTTCAATTTGGTTGATCTTTCGATGCACAATTATTCCATTTCAAATCCCTTCTATGGTGATATTCAGGTCAAAGAGGTCTCTTATCTGGATCGATATTTATCCCGGAATTGCCACTGAGGAGGATTGAAAGTCTGCACCTCGTCATTGTCTACAGAATCGCTTGGACTCACTTCGTGCAAATAAAAGGAAGATTGTGATGAAATTTCTACCTTCGAGAACCAAATATATGATCTAGAATATATTCCTAGATGAAAGTCAAATTTCTAGAAAAAGGTCAGTTTGGCCTCATGGAAAGCCCATAGGTCATGGAAGAGTTTTTTCAGCATCTTCTGTTACGCCTCTGCTACAGTGCAACACCTGATGAGCTCCCTCTCCCGGATGAGACGGGTAGCGAAGCATATGTCTTGCCCTAATAGTTGTTTGGTTGTAGTTTGGAAGATGGTTATACACTGTGTGGGAAAAGACCAAATGAACCGCGCCACGATCCATCCACATTTTGGGATATGTTTATTTTGAATTTTCCATCTGCATTTCAAAATAAGTTTATATTGAATATATATACCATTTTTTGACAACATTCTAAATAACAACAACTTCTGCTGTGTACAACAATTATCACTCCAGCTTCCATGTTTCCATATTCAAGTTTTAAAACTATCAACCGGCTTCCCACTATTTATCAATTGGATTAAAATTGTGAATGCAAATAACTTAATCATGCTTATAACATCTAACTATGACTAAAAGTAAACATATCATCCAAATATAGTATTAACCTGTAAGTAATAATAGTAGGAAAACCATCATCTTCACGAATGTTTTGCAATTGTTCCATCCATCACAACTCGTTTTAAACATCTATTTTGATAAAAATGGCAATGCCATTATCTTCAACATATTTTATATATTGATTGATTTTTCTGACTGGAAATTTTGATTTGGAAAACATCAGTTTACGTTCATGATTATTATGACTAAAAGTAGATACCCCATATTTATTTTCAGAGTTCATATTTCATTAAAGTTCAATTTATGAATCGATGTATGTTTGGTCAACATTTAAATTCAATTTTTTATCTCTTTCTACGTCCTTTCAAACAAGAAAATTACTTCTTTGCTACATTGCTACAAAATTGAATGGCTTCAAGATAATTGAATGGTTTGGTTTTATGATATAATTGCATAATATAATATAATGATTTGTTTGTTCTTTCTTATTCACATGGATTTAATCCACAGAGCTCCAATTATAATGATACTCTGTCATTTCTAATGGAACTACTTTCAATTCTCTTTACAACTAAATTCACGACAGTTTTATGGTTTTTATTTCAAAACTACTTTCAATTCTCTTTACAAATAAATGCATGATAGTCATATGGTTTTTATTTCAAATTTTATAATAATTATTTAGGTCTATCCATTAATACAATATTGTTACCTTTGCTTCAAACAAGGTCTCTTTATTAACAAACTTAGGAAGCCAATTCACATTGAAAGTAGCATCCATTTCACTCTATTCAACCCCATCTTTTCTCTTACACAGGTACATAATTCATTTTGGGCAGGGTTTGGGCAGGGATAAATAATACTCAAAAGCCCCAACCAAATCTTTATCTTTGAGAAAAAAAAGAAAATTGATTGGAATTTTATTCCTTTAATAGGATACATTACAAAAAAATACCATGAACTATTTGAAAAAATATCCCTAAATGTTTACATGACATAACCATAAAAATAGTTTCAAGCCTTTTCGAATCATAATAAATTCTATCATTGATCCTAGAGACTCATTCTACAGCCCCGTACGATGGCGATGTGTAATTTCATTGACCTTCAATGTGGAGTTGAAACCTGTACTTCATAAAATCAAAAAAATATATATTCAAAAACAATCGGTGACTAAGCCCAAATGGTGCCCATAAGGAGAAGACAAAGGAAAAATCTCCTCACCCCTTGGGAACTAAAATCCTCTCTAAATGGGGATATATGATCAAGAATGGATCATTTTTATAATTTTACATTTACTTTGATACTTTGCGGCTAGAAAAATTAAAGTCATTGGCTTGCAAGTTCCATTTTATTGGAAAATCTAGTTTTGGATATTTGGGGTATAGATTGTTCTAGAGCCGATTTGTGGCCCTAAGGGATCATTTTTGGAGTCAAAATATTATGAGTATTGTCTAAAATATCTTGACATCATTCTACACTTTAAGGGATTTCTAATGATATCAAGATCACATGAATTAGAGCTCTTATGGAGAATCTATATGTTTAACAAGTTGACATATCTTAATCACCACGGTATCTAGTGAATGTCACATTAGCTTCCATTACTAACAATGCTAAGCTATTCATGTGTGGACTTTCAAAATGGTTCTAGAGGATCAAAATACCTAACATTGATTGGAATCATATGTGAAAACCCTAACTCTAACCTCAGATGTCTATTAGGCTATGTTAAATGCTAGGTTGTTAATAAATGAAGGGGTCTCATTCTCTTTTTAGCACATATTTGTTGCATAGGAGAGAAAATCTTTCAGATTTGGATAATGAATAAAAAGAATGTATAAGATCTCATAATGATCATATTGGCCATGATGTTCATGTCATCTATTAAAATTGTAGCTGAAATAGGTATCTTTGCATAAGCCTTTGTCCATGCCTGCAAAAGATATCTTAAAAATTTACTTATTTTGGAATTTTTTCAATTCTTCATAAGTTCAAACTTAAGACAAGCATGATAAATAATTTAGTTCATTATATTGGCTTTGTAGCTCATATTTCTAAAGTTTATAACTTTGGAAATTAATATTTCCATTTGAAAAAACAAAAGAAAGTGACGAGATCAAATTTTGGTCTTTGATATTTTCTTTTAGGATCTCAAGGAGGAAATAAGGTTATGCAAGAAATTATAATTTGTTGTAATGAATGGGTGAAGAACACATTGAGGATCACATCAAGTGAGAGAGAAAATGGTTGATTTCGGTTTGAATAAAAAAGAGAAGAATGGCTTGAGTTGGACATTGATTTGAGTTGCAAAAAAACATGAACCCTAAATATATAGAAATTAAGTTAAACTTTGAATTTCAAACACTCCTATTTGATTAAATAAGACAGACAACCAAGTTAAACTAACTGACATGATTGACATGTTTCCGTATTCAAATTTTAAAGCTATCAACTAACTTCCCACCACAACTTCTTCCATATTCAAATTTTAAAATTATCTACCAGCTTCCCACCATTTCTCAATTAGAAATTGAACAATAATTTTAAATATATATTAGCATTTAAATATATATTTAATAAACTAAGCATATCATCGTAAGTATAACATTATGCAAATAATAATAATGGGAAAACTATCATCTTTAGGAATGTTTTGCAATTGTTCCATGCATGACAACTCATTTTTAACTATATATTGATTTTCCTAACTATGGAAATTTTCATTAGGAAACATCTAGTTTGCATTCATGATTATTATGGTTTTAAAACGATAAAAGAAGTTATTAAGATTATGGTTTTAAAATGCTAAGAGAAGTTAATAAGATTATGGTGGTAAAACACAGAGAAATTAATCAAATTATAATCTATGTTGTTAACATTTTGAAGTGAAAAACTAAACATTTGAGATATATATTTGGACTTCTTGTTAGTGATATTTGTTATTAATTCTAAATAATTGAATATTTCTGGTTTATAGTATTATTGAGGTTAAGCAATAGCTTTTAAGCTCTAAGGATCTAATGGATCACAAGGTTTTAGATTAATTTATTATGTTGTTTTTCAAGTTTAAAACTATATGATAGTTATCAATTACCTACACATTTGCTTAGGTTTATTAGATTTAATGGTCCCAAATTAATTTGGATGGAACATATTACTCTAAAATAGTAACAATGTGATACATATTAAATTTAAATCAAACATTAAAAAGTTGAAAGTAAAGTAAATAAAAATAAATATTATTGTACCATGCTATAAGTTTAATCTATAATTGGTGCAATGTCGTATATGTATTATGATTTATTTATTTTTTATTTACTAATAAAGACAAAATTATAATATAACAAATTGAATTGAATTAATTTATTATTTTTATTACTTTTTAATATTTTTGATTTATTAAACATCATATTTTAAACTTAATTAATAAAATCTCTCACTTTCTTATATAAAATAAATCACAATATTTTTTTTCATTAAACTTATAATCATTTTAAACAAAACATAAATATATGAAAATGCATAGCTTGCTAAAATTTTCTCCCTTAACTCATTTATTTTATTAATATAAACAATTATGTTAAATAAAAAGAAAAGTTCAATTAGAAAGAGAAAAAAAGCTGCCTCTTTTTACACTAATAAAAAGAGAATGATGAGTAAATAGTTTTATTTTTTTTAATAAATAAAAGAGGATAATGGATAAATTAAATACCAAAATTTCGATGGAATAAGATCACCACTATTAGAGTTCATATGGAGAATTTAAATCTTCCTTAAATTGACTTATCTTGTTAACCACCATGGTATCTAGTGGATTTCACAACAGCTTCTATTATTGACAATGTGGAGCTATTTATGTGTGGACTTTCAAAAGGATTTTGGAGGATCCAAATCCTTAACATTGTCTGGAATCAAAATGCAAAAACCATACCCTTAACCCTAGATCTCTATTAGGCTATGTTAAACACTAGGTTGTTAATAAAGGAAAGTGTTCCATTCTTGTTCTATTACCTATTTTCCACATAGGGGAGAAAATAAATGAGTTGGATATTGAAGGAGAATAAAATATAATATCTCATATTGGCCATGATGTTCATGGCATCTCCACAGTGAGTAACCATTTCTTTTTATTTGATTTTGGGATAGAGAAGAAGAGAAAAAATAATAGGCCTTGGGTTTTTCTTATATTGGGATTTCCTAGTATACATCTTGTTTTTTCTTTGGATAATTTGTTTTTCTTGTTACTTTCATCTCAATTCCAACTTATATCAGTCAATTCTTTATTAAATTAGAAATATTAAAGGTCTGCAATCTGATATAAAATAATACATAGTAAATGGTTGTACAACATTGTAATATTTGTTGTGATGAATTGTTCTAGTGGAATACCAAGAGTAGTTACAAATCATATTAATATCAAAACAAATTTCTTTGAGATTTTGGGGGAAGTTGCAAGATCTAGGAATTGGTATAAATCTTGGAAAAGCTAGTCATAGTGAATTAATATAGTAACAACCCCAATGATTAGTACAAAGAAGGATTTTCAAAAATGAAACAACAAATTTATAAATGTCTCAAAACATCAAAATTCTCATGGTGGCTCTAGAGAACAAGTGTGGATTTTTCAAGGCGTTTAGTGGTTCTAACTTAAGAAATTGATTAAAGGAGAAATATGTAATAAGAGCCCCAAAAAAGGAGTTGGATAAGGTTTAGATGGAAAGAGAGAAGTTTGGAGTTTCATCACTTCTTCTCAATATTTATTTAAAGTGGAACAAAAATGGACATGAAACATTACCAAGGTGAGATTGACGGAAGGAAAACATTAAGATTGTTTAAAAATCCAAAGCAAAGTAGTGTAAGTGAATTTAGTTCTTAATCTTCCTGTAACAACCAGGAAAGAATACTGTATGAAAACTTAGAAGGAAAAAAACATTAATAGAGAGGAAAACATCACCATTTGTTTGGCATAAGAATCCAAAAACAATATTTCTTCTGTATTTATGAATTTATTACCTCAAAATAAAGTTCACTTGCTACAATCCAAGAAAATCCTTATCTTTTTCATAATCCAACCCTTTCTAAATATTTTTACAAAACACTTATAAAGTATGTCTTTAACTCAATTTAGACTTCAAAAAAATATATTTACAAAATAATATCTTTCAGAAGATGTAGGTATTTAAAAAATATAATAAAATAATACAAATGTTGGACTAATTCATATGTTATGTTCTCACTTTCAGGAATGTTGTTGTTGACTGTAGCTACATTTCTTCTTCTTTTGTTTGACTGCTCCCAATCTGTAGGATTTATGTTTGATTTCAATCAAGGAGCTCCAATAGTTTATCCCATCATTCTTAACTAGGAATAGAGAAATTCACCATACCTCGAAATATTTCATCTACTTCTGTGTATGTTTGAAAAGTTGGCTTATTAAGACACAGATGGTGGACTTCATGTTGAATGTAGAGGTCATATTGTAGGCCTTCCAGGAAAGCTTCTCCAATTATTGTTCCCCTCACTTTAGTGAATTTGGATGTATAAGTAGTTGTATTGCATAGTTGGTCTTGATAGTCCTCTAATGGAATAAATTTTCCATTAGAGGTTTTCAAATATGGAAGCCCTCTCTCCTACACTAAATTAAACTTTTTGTTAAATCTTTTATGTTGTTGTTATAACTCCCTGCATTTGTTTTCTAATTGTATCATAAGGCTCTTCCTTGTCATAACTATCTTTACTTCCATGATTGTGTCTATTCTACATTGAATTTGGAGTTATTCGAGCTCAACCTTAGTGTTGGAGTTCAACATCTTAATAATTTTGTGTCCTTCTACTTGTCTGTGTTCATTTTCAACTTTTGTTTGTTCAACTATTGCTTTAACATTCTATACTAGTTCCTCCTGCTAAAATATAATCTAAAATGATGGCCACAACTCTGTAATATTTGCATTAATGTTATGCCATATACTTTGCTTGGTCTCTACTAACATCTAGGTTGTCAAAGACTGATTTTCATACTTTTCAATATATTGAGTCAACTTGAAATTTTTCTACACTTCTACTAAATATGCATTGTCAACCTTGATTTTATTCTCCTCCATTCTTCTCAATGATGCTAACAATATCTCATTTTCTTGGTTAGTTATTGATAAATATCCCAAAGATTTTACTAAATTTTTAGAAAAATCTGTAGTGGATGTTTCTCCCCTTTCTAACAAACTTGTTTTTGTTGTTTCTTGTGTTTTTTTTGTGTTGCTGTAATTATAGCTATGAACATTTCCTTTTCTTTCAGAAGTACCTCCATGTCTGTCTTCATATTATGAATTTGAACTTTTTTTTTAACTATCAACATGAACAAATATTCCTTCTCTATCTCTAGATGAGTGAGTTATTTGGTTTGTGGTTGCTCTGTAGTTGGGAGTTTGAGTTTATTTCTTAGAGCTTGAAGATCTGCATTTTTATTTTTTATCATCTCCTTAACTGCTTTGATGCCACTAGGATCATATCCTAGTTTAATTACCAAATCCTCAAGAGATTTGGTTTTGGTGTCTTTAGTGAAGGATGACATTTGCTCTATGTTTAGTTGTGAATGCATGTTGTTTGAAGAGGCCTGTAGCTTAGAGGCTACCATGGCTAAACTTGTTAATGTTGAGTAGATCATTTCACTGGTGTGTTTATGCAAATCAATCTGGTCGATTGCATGAATATTCTTGGTATCAAAATAAAAGAGTGAGGCTTTATAGTCTTTTGTACCTTTAGGGACTGGAATTGTAGGTTCCAAGAAAGATAATTGGAAATGACCCTTCTCTGTGTAAAGTGCAGACAACAACCTATGCTGAGTAGTAGAAATCGACCTCCAAAATTATGTATATGTTGTAGCCTTCAATGCTTCATTTTTCTTCTTAATCTCCATGTACTTTGTAACTTTAAACGTAGTCCATTGATAATTAATCAATCTTGAACATAATCAAACAAATTAAGGTGATAATTTAATTAGCGTGCCCCTTTGGGGATTTAATTTTTATTCACTTTTTATATATTTTTGTATTCCCCTTCATTTTCTCTAGCAATAGTGCTTGATCAAGCCCTTGTTAACCACGTATATGGATCGATCAAGGGATTACGAAACCCTCGATCGAGCTATTTGAATTTGAAATCTAGGCTCTCGATCGAGTGCTTTAAGCAATAGATCGAGCCTCTTAAGTCCTAAAATCCACAATCTCAGCACCCCTTATGCAAAATTTCATGCAACTCCATTTTGTACTCTAGCGGACTTAGGGCTAAATTTGTCCTTAGGTGGTGGAGTTGAACACATTGGATTAATGAAGGAATCCTCTATCCAATGGAATATGAGTTTGACATTTTCAAATTCATATGATATTTTTCATCTAATTTCTTTTAAAAATAATGCTTGAATTTTTTTGAACTATTTTAAAGAAGTTGAATAAAGAATCAATATCATAAAATATACACAACAATTAAAAAAAAAAAATACCACTTTTCTTTTATGAGTCCTATTGAAAAGTGTACTTTTGGTTTCTGAATTTATTTAAATAGTTGAAAAAAAACCTTATGTGAACACATGTTTCTGCAAAATGCAATTGAAATATTACTTCTCCAACTTCGAAAAGTAATAAAAAATATATTTTTCCAATAAAAAAAAAAATTAATATTAAAAACTTATCTCTCTTTGTGTAGATCATGCTCGTATATATATATTTTTTTAAATTACACATTTTAGACTAAGTTATGCTACATGAACACACAACAAGCCAAAATGTCAAAAATCAACTAAAAAAATCCCACCTCCCTCTGTCTCTCCCCCGCATCACTCTCTCTCTCTCTCGAGCTCTGTCCTACAACTTTGTTGACTATCTCCCTCCCTATCTCATTATCTTCCCCCTTCTCTTGATCTCTCCTTCTTTGTATTTCTATCTCACCCCCAAAGTATATGCGCACATCTTCCGTATATGCGCACATCTTCCGTAAATGCCCAGTGTCCGTATATGTGCACATCTTTCGTGTATGCCCAGTTTCCGTATATGCCCACATCTTCCGTATATGCCCAGTTTCCGTATATGCGCACATCTTCCGTATATGCCCAGTTTCCGTATATGTGCACATCTTCCGTATATGCCCAGTCTCCGTATATGCACACATCTTCCGTGTATGCACACATCTTCCGTATATGCCCAGTTTCCGTATATGCGCACATCTTCCGTATATGCCCAGGTTCCGTATATGCGCACATCTTCCGTATATGCCCAGTTTCCGTATATGCGCACATCTTCCGTATATGCCCAGTTTCCGTATATGCGCACATCTTCCGTATATGCACACATCTTCCGTATATGCCCAGCTTCCGTATATGCGCACATCTTCCGTATATGCCCAGTTTCCGTATATGTGCACATCTTCCGTATATGCACAGTCTCCGTATATGCACACATCTTCCGTATATGCGCACATCTTCCGTAAATGCCCAGTTTCCGTATACCCGCACATCTTCCGTATATGCCCAGTTTCCGTATATGCGCACATCTTCCGTATATGCCCAGTTTCCGTATATGCGCACATCTTCCGTATATGCCCATCTTCTGTATACGCGCACATCTTCCGTATACGTCCAGTTTCCGTATATGCGCACATCTTCCGTATATGCCCAGTTTCCGTATATGCGCACATCTTCCGTATATGCCAAGTTTCCGTATATGCGCACATCTTCCGTATATGCCCAGTTTCCGTATATGCGCACATCTTCCGTATGTGCACACATCTTTCGTATATGCCCAGTCTCCGTATATGCCCACATTTTCCGTATATGCGCACATCTTCCGTATATGCCCAGTTTTCGTATATGCGCACATCTTCCGTATATGCGCACATCTTCCGTATATGCCCAGTTTCCGTATATGACCAGTTTCCGTATATGCGCACATCTTCCGTATATGCCCAGTTTCCGTATATGCGCACATCTTCCGTATATGCCCAGTTTCCGTATATGCGCACATCTTCCGTATATGCCCAGTTTCCGTATATGCGCACATCTTCCGTATATGCCCAGTTTCCGTATATGCGCACATCTTCCGTATATGCCCACATTTTCCGTATATGCCCAGTTTCCGTATATGCCCACATTTTCCGTATATGCACAGTTTCCGTATATGCGCACATCTTCCGTATATGCCCAGTTTCCGTATATGCGCACATCTTCCGTATATGCCCACATTTTCCGTATATGCCAAGTTTCCGTATATGCGCACATCTTCTGTATATGCCCAGTTTCCGTATATGCGCACATCTTCCGTATATGCGCACATCTTCCGTATATGCCCAGTTTCCGTATATGCGCACATCTTCCGTATATGTCCAGTTTCTGTATATGCACACATCTTCCATATATGCCCAGTTTCCGTATATGCACACATCTTCTGTATATGACTATTTGATGCACTTCAAACGATAGTGAGTTTTGTTAATTGATCTGACCTGTGTACATGCTTAGAGTTAGCATGGTTTGAATTCCAAGGTGACACTATTAAGAACCTTTTAAAAGAAAAAGAAAGAAAATAGAAATGTAGGCTAATTTTAAATGTCATATATGTACCGAAGAGCATAGTTGATATTAACATGAATAAGCACTAACAAAAATATATTTAGTAAAACTTTTACCTAAATTTATTTATTAAAAATATAATATAATTAAACTAATTTAATTAAAACATTTTAAATTTAATACTTATGTATTTTGATTTAAGCTTAGATAGTAGCTCTTGATTTAGAAAAAAATATTGTATATAGTCAGTACTCTTGTTGTGCAGTTTCCTGTATATGCGCACATCTTCCGTATATGCCCAGTTTCCGTATATGCACACATCTTCCATATATGCACACATCTTCTGTATATGCCCAGTTTCCGTATATGCGCACATCTTCCGTATATGCCCAGTTTCCGTATATGCACACATCTTCCGTATATGCCCAGTTTCCGTATATGCGCACATCTTCCGTATATGCCAAGTTTCCGTATATGCACACATCTTTCGTATATGCCCAGTTTCCGTATATGCACACATCTTCCGTATATGCACACATCTTCCGTATATGCCCAGTTTCCGTATATGCGCACATCTTCCGTATATGCCCAGTTTCGGTATATGCACACATCTTCCGTATATGCTCAGTTTCCGTATATGCGCACATCTTCCGTATATGCCCAGTTTCCATATATGCGCACATCTTCCGTATATGCCCAGTTTCCGTATATGCACACATCTTCCGTATATGCGCACATCTTCCGTATATGCCCAGTTTCCGTATATGCGCACATCTTCCGTATATGCACACATCTTCCGTATATGCCCAGTTTCTGTATATGCGCACATCTTCCGTATATGCCCAGTTTCCGTATATGCGCACATCTTCCGTATATGCCCAGTTTCCGTATATGCGCACATCTTTCGTATATGCCAAGTTTCCGTATATGCCCACATCTTCCGTATATGCCCAGTTTCCGTATATGCACACATCTTCCGTATATGCCCAGTTTCCGTATATGCGCACATCTTCCGTATATGCCCAGTTTCCGTATATGCACACATCTTCCGTATATGCCTAGTTTCCGTATATGCGCACATCTTCCGTATATGCCCAGTTTCCGTATATGCACACATCTTCCGTATATGCCCAGTTTCCGTATATGCACACATCTTCCGTATATGCACACATCTTCCGTATATGCCCAGTTTCCGTATATGCGCACATCTTCCGTATATGCCCAGTTTCCGTATATGCGCACATCTTCCGTATATGCCAAGTTTCCGTATATGCGCACATCTTCCGTATATGCCCAGTTTTCGTATATGCGCACATCTTCCGTATATGCCCAGTTTCCGTATATGCACACATCTTCTGTATATGCACACATCTTCCGTATATGCCCAGTTTCCGTATATGCGCACATCTTCCGTATATGCCCAGTTTCCGTATATGCGCACATCTTCCGTATATGCCCAGTTTCCGTATATGCGCACATCTGCCTTTTGCTGGTTAGCATGTTAACTACCTCGTGGGCTTGAATAATGTTATTTAGGATTTGTCTTCCTTCCACATAACTATATTGTTCCCCTAAGATTAAAGAAGGAAGAAAAGGTTTGAGTCTGCTAGCCAAAATCTTGGATATAATTTTGTAAACCACATTGCATAAAGCAATGGGTCTGAACTTATCAAGAGTCAGGCCACAATCCTGCTTGGGGATCAGGGAGATGAAGGAGGTGTTGGGAGCTTTCAGAATAGTCCTGTTTCTTCTGGAATCCTCTACAACATTCAAAATATCCTGTTTGATAGCATTCCAGAAGGCCTTAAAAAGTCTACATTGAAACAATCTAGTCCTGAAGCTTGACCATTCTGCATATCTTTGATAACCTCACTGACTTCCTCTTTGGTTACAGGTTTATTCAGGTTAAAATTGTCCTCTCTAGACACCATTTTAGGGATTTTTTTGTAATTTTCTTGATGCATTGCTCACAATCTAGATTAGTTTCCTTAGTGATGCTTCTGAAATGCTGAACCAACACCGCTTCTATATTCTTATGAGAGGTTTGGGGATCCCCATTTTCATTCAATATCAAAGAAATTCTATTGTGTGCCCTATTAGCTATGGTTGATCTATGGAAAAATTTGGTATTTCGTTCACCCTCTTTGAGCCATTGAACTCGCGATTTTTGTCTCCAAAAGATTTCCTCTTGATTGCATAAATTATCCCATTCTTGATTGTGTTTATCAGCTTGCTCACTTTTGGCTTTGTCAAAACCATCTGTGATCAAAGCTTTATTTAGTTACTGTAGTTTAATTTCCACTGATCTTTTGTTAGCAAAAATATTACCAAAATCCTTCTTGTTCCATTCTTTGAGTCTGAGTTTTATGTGCTTTAGTCTTTTGTGGAGGAGGAACATCTTAGTGCCTTGGATTTTTAGATCTTCGGACCACCATTTTTCAATATTGCTAATGAAATCTGGGTGGGAGAGCTGGATATTCTCAAATCTGAAGGGCCTATTCCCTGGAGAATCAATTCCCTTGATGTATAAATGAATCGGCCAGTGATCAGAGCCTCCAAAGGGTAGGACACTAGCAATTATTACTCTATTAGTGAGCATCAGTGCCTCTGAGATTAAAAATCTGTCTAACTTGGAGGCGACCTGGGCCTCACCTCCTCTTTTGTTATTCCAAGTAAAAAGACCATTGTGCATTTCAAAGTCAACTAGTTTCATATCTTCTGTGAAGGAGTGGAACGTTACTGAATTTTTTCTTAACATTCTGGTACCTCCTTTTTTTTTCCAAAAGAGATTTAATCATGTTAAAATCTCCTCCCATGACCCAAGGTATTTCTTCACGTCTGCTTCTAAGATCTACCAGGGAGTCAAGAAATCTGAGTTTTTATCTATTCATTGAGGATCATAAACATTAGTAACCAGGAAGGTGTCTAAAACCCCCACTGGTTGAATGATTACTGATAAATAATTTCTTGAAGCCTCCGCATCTATTATGCTAACTTTTTGGGGGCTCCATAGAGTGAGAATGCCCCCAGCTGTGTTCTCTGCTTGAACTTCTAGAAACTCAAATCTGTTAAGCCATTTTTTATGGATTTGTTTTAATTTCTGAATGGAGCATTTTGTTTCCTGAATGAAGATTATGTCCGGCATTGCTAGTTTCATTATGTTACTAAGCATCCTTTGTTTTCTTTTACTCCCTAGACCTCTGATATTCCAAGATATGAATTTCATAATTAAAGATTTGTAAAGGAGTAATTGGTTAGATCTTTCATCTTACTCGAATCTATCATTAGCTTTCCACACTCCATCAAGAACTCGTTTTTCTTTTTCCTGCCCCTCTTCTTTCCTAGGTTTCTGGTCGCTAATCCTGGAGTTGATTTCATTGTTTTCACCCCTCTGTACTCCTATTTGTGAATGTTTTTACCTTTATCCAGCCCTCTGTCCTGAGTTTTCCATAAAAACAACTGTTGTATTCTGTTGCATTCTTCTTGAGGCAGTGAATCTATTCCTCCTTTGGTTCCCTGCGTCAAGAATCCTTCAAGATCTAGGTTTTCCTTATCTAGAATTTCTTGTAGTTCATGGTCTCCCGGGTCTGTTTCACTTTGGGTCATTTCCTGGTCCATCTCCATTTTTGTTTCACTTATCATCATCTCTTTTTGAGGACCAATGTCTTGAGATTGTTTGTTATCCTCTTCTTTCTTTTTTTCATTATGACCCTCGTCCTGATATTGGTTGTCTCTTCTGATTTCTTCATTCTCTTCCAGCACTTGAAACTTTTTCAGACTGACTTTCTGCCCCTCGTTATGTTGTATCTTAAGCCCCTTTTTTCCTCCTTTTCCTCTACTTGCTACTTTCTGAAAGCTTTTAGAGTCCTTCGTTGTAATAGGTTTGTTTTTGTTGTCTGCTTTACTAAGAGGGCAGTCTCTGAACAGATGATCATGTTCATGGCATCTACGGCATCTGAATAGGATATTCTCATAGTCCATTGTCTGCACCCATTCTTCATCGAAAACTTCCAATATAACTTCATCCAGAAGTGCTCCTGATAGATCCATTTCCACACAAATCCTTGCAAAGTAGGTGTATTTTCCTCTTCTTGTGGCTTCAGAAGCTTTGACAAAATGTCCTAGTTTATTTCCAATGGAAGCTAGCGATTCAGTTTGCCAATAGTCAAGAGGTAGAGAATAGAGCCTTACCCAAACTAGGACTGAAGAGAGCATCTCCCACTCTGGGACAAATTTCATCCTCCATGGCCTCATATAGAGACTAGCTGCTGCAAAAAAGTAGGGTCCTCCTTCGAATATTCTGTCTTTATCTTCAATATTTGAGAATACCACTGTGAAGAATCCCTTTGACCCAAGATGCAGGTCAATGCTTCCTTTGGGTTCCTAGTGATACTTGATCCACGAATGTAAAGCTTTTTCAGTGGGCCATAGTCCCATGAATTTACAAATAATGGCATAGGTACCCATGTGTTCCCTGTGCGCCTGTAGAGCAGGATCATTTAATATTACTCTAGGAGTGATTTTTGCTTTTGGTTTACAAGGTCCTTTTTGTTTTTTGTCTCTTGAACCCTAACTTTTGTCTTCTTCCTCTTTGTCCTTTGTGCTGCTGCTTTCCTTGGTATTGGTCCCATCTATCTCCTTTTCATTATCCCTGTTCCCTTCATTCGCAAAACCTTTACTGTTCCCCGTCAGTGTTTTTCCTCTACTGGAAACATCATCTTTGTAGGAGGGAGCCAATCTCCCCCTTCTGCCGCCCTCCATTAGAGACAATCCCTGCAATTTTCTAAAACCCTGATCGCTTCGGCTCTCCCACGTCCCGTCCCGTTGGATTCAGCACCACCTTCAAAAACCCATGAGACACCTAAAATCTTAAAGCTTATAGCTATAACAAGGATTTGCAAAACAATTGCCGAATTTTACCAAAATCGTACCAAAATTTCCATCTTTTTCTAAGCAAATTTGCAACATCATTAGAATACACTATTTTTGTTGCGTCTCTTTGAATTTTTTATTATTATTATTTTTTTAAATTGATTAATTATTTCTGTACCATTAGCTGAAGGCCGTGGTGCTATCTGCGTAATTACATTAATGACATAATTCCCATTTGATTAATTCTTGTTATACATTATGTATTGGTCGTGGTACTATCATTTCCGCGTAGTCACATTAATTATGTATATTCAGATTGATTAATTATTTCTGTACAATCATGTGCAGGTCGTGGGCTACCTTTTTCCGCGGATTTACATTAATTACGTGGTTTCGCACAAACCCTTTCCAATTCACAGCACAGTGCATGACAGCCAACATCGGGCATCGTGGAAGAAGGATGAAAATGGTCATATTACTTTGATTTCTTTATATGTTTATGATCTAATGATAATAAAAAATGACAATGAGTTAATTGAAGAAATATAAACATAATTGTCAAAGGAATTTGAGATGAAGGATCTTGGTCAATTAAATAGATTATTGTTTAGGCCTTGAGGTATAGAAAGAAGATGGCAAAACACTAATCACAAAGAAAGTATACAATGGAGTGTAAGAAGTTTAATATGTGTGAATGTAAACAAGTGTTTATTCCATTAGAACAAAATGTTAAGCTCAGTAGTGATGATGAAACAAAAGAAGTGAATGGTACTTTATATTGATAATTGTTGGGAAGTATGAATTATCTCACTACAACTAGGTCAGTTATTGCATATTTGGGTAGTACGCTGAGTCAATTCATAGCTAAGCCTCATTTTAGTCACTAGAAAGTAGAAAAATGAGTCCTATAATTGAAAGAGATTGTTAATTTTGATATTATGATTTTAACGTTGAGTGGATAAGTCATCCAAATTCAGATTAGGAAGGAGATCTTGATGATAGAAATTCAACCATAGGCTATGCGTTTGGAATAGGATCTGAGATCTTGATGATAGAAATTCAACCGCAGACTATGCATTTGGAATAGGATCTGAAATTGTGTCATGGAGAAATAAGAAGCAAACAATTATTTCCTTGGCATCCATTGAAGCTAAGTAGAAATCATTATGCAATGCCACCTATGAGATAGTTTGGTTGATGCAAATTCTTGAAGATTTGAAAGCAAAGTACAAATAACTATAAATATGATAACCAAAATTCAATCAAAATATCATAAAACTCAGTATATGTCAAAGTATATTCATACACAACATCATTTTATAAGAAAGAAGAGAAAATTAACTTAATCTATTGTAATACAAATAATATTTACTAAACCATTTAAAAAAACAAAATTTGATATTTATAAAAATAAAATATATATGATAAAAAATATATTTCTATATAAAAAAATATTAAAATAAATCTAGAAATATATAAATATAAAGAAAGTGACATGAGTATCAATTTTATTAAGTTCATATCCAAAATTCAAAAAGTCTCTTCAACCATATTTCCTATAAACTTATTACATTTCTATGCAATAAAATATAAACTTATTACATTTCTATGCAGTAAAATATAAACCTTTTACATTTCTAAACAATAAAATTTCAAAAATGTGCATGAGAATTCTTATCTCGCTTCTACTTGAGTTTCGTGATCTCTAATTGGAAGTCCGTGAATAGGTTCGAGGGAAACTACAACCAACTCATTAAAAGCAGAAGGCAAATGTAAATTTTGTAAGGAGATAAACCAATTTGCCTTGCGGGATTTAGTGATAGATAAAAATTTATTAGAAATACAATCCAAATGTAGATTTTATAAGAAAAGGTAACCGTAGATTTTATAAGAAGAGATAACCAAATTGCTTTAGGGGATTAGTGTTAGATCAAGACTTATTGGAAACACAAAGTAAATGTAGACTTGAGAAGAAAGATCAGCAAGTGTGACTATGCAATTTATAGTTTTACTATTGTATGATAATCTAGAAAATAATTTGAATTTACCACAACACTTTTTTTAACAATTTGCATAGTGCCAAACATAATTCAAATAGTTATACCATATAAATATATCTATAATATTGAAAATGACATAGGTTGTATCTTCCAAAAATGTCAGGATGAATATCAAATTTGAATTCCATAATACATTCAAAGAAGTGTCTAATTGAATTTGATTTTATTAGTTGCTGTCCAAAGATGAGATATTTTTCCATAGATTCGTTTTTTATTCAAAACATATGTACAAAAGAAGAGGACACTTAAATCCAATCAACGTTGAGTTTGATTGTGTTTAACTTGGGTTAGGCATACAAACACCTGAACAAAATCTCTATAAGGAGAGCTTAAAGCCATCCATCAAAATCTTCAAGGAGAGCTTAAAGCCATTCATTAAATTTCTATTGGTCGATTTATGTTTGATGGAAGATGCATGGAATATTTTATTGATTATATTATTGATTTTCTTTCTTGTTCATCTAAGGGTCAACCACAGAGTTAATAGCGTGGTAATAGTTAACTTTATAGTTATCCAAGAAAATTAACCATCTTTAAAGTAAATTTTGGTTGGTATTGTGTAAATATTATAAGTTTTGGAGTTTTTAGTTGTGGCTTAATAATTTTTTTTAATTGTAATATTTTGTTATTTAAAATATCTTTTTTATTATATATATATATATACACCACCATTTTTAAAAATTTACAATTTAAATTTGTGATTTCAACAAATCTCTTCAAATTCTCAACAAATTAAACTGAAAAATATATCTACAAAATATTCAAAAATCCCTCCAAAATTTTTAACAAATTTAATTAAAAAATATGCAAAAACTTGTAACAAACAAACTACGACAATAATTTCATTTCAATGGGCACAAACGGAAAAGGAGATATGTCTGAATGTTATTGAATTAGAGGAATAAATAACTGTCGTGACATACGATAGATACCGAAATGTTAGTTGGGTAAAAATATATTACAACATAAACGTAATGCGGAATTCCATCTCCCGCTCCTTTGCACGGTTGGTATATGGCTTTACATGTACATCCCTTCATTTCATTACCTATAAACTTACTCCCTCTATCCATATTCCTTTTACAAAATTAACTACCGTCAAAGTATCTTCCTCCAAATTCGGTGCCATCTATCCATATTCCTTTTACAAAACCACCTACCATCGAAGTATCTTCCTCCAAATTCATCGCCAGATTGGCACTCTTCGTAGTTCATTTGCCATAAAAAAAGCTAAACCAAAGCAAATCCAAATGTATCTTGACGCAATTTGGCAGGCGGGGGGTGACCCAATGAAATTATTATTGTTTGCTAAATTTGGAAAAGCTTAACCTCTCAGAAGAAGAGCACGGGCCAGAGCCTCCAACTCTTCGCTATTTTCTCCAGTTTTGTCAAGATTTCTGTATCTTTAGAGGACCTCCATTTGTGGCGACAAATTATCACTGGGAGACACAGAAAATTCAGTCCATGGAATTATCGAAACCACAGGCGTTCTCCTCCTTCACACCAAGGACTCGAGGGTTATATGGCTGGGGATCATATGGTAGGGTGCAGGGAGCTGATGTGGATGTTGCCTATACAATGAAGCAGACATGACATGATAAATCACGGAGGCCAATGCTGATCCGAATGACACATGGCTCGCCAGCTGTTCTTGCATGAATGCCAACTCCACCTGCAAACTTGCAGCCTGTAATACATTCATGACACATATCTTGAGTCCAGAGACACCTTCAGAACCAATTTCTAAAAATATAAAGAACAAGAAAATCTCTGCAAATATAAAGAACAAAAAATGCATCTGCAAGAAAATTTCTGCAAATATAAAAAACAAAAAATGCATCTGCAGGCGCTATCGACATGTACACATTGTATAAAATTTCTAAAGAAGCAGTGAACATTTAAGTTACCTATTGTTGCATGGCGTAAATGTGTGCAACAAAACCATAGACGAGATGTCGGAATCGTGCCTTTGCCTCATACGATATGGTGACTACTGTGTGGCAACATTCTTGCATGGGAATATGCAGTAAAAGCTTGAATACATTGCTAGCTCCTAAGATCTTATGAATTGTGGAAAAATGAGTGAGGCCTTCTTCAGAGCCAAAGTATGGAACAAACAGGTTCGTAGCGATAGAATGAATACAATTATTTTGATCCTCAGGGAAGGAATGAAATAATACAGAAGCAACCTCAATTCACCATGAGTTGTCCAGTGGAGAGGAAACCAGTGAAGCTCATGTCAATGGCCGTCGGCGTGTGTGGTTGGGTTTCCATTTCCCCACTTATAATCTATTCAATTTCTATCTTCCAATCTCATTCGAAATTGTGTATGGCTCTCATTTCTTGACTGATATCTGTCTCTAGTTTAACAAGAGAAGCCGCTTCTTTCTCAATCTTCGTTGGTGTAGAATCAAAAACAAATTGAGATGTGGCCTCTTCCATGATTTTCATACCAAACTTGTACAGAGGGTGGGAATGACAGCCTTTCGCTGCACCCTCCCAGCATCACCATAGCAATTGAAGAAAGAACATCGGCGGACTAGTTATGGTTATAGAAATTAGATTTTTTTTGGGCGGGATTTTAAATTCAAACTTAGAATTAAAATTCAAATATGTCCGCCATTAAATGCGTACGTTCTATATATTTCATCCTAACATTCAAAATCTCTGGTGGCGACGGTTGCGATCAAGGCCGAGACTGAGGTGACAGAAAATTCCTCGATGCACATCCATAATTAGTGCCTCGTCCGTATTCGCACGAAGGTCTATGGTCATCGGGTGGCTGCGGGCAGGGTCGCCGGGGGTTTCGATGGGCAGCCGGAGCGGATGCATGGTCCGATGATGCATGGTCCGATGATGTAGGGTCCATGATGATGTATGGTGTATGATGTTGTATGGTCCATGTACATATGTTCATATTTATAGTTACATTGAAGTTAAGGTGCATTCACTTTAGTGGTGATATAATAAAAAATGATTTAGAGAAATATGGCATCTAAATAGTTACATTGATTTAACAATCATATGACTCACAACAAGACAATGCAATAATTTTAGTTGATATAATGCAAAATTATTTAGAACAAATCACTAATTTTAGCAATGACATAACACAAAACAATAGAGTGCATTTGATATGGCTAATGATACAATTTAAAATGAATTATAGAAATCATGAAGCTTCATATATTTTAATAATAACATAATATAATATAATATAAGGTGTATTATTTTTAGTGATGATACAATGAAGAATTCATTAATTCAGGAAATAATATCAATTGATTTGATGCATTGGTTTTGGTTTTAATTGTAAATAGTCGAAATTATTAGATGAAACTACTCACACATTAATATAACACAAAACCGCATATATATATATACCATAATGTTATAAAAAAGAAAATCTGAAATATATGTTTTAAAATCCACAACTTGATTTTTCTAATATTTCACAGGTTAAAATGATTTATAATATTAAATTATTAAAATTCTAATATATATATATATATATATATATATATATATATATATATATATATATGTATGAAAATTAAAATAAAAAATAAAATGTAAATATGATTGTGACTGGGAAACTAAAAAATGCAATTGCTATAGAAAAACAACAATATATTAGCTCCACTACAATATGAACTTTGAAAAGGTTGGAAAACTAGGAATGATCCATTAAGAATCAGTTTATTCAAGGTATCCCAACTCTTTTCAATGATTTGTTTACAAACATTTATAACCTTGTTTTCACTTGCAAACGTCAATATTCATCCCCTTTCGCCATTTTTGAAATCGCCATCTTTGTAAATGAAGTGGTTGTGGAAATGATCTTCATCTCTAAATAATTTGGAGTCGCTTGTCGACATATACGTATGCAGCATCAAATTGTCTTCTTCGTCTCCACCAGTGGCTTCAAACACCTCAGATTTGGTATGCACACTTCAAATTTGACATTAAACTTCACATAGCCTCTTCCTGGTGAAATATTACAAAGAAACAAGAGGGAAGAATAGTAAGAAAGGCACATACCTTGAAATATCTTCAGGCAAATATCAAAACATGTCATTTATGCTAGCTGAAAGAGGGCTTAAAACAGGAAACAAACCATAGATTCATACGCTGCTTCATTTTTCTTGAGAGCATTTTCTGGTTATGGCTGTCCATAATGGCCTTTGTCGTTCTCTTTACATTTCTAGCTACCTGCTTCATGATTTCCTCAAAATAATCCTCTCTTAATTTCTGAATGAACCTTTCCAACTTATCTTTAAAGCTTTCTTTGATATAAAACTGATAACTCCGATGAAATTCTGGTTTGGCTAAGTAACGTTGATTTTCCATGAACCTGTAACCAAAATAGTAGGCATTGTCTTCTTGGCATCAAGGAGACTCACGAAGTCCATGCTCGAACCACACCATAATCCTTCGATTTAAATAACTAGTTCAATAAACCATAAACATCAGGTCGTCGTCAACTTGGACAATCTTTGACGTCTACTGTGTAGTGACCGGGAGTTTAGCGACAACCGAAACTCATCTGACCCAACTTTTTGACCAGGGATTTAATCTTTTCCACCATCCTTCCAAATTTCACAGTGTAATTTGAAGTTTTCGGTCATCCTTTCAATGATTAAGACCCAAATGCCCAAAACTTCGCTTCCTGTGGATAAAAAGGCATGGGGAACTTAAACCATGCTCTGATGCCAAGGGCTGCACCGGACCATTCATTCGCAAAATCCTCGATGCCTTTTACCCTAGCATTCGAAATGCACAATGCTTTCTGTGGACTTTCTTGACAATCGTATTCTCTGTTTCCATGGCTACACACCTTCAAACCACCTTTACCATGGACTCATTTCAAAATTTTCTGTTTGAAATCTTTGGCGCGCGCGGATGTAGAATTTGAATTTTTGGGGACGGAAGAAAAATTTATTGCGGAGCTGAATTCAGAATTTCATGAATATGTATAAAAGAGCAGTGGATCTCGAACAAAACGATGCTAGAGCACTTGGATCCATCTACACTATATTAACCATAAAAATACCAATATCTATGCTACCAGTCCGGTTATCTGAACTCTTCTTGATTCCACCGACGGCATGCCTGCGTATCACACACTGATTGCAGAGAAGAAATCGCTTAGGCATCCACATGGGATTCCCTGAAAGATGTAATGAACGACGCTTGGTCCAGTTGGTTTTCTCCAGGCCCCTCAGGTGGCCCAGCTATCCGCGTTCTACAGGATCGAATGGACATTGATCGACTGGTTAAATGGGTACCCCACGCCTACGTCCTAGCAGTTCTTGAACACACAGGTCGTGTTGGGTATTTTTAATGGGGAAAATACCAAAAACCAAATATTCAAACACACAGAGGCAATGCTCTGTTTCTTTTGCTCCAGGATCTTTTGTGCACACAGAAGACTTAAAAAAAATTCACTGAGGAACAGAGGATTTCACCATAAAATATTTCTATTCATTAAAACAACAAAAACATTCACTGTGTCTCCATATGAGAATTTACATTGCTAGAAAAATTCTCATTAACATTTACTGCTGTAAAACCTCCATTCACATTTACTGGTGTAAAACAATTTTACATACTGCTGTAAAAGCAAAACTTACACAAACTTACAAAAACTTACTTCATGCAAAACCACACATGGTTTTCGCTACTTAAAAAAAACTTCACAAAACATTACTGAATGTATTCGTGCACTGCTGTGCATACATCCTCTGGTTCTCTTCTTCTTTTACCGCACCATAAACGTTTTTCACTGCTGTGAATACGCATACATTTTTCCTCCCGTGTGCAATACATAAAAGTCAACACACTCAAAAACATGAAAACTTATTACATATGTTTTCACATTTAATACATGCCGTATATAAGAAATATATATAAAAGACATATATTATACGTGCCCATACTTATATTAAAAGCATCTACCTAAAAACTACGAACAACACATAAATTCATTAAATTTTTCATACGGCGGTCAACCCATAAGTTTAATCCACGCAAGACTTGATTTGACGCAGGCCCGTGTGCAGGTTTAGAGATCGACGGTGGAGAAAAATGAGGGCAATCGGACGGCTCACAAAAATATCGGAACCCAGTTTGCTGCCCAACATTAACGCCCGAGAAAATGACGTTGCGTTACGTCAGGGCTGAACCACGTGTCAGCTCCAAATTTTCTCGGGCCCTTGTGTACGAAAACCATTCTCTGCAGGAAGGCGGTCCGAGAAATCTTTAAACTGGTTTGTGGTTTTTGCTGGCGGTTTTGGGGAGCGTACGGCTGCGTTGAAATTAGATTTCAACACTCCCCTTTAATTTCAACAGCTGGGCATTCGGTCATACCCAGACACTTTCTCAAAAATTCAAAGCTCTTCTGATCAAGTGGCTTTGTCAAGATGTCTGCTACCTGTTCTTGAGTCCTGCAATGTTCTAGGACAATTTCTCCATTGTTCACTAATTCTCTGATGTAGTGAAACCTTGTATCAATGTGTTTCGTTCTCTTATGAAACACTGAATTCTTTGACAATGCAATAGCTGAGCTATTGTCACAAAAGATCACTGTCGCTTTTGCCTGCTCTTGGCCTAAGCTTCTCAACATTCTTCTCATCCACACTGCCTGACATGCTGCTGCTGTCGCTGCCACATATTCAGCCTCTGCTGTAGACAATGCTACAATGGACTGCTTCTTAGAAGCCCATGAAATGGCTCCTGAACCCATATGAAAAACATAACCGGAAGTGCTCTTCCGATCATCTACACTTCCAGCCCAATCGCTATCTGTGTATCCAACCAAATCTGAATGTTCTGAGGCATGATATAAAATTCCAAACATTTTGGTACCTTTGACATACCTCAAAATTCTCTTTGCTGCCTGCCAATGTGCCTCCTTCGGCCTCTCCATGAACCTGGAAATTAAACTAACAGCATACATTAAATCAGGCCTAGTTGCTGTTAAATACATGAGGCTGCCTACAATACTCTTGTACAAACTAGGATCAAAATCCTTGCTGCTGTCCTCTCTGCTGAGCTTTAATCCCATTACTGTGGGAGTGATGGCTGCCTTGCATTCTTGCATGTTAAATCTGTCCAAAACTTGATTTACATATCTTGCTTGAGATATAAAAATTCCTTTTTCATTTTGATCTACTTCTATGCCTAAGAAGTATCTCAAGAAACCCATGTCAGTCATTTCAAATTCATCCTTCATGACTGATTTAAAATTTTTAATGAGCTGATCATCATTACCTGTGAAAATCACATCATCAACATACAAAACAACAATTAAAATTTTACCATCCTTTTCCTTGATGTAGACTGTGGGTTCTCCTTCACATTTGTCAAATTCATTATCCAATAGATATGAATCTATCCTGCTGTACCATGCTCTTGGCGCTTGCTTCAGCCCATAAAGAGCTTTCTTCAATCTGCACACTTTGTGCTCTTCTCCTTTCTTCTCATATCCGAGAGGCTGTTCCACATAAACCTCTTCCATTAACACTCCATTTAGGAATGCTGATTTCACATCCATTTGGTAGACTTTCCATTTGTTTTGTGCTGCTATGGACAGCACTGCTCTCACGGTTTCCATTCTTGCAACCGGTGCGAAAGTCTCCTCATAATCTCTCCCATACTGCTGCTTGTACCCTTTGACAACCAGCCTTGCCTTGTGCCTTTCTATCTTGCCTTCAGCATTGCTCTTGGTCTTATAGACCCATTTTACACCAATGACTTCTTTGCCTTTTGGTAACTCAACCAAATCCCATGTTTTGTTTCTCTCTATGGCATTCATCTCCTCATCCATAGCTTCTATCCATTTCTTATCTTTAATAGCTTCTTCAAAATGAATAGGATCATCAACATGACAATACAAGGCAAATAAGGAATTCATTCCTTCTTCATAAATTTCACTTAGATTTCTAAACTTCTTACCTCGTTCACTTGGTGTGCAAGTGCTTGAAGATGCACTTGAATTTCCTCCTTGTGGTGTGCTTGGAGAAACACTCTCATTGATCCTCAATGGTGTCCCTTGCTGTCCTTGTGCTGGTGCTGCTGTTTGGGGATTCATTTCAGCCACCTCCTCTTCATCTTCATCATGAGACAAACAGTGTTTAACATTAACTGTCTTCTCTATGCTTCCATCCCAAGCTTCCTCTTCAATGAATTGAACATCCCTGCTGACAAAGAACTTCTTGGTAGATGGAATGTACAGCCTGTAGGCTTTGGATTCATCACTGTATCCAATGAAGATGCATTTCTCCCCTTTGCTGTCCAACTTCCTCCTTAGCTGATCTGGTATGTGTGCATAGGCCACACACCCAAAAACTCTCATGTGGGTGACTCCTTGCTTTCTCCCACTCCATGCCTCTTCTGGCACTTTGTTCATGACTGCTTTTGTAGGACACCTGTTCAATATATAAACTGCACAATGTACAGCTTCAGCCCAATACTCATTTGGCAAATGCTTTGCCTTCAACATGCTCCTTGCCATCTCCATGATGGTTCTGTTCTTCCTTTCAGCAACTCCATTTTGCTGTGGGGTGTACCGAGTTGTAAACTGTTTATGAATTCCATTTTCTCTACAAAATCTTAGGAATTCCTTGGAGATATATTCACCTCCTCTATCAGTTCTCAAAACTTTAATGTGCAGCCCGCTTTGGTTTTCAACAAATGCTTTGAAGTTTTGGAATTTCTCAAAGACTTCACTTTTGTTCTTGAGGAAATATATCCAAGTCTTTCTTGTAAAATCATCAATGAATGTCAAGAAATATAGGCTGCCAGCTAATGATGGAGCTTGCATTGGTCCACACAAATCTGAGTGGATAATCTCTAAGGGTGTCTTTGCCCTTATACTCTTCCCTGATGGAAAACTTTCTCTATGTTGTTTTCCCAAAATGCAGCCTTCACATAGGCTGTCCGGTTTCTCTATCAATGGTAATCCTCTTACCATTCCTTTTCTGCTCAATAAGTTTAGACCTCCAAAATTTAGATGCCCAAATCTCAAGTGCCATAACCAGTTCTCATCCTTTGGCACGCTTTGGAAGGCCTCTTCGGTGACTGCTGCCATTTCCCTTTTGTTCTTCATGTCTGCCCTGATCCGGAGAGGGAACATCCTGTTCCTTGTCATCTTCACTTCAGCAATGCATCTTTTGCTGGGTGGTATATCCATGATGGTGCATACATCATTTTTAAAGAAAACATTGTACCCCTTATGGACAAGCTGTCCAACACTCAAGAGATTACATCTCATTCCGGGGACATAGTATACATCTGCTATGGTTTTCCTTTCTCCTTGCTTTGAAAGTATTTTTATTTCTCCTTTTCCCATAACAGACACTTTACTATCAGTTCCTAGTGTGACTTCTGATTTCACATTTTTATCTAGGGCAGAAAAGAAGGCTATGTTTCCGGTCATATGGTTGCTGCAACCTGAGTCTAAAAACCATATGTCCTCACTATGTGTTTCAGCCATGTTACAAGCTAACAGGACATTTTCTTGACTGCTGTTTTCTCTTGTAACATTTGCATTTTGTCTGCTGTTCATATCATGCTGTTTCTTTCTACAATCACTAGCATAATGTCCATACCTTTTGCAATAATAGCATTGAACATTAGATTTATCATACCTTTGTCCTTGAGCATGATGTTGTCCTCCTTGTTGGCTGCTGCCTTGGCCTTGGTTCTGATTTGGATTGCTGCCTCTTCCTTGTGCATTTGCTGGGCTGTTCCTTCCACCTCTGTTCTGGCTTCTGCCTCTTCCTCTCTTGTTTCCTCTGCCTTGACCTCTTCCTCTTCCAAAGGACATCTGGGTCTTGAAGGCTTGCTCAAGAGATGAGTTTTCATTCCTACTCAACCTCTGCTCATGTGTTATCAGTGATGCATGTAGCTTATCAACTGAATAGCTTGAGAGATCCTTTGTCTCTTCAATGGTGGTGACTATGGCATCAAACCTTGAGGGTAAGACCCTCAATATTTTCTCCACAATTCTTCTGTCTTCAATGGTTTCTCCATGAGTTCTCATTTGTGTGATTACACCAATCACATGAGTGAAGAATGAGTCAATGTTATCTGACTCCTTCATGTTCAAGTTCTCAAAATCCTTTCTCAGCAATTGTAGTTTTGCTGTCTTCACTCTCTCCATGCCTTGATAGGCTGTCTTAAGGGTTTGCCATGCTTCATTGGCTGTCTTAGCTGCTGCTAACCTTGGAAACATACTCTGGTCTACTGCTAGATACAACAACACACAGGCTTTTGAGTCCTTCTTCCTATTGTTCTTCAGCAGATCCTTCTCTCCCTGAGTTAATGCATTGAACTCAGTTTCATCTGCTGGTTCTTCAAAGCCTTCTTCAACTATTTCCCATAAATCTTGGGAAGCAAGCAGAGCTGTCATAGTTATTGACCAGTAGTCATAGTTCTTCCCATTAAACTGTGGGAGCTGGGTGTTAAACAAACCCATACCAGTGCTTGTGCTGGCCATTCCTTGACTGTGTATTTAAAACACTGACTGTCTCTTCAATAACAAACAAGATAGCTATGAAGAATACCTGAATCCTTTGTTGTCTGAGTTTTCTGTCTGCCTGAGAAGTTTTGCTGCAGCAACAACCTTCTCCCTTCAGCTTCTTTGTCTCCTTCAAAGAGCCTAAGCCTGCTCCGATACCACTGTTGGGTATTTTTAATGGGGAAAATAACAAAAACCAAATATTCAAACACACAGAGGCAATGCTCTGTTTCTTTTGCTCCAGGATCTTTTGTGCACACAGAAGACTTAAAAAAAAATTCACTGAGGAACAGAGGATTTCACCATAAAATATTTCTATTCATTAAAACAACAAAAACATTCACTGTGTCTCCATATGAGAATTTACACTGCTAGAAAAATTCCCATTAACATTTACTGCTGTAAAACCTCCATTCACATTTACTGGTGTAAAACAATTTTACATACTGCTGTAAAAGCAAAACTTACACAAACTTACAAAAACTTACTTCATGCAAAACCACACATGGTTTTCGCTACTTAAAAAAAACTTCACAAAACATTACTGAATGTATTCGTGCACTGCTGTGCATACATCCTCTGGTTCTCTTCTTCTTTTACCGCACCATCAACGTTTTTCACTGCTGTGAATACGCATACATTTTTCCTCCCGTGTGCAATACATAAAAGTCAACACACTCAAAAACATGAAAACTTATTACATATGTTTTCACATTTAATACATGCCGTATATAAGAAATATATATAAAAGACATATATTATACGTGCCCATACTTATATTAAAAGCATCTACCTAAAAACTACGAACAACACATAAATTCATTAAATTTTTCATACGGCGGTCAACCCATAAGTTTAATCCACGCAAGACTTGATTTGACGCAGGCCCGTGTGCAGGTTTAGAGATCGACGGTGGAGAAAAATGAGGGCAATCGGACGGCTCACAAAAATATCGGAACCCAGTATGCTGCCCAACATTAACGCCCGAGAAAATGACGTTGCGTTACGTCAAGGCTGAACCACGTGTCAGCTCCAAATTTTCTCGGGCCCTTGTGTACGAAAACCATTCTCTGCAGGAAGGCGGTCCGAGAAATCTTTAAACTGGTTTGTGGTTTTTGCTGGCGGTTTTGGGGAGCGTACGGCTGCATTGAAATTAGATTTCAACAGGTCGGTACCTCGTCTACAAAAAATCTGCGCAGAACAAACACACATCATACCAAAGGCTCTGTTTAAAATTACGTAATACACTTGCCTGGTCTCCGGTTTAAACAAGAAATAATGGTGTAGGCGCGCTCTAATTTCAAATTCAAATTTGAAATAGTAGGATTATGCCGGGTTAGGTATCACTGTAGTCCCAATAGGCAAGTGGCGCGGCGGGTTGAAAATTCAAAATTTAAATTTCATATGGTCCGTCATCAATACGATCTGAAGGGAGAGCTGCGGGTGGCTGCGGGCAGGGTCGCCGGGGGTTTCGATGTGCAGCGGGAGAGGGATGCCGGAGACAGATAAAGTTTACCCGATGATGTATGGTCCATGATGCTGCATTGGCTGTCAGAGGGGTACCTCCATAGCATTAACTTTGCTATGGAGGTGGAAATAGGAATTGCCAACTCCTGATACTCTTGCCGGCTAAATCCGCACAGCCCAGAAGAAGGACGAGCAGCACAATCGAAGAGAAAATCATTAAATTCGACACCTTCATCCAATCAATCAATTCCCATTTATTCTCGTTGATATAGAAAAAATAATATTCATACTCCATGTATATCATATATACCTCGGAAAACAGATGAATAAGCATGCCGCTGGCGCTGATAGACAAGGCCAACATGTCGCTCCAAACGTTCCTGTGGCGGGATCGGGCAACGTCGGATAACAAGATTCCAAACAAGACGCACATTACGATTCTTCCCCCGAGATTCAGGAGTTCGTTATTGCTATTTTGATTTTGTAAGTTATAGTCCACGTAAGTTATAGACGTTTCTACGCATGAAATGGGATCCATGATAGGGAGGAAGAAAAATCCTAGCAGCTGAAGAGTAAGAGCTCCGAGAACGAGAGAGTCCCCCACAATCCAATGGGTTTTTCTCGTCTTTGACATCCATGCGTCGAGGCCAAGCAGCAGCAGCAGACCTGCAATGCCGAACGACCAGTTCAACAGATTGACTGCATCAGACATGCGCGAGAGGTTACTGTAGATATATGCCATAATTTCACTACTCATGAAACGAATCACCTCTGGCCAATGCAAAGTTCAAAGTAGGGCGTGGCGTAACTCCTTATACGGCGGCGAAAATATATAGCAATTTGAGGAGCAGAGTTTTTGTATCTTTCCTTGGCGCGCACTATGGCAATTACCTTGTAATAATTTTATTTTTACATGATCGGATTTTTATTTCGACAAGATTTTTGTTGGTGTGACAATTTTTTCAAAGTATTTCAAAAAAAATACAGTAAACCATTCATTGGTTGATTGGTTTACTTTACATCCAAATCTCTATTCGTCCCTTTCTTCCGAATTCCCTTTCACCTTCGTAACAGTTTCCTTTTCTCTTTCGTTGAGTTCGTTCAATTTCTAGATACAAACTCAAAGTCACCACGTTGTGGGGTGGTTGCCGACACCACGTCAAAGTCCTTTCGCCAACTTCGCGACAGCTTCTGTGATGTTGTTTAACTCATTCGTTGAGTGCATTTACACGAAAGGAATTTCGGTGAAATTCCTCTGATAACAACATTATCTGCCCACACAGTGCCGCATGTAACACTCTGGTAGAAATACCAAATACTTACAAACACCTTACATTTATTTGGTTATAAAGACAAGACAATCATTTATAATGAATATATAAAGAAAGAGGGGCAATTGGGACTCAAGTACATCTAACACTTTGGTAGAAATACCAAATATTTACAAACACTCGACCTTTATTTGCATACAGATACCAGACAATCATGGAAAACATGATGGTGAAAATCAGTGAATCAAATAATTTTTTGTTTGAATACCCTCTTATTGAACGTCAAAAAAACTGAACCACATGGTCACCCTACTACCAAATAAAATAAAATCATTAATTTGTAGTTTTCAACCTCAAAGGAGGATGATGGCACGAGTGAAACCATTTCCATTGACCCTATTACCAAAGAAAATAATTGATTTGGAGTTTTCTCTCTTTTCTATGTTTACCTTTTTAGTCTTATCACAATGTCCCAACATGTTTTTTTGTTAGAATTCAACCCAAGTGGAAAGGAGAATAAACCATGCTCCCAACCACAAATGGAAAGGAGAACAAACTATTATCCCAACCACCCAAGCTAGAACCTAACACTTTGTTTTTTTGTTTATGGACATCTCCATTGCTCTTTAACGGAACCATATACTTAGGCTTTATAGAATATTTGTAAATAATCATAAGATATTTATACTTAAGCTTTATAGAATATTTGTAAATAATCCTAAGATATTTTTGTTGTTGTTGTATTAAGATTTAATTTCTAAATACATAACAAAATAATTATGCTTTTTCCACTAGTCTTTTCAATCACATGATAGTTATCTATTGTTATTTTGAAGTTAACCAAATTTAATATAGAGTTTCTATTTAACTTTAAGAAAGAAAAACAATACGATCTTGTAAATAAAAAGCATTTTTAATTAATATTATTTTCTAATATAATCACATGATAGTTATTTATTATTATTTTGAAGTTAACCAAATTTAATATGGAGTTTCTATTTAACTTTAAGAAAGAAAAACAATATGATCTTGTAAATAAAAAGCATTTTTAATTAATATTATTTTCTAATATAATATAAATATAATTTAATTAACTTGTATATGGTGCAATTTAACCATGAACTATATTTTGTTTTTTTTGTTTTTTTTTTTCATTAGAATTTGCTCATTAAATTTTTGGTGAGATCATGATTTTTTACTATTTTGAATGTATATATGAATGCATAAATGCATTTTGAATCATGAAAACTTCTTAGGGACTCACATTATGTAAACTCCAAAAGAGAACTTACAATTCCAAAAAAATGTTTACCATATTTAAAACAACTCTAACCATAAATATATCGAGAGAAAGACCAAAACCTAAAAATTATACTAAAATGTTGAGGTTTGCACTCAAAAAAGAGATTTTCACCTTGAGAAATTTGATCCCATGGGTTATAATGTTGGGGTTTGCACTCAAAAAATAGGTTTTCACCTTGAGAAATTTGATCCCATGAGTGCTTCAGGTCTGCACCTCAAGAGATTTGATCCGAGATTTGATCCCTCTCAGTGCTTGATAGATTCAAAGTTAAAATGCATCTAAATTGGTTTAATTATTAATTATTATTTTTATTTTTATATTTTAAATTTTATTTTTATGTAATTTGACCTAGTCAAAATGTTTACATAACATAACATAAAGTAGCCTTACAACATTTCTTCCATACTATGCTAGAGAGTCCCTCTTGGTGCAATTATGTCTACCATTCTAGACCCATCTTAACTCTAAATCTATCAAGTGTCGAGAGGGATTAAATCTCTTGAGATGAAAACCTTTCCTCAAATTTTTCACTCAAAAATGAGGTTTTCACTTTGAGATATTTAATACTTCTTAGTGCTTGATAAATCCAGAGTTGAGATGGATCTAGGATGGTTTAATTATTAATCAACATAGATCCATCTTAAGTCTGATCTACCAAGCATTGAAAGTAACCAAATCTCTTGAGGTGCAAACCTCTTTTAGAGTGAAAAGAGATTTGATCCCTCTAGGCCCTTGGTAGATTAGGAGTTAATATTGACCTATGCTAGTTTAACTATTAGTTTTTATTAAATTTATTATGATATGTGTGCATAAATTTCTCTCCATTTTACATTTAAAATAATTTAATAAATATTTCTTTAAAATATATATTTATATATTTAAAAATGTTTTAAGATTTAAAATGTGGAACACACTCATATGGAATTGTGTGTAGTAATTGAATTTAAAGTAATAATTTCACTTTTCCACATTTTAAAACATTTTTTAGTATATTGTTTAATTAATTTTATTTATTATTAAAATTGCACGAAATGATTGAGATCACAATTAAAATAAATTAATGTCCAAACGCACAAAATTGAATAAAACTTTTCTTAGTAATGTCTTCTCCTTGAATTATAATAACTTAGACAATATTCTAAGAGAACAACTCAACATTTAATTAAAAAAATAGTCAGCATATCACCCACTGTCTAATGTTATCACTATTGTAGTTATCATGATGAGAGAATTAACACTGAATATATTTATTTTCAAACTTTGCGAAATAGGGTTTTCCATGAATAATGCTTATTTGGAGATCGTTCATGGTGCACAACAATGGTGGGAAGAGATTCTACTAGACGAGACATTCATTACTAAAAGCTTCTCATAAATAATCTTCTAAACATGAATGTGGTAAATTAAAATTGCAAATTGGTAATTCTTTGTGTAGAAATTTCACCTTAGATTAAACTGATAATGCAATGTAACTAAAGCAATATACTTAATCTACTTCTACAATCAAACTTGCGAAAGCTTAATCGATTTTGAGTAAGATCAATAGAACACATATATCAGAGAAGAAGATTCAATCACACATGAAACACAGAAGAATACTCTGGGGAAAGCCTCAGCTAAAAAACCCCGATATCTATATTATCATACAAGTGTAAATATCTCACGATTACACAAAGCTTTAGCTCACAAGCTATCCAGCTCTGAGCACAATCCCTTACTCCTGATCATAGATAGAATAGACAACACATATGCCTTCTTTCAGTCCTCCAAGCCCAGAATAGACAACACATATGCCTTCCTTCAGTCCTCCAAGCCTCCTATTTCTTTGCGCAGTTTCTCTTGGGTCCTCTGGCTGCCACCTGTGTGAATTTTCACCTCACACACAACACTGACCTCTGAAATAACTGCGGAATCCTGAAGGAGATAAATTCCTTATGCATGGATGAGTTTCCTTTATAGGAAAATTCCTCCAACTAATAGTACATTGTCCCTTCCTTTAATCTCAACTGGGTCTTTCTCTAAACTGACATGCATGAGTTATTTATGAGAGAATATTCAGTTATCTGAAGTACACTAGTTGCATGCATGCATGCATTAACTAACTGAACTCACAATCAGTTCCACAAACTGTTGGAACTAATCTAACTGGACTTAACTCAGTTAACTGAGATAACTAATTACAACTCAAATACACTCGTCCTTATCTCCTTAATTAAGGGATAACTTCCTGAATCAAAGGGATAACTGTTGCATGTCTTCACATAGACTTCATGTTTGATTTTCTCCAACTAATTAACTCAATATGAATTAATTAATTATTTTTCAAACAGCTGTTGAGACCAAATTCGAATTTTAATTCAGAGACTAATTAAAATTAGAATATATCCTAAAATGCTATTTATAGCAATGTTATTTTTAGCATTTCTATTTTATCATTCCTTGTTGTTATTTTCAATGCTGGTACCTGAAATTCTATTTATAGCATTTCTATTTTTAGCATTTCTTGTTGCTATTTTCAACACTTTGTATGTCATTATTTTTTTACAAAGGTGAAAATTACAAGACATTACAGCATCTCTTTCATACCTCTCAATGTTATATAAATTTCATAAATCTAAATAAAAAATTATATTTTTAGGACTTGTACTGTAATTTTACTCAAAAATATTTTCTCATCAAAATTCGGCTTTTTTTTCTTTTCAAAATAACTAAAACTAGGAGTGTTTGAATAATTTTTTAATGGTGGAAATGGATTCAACACCCTTAAAAACCCCAGAGCACCTAAAATTTTGAAACTTGAGAGATGTCACTTGGATTTCCAATGTTGGAAATGGATTCAACACCCTCAAGAACACCTAGAGCACCTAAAATTCTGAAACTTGACAGTTGTAACCTTAAGAAAAATTGGCTAGATTCGTCAAAATTGTGTTGGAAAAGGAATTCATTTTTGGCTTAAATCATCTATTTTTAGGCTATGATATTTTATTTTATTTTTTATGTAGTTGGACTTAGCAAAAATATTTTAATTAATAATTATGATTTTTTTTTTGTCTTTTTAATGTCATTTGACCAAGTCAAAATATTTACATAAACATAATATAACAACATCTCTTCCATACTGGGTTAGAGGATGCCTCTCGGGGCAATAATTATCTCTATTTTGGAGTAATACTTTTAAAATTTTAATTTAATTATCATTAATCAATAGATGGATGATGGGTAGTTAACCTCTACCAAATATCCACATAATATTTTTAGTAATATTGAGGATAAAGGTTTGAAAATTATCTCAAAGATAGTTATGCCCTTTTTGAAATTTGTAAAGTGGTCATAAATCTCCATAACTAATAAATTAATAATCTTGTTAAATGTTTTTTGAATGTATATATATTTAACTCATGTATTAATTCATTTTAATACTAATAATAAAGTTATTATTTAGTTAATTTTTATGATTTACTAATCATTTAATTTATTTAAGCACAATATCATTATTAGGCGAAACATTTTCTTCACTGGAATCTAGAGATAAAATTGTAAGTGAAATTGTGATTTTTTTGGGTTATGTTGATGGTGCTGGACCCACCAACATGTCAAGGGATCTCACTGTTAAGAAGTCCCAACTAGACCTTAGGGATTATGAACCCAAGGGAATAATATTAAACCCAAGGAACTAATATTATAAACCCAAGGTATATAAACCCTAATATAAATATTATAAACACTAAAACAAACATGGATGACCATGGTTTATTTTCATATTAAGACAATCCTTGTCACATTCTGACGTTGGACCATGATTAACCATGGCTAATTTTCATATCATGACAATCTTTGTCACAATGTGACATTCAACCATGGTTGACCATGATTAACTATGGATGACCACGTTGGATTTTATAAAACATGGTTGATCATGGTTAACCAAGGTTAACCATGATTGACCATGATTGACCATGGTTGACCACGATTATCGTATTGAGACAATAGTTATCATAATGTGACCCCATAGTTGAGACAATTATTGATTTTCATATTGAAACAATATTTGTTACAAATCCACCTTGGACCATCGTTGACCATGATTAATCATGGTTGACCACAATTGATTTTATAAAACATGGTTGATCATTGTTCAATAATATTAAACCCAAGAGACTAATATTATAAACCCAAGGTATATAAACCCTAAGATAAATATTATAAACACTAAAATAGACATGGATGACCATGGTTGATTTTCATATTGAGACAATCCTTGTCGCAATGTGACATTGGACCATGGTTGAGCAAGCTTGACCATCATTGGTTTTCAAATCGAGAGAATCTTTGTCATAATGTGACATTGGAACATGGTTGACCATGGTTGATTCTCATATTGATACAATATTCGTCACAATGTGACGTTGGACCATGGTTGACCATGATTGAGACAATCCATGTCACAATGCGATGCTGGGTCATGGTTGACCATGTTTGACCATGATTGATTTTCATATCAAGACAATATTTGTCACAATGTGACGTTGGACCATGGTTGATTTTCATATTGAGACAATCATTGTCACAATGCAACATTCAAATATGGTTGACCATGGTTGGCTATGATTGACCATGGTTGACCATGATTGATATTATAAACCCAAGAGATTGATATTATAAACCCAAGATATTGATATTATAAACCCAAGGGAATAATAAACCCAAGGTATATAAACCCTAAGATAAATATCATAAACACTAAAATAAACATCATTGACCATGGTTTATTTTCATATTGAGAAAATCCTTATAATAATGTGACATTGGACCATGGTTGACCATGCTTAACCATGGTTGATTTTCATGTCAACACAATCTTTGTGACAATGTGACGTTCAACCATTGTTGACCATGATTGACCATGGATGACTGTAGAGTCTCCAAAATTTATTCAAAATATCATCCACTTTCACCTTTATCACCACCATTTCACTCACATGTCACAAATCCATGACCATATAACCTTTCATTAGCCTCCATTTTTATAATTATATGGGTTCCATTTGTGTTTTCCAAAAGTTAATTATTTCTAGTATTATAAGTGAATTAAATGGTTAAAACTTAGAAAAAAGACATATACTTCCTAATACATAAAAGTAGCTTGAGTTTCATGACATATGTAGCTCATTTGGAAGCTTCCAAGGCACCCTTATATGGCCTCCAATGCTCAAATTCGAATTCCCTTCAAGATATGGAAGAAGATTTGGATAAAGGTCAAAGAGGATATGTGTCTCATCATTATCTATTTGAGTTGTAACTCTATGAGATTTTCTAGGGATATAGGGAGAGAATAATGGACCTCCATTAATGAGGTAGCTTCTTATGTTTTTGTATAAATAGGAGAGCCTCCTCCTTTCAAAGACATGTGTAAAGTTGGGGAAATTCTCATGTTTTGAATATAGAATTTGGATTTGGCACCATGCTCATGAGTGATGTTCACTTTGATTTTGTTATGCTTGCATTTGGAGCCTCTCAACTTTCCATCCCTCATGCTTTTGGATTGGCCACCTATAATGTGTGAGATTTATTTTTTTCATAGATTAAGATTTATTGTTTTTCATAGATTAATATTTATTGCTTTCATAGATTAAGATTTATTTCTTTCATATCTTTTCCTGTGTGAGAGGTTAAGAGTGATTGCTTTTATTTGCTTTCATATCTAGAGGTTAAGAAGGATTGTTTTTCTGTCATTTCAAATCATGTGGTTTTGATTATTCATTTCATATGATCCTGATATGATAATGCACACATGATCCCTTAGAGTAGATCTCATTTCAAGCAATTTCATTTCTGAAAGAGTGGTGTGCTTTTCAATTCTTGCAAGTGTGGTAGATTAAGATTTCAAATCCTGCAAGTGTGATGGATTAAGATTTCAATTCCGCAGACTGTACTATAGTTTCTTTTGAATTGATTGTTGAATTATAATAGGTGAATTTGGTTTGTCGTTATTTGGTTTCGTAGTTAGATTGATCTAAATTGGAAGTTAATTTCTAGCATATACAGTGCATGCATACTTCGCAAGTTTTATGAAACCCCTGGGTTGACAATTAAATGATAGGTAATTGATTTTCCTCAAAATTTTGGCATCGTTGCCAGGGAAGTGTGCATAGGAGCTAGCTTTCAGTCTAGAGTTAATTTTTCAGTTTTTTCTAGATGCATGATTAAAGCATGTAGATGCATAAATCATTTAGTTGCATATCATTTTTATAATATATATATATATATATATATATATATATATATATATATATATATATATATATATATATATATATATATATATATATATATATATATATATATATATATATATCTTCAATCACCTACCACCCCCACTATATCACGTGGTGCAGTAAGAGCCACACATCCACATCATGAATTCTTATTTTTGCAGGTCGAAGAGATGACAAAGGAGGATGAAGAAATAGATGGATATCCTTTTGTATTTCCCATTCAAGAAACTGATGTCAACGTTCGAATGAAGAACATCCCTCTATCCGTACTTCCTAACTTCAAAGCTATGAGATCAAAAGACCCAAAAACTATTCTTTTTGAATTTGAAATCATTTGTAGATCTTATGGCTACTCATTACACATTCAAAAATTGAATTTGTTTCCAACAACATTGAAGGATAAAGCTCTTAGATGGTTCATGACTTTAGGAACAAATTCTATAAGGACATGGGATGATATGAAAAGAGTATTTTTGGAAAAATATAAAAATCATTACAAACACCATGACCTTAGAAATGAAGTCTTTAAGATGAATAAAAAAGAGGAAAATATATAAGACCTAGTGGAGAGATTTACTTAAAATATCAAAAGATATAAAATGCATAATTTAGGATCAAACATATTAAAAACTCTCCTACTAAATGCTATAAAGGATGAATGGATTGATCTTCTTAACCTGGTGGGAAAAGGAGATGTTTATCAATTGTCATTTCAAGAGATTTGTGAACTATGCAAGAACATATCAAGAGGAAAAGCAAAGTATGGAAGATCTCCTCAAGATCTAGTTATGGCAAGGGAAAGTAAGTTGACAACGGGATTGGTAAGTCAAACTTAACTTAAGATTCTTGGTAATTTAAATGAACAAATTGAGATGCTAAGAATGAAAAACAAGCAAAAAGTTGAAAATGTTGCTTTGCATGAATGTCCACTTGATAACATTAAAATTTGTAAAATTTGTGCAGGATCACATACTACTAAATATTGCCCATCATTACCAGGGTTAAAGGTAGTTTACCAAAAGGATAATGGAGTGAATCAAGCTCCAAGAGGACCATGGCAGCCTCATCAACCCAATATGATGCAATATCCTTGTGCACAATTTCAGGGTTATGCACAACAATCTCAAAGTAATTGGCAAACACATTTTCCTTGGCAACCTTGGCCATCTCAATCCCAATCTCAAAACCAATCTTGGAAACAGGGTTGGGAAGAGCCTTACAAAGGAAATCCACCATATACTCAATATTTCCCTCACTATCCTCAATACCAATATCAATATTATCCATACCATTCACCTCCACCACAACTTCAGTTTCACCCTCAGTTAATCTCAATTCAACCTTTCCCATTACCACACATACAAATACCGCAAAGATCCATTCCCACTCCACTACATGCACAACCATTTGGAATCCCCAACAATAAAACACCTCAATCAACTTACAATGTTCGAGTATTGCAAAATTATTCACCAACTGCCATTAAAGAACAACAACCAGAAGAAGAAGATTCAAATAAGGTCCAAGAATTATGGATGCCCGTCGATAAAGAGCAGTTGCTGGAACCTGAGATTGAAAAGTTTCATGCATGCCTATCACTGGATTCTATGAATGGAGATCACATGTTTGAGGACTTGCATGGCATGATAGAAGGAAGCCAAGGAAGACAAGATTATATTGAATCTTGGTTCAAAATAGTCATTGTATCCCAGTATTCCATTCTTCAGTATCTTGTGACATCATCTCAATCAAGACAATTGGTCTCTTATACACTGGTACGTATCAAAGAATATATTTCAAACTTTCATCTGAGTATATCTATCATTTTTTTACACACATGGATCCATTGGAAACATTCATATACTTAAAAATAAAATAAAAATCAAGTAGATAAATTAGGAAAAATAAAATCAAACTTGATTGCATTTTTATTTAGTTTTTAGAATTTAAAATCTTTTAGTTTTTTATTTGTTTTCTTGCGTTTTTTTTCATTAACATCATAAATATTTTCAATAAAAAATTTATGTTTTGATTTTAAATGATTAAAAATAAAAAAATCATGTTAGATTTTTAATAAAAAAATAACATTAAAAAATCATGTTTTTGAATAAGGGAAATGTAAATTTTTAAATAAAAAATTATCAATTCTTTTTTTAAGAGAATTGACAAATTGACTATTTAGGCTCTCATGCGACCTGTCAAAAAAACAGAAAAAAAAAGAAAAAAAAGTGTGTTAGCTTAGTATAGAAATTCAAAAATCCATCATAATAAAAAATTCATATATAAATCTTGTTTCAAATTGTTGCATACCTATTCTTTTTGAGGAGCTGTAAAAACGACTCGTTTCTGCAGCCAAGCCTGATTTGATTTTGCATCCATCATCAAAAACTCTGTGTTGAAGGGCTTGACATAGACTGATTTTTAATTAAACATTATCCACAATCTAGGTATCACAAGACTCTGACCCAAATGATCCATATTAGTCCCTCGAGAGTGGGCTACCTGTCCATGTAATTCTTGCATAGCATTCTGATGCACTGTCTTATTTGAAAATCAGTGTAATATTTCTTATTTTTTCCATTTTCCCTACGATTCAACTTTTTTCCTGTGGTTTGGTTGACGAAAATCTTTCAAGCATATTTGGGACAATTGAGCCACCTCATAGAAAATGGATGAAACATTTCTTAGCTATAGCTCAAGGGGACACATAACACAATTGGTATGGACATTACAGTAGCTACGTGGGTCATATATGTCTGGATGTGAGAAGCTTGTAACTGCTTCTTTAGCTTCAGATTTAGCTTCAGATTCTGCTGATTCATAGAGTACACATTCAAATTGAGTGAGTAGAAACCTGGCATTGAACCTTAGCGAGGCAAGAACATGGAAAAGTGAAACGTATATAAGGCCTCATGAGTTTCTTATTCCTTCTCTGCCCCTTGCTCGTTGCTTCGGTGGCTCCATTATTTCTTCCATGTTGTGTTTGACAAACCAGCAACCCGATTCCACTAGTCATTCCAAACCACCTGGAAGAATCTCTATAAAATCCAGCAAGTGATTTTTGTTACCTGAGCATTTGCCATAAATGTGTAGCAGCTTAAAAACGTCATTTTTAAAACACAATTTCTGGCCAACTAAAAATGAATTTCAAAAAAATAAAACGTGGGTTTTCTTCAAAACAGGGTCAGTTATAATTCTTAGGAGCAATTTTCTCAAGTTCTTGAATGATTGGGATATATTCGGGGTTCTCTGGAGCCCTATTTTGCAAATTGCATGAGAAAAAACAGTTTTTAATTAATGAACAGAAACAATTGCGGCCATTCAGTTTTCTCCTGCAAACAATCTGCCAAGAATTCAGTCTCCCTGATCTATAGGAGGTAGATCCCCCATAGATTTCTCGAGTTCCAACGATTGAAGGAGAAGAGGTTATTAATACAACTGGTGATAGGGATTGTTTGCCATTGGTTTTCTGGAAGCAAATTGTTGCGCACCAAACCATTGCTATCAGTGTGGTAATGATGCAGCTCACTAGGATTCCAGGAGACCATTATGGGAAAAAGAGGGACTTGAAGAGAAGCCAACATATATACCAGTGTCTACATAGACATGGATTTGATAAAAGGGTCGTTGACGGAGAGGCTGGACATGCTATAGAATATCAAGGACAACGCTGCAGCTTTGTGCAAGTAGTATTTAATGGAGTGAATGTATTGGCTGGTGTTGGCCTTCTTTCTACCCCATATACTATTTTATAAGCGGGTTGGATAAGTCTAGAATTGTTGTTGTTGTTTGCCTTCATTTGCTGCTACACATGTATGAATTGTTGTTGTTGTTTGCCTTCATTTGCTACTACACAGGTATTCTCTTACGTTATTGTTTTGAGAGCAAGGAAGGCATCTATATTAATCCAGATATTGGAGAGGTTGCTATGGGGGGACTTGGTCATTTTTCTTTATCCGTATCATTTTGTACTATGAAGTCTATGCATACTTTGTAGAGTTTATCATACTAGAGAGTGGCAATTTGACAAGGCTTTTTCTAGGTTTTCATTTTGCTGAGCTAAGTTCTTTCTATTCATTTTTTATGGTGATGCTTCTTTATGTTCTGGTCTTTAGTAGTATAATTACATGTGAATGTTATATGTTATGTTTTAGTTTATACATATTTTAGTTTATACACATGTCTTATATGTATAATGTCTATATATGTTTTGTTTTTTTTTTTTCTATTTTTCTTATTTTTGTAAATATTTCATTAATTTATTGTTTTTCAAGAAAATTGCCATGGAAAATTGTCATAAAAAAATTGATGTGAAATTCATTCAGTGACTGGAGTAAATTGAGAAAAAATTGTTGTGATGGTCCACTTAAACACACCTGTTGAAGGAAGAAATAATACACACACACACACACACACACACACACACACACACACACAAATATATCTATATATCTATGAAAAGAAAAAAAATGTTCTATATGCTAATTTTTCTGCAAGAGGTATTGATCAATTTGAAGATTGGATTGGTTATTTGTTCATAACAAATATGCATAGTTGTGTGTACTTAACTGTTTGTTCGAAATTTTAGCTACAGAAACTGCACAATTTTGTAGCTGAACCACAATTTTGGAGCTATGTATTTAACTCAATGATCTACTTGTCAACAATGCATTCTAATTAGAAAATCATGATCAAAATTTAATGGATTTGTCTAATGATTATGTTTTCAAGCATGATGTAGGAAAGAAGAAGAACTATAAAGGCGCTTTATCTGCAGGATCGATTGATGAATTTTTTATTGAGGATTGTTTTGCATGAATCATCCAGCATTCGCAAATAATATTTCTTTATCTTTATGAAATGTTATGATTCAAACATAAATTGAGGAAATTGTTTTCTTTTAGAAATTGGATTTATTATCGCAATTGTGAAATTGGACTAACCATTTCAAACGAAAACACGTCATGAACCTGTTAATTATGCAAAAAATTCCGTATGTACCTAGAGAAATTGATCACTTCTCTTTGAACACAGTTTTATTGCAATATTAGTGCCATGTTTGTTTTCAGGTTCCAGGACAATCGAAGAATTGAAGGAGGCCAATTTATGCATGATTGGTTTTTCTACGACCAATTTCAAGAGACATAAACCAATTGAATCCATTTCTATCATCCATAAATGTCATCATTTTTCCTCTCCAAACTCACAAGCTATCCAAGCATTTTCGCTAAGCATTGTCATCACCATTTTCCTTGCAAAGAGTCACATGTTTTCCACTTACATTTTTCGTTCACATTTTCCATAATTTCCTTTCATTAACCCATTAATAGAGACATTTAGCTCGCTTACATTCTGATTTGTCCTTTTGCTTTCCGTTCGCTTGTTTACCCTCTTGTCATATTCCTTTCCAATAAATAAAACTTGATCCACTGAAAAAAATTTCATTCATAGTCCTTCCAAAATCATCATTTCATACTCGCGTTAGATTATGGAGGATTCATTAAGGCCTCCCTTCTAACAATTCTTGGCCTATCGACATCAACACAATATCTAGGTTCAGGACTAGAGTCCTTATTAGTACCTTGAGTCTTGTATGCATCAATGACAAGTTCTCTCGCTAACAATCATGTGAATACATCAATTCCTCTTGATTGTTAGATCTTGCAAGTGTCTCGACATCAGCTCATCTGTTCGCACTTTACAAGATGTACTTAGGTACCTTGGCACTCGTTGACATTAATGGAAAGTTTGCCTTGCATTGGTTAACGACATTCATCAATGGTCAGTAATCCAATGAATTTTCTTCATGCTCGACAACAACACATTTATTCGCATGACTAGAATTGTATCATCGGGTTTTGACGCGGGTGAAGACTATATCATTTCAACATTTTACAACAGATACAACATATTTAGCAACAACAATAAAGAATCCATTTTCACCACCTCATTCATCATTTATGCAACCAAGAAGAAGATGAAATTCTACATTATATTCCATGATCTAGCAGCAATTACAACTTCTCTACATATGCACAGTTTTTCCACCTCCTAGGTAAGTAAAGGTATGTTCTTTTCTAGCTTTTAATCATAGAATTCCTTGAATACTGAAATTATAATTTTTGGAAAATACTTCACCATATTTCCTTTCTCATTTGAAAAAACCATAAACACCTTTAGTTGGGGGGGGGGAGGGACATCCATGTACTATCACATCCATATCACTTCATTTCATTCTAACATACTTTTCCTAATCGTTATAATTGTATTATGGTTCAAAAGTTATGTGATTTAAAAATAAATTCCTAAATGATGAGCATATTATATGGCTGATTCAAAGATGCATTCTTAAATATGTTCAATGAATCTTGCTACAACAAAAAGAAACAAGGTATTGAAACACAAGAACCAATACCAATTAAGATTTGGTTGTCACACAAGAACCAACCAAACATGTTTCAATTCAATGTATGACAAGGAATACTTTGCAAAAAGAAATGAAATTGACAAATGCAAAGTTTAAGGACAATTGATATAAGCCAAGCTCATTCAAAAGCAAATCATGATTAAGCAATGTAGTAGATTGCATGAGGACATGCAATAACGTCAGTTGGGGGAATGTAGAGTCTCCAAAATGTATTCAAAATATCATCCACTTTCACCTTTATCGCCACCATTTCACTCACATGTCGCAACTCCATGACCATATAACCTTTCATTAGCCTCCATTTTTATAATTATATGGGTTCCATTTGTGTTTTCCAAAAGTTAATGATTTCTAGTATTATAAGTGAATTAAATGGTTAAAACTTAGAAAAAAGACATATACTTGCTAATACTTAAAAGTGGCTTGAGTTTCATGACATGTGTAGGTCATTTGGAAGCTTCCAAGGCACCCTTATGTGGCCTCCAATGCTCAAATTCGAATTCCCTTCAAGATATGGAAGAAGATTTGGATAAAGGTCAAAGAGGATATGTGTCTCATCATTATCTATTTGAGTTGTAACTCTATGAGATTTTCTAGGGATCTAGGGAGAGAATAATAGACCTCCATTAATGAGGTAACTTCTTGTGTTTTTGTATAAATAGGAGAGCCTCCTCCTTTCAAAGGCATGTGTAAAGTTGGGGAAATGCTCATGAGTGATGCTCACTTTGATTTGGTTATGCTTGCATTTGGAGCCTCTCAACTTTCCATCCCTCATGCTTTTGGATTGGCCACCTATAATGTGTGAGATTTATTGTTTTTCATAGATTAAGATTTATTGTTTTTCATAGATTAATATTTATTGCTTTCATAGATTAAGATTTATTTATTTCATATATTTTCCCGTGTGAGAGGTTAAAAGTGATTGTTTTTATTTGCTTTCATATCTAGAGGTTAAGAAGGATTGTTTTTGCTTTCATTTCATATCATGTGTTTTTGATTATTCATTTCATAGGACCCTGATATGATAATGCACACATGATCCCTTAGAGTAGATCTCATTTCATGCAATTTCATTTCTGAAAGAGTGGTGTGCTTTTCAATTCTTGCAAGTGTGGTAGATTAAAATTTCAATTCATGCAAGTGTGATAGATTAAGATTTCAATTCCACACATTGTACTATAGTTTCTTTTGAATTGATTGTTGAATTAGAATAGGTGAATTTGGTTTGTCGTTATTTGGTTTCGTAGTTAGATTGATCTAAATTGGAAGTTAATTTCTAGCATATTCAGTGCACGCATGCTTCACAAGTTTTACGAAACCCACAAGTTGACAATTAAATGATAGGTAATTTATTTGCCTCAACAATGACCATGTTTGATTTTGTAAAACATGGTTGACCATGGTTGACCAAGGTTGACCATGATTGACCATGATTATCATATGGAAACAATCTCTGTCATAATGTGACATTAGAGCATAGTTGAGACAATGACTGATTTTCATATTGAGACAAGCTTTGTCACAACGCGATTTTGGACCATGGTTGAGCATGCTTAACCATGGTTGAAGATGGTTGATTTTATAAAACATGGTTTACCATGGTTGAATAATATTAAACCCAAGGGACCAATATTATAATCCCAAGGTATATAGACCCTAAGAAAATTATTATAAACACTAAAATAAACATCGATGACAATGGTTGATTTTCATATTGAGATAAGCCTTGTCAGAATGTGACGTTCGAACATTATTGAGCATGCTTGACCATGATTGATTTTCAAATAAAGAGAATCTTTGTCACAATGTGATATTGGACCATGGTTGATTCTCATAATGAGACAATATTCGTCACAATGCAACGTTGGACCATGGTTGACCATGGTTTAATTTATTAAACATGGTTAACGATGATTGATATTATAAAACCAAGGGAATAATAAACCCTAGGGTTTAATACTAAAAACCTAAGGTATTATAAACCTAAGGGAATAATATTAAACCCTAGGAATATGAACCCTTAGATTAATAAACCCAAGGGATTGATATTATAAACCCAAGGGATAAAAATTATAAACCCAAGGTATATAAACCCTAAGATAAATATTATAAACCCTAAAATAAACATGGTTGACCATGGTTAACCATTTTTTATTTCCATATTGAGCCAATCCTTGTCACAATGTGGTGTTGGACCATGGTTTACCATGCTTGACCATGATTTATTTTCATATTGATACAATCTTTGTCGAAATGCAACATTGGACCATGGTTGACCATGGTTGATTTTCATATTGAGACAATCATTGTCACAATGCGACATTCGACCATGGTTGACCATGGTTGTACATGATTGACCATGGTTGTACATGATTGACCATGGTTGACCATGATCGATATTATAAATCCAAGGGAATAATAAACCCAAGGGATTGATATTCCAAGGAAATAATAAACCCAAGGGATTAATACCAAAACCCCAAGGGATTATGAACCCAAGGGAATAATATTAAACCCAAGGGACTAATATTATAAACCCAAGGTATATAAACCCTAAGATAAATAATACCAACTTAGATCCATCTTAACTTCGGATCTACTGAGTGTAGAGAGGGATCAAATCTCTTTTCACTTTAAAAGGGGTTTGCATCTCAAGAAATTTGACCCTTTTAGGCGCTTGGTATATCTAGTGTTAAAATGAATCTAGGCTAATTTAATTATTAATTATTAATTATAATTATAAATATAAATATAAATATAATTATTAATTTTATGTTTTTTATTTTTATTTATATTTTATTTTGAGCGAGTCAAAATGTTAAACATTACAACATATCTACCATATCGGGATCAAATATTTACATAGGAGTTAAGCTTACTTTTGAACCTCAAATATAGAGATTTTTTTTAATAAAAAGTGCATTGGGTGAGAGGAAATTTTGGATAAAAAATAATATTATAGTATTATTTTTTTACCCAATATGTATTACTACTCCCACCTAGTAAAAAGTGGCCAGGGCAGGGTAATTACCAATTAAATGTAATATTATTATATTTTACCTAATATTTCCGATCACCCCCAACCTAAATATTACATTTTATTCAATATTTCCCCTCACCCCTACTGTATTTTTAGTTGAGTTTGTTTACTTTTAAACTTAAATATAAAGAAAAATTACAATAAAAAGTGGACCAGTTGAGGGTAAATATTAGATATAATATTATAGTATTATATTTTACCCAATACTTCTGGCAACCTAGTAAAAAGTGGATGAATGTATGAATAAATATTAGATAAAATATATTAATTACATTTTACCTAATATTTCTCCCACCTCCTCCCCTCACCCCATCTCACTTTCACAGTTAAGTTTATTCATTTCTAAACTTACCAGCCTAGATCTATTAGAGCTCTATTTTTATAACACATTATTACACATTAATTACGAGAATATATTACATATATTATATTAAATTGATTACCAAAAAAGTCATTAGAATGAAGGAGGCCATTGTTTTGTACTTTGTACAATTTTGTTTAACCTTACACTTCTTAAAAAGACCTTCTTTGATCACCCAATAGCCTCAGGAAGCTCTAAATATTCATGCATATATGCACATTCAAGGCCATTATTTTCTACAATTAATTATGTAACTAAATATAACATCAAATTAAGACGAATCTACACTACTTTAATCTCCCCCTTAAATAGGTTATATTCCACATGAATACCATGTGCTCCCCCTTAAATAGGTTATATTCCATATGAATACCATGTGTCAATAACTGGATTCTTAATACCATAGGTCATTTTTATTTATTTTTATTATTAATTTTTATAGAATTATTGTTATTTTGTTATTTTATTTTATTACTTAAAATGATACTCACGATATAAAAATGTACATTTTATTATTTAAAATGTTACTCAATTTATAAAAAACATTAAGATAATAAAATATTTAAATTGTATATCAAAATAGTATATTTTTAATTTATCTTTGTGATAAAATAAAGACCATAAAAATACTTTACTTAATAGTTAAAATATATATACTATTCAAATAGTGATCGTAACTAAAATATATATACCTTTCAAATATATCTACTTTCTAAATATTTATCATAACGAAATTTAACTTTGATCATATCCAAATTTTCACCCAATATTGAATTTTTTTGACACAAAGAGGAGAGTTTTACCACACAGTTACCCGACTCTAGGTAAATGCTTCGATCATATCGAAATATTTACCAAATATCAAAAAAATTTAGGCAAATAGGAGACTTTTACACATGATTACCCTACTCCATATAACCATATAAGGGTTGTGTTTATTACTTTGAATTAAAAATATTGTTGGACTAATTTTGAGTTTACACGTTTCCTGTCCATGCACGATCTAGTGCTTCATACATGGCGACATGTGCGTATACGTATGTCTGCATATGAGAATATGTGTTTTCTCTTAGACATGGCTGCTTGATCCAATTAGTAAGTTGTAAAGTGTGACTGCTAATATTCAAAATAAATAATGTCGTTGTCTCGTGGATACCTTTGCAAATATAGTTCATATGTTGACCTAGAGCCTCACTCAGAGATCCATACTCTTCTTCTTTGGTAGTGAGGGAAAGTAAATCATTATTTATCTTCCAACCCTACTGTACATTGTTTATCTGACATAATAATTCACTCAATTCTTTTATTCCCAGATAAACACAACAAGAATATTTTCAAAGTTGGAGAGTATCTCCAATGATAAATAATAGCTACATTAGGCATTAGTGAATATAAAGCATAAATGAATTTATAAAAGGACGACACTAATTGGACAACAAAAATTAGGGGTGTTTTATGTAGAAAGAAGAATCCTCACAGTTAGCAATAACTGGCGAAAGAAAATACAAATTGAAGGATGACAAGTCTACTTTTTGAACATTTTTTCCGCAATTTTCCAATCCCTGGAAGAGTGTATCTATATATATGTATGGGTAGACATTAATGTAGTCAAAACTAACGTTTCTTGATCTCCCTCACAAAGCAATACAAAACTTCGACGTACCCTTTGTGATGAACAGAAATCGCAATGTCGTGGCTAGTTCGACACTTGGCTGCTCCATTTCAAAGCCACGAAGGGGAGAAAAGCGAAGAAGAAGTAATTGGTGAGCCTTCACCTACAGAAAGAGGAGCGCAATTAAAGGAAGATCTCTCGTACATACATTGAAACTTTCAACTTGTGAGAATAATGCAGAAATGGTTAGTTATGAGTGGTTAAACTGAATTAGTTGTAGGTGGTTAAACAGAATTAGTTATGAGTGGTTAGGAATTAGTTTGTGTTTTAACCTATATAAGTGTGATGTAATTGAGCAAAGTGATGAATGAAGTTTGTAAGTTTTCTGTTTTAATTTGGTATAATTAAAACAGAAAACTCACAAACTTCATTCATCACTTTGCTCAATTACATCACACTTATATAGGTTAAAACACAAACTAATTCCTAACCACTCATAACTAATTATGTTTAACCACCTACAACTAATTCAGTTTAACCACTCATAACTAACCATTTCTGCATTATTCTCACATCCTCCCTTAATGGAGAAATGGATTTTCTACCATACCTAACTGACTTCTAGAACTTGTACTTTGAACATCTGCTGTATTCTCTAGATTGATCTAGCTACTGCATTAACAGAGGGTAGTTGGAATTAATACCTTTCTACCACTCCCCCTTAATTCCAACTATATAACAAATATATACTATAGCACGATATACAAGAAACTATATTCTTAATCATGACGACTTAAACTTTAACTTGCCTGCTGGTCTAAGTCTCAGCTAGGGTTACAACAAAACATTTCATTTTTGCCTTCTTATTAAAAGGTCCATGCTTGTTCCTTTTCCATTGCTGGTGCAGTTTTATCTTCACCTTTTTGGGTTTCCTTATGAAATTCCTTTGCTCCTTGCTTACATACTTAACGTCAACAACCTCTTTTGGATTGAGAGGCAATGCAAGATCTCGAACGAGGTAATTTAATTCATGTTCTCCCCACTTTCCATGAGGAACCAACGAAGGAGTCACCAAAATGCAGTCATCTTTGAACATGAGCGGCCTTCGAAGAACATCCATGGTAGTATCCTCCAAAGTAGCAGTCATCTTGAAAGTAGATCCAATAAAACTTCTAACAACCGGGCAAGTTTTAATCTCAGTGATTTCTTCAACAGCGTGATCCTCAACAACATGAGTGATTTCTTCAGGGACATGATCTTCAACAACATGAAACTCTTTGTCAATGGACTCAAAAACACTGCTAATCCCAAATGGGTTCATGAGAAAATGATCATTAAAAAGATCATTGTCAAAAAAATCTAAAATAATAGACATATCAGTTAGCTTTATCACACTTCAAACAGCTTTATCACACTTCAAACAAAACGCCTTTTCTACTGCCTCTCTCTGCTCTCCTTGGCCCTCCGGGCTCCTCCAATCAGACCCGCTGTCACAAACGGTGCTCACTAACAGCACTCTCTTGAACAAGACCCACTTACACGATTTTTGCAACAAAACAAAGAAAACCGGGCCGACTGAAAAAGAATATGACCACGGTAGTAGAAACGGTGGAAGCTTGCAAAACACACCAGCAACTGCAAACGGTTCACAACAGCTTCTTGACAGCACCGTCTCCGTCTTGCTTCTTGACAGTTCTAATACCCGAGTTCTGGTCTCGACGGTTCTATTCTGGACAGGGCGGTTCTGGACAGGGCGTTCGACAGCACACCAGCAAACCTCGACGCAACTGCTCACGGAGATCTCGCTTCTCCACCACGGCACGGCCACACTTCAGCACTTATCAGCACCAATGCCCGAGTTCTGGACAGGGTCAGCAATGGCTTCTCGACGGACGGTTCTGGACGCCTCACTGTCTCGCTTCTCGACGGACGATTCTGGACGCCTCACTGTTCACGGCAGAGCGCAGCACAAAGACAACACCGCAGACACAACAGTTCACCGCAAATCAAACGGTCGACATTCAAATTACTCCACAATGATTTAAAGAAAAACACAAACCTCCACACAATCTTTCTTCAGTTTAAAAACCTCGACCCACTTCAAACTGAACGTAGGCACAGAGACGTTTTTTTTTACTCGCTCTGAAATGGGGCGACAATGCTCACTCTAACAGCAGGACGGGATTCTGCAAAATAACATATAGCAGGAACAAATTCACAGTTGTTTCAGCGTATCTGGCAATTTTCGCGTCTTGCCCTTATGTTACAGCAGGCGGCAATGGCAGCACTGAGCCTTCAACAACAGATTTGATCACTTTCACACATTAACGCTTCTTTCACTCCTTCTTGGCTTGGAACACATCACTCAACACCTTCCAAACACTGGGCACCACCAACCGGCAGTAGTTGTCGAGGACACAAATCTCCTCCTCAATGTGCATACATTAACAAAACTTATTCGACCCTCTATAGGTCACGCAACCTCACCAAAACTCCAACGCACAACGCCCTCTTCTCAACACAGCGTCACAGCTTTACAATACTGCAACTAAGCTGAAACCCTCAGCTCCACATATGCACAACTCCAACTCAGAGGCTCCAAAGCTAGCCTCACACTTGTGCAACACTCAAACAGCGGCACTCAGCAGCACCCTAGCGGGTCTCAGGGCTCTCGGCATCTCCAGCAGCAACAGACAAAACACTCGGTTCCACAGCTTCGCAGGTGGCACAAACAAGTTCACTCTTCAACAGCAGATACACCACTCGGCCTTTCTCACCTGCGCTCTCACCCCAGCTCAAACCCTGAGCTCTGATACCAAATTAAAACAGAAAACTCACAAACTTCATTCATCACTTTGCTCAATTACATCACACTTATATAGGTTAAAACACAAACTAATTCCTAACCACTCATAACTAATTCTGTTTAACCACCTACAACTAATTCAGTTTAACCACTCATAACTAACCATTTCTGCATTATTCTCACACAACTATATCAACTTAACCGATAGATAGGTTGATTCAGATTCAAAATCCTTGATGTAGACATGAAGGTCGATAGGGACGCATCTTTGAGTGAAGGTTTCAAGGCCTAATGGGAATCCTTCCATGTCATTGACCGCAATTCTATAAAATCACAATTCCAAGCTATAAACAATGTTTGCAAACGAAATTGTAGTCTTCCAAATCTGAAGCAGGTTTGCACTTGCTGCAAGATGCATGTCTGCAAGAAGTAATCTATAAATTCATGGTGATAGCATCCATACACAACCATCCCCATTATGAGTAAAGGAATATCTCTCACAGCTAAAGAATGCGCTCAAAAAACAATTGTGGAGTGTTGCCTCATTCATAGCCCCACCCCCACAAACCAGCTCTGAGAAGCCATTGAATAATGGCCAGGAGGAGATTCAGGAGACGGATGAAACCCAGAATGAACCGATGGGATTGGAACCGCTTCGAATGGAATCAAATTTGTAACGTGGTGTTGGCTCTAGAAACGCCATGATCGCCACAACCTAACCGCCGGAGAATGGAACACGTGAGTTACAGACTGGTGCTTCAATCACTGTTTAAGAAATTAAACAATAATTTAAGTCCCTCCAACGCAGCAGCCACTTAAGTTCATTTTTGTCAATCTACTTTTTAATATTTTTTGTTCGGTGGTTCCGGATCCCTTAACATCTTAGTCGTCGATCATAGACTCAGATGAAGTACAGGCCTGGAATGTTCCCTCCATATAAAATCATGTGCGTTCCTTTAAAAATAAAATAAAAGTCAACCCCGCTCCATCCACCTGAGGTTACTCCCTCAAACCACTACAATGGCAGTTGCAATGAGGGTTTTCACATCCCTACGTGAATATAATAAAGGACTATCATCAATCGTGGCACTCCTAGCTCCCGTAACCACCATGATATTCCCTCTATGGATTTCACCTTATCTTCTTATTCTTTTGCAGTTAGAAGGACAATGTATAGGAGGCCTACAACCCTCAATTTTAATAAAGTTGTGGGATTTTCCCATGTCATGATGCATCAAGGTTGAACTTCTAAGAGATGGAACTGATGATATTTTGTCATTATATGGTTAAGTGTCATTATATATATATTTCATGAAATCCTGATAGTAATACTGATTGATTTAGAAGGCAAGTGGGGCAAGATTGAGCATAATCTAATGATTCATCTAAACACAATTTCATGCTAAAAACGACATGATTACACTCTTTGACATATCGAACAAGTATTGTTCCAATTTAACAAAAGAATGTTCTACGAAAATAGACCGCCCGCTATGATCGAAACAAAAAGATTGATAAAGCGAAGAACAGTGAAGCAAGACATGCTTATTAGAGAATAATCTCGTTTGTTCTAAAGTCATTGAATTCAACTAGTTATAAAGCTAAATTTAGCAACTGGAAGTTGTCGTGTGTAGAGCTAAAATTAGCATGCCTTGTTTTTTAGTGATTCTGGATCTTTATATTCTTATAACCTTAAGCAATTGAATCAAGCAATTTATTGAGCAGCAGTTCATATCATATTGCATGATTGTGTTGTGTTTCCTGATTTGTCTATCTCTCAATGATTGAATCCAAAGAAGTCATTCAAACAGTGTCTACATCATTTTGAAGTATCGGTTGGATCCAAGAAATCAAACATTACCTACATCATTGTGCATTCATAAGTTTTGCCACAATATAGAGTTTATTCATTATTTTTGTTTATAGATTAAAAATGTTAAAAGAGAACATAATTAATCTGGTTGTGCTAGTTGACTGTCTGCATGCATGGGAAGAAATAGTAAATGATGGTTATCAATAATAATAATAATAAAGAAGTCAGTTTTAATGTTAATGTTATTATTGTTATTATTAATAGTCAAATTTATTAATATTAATAATATTGTTATTATTAAATATTTTTAAAGCATGACTATGACCAACTAAAGTTGACCATTGTTGTCTTTGGTCAACCACAATTGAATATCATTTAATATGTTTGAGTTAGGTTGACTAAGGATGACTATGAATGAACAAAGTTAACTATTCTTGAATATGATAAACATAGGGTTGACCATATTAGATCGTGGTAAACTATTCATAATATATTTAATCATATAATAATAATAATAATAATAATAAGATACTCAACCTTAATATTAATACAATATTATTAGTAGTAGTGGTAGTTATCAACTTTATTCTCCAAATATGGGTGGTCCCTCGTGTGGTGTGCACACAGTTGTCCCCCATGATAGCACAACTTAACTCATTTAATGTTCAGGCTGGGTGGTGATTCCAACTGGATCTCCATGTAGGTTTCAATCAGTGTACAAGCCACGGACATAAGTGTATAGTTCTCAAGAAATTTCACCTGGATCACGTCATGAATTTGGTAGTTAAGATGTAGGGGAACAATCATTCTCCCACTTGTAGCGCTCACCTCAGTCACCTCTCTTGGTTTCTCTTGCATATCTCTGTAATTATGGCTGACCTTCACAGCGGGCTTCAAATCCCCCTGTTTTCTTCTACCACAACCAGTTGTGAACTTGCTCTACCACTTCCCTACTCAACAATTATTCTTCATTGCTCATGCTCCAAGATTTGCTTGGCCAATTTTGCTCAGTTGCCACAATCTTGTTTGCAACAATCTGAGTATGGCCTTTATGACACCTATTGGGAAACGAAGGCATTGGTGACAAGAAAAACACTCAATAATTTATCCTCCCAAGTAGTCATGGGATATGAGAGAGAGCAAGCCAAGCATGGCAGGAATGGACGCGGACGTGTTCCTCAACCTCCAACTTGGCATGGCTCAGGAATGGATTGATTTCATGAATACATACCTTAGCACATCAGGCTCCTGGTGGCCACCATGGAAGCTCAAGAGCTCAATAACATGGGTGACGACCACTGGGCTATTAATAGATTTTTGGGTTGCCACTTGAAGGACCATTAAGAGGTCCTATGACTAGTAGAGATGATAATTAACGATATGGATTTTCAACTAATACAAACCTGCTCTACTTTTATGGCTCTATCAAGACATCTAAGAATTCAATACCCTCCACCTCTGCCACCTCCAGCATCTCCTAACTTTTCAGATCCTTCATTCAATCCAAATTCTATGACTCAGACAACCACTCTACCTAGCCCTATGATTACTCAACCCAAAACTCCAAGGACAGGGAGGCAGAAGACCCAAGGGAGCATGTTCATATCTTTACCAAGTTGGACATCAATCAAATGGCTAGCAATACTGAAATAGGAAATGATTATCAAGCTAGAAAATCCACGCTACAAACGACCACCACTATCTTGTCACTGCAACAGCATGCCACTGCTAGCCCATATGGAGTGTTCGTTGAGTGGGAGTGTTCTCCTTGGCTCCCAGAAGGATAAGAGGACCCCTTCTAGCTCATCATGAGGAATGATTAGCCTCATTAATAAGTTCAAGGAAATTCTCTTCCATTTTTTGCTTTGTCTACAATTTTCTTATGATCTTTTGTTATCTCTATCATGCTAGTTTTTGTCAATGTATTATGAAAATAAATTCTACTTTCAGACTTACTCGAAGGGATATCTAGTTTCCCTTTCAAGGATATATGGTCTCTCCTTAGTAAGCTCTCAGTTAAGATGGTTTTGGTTCCCTGATACCTCTATGTTGAGATTTCATTAGCACATGATACTCCATGCATGTATTCTATGTAACTCTGTGAAAATATAATGAAGATTTTGTTTGCTTACAAAAAAAAAAAAAAAAAATTGTCAAATTTAATAATATGAATATGAATATGAATATGAATATTATTATTATTATTATTATTATTATTATTATTATTATTATTATTATTATTATTAAATACTAAACATTTTTTACAGGCCCTATTATTATTATTATTAGGGTTTGTGAATAAGATTGGTCAATCTATTATATTTTATTATTATAGTCTTTACCAAATCATGGTCAACTATTAATAATATATTCAATCATATAATAATTATAATAATAAAGTCAAAGTCGTATAATAATAATATAGTCAACCTTAATAGTATTATTATTAGTCAAAAATATTAATATTAATATTATTATTATCGAAACATTTTTAAATACTTAGTACCAAGGATGACCTTGGTTGACTAAGGTTGACAATGTCCAACTTTAAACAACCATGGTTGACTATAATTGAATATGATTAATTTAGTCAACATTAATATTAATATCATTATTAGTCAACTTTATTAATATTATGAGAAGATTCTTCGATGTAAATCATATTATGATACATTTGTCGACGCGCTTCGAACTAACGAGTGTGGTTCATCGTCAAGACAAGTAGAAGAATCTCAATATTAATATTATTATTATTCAAATTTATCAATATTAATCCTAATGTTATATGGTTTACCAAGTTTAATCATGGTTAACTATTTAAACATTGACAATAATGGTTGATTTTGTTTGACTATGTTGGCTAATGTGATTAACCATGTTTGATTATTAATATTATTAGGCTTTTATGATTCACTGAAATTAAAGAGTGTCCAAGCTTATTATTATTATTATTATTCAACTTTATAAGTATTATTATTATTAAATATTTTAAAATCTTGATTGTGACTAACCAAGGATGATTTTAGTTGACTAAGGTTGAAAATGTTTGACCTTGATCAACCATGGTTGGCTATAATTGAATATGGTCAAGTTATGTTGACTAAGGATAATTATGAGTGAACAAGGTTTACTATTGTTAAATATGGTAAACATAAGGTTGACCAAGATTGATCATGGTCAACTATTTAAACATTGACTATAATGGTTGACTTTGTTTGACTATGTTTGGCTAATGTGACTCACTATGTTTAATTATTAATATTAATCAATAATATTAATATGTGATTATGTTTGACCAAAGTTGAAGAGTGTTCATTATTATTAGTCAACTTTATTAATATTAATATTATTATTGTTAAACATTTTAAAATATTGAGTGTGATCAGCCAAGGATGACCTTAATTGACTAAGGTTAACAAAGTTTGACTTTGATCAACTGTGGTTGACTAAATTGAATATGGTCAAGTTACATTAACTGAGGACAACTATGAGTGAATAAGGTTGACTATTATTAAATATGGTAAACATAATGTTGACCAAGTTTGATCATGACCATCTCTTTAAACATTGACTATAATGGTTGACTTTGTTTGACTATGTTTGGCTGCTATGGTTGACTACGTTTCATTCTTAATATTAATCACTAATATTAATAGGTGATTATGTTTGACCAAAATTGAAGAGCGTCTAATAACAAACATAGTCAAACATAGATGAACATAGTCAACCACATTAGTATATGTAGTTGACTAATTTTATAATGTCGCATTGTGACATTTGAGAAATTACGATGTTATATAACATTGCAATAATGTTTGTCATAATTGCGACTTTGGCTAGATTCATGTACCATTTCAATGTCACAACATGTTTGATTATTAATATTAATAATTGATTACATTTGGCTAAAGTTGAAGAGTGTTGATTGTTAAAAATAATCAAACATAGTCGAACATAGTCAACCTAGTAAATATGGTTGACTAATTTTGTATGTCACATTGTGACATTGGATATATTACAATGTAATGTAGCATTGTGACAATGTTTATCACATTGTAACATTGGATAGTTTTCTTTGTTGTCACAATATTGTTTTTATTTTCATATCCTAGAGTAACTTAGCAACCTGTCTAACACATAGCTACTAGTAATCCTCCAGGGATATACGATATGTCCTCCTCTCTATAAACTGGGTCACAACCAAAGGGATTTGAACCTTGGATCTCTTATTTTTCTGAAGACTCACATTATTTCAATCACCAATTGAGTTATTTTCAGGGTCTCTAAAGTCACAATATTATTATTATTATTATTGTTGTTGTTTTTGTTGTTTTTAAATAGAATAGTTATTTTTTATATTATACAATCTGGATTTCATGAATAAAACAATTTAGAAGCTTTTGTGACTTATGTTGCTTCGACGTTCCAACACAGGCACAACAAAATTTTCTTGCCTCCATGGGATTTTTGAAATACTATTTTTCATTGGAACCTCCCATAGATTTTACAAAATTTCCCCAAAAATAGTTCAAACTTATAATACATATAAGCATATTATCTAGGATGAACTAAAGGGGTCAACTTTGAACTACCCATTTTCCACGAGACTATCCTTCACCGAGCATTAAACAAGCCACATTAGCCTTCTAGGAGTCAGGTGCTAAATTGAAGAAACCATGCATGTCATCCAGAGTCTATGCAGTCCTTGTAACTTCATTTGACTGTGCCTTCAGCAGAAGAAGCTCGTCTCTAGACTAGCGAATTTCTTCTCCATTTGAATTTGTAACTAATTGAACTTTTCCTCCATGGGCTTAAACCTTTCCTCCTTCTCACGCTCCATGAGCTCCTGCCTTCTGACAGAGATTTTAGACAATCCCATTAACACCTTGAATAGCCTCTCCACCAATTATTTCCAACACTCTGATCCACCTTTTGGAACCTGGCTCTCCATGGAAGCCATAATAACAAGATACCAGTTACAGTGCCACTGAATTGAACTCAGAGAATAATAAGTAGATAGTGAAATTTCCTAGGATTCTTGGGCATTTAACATTGCTTCTGCACTCCATCCATGATGATCCTTGATAAAAACACATTAATTCTAACATTATGTGAGATCTCAAATCAGCCACCTTTTCCATTCTGAATAAATTCAAGCAGAGGGAATTTCGCAGAACATTTATGGTTGAGGCTTCAGAGGAATTCAGTTGGATCCCTGACATAAGGTGAACTGATGATCCCTCGTTATAATATATCCTCCCTCTTATCCATTTGTACCAAATGCATTCACTTCTGGATAGGGAATGATATGTGGTGACTTCACCCCATCCACGTGGATGGTAATTCAAGGTGACAGTGCCAAAGGAGTGGAACTCCACATGGAAGGCTTCATTTAAATCCTTTCTTTTGGTTACCATGAGCTTCTTTGGAGGCATCAGTCGAACCTTTTACACTAAATTCATTAATTTTTCATGGGATTGGGGAAAAATTCCTTACTTCATCCTATGATTCAATAGTTCCTTGCTCAAGCTCGGACCCTAGCTTAGTAATCTTGTTTGCCTTGTCATTTAGGGATCTAACTATATGCTAAAGGGAGATTTCTTCAAAAAAATTTCATTGCAATGAAATCCTATAAACAGTTGAAGAGATATTAGACTTTCTCCCTGATGTCGCATTAGAGATCTATCTAATCACAACTATACAATCCCCTGGGACCTTTAACTTCTTTATCCCTTCACTTATGATGATCTTCAGTCCTTTCCACAATGCCTATAATTCAGCTTGATTGTTTGTTGCTATTCACATGCCCCACACGAAGTTATAAACTATTTCTTCTTCGGTGCCGTAAATTACCCCTCTCGCTCCAGAGGCCCCTATTATTATTATTGTTGTTGTTGTTGTTATCCAAATTTATTAATATTGTATTGCCAATTGTCACATTGCAACATTGGATATATTTTTGTACCATTCCAACGTCACAATATTAATATTAATATTAATATCATATTATTATTATTATTTTTATTATTATTAGTCAACTTTATTAATATTAATATTGTCAATTATCACATTTTCACATTGGATAGATTTTTGTACCATTCCAAGATCATAATATTAAAATTTATATTAATATTATTAGGTGTCGTCTACCAAGGTGGAGGAATTGCCCGGACAGTCAAAAGTGGTTGGAATCTGGCCAAAAAAATTTAAAAAATCTTGCAGTAACAGTGTTTGAATAATATTTTTTATAGTGAAAATAGATTCAGCACCATCAAAAACCTCTGGGGTGCCCAAAATAGTAAGTTTGATAGTTGTAACTTGTATTTACAAAAATCCCTGTCAGATTTTATCAAAATCTTACCAGAATTTCCATGATTTTCAAGGAAAATTTGTAGGTTGGTTAGACTACGGCATATTATTAGTCATATTTATTAATATTAATTTTAATATTATTAATTTTTTTTAAAGATTGATTGTGACTAACCAAGGGTAATCTTAGTTGATTAAGGTTGACAATGTTTGACTTTGGTCAACCATGGTTGAGATATGTTGACCGAGGACAACTATGAGTGAACAAGGTTAAGTATTTTTAAATATGGTAAACATAGGGTTGACCAAGTTTGATTATGGTCAACTATTTAAACATTGACAATAAAGGTTGACTTTGTTTGAATATGTTTGACTAATGTGGTTGACTATGTTTAACTCTTAATATTAGTCAATAATAATAATAGATGATTATGTTTGACCTGAAGAGTGTTGATAGTCAAACATAGTCAAGCATAGTTTACGACATTTGTAAATGTGGTTGACTAATTTTGTAATGTTGCATTGAAATGGTAGATAAATTGCAATGTAATGTAACATTGCAACAATATTTATCACAATGTGACATTGGATAGAATTTTGTATCATTCCAATATCACAATATTAATATTATTTTAATTTTTATTAGTCAACTTTATTAATAGTAATATTATTAAACATTTTTAAATCTTCAAAGTGACTAACCAAGGATGACCTTAGTTGGCTAAGGTTAACAATATTTGACTTTGTTCAACCATGGTTGACTATAATTGAATATGGTTGACCATGGTTAGACTATGGTTGATGATGTGTGACTATTGTTAAACATCCCTAACTATGTTTTGACTATTATTAATTATTATTTTACTATGGCTGACCATTATTTTAATTTGAATTCCCAAGATATACAGTGCTTCTAAAAATGAAAGATGAATGCTCAAACCCAACAAACAAAAACATCATTTGCACTACTCCCAAAAAACCTAAATTGAAATATCTATCTACTTTTTAAAAAGTGGTTTCTATTTTGAACTTGGGATTGTGGAGATTGTTGTTGTTGGGCATTGATTCCAAGAGGCACAACTTTATTCTATAGAAAACTATTGTGCCTCTAATCCAATACACACCATTTCACTCTTCCAAACTTAGATCACAAAACTCCCAACTTTAATTGTTAAATGTACATGGGTTGTAGCACAATTCAAAATCCCTTACGAGATCGAATCTAAAGCATTAAAATTGAGTTTCATGCTTTTATGGAATTATTTTCTATTTTAGCAATGCCAATCTTGATTGCACAACTTTCCAATAGGCATGTACATTGACACCCATATAGGGCATAAAGCACAATCTCGACATGCATGGCTTAATCTTTGAGAATATGACTACTGATAGGATCAACCAGGTACTTCATACAGTTGGAAACGTTCACACAACCCTTCTATTCGTTTTGGGAATATATGCAAGAAATGTTGTAAACATCCAGATTTTATTGAATTTACGCCTCTTCCTCAACCAAAAGAAGTATTATAACCCAATAGATTTCGCAATCTTCTGAATTTCATTTAAGAATATCCATGTCATCATGACATAGGGATAAATTTAAACAAAATAAAAAGGGAACCCAGTATAGAACTTAAATGAACCCCCTACTTTCAATGTTTTCACAAAACAGTCTAGAGAACTTGAAAATGGATAGTTCCCACTTGCATCGAGTTGCATCTTTTGTATCTGAGTATTAACATAAGCAAAGGGAAGATTACATGCAGGTGCGAAAAAATAGAAACAACACTTGCACTAAGCACAATTGTAACTTTAGAAAGGCCCATATTGTCCTAGAAAAAAATTCTACATACTGATCATAAGAAGCAAGCAGACCCATATTTAAGATCATTGCTTGGAAAATTGTTGGATTGCCCATTTCTAGAGGGCTAGAACTCCTTCATCACTGACAATATGGTATAGTGCTTTGAATTCATTTTTGTAATGTCATTGTTGGGAAGCACGAAAAGTTGCATTCTCCTACATGCGAATGATAGCTAAATCTCCAAGACTTCTAACACATGCCCTAGTAGCTCTTGTTATCAATGCACAAAGAGCCTATTGGAATATCGACGTCCTCAGTTTGGAGTAGCTCGTTGAGTTTGTAGAGAGCCTAGACAAGGGTTTCTGAGAAGGGGCGCCAGATCACCACGACTTCTTGAGTGTGGTGGACCTTAGCAGCATTCACCGGCTTCATGGTGATGGCTTCACATAATACTCCATACCTGTCTACCGCAACAATCATGGATATGTGATTGTAAAACACAACATAATGCATAACCTCATAATGTGAAACCTATATGCATTTGTTTAGATAGGTTTGATTGTCATAGAGATTGAAGATGTAGAGGTTTGGAATGTTACAAATGAACACACAGTGCAAAAGAGAAATAGAACTTAGATCTTTGAGAGGTCATGGAAGGGAGTGAAAAATAGTAATAGAAGAAAGATATAATCTTGAGGAGTGTCAAGGATTTCACAGCTGCTTAGAGTGGGACATCTAACAAATTTAAAGGGGAAATATTTGATAGGTTTATGAGAAAAACATGCTTTGATACCATTGTTGGAATGAGCAACCATATATGAAAGATAAGTGTGGATTATTGTATTATTCACATATATGTTACATATAAATACATTGTGTGATCATTGAATTCATCTTACAAGGTCTCTTGGTCTCGCCATGATGGTTCACCTTCCACACCATAATCCTTAGCAGATTAGGTGTCCAACAATTTGAGAGTAGAATGGCTATCTAAGCTACACAAACTAACACTCCGTCTTAGTTAGGAAGGTATTTTAATAACACCCAACTTGTCTCTCAAGAAGATGAATCTTTCCTTCCCCAAAGCCTTCATTATTCCTCTCCTTGCTCATTTGTGGGCATATCTTGTAGCTGAACAATATTGCGCTACACATAAACCCTAATGAAGTGGTATCTAATGGCTATATGCTTGGACCTATCATGAAACGCCAGATTCTTTGAAAACCTAATGCAACTCTAATTGTCATAGTGTATCATTTTCATCTCTATCCTCTGACCAAATAAGGCTACTAGTAGCTTACGAAGCCATATTTCTTGCATGTAGCCATTCTCCTTGTTATGTAGTCTGCCTCTACAGAACTCAACGCTATAAATTTTTTCTTCCTATTGTCCCTTAAGAAACCAATTTCTTGGCTGTGTAGAAATTGTGCTTAAGACATTCATGTTTATTGTTTATGTCACATAGTTGTATGATGTATTCTCAAATGATGATCCAAAATCTTTTTCTTATAGATGTGTTAAAGAATTACATGCATAAATTGTAGCTTAACATAGAAAACATAATGTGCAGATGAGACAAGAGGAGAAACACATAAAGCATGAAAGAAGACAACAAGACTTGATAACAAAGTTCGTCCATATTGGACTATGTCTCCGGGCCCTACTCAATCAATGGGGAGGCCTTCATTCATTAAATGGCATGAAAAAGAAGAGTACAAGCATCAGTTATTGTCGTGGCGGAAAAAGTCGTTTGTGCGGACACAACTGACCTCCCTAGGAGTCTAAACTCTCTAGCGACAAACAAGACAAAATGGAGTAATCTTTCTCTAAATACACCTTTTAAAACATGAAAACTACAAGTGTTTAGGCTTACCTTATTCCAAAACGCTGTTGTTGTAGTCCGTCCTTGCTGATCCGGATGAGCTCCTCCTTCACATCAATTCCTGCAACCACAAACAATCAAACAATTACCAAGCACTTGCATTTCATATAATAAAACATATATTTAACATGCAGACCAAGGAACACATGAAATAACTTATTAACACAAGCTATTGAGAAAAATAAACCAGTTTGTATTAATAACGAAACAAAGAAACTCTTACAACCTGGCCTTGGTGTTGTGCAAGTTCCTCCCAGGGTCCATCAAGGGTTTTTCTCTACTTTGACAAAGCTCACCCACTTCCAAGTAGAATCAAGTAAAGACAATCTCTCCTCACAAGGTTCTAAATGGGAGTCCTAATTCCTGCAGCATTTACCCAAAGAAAATGTATAGCTCCAACCTCTCCTCCTTCTGGCCCAAGGTCTTTATTTATAGTGCTGTAAAGAGGTTATTCAGGTCCACCATCAATGGGATAATCCCCCTCTTTGGGTGGGATAGCTCCCTTATTGATGGGATAAGTTCCTCCTTAATAGGGATACATGAACCAACTGGAGGCGCATCCATTTCATCAAACCGACCTCTAGAAAGTTCTAGAAGTAACCACAAGTAACTTTTTTAAGATGAAACTTGCGCATTTTGCCTTTTACAGAAGGACGCACCTGTCCCTTGACATACAGAGCGTCCAAAGACGCAGTTTTTGTGAACATTGTGAGCGTCCCCGCAGGTAAGGCTTGAGAGAACCTGCGACCCCAGAGATAAACACATTTTTTACAAGACTTTCTCTCTTCTTTGAGTTTGAGATGGATAGCAGAGGCATAAGACTTGCCTAAGAGGGTAGCATGACTGTTGATTTGAGCCATACTAACTGTAAGCGGTCATGGTGACATTTTTTAGTGTAACAGATTGCCCCCTAAAGTGTGAAGCCTGAAATAGATTAGGGTTTGTAATTCTAGGAAGGGTGAAGCGCTTTATCATTTCAAGGATTGTCTTGTGGATGACCTGGTTGGAACCTGCAATTTTCAACACAAAATACATGTATAAGATTATATCATCACTGAGGTAGGCATTCCCATACTCAGATTCAAAACTTTAACTAATGGACTAACTACTCTGATACAGGAATGATCTTGCAGTACATCATTTTTATAGACTTTTGTAGACACAGTATGGACGCAGCCATCTGTTTATGATTAGTCTACATAGATAATGAATACAAAACTCCTCGCAGCCTGGATGGTAGAAACTAGATCCAGGGTCTTCACTTCTACTTCCCGAATTGGTACGATTCTAGCCATGTGATTAAATGATTTGATGTCGAACATGGTAGAAACCACTTGATTACCAGTCAATGATGTAAACTGTTAACAAGCGTGAGAGAGACCACCAGTAATGTCAATGGTTCTCAAAGTACCAAGCACAACCCGTGAAATGTGAATAGATGTTTTGATGTCGAACACTTCACGGAATCCTTTGATCGAAAGTCAATGATGTAAACTGACGTCAAAGGCGAGAAACCTGCCATTGATGCATGCAGACTTCAAGGTACTGTCGATTCCTAAGTCATCTTTCTAGATAATGTGTCGATGTCGATAGAAAGCGACCCGTTGCAGGCAAGCCCACAACACGAAATCATTGTTCAAGTTGAAGAAATGTTGCTGTGAGGACTGACTCAGGGATGGTCAAATGGATGACAAGTATTTTGCAGATGAAAGTTTTGCTCGCAGACCTCTTGAACACATAACGACACAACAGATGGCTTGGTGACGAATAACTCAAAGTGATTCCCGAAACCCGGCTAAAGACTTTCAAAGTGGTTTGGTCAACTGTGAGGTAAAAGATTTCCCAACCCAGGTGAATGAAAAAGTGTCGTGTTCAAGAGTGGTAATAAAGTTTCTTTTGAGACAAAAGGTGACAAATGGGTTCATTTTTCTCTCTTTTCCCCCACCATTTCTGGCAAGTACCTCTTTATTTTTAACAAGCTTGAGGAGGATAACATATGCTTGATTGTAAGCTCATCCTTCGGACGAGTCCAACCTAGTTTAAATTCGAACCCTAGGAAGGAGTGGTTCGTTCCTGTTTGTAATTGAACAGGTCCTCTACTGTAAAAGTTTAACGAGCCCAGTATAGGAGAAACTCGGCGTTTTTCAATTTTAAAGAGTCTGAAAAAACTAAAGAAGACTCCACGTTGAACTTTTTCGTACATTTGTGTCCCTCAAGCCCGAAAAAGTATAAAATAATACCTGGGGGAACCGCTTGATCTTGCGACCAAGGAGTACTTTCATAATAGTGTCGTTGACCTGAAAAGTAAAAAGCGATCAAGGACACGTCGTTTTATTTCCTTATCGAGTTTGAAACGACAAAAACCCGGCAATCTTTTCCTGATTTTACGGTCAGAAAAGAGCTAAAAGGGGACCGTCTTTTAATTCCGTTTTAACGAGTGTAAAAGAAACGCTCGGCGATCTTTTCATGTTTTAGGAGTCAGAAAGGGGCTTAAAAGATGACTCTGATATTTTTGTTTGTGAAAAATGACAATTTCCCTCAAAATCCCTTTGTCCTGCACAAAAGCAACACATTACTCATACCTGTTTAAAATAGGCAAAAATACATCGAAAAACATCTTTTCATGGTAAAAAATGAACTAATTCATCCAAAAAACCTATAAAAAGACTTTTTACCATGTCATTTTTACCGTTTGACTGTTGAGGTTGAAAAAGGAGCTTTTGACAAGAAACTTCCCGTGGTTGCTGCGGAAAATCTGACCGTCGGAACTGAACGCCGTCTTATCCAGGTATTTTACACATCCTACTCTGCATTTCTATCCGTTTAGAATTAATTTTTAGGTCTTAGTTTCATTTTTTGGGGGGGTTTTGGTTTTGGAATGCGCCTCTCGGCGGACGCGGGTGCCCTTCGGGTGACCCGCGTCCCCCGACTTTTTCCTATACAGGAAAACGGTCGGAAGACGCAGCCCGTCTTCAGGGAAGCCGCGTCCGGACGCCCTGTGCTGCAAAGTCGGGGTGCGTCTTCCATGATACGCGCATTTCAAAACCCCAACCCCTTCAAAAAACCATCTAAAAATTCCAAAATCAATTTCTAATGACTGTTTCTGATGTGCAGGGCATTAACCATGTTAGATTGGAGAGAAAGAGAGCATGTAGACGATGATGAAGCTGCAATAAATCATCAACCTTCCCTGGATGCCCTAAGAGCATGCGGATTATACAAATATTGGACCATACCGGGCATGAGGGGCCAGGTAAGATTCTTGGAATGGCTGGTTGAGCGATGGAACGTTCAAGAACAATGCTTTTACATAGGAGGGCACCAGCTCGAGATAGAGCCCTCGGATGTATACTTTCTCACTGGCTTGCCGAACAGAGGCGAGCAACTCAGTCTTGCGGGGACTAGGCCGGGTGGCCAATCCCTTGATAGTCTCCGCGACGAGTGGTGCACACCTGGGGCTCACCATTCGAAAGGCATAGAGATAAAACACATCACTCTGCGTGAACTCAAAGTCATAGCGTTCACGGTTACCAGAATTTGCGGCGCGGCCGCTTTACACATTGCTTCCGGATCCCAAATGCGGATGGCAATTGACTGTTACCAAGGCACCATTTTCAACTGGTGTGAAGCTGTGTCGGCTCATATGAAGAGCCAACTGACCAAGGCAAAGAACGGACGACTAAAGACTTTTGGATATGGGCCTCTAGTCGTGAGCTTTGCCTTGGAGAGAGTTCCAATGTTGATCCCTCAGCAACTCACTGTTGATACATTGGGTCCTCGGGAGCCAAAGCTGATACGATGGGTTGCGGTGATGGCCCGGCATCCTGACGAGGGCGCGACAGTGGTTCGATTCTCAGATAGTTACTTTCACTGGTTAGAGGACCAGGTTTTTTCGATACAGGACTTTCCGTATGCCGGAGTAGACTTTCGACATGATCCGGACATGGTTCTTCCACAGGGAGAACAATGGGATGACAGAGGTACTTTATTTTTCACAAGTTTTCAAATTATGTATTTTTTATTTTTCATATATATCGTCTCAAAACTAACAGTAAAATTTTCAAAATGCAGATGTTGGTCCACAGCGTCCAGCCAACCTCCGGCCTTTTGATAGACTACATCCAGCTGCACCGGTACCGGTCCCACAGGACGCGGCTGCAGAAGTACTAGCTGAGTTGGAGCATGATCTAGAGCGTCTCACGGCAGATATACCTGAGACTACTATGGACGACATTCCTATCCGGCTTCAGCGCTTCGTAGTCGCGGTCCCTGGACCGTTTAGGAGTTTTTTGCGTAAGGTAGCCCGCGCAGTGGTGTCATACAGAGAGCACCACCAGTGATTGACCAGTCACTTTTGTAGTCACATGTGACTTTTTGACTTTTCGTACTATCATTTTGCCGATCATAAGGTGTTTTTAACCTATGATCGAAGACGATGTATATCTTTTTTGACACACTTCTATCTATATATATATCACTATTACCGGCTTATCCTGTTTAACATATGTGATGAAATGTTTTTAAATTTACTTGCATGATTATTGTAAATGTCTGTCCAACACTCGAGAAGCAATTGCATCTGCTAATGTATTCAAAGACCTTGGAATATGTTGATATTCAATGTAATCAAATTCACGTTCCAAGAGACGCACTCTCAAAAACAACCTTAATAACACAGGATTTCTAATGGCATAAACTCTATTAAGCTGTAATACAACAAGTTCAGAATCTAACCTCACTATCAAACGTCGAATTCCAAATGAAATAGATTCGGATAATAATTCAATCACTGCACTGTATTCTGCAATGTTGTTCGTTGTTTGACCGAGGCTTACCCCATGCATAGAAACTAACTCGTCAGAGGGCGAATAGATAACCCAAGCTGCGGAAGAGATATTCCGTGTACTACGACAAGCACCATCAGCAAATCCAATGTATGTTTGGAGAGGCGTCGACATCTGCAATATCAAGAGTAAAACCAAGATAAGCCAGAATAACAACGAAAAACCACACTCTCTAAGCTAAGCACACTGACTAAACTAACACACTTGCTAGCTAGAAAGAAAATCTAACCTATCTAAAAATTTCTCCATACCCATCATTTAAGCATAATACCTCTTTAGGTAAAGTCCATTTCTGGGTTTACCCAAAGAGTCCCCATCAAAGTCAACTAGCTCATAAGCCCCTTTTGCTAGCTTTCGCTTTACAATGTAGGGCCCATGCCACATGGGAACGAATTTTCCGGCACCTAGCTTATCGTTAGCTTGATCATATAATAATACTAGGTCTCCTTCCGAAAAACTTCGAGGGGTTACATTTTTATCATACTGAGCTTTCATTCGTTTCGCGTGAGTCTCGATAGCTAATGTAGCGTCACGTCGAGTCTCATCTAATTTAGCCAAGTATAATAACCGTTTCTCCTCTTCGGAAGTAGCTGGAAGTAATTCGACAGCCATTTGAAGTGATGGGATTTCGCATTCAATGGGTAACACAGCTTCCAAGCCATAAACTAGCTGGAAAGGAGTGAACCCTGTTGAATTTTTCACTGAAGTTCGATATGCCCATAGCGCCGAAAATAACATGTTGTGCCAATTCGTTCGATGGATACCAATGATCCGTCGAATCATGATGACTAGAACTTTGTTGATTGACTCAACCAAACCGTTGGCTTGCGGATAATAAGGAGTAAATCTATCGTGGCGCAAACCAAGCTGGCTTGTTAGCTCAGTCATCATGACGTTTCGAAAATGGCTCCCATGGTCAGTAATGATTGCTTGTGTGACACCAAACCTAGTTATGATATGATTGAATACGAAAACTGCAGCTGTCTTGCCGCTTGCGTCGAATGTAGGCATCGCCTCGGCCCATTTAGTAAAATAATCAACCGCGAGGATGATATACGCATGCCCCCCGGCCGAGTGAGGGTTACAAGTAATAAAGTCAATACCCCATTTGGCGAATGGACCAGCGGCAATTATAGGGTGGAGAGGAGCAGGTGGAGCGCGCATCTTGCGATCAAACACTTGACAGTTGTGGCATTTCCTGACGGCAATGATACAATCCTTAAACATAGACGGCCAGAAATAGCCAGCGCGCAACACCTTCTGAGCTGTGGCATACCCAGACATATGACCGCCACATGCTCCAGAGTGACAATCATTCAAAACTCTCTCAGCCTCTTCGTGAGTTAAACAACGTCGAAAAACTAAGTCTGCCCCCCGGCGATAAAGTGTATCTCCAATAATTTTAAATTGCTGGGATTGAAACCGAATTTTTCGACGTTCTTCCTTGGAAGCTTCAGGCCGAAAGGTTTGGGTTTGGAGATAGATGATTATATCCCCGTACCACGGATCTAACGTACTGATAAGAAACAAAGATTCGTCCGCAATGGACTCCTCTGCCACAGTCTCTGTGTCAGCACTCGGGAAATCACACATCAATTCCGCAAAAACTAAGGATTTCTTAGACTTGGACTTCTCGAACTCCAAGTCGAACTCTTGCAGGATGACAATCCATTTAGAGTACTTGCCCCCTAGCAGTTGTTTTGTCAAAATATAAATCATAGGGTTGCAATCCGAAATAACTGTAGTTTTGCGGAGAAGAATGTAGTGACGGAAACGCTGGACAGCTTGAACGGCTGCCAGGGCCAATTTCTCCACATGCGAATATTTTAACTCAGTGGGATTTAAGGTCCTACTAAGATAATATATCACATGTTCCGCTCCGAATTCATCTTCTTGAACTAACACCATTCCAATGGTGGAATGCGAAGCTGCGAGGTATAAGAAGTAGTCCTGGTTGTAGTTGGGAGGATGCAACAACGGTGCATGGGTCAACGCGTGTTTAAGTGCATCAAAAGATTGTTGGGCAATCTCGTCCCAAAAGAATTGTGCGTTCTGTTTCAACAACCGTGTAAAACCTTTAGTGACCTCGGCGTAGTTTGGGATGAATCGGCGTAAAAAGTTCGCTTTCCCTTGCAAACTTTGGAGTTGGCGCAAACTCGAAGGAGGAGGCAATTTGATGATAGCTTCGACCTTCGAGGGATCGACGCGAATGCCGGCTTTTGAAACAACAAATCCCAGCAATCGACCTGTTTCTATACAGAAAACACACTTGTGGGGATTCAACCGAATTCGATAATGCCTACACCTCATAAAGATTGCTCGTAGGTGGACAAGGTGATCAGCTCGATGTAAAGAATGAGCAGGCAAATCATCGAGATAGGGTTGCACAATGTGCTTGATGTCATGAAATGCATAAGACATCGCCCGTTGAAAAGTGGCCCCGGCATTCTTAAGCCCAAAAGGTAACTTGCAATAAGAAAATGTCCCCCATGGACAAATGAATGCCGTTTTTGGTTGATCGGCAGGTAGAATATTGATTTGATTATAGCCTGAAAACCATCCATAAAGGAAAACATTCACTTCCGGCACAATCATCAATAATTTGATCGATATAAGGCGTAGGATAGTTGTCTTTTGGACAAGCTCGATTTATATCCCTATAGTCGATACAGATTCTTATTGTTCCTTGTTTCTTGTTAACCGGAACAATATTCGATACCCAATCCGTTAACGGGATCGGATAAATGAAACCTGCTTTCAACAACTTTTCGACTTCTGCTTTAATCGCAGCCGCTTTTCGAGGGTGGATCTGACGCAACCGTTGCCGGACGGGTTTAGCATCCGGGTAGGTCTTTATTTCATGAACAACAATGGCAGGATCAATTCCCGGCATTTCCTCGTAAGACCAGGCAAACACGTCGCGGAATTCTTGGAATAGGGCCTTGTAAATTTGGATTTCATCTTCTGTACAAGCGGCACCTATATGAATGTTTTCCTCGATTCCGGGCTTCACTGAAATATCAATGGGAATAGTACGAGAAATATTCCCTAAATTCAACTCTGAATCAGAATGTTTCGTTGGATCCTGAGCGTCTTTGACATATTCAGCGGTAAAGATAGATGAAAAATCATTTTCAAATGCATCATCCTTAGGTAAAAACGAAGATCTGTGATGGAGATCCTCCCATGGTAGATCATCTACACTTAGGATTTCGCGAAGTTGTTCGTCAGATGACACGACTTCGGGAAACGCTATCCGTTCTAAGGTTGAGGTGAAAAGTGATTCTTCACTGACCACATTCATTTGGTCGATTTCGGTTGAATGCGAGTCGGTAAAAGACACGACAGCTTCATAAGCAATTTCATACGGACTCAAAGGCATAACATCACCGAATGAGTCTATCTCAGAGTCAGATGGGACAATCCAAGGATCGTCATAAATAATGTTTTCTGATGTAATCATATGAATTGTTGCAAATGAAGGTCTGCGTTAAGTGGAGGGAGAGGAAAAGTTCCCAGTAAACCGGAATCCTTAACTAAACCTACACCAACGTCCCTATAAGGGATTGTCATCTTACCGACATGCTGGATACTCTCTGAAGAGGCTGGGTCGGATGAAAAGTATGTCAGCTGATCAATAGTCACGATCTTACCGTTATATGGAAACTTGATTATTCTGAAGACCGATGAAACGACCGCTGTCATAGCATATGACCAACTTCGACCCAAAAGAAGGTTGTAGTCTAGAGGGGCATCAACCACTTCCACATCCAGACTAACGGTTTTACCTTCTACCCCTATAGGCAATTCTTGTAAAATACCAAACGGACGGAACCCACGGCCATCAAAGGCCTTAAGGATGGTGGGGGATTGGTTCAGCGGAGGAGAACCAAGCGATCTCCAACATTGAATCGACATAATACACGTTGAAGCTCCCTCATCAATCACAGTCCGATGAATAGGCCTGTTTTTTACTATCACTGGAATTTGGAAAGCCATTTGATGGGGAAGACGCGGTGTACTATTTTCTAGATCAAAGATCATTAGGTTCGGGTCCTGAACATCGACAGCTCCGATAGCCGACAAAAGCAATTTCCGTTGTGCTGGGCATGATTGCAGCACTTCGAGTGCCGACATTGCTGAAGGTGAAACAGCTAAGTCTTCAACAATGTTGTAATTCTGGGTTGCTCTCGCATGTGGATTGAAAGCAGACCTTCGAAGTACACCCTTGGCGGGCGGCTTAATCACTAAGTCTGGGTTAGGTTTTTCGATCTGTAGTGGATCGGAACCAGGAGCTGAGGTTGATGGGTTAGAGTGAGAAGATTCTGCTTCCTTACCATCAACAGGAGCCTTACTACCATAATCTTGCGATCGAGTCGCAATCCTCACATGAGACATCATCAAAATGGGTTCTTCACTGGCATTCGAAGAAGAACCTATCATCTTATTCTCCTGCTCCAGAAATGGATTCTTTAACACAGCAGGAGTGGGAGAACCTTTGACTATTTTCACAACCTCGGCCCGATGAGGGCAATCTCTCGTAAAATGATCCTCTTCACAAATAAGACAAGGATATCGAGGTTTGCGTTTTTCGTCATTGGTTTCCGACTTTTCAGTTTTCTCCTTTGGAGCCTTGTCTGCTTTAGCCTTCTTCTTTCCTTTCTTCTTTCCACCGTTTTTTGATTTGGCCGTAGATGACTCTACAGCGTGAATGTCGGCGGTAAGTTCAGGAGGAGAAGACTCTCCTGTCGGAGAATCAGGCAAAGTGATTATTGGAGTATTGGAGGCCTTGGAAGACTTCTTCTTACTCTTCGTAGTCACTATACCAATCATACCATCAGCGGCATGAGATCCCGAAGGAGCAGCAGCGATTTGATTCGACTTTGGAAGATCCGGAATCTTCTCGTGTAACGTACCCGACTGAGTGTAAACTAAGTCAAGGTATTGCGCTTGAGCAATGACTTGCTCCTCAGTAACTACGCCGGCCTTAGCTACATCTTCAGTAATCTTCGGTAATAATGATTTGACAAACCATTCAGCTAAGATTTGGTCTGGAATAAAAACTTTCACTAACCTCCTACGACGTCTCCACTCATGGATGTGATCAGAAATATACATGGACGTCGATTGTTTTAGCGAAGTTAATAATTCCGTGCCGTTATCGTATCTGACCGGCAACTGAAAGTGAGTTAAGAACGAGGTAGCTAACTGGCTAAAGTTGTAAAAAGAGGCCCGTGGCAACTCAATATACCACTTGGCCGCGAGACCAATGAGTGTACGTTGAAAAAGACGTAAGCGGATGGAATCATCGGAGATAGAATTCGAAGCACACCAGAGGTGGTAAGTCATCACATGATTGGACGGATCCTCTCCAGACTTACCTTCGAACTTGGGTATATCGCTGGGCAACTTATTTGGCATTGGCGGCCAGAACTGAAGATATTGAATTGGATCATTAGTTAGGCGCGTCAAGTCGGGTAAATCCAAAGTTGCGATAAACGGTAACTGCCGGTTAGGATCTCTAAAACTCTGGGTCACAATACCAGCCCCAGGAGGAGGATATCTAGGATAACTAGGAACAGGAGTCGCATTTGGGATATTATATCCTCCTGGAAAACCAGGATTAACCGGACTGTACTGGGGTTGTTGAGGTTGTTGATAAGTGTACCCAGGATACGGTTGATACTGGTAAACCGGTTGTTGGATAGCTTGCCCATGTTGGTACTGTCCCTGGTACGGAGGTTGAACAAATTGAGGTTGAGTAGTGACAACCGTACTTATACCAGGCTGACCTACAGGCATCTGGACCGTGGTTTGAATCGTAGATCCGGAGAACGGTAAAGATGTCTGAGGTGTGGTAACGGGGACAGTAGAAACTGGAGTCGTCGATACTCCAGAAGTAAGTATGGTAGATGTAGCGATAGTTGCAGCAGTCGTTTGAGATGGAGTACTAGGTGCAATTGACGGCTGAGTAACTACCGAAGCTACAGAAGTTTGAACATTGGGCTGGACAGGTTGCGGTTGCTGGGTTGGACCAGAAACTACGGGTTGTCCAGCTTGAGGAAGCATCTGTACACTTGGCTGCAACACCTGTTGACCCTGTGATGGATCCCACACTAACATTCCAGGGTATTGACCCGTAACAGGTTGAGGATACTGAGATCCATAACCAGATTGAGGGTAGGATTGATAATTGTAAGGTGTAGTTCCCATACTTGGAACATATGACTGACCTTGAGGCGGTTGATAACCTTGACCTGAGTATTGACCTTGAGGTTGATAACCTTGAGGTAAATACTGATACTGGGGTTGACCTTGACCTTGAGGTTGGTACCCTTGAGGTTGCCATCCTTGGGGTTGCCATCCTTGAGGTTGATATTGATACTGAGGTTGACCTTGGGGTACATATTGAGGCTGAGGTTGACCTTGAGGCACGTATTGCACCATAGGTACATACTGAGTTTGAGGTTGCCCCCCAGACACAATTTGTGTACCTTGAGGTTGCCCCCCAGGCGTTAACTGCGGTTGCCCCCCAGGCGGTAATTGGCCACCTTGAGGTTGGGAAACGGGAACTGAACTTGACATCATGTATATGTCTCCTACACCCAATGGTACATTACCACTGTTTCCAGCAAATAACCCATGATCAACGGGTTGAGGAGATGCCCCCGCAAAGGTACCAGAAAGTGACTGATACCCAGTGGGAACAGAAGGACCGCCGTGTAAAAAAGATTCAGGACTTTGAGTAAACACGGACAACTGACCAGACATATTTACAGGAGTATAAATACCTCCTGGTGGAAAAGGAGTACGAGGTGTAGAAAAACCTACTGAGTTGTCCAAAAAGTTGGTTAATGCAAGGTACCAAGGAGTACTTCTAGGAGGACTGTAAAAGATGGATTCACGCTCCCTTAGATCAATAGTAAGTTGACCTTCAAGGTAAGAGACACCTATATCCTCTTCTGGAGCAAGTTCTTCTATAGCAATCAAACTAGAGGGAAGATTTTCGGTGATAATTCTTTCTATTCTCGGTGAATCAGGGACACTAAAAGTTGGAGTAACAGGTTCGGAAATTTCAGGTTCTTCGCCTGTTTCACTGGCAGATGAAAAACTACCAGCAAGCTCGGAAACTGTAACAGTTTCGGGATTGTAACCTGTTTCTAAACTTTGGTAATCCGGATGGACTACCAAGGAAGATTCTCCTTCTTCAGGTGAACCTACTCTACTGTCACTAGGAGGAGTTACAAGGACCTTTAAACCTTCTAGATTACCCGGGTCGTCTCGAGGAGGTGATCCTCTAAGTCTACGGGATCTTCTCAACAATTCGGCCACAAAAACAACTTCAGGAGACTGGCCCCGAAGTCTACGGGACTGTCTCGGTAATTCCGCCACAATTAAAGATTTTTAACTACAACACACGAAAACAAAGTAAAAATTTCAAATCAAACCACCTAAAGTCCTCTAAGAAGCAAACAAATTTGAAGCACACGCCTAAATAATCTAGAGCGTCAAACCAAACACAAACAGTAGTCTTCCGGACCAAAAGCGCTAGTTGGTGATTAGGCCCAACCTCGCAGGATTCAGTACAGAAATGGCGGGTGGAACAGTTACCCCGGCAACCTGCTTAATGAATAGACCGGCACAAGTTCCTCCACTTTAACCGTCTCGAAGTGAAGTGAACCCCCCGGAAAATCCAAGTGAGTATAAACGACGTCTGCTCCAGGTACAGTGGGACCTTCCCTCCACCGTCACCTCGGTAGAACCCTAAAGATTATGGTCACTAAAGTTACCAATCACAACAATTACACCTGGGGGAACAGTCTAAACTCCGACAGCACGCAAGGGCAGAGTAACAAGCTCAATCCCCTTACCGGCTCCTTGACAATAATCCAAGGTTTACCGATAAGTGACCCCTGGCTCCTCGACAATGGTTAATCCGAGGTTTACCATTTGTAATACGTACTGTCTGGCGTCGTTCCCAACGAGGGAGGAATGATCCCCTCACTGGTTCGGACACGAGCTCGTGCTTCTCCTTTAAGAGGAGCTTTCCCAGAGTGCAACTGAAACAATTGGATTTATTCTACTCAAGATAAACTATCTGTTTGGTTTTGTAGTCTTGGAGAGTTAAGTACTCACCTACTCCAAGACCCTAGCCTAAGCTATGTTGGTGTTTCAGAGCCCTAGAAAAATAAAGATTACTAGATTGATTTTAATTTAAGCGTTACTTTTAAGGTTGTTTCTTAAGTCAAAAGGTGATGGAAGTGAAACCAGTGGTGTGTTGACTCGACTCGAAACCACTACAAAATGCACCTAGGATGATTTACCCACTACTTTACTTTTTCGATGAATTGCTTAACTAAAAAGTTGAGAGAATGCAATCTTTATAAAAGCAACTTCTTAATTAAAGACAATCAAAGAAACAATTCGTTTGTCTTTTCCAAGCATAAAAGCATGACCGCTCTTTACATGCACGAAAAAAACTCTTTTTCTCTTTCAAAAACAAAAACTACTTGAAACAAGACTTTTAAAGAAGATGTTTTTGTATTTTTCTTTTAGTAAAGAAAATAAATCTAAGGTAACAAAAATCAATCTTAACAACTATAAAAAACTACGAAAATTCACTCACAAGCAAACTAAAGGTAAATTTACTCTAAGCAATCTTAACGAGGCCAAAACCAACAATGATTATTCTAAGGTGTTTTACTTGATCACAATCAAATCAAGGACTAGCTTATTGCAGAACCAAAAACTAGTCAAAACAAAACTCTAATCTTTTTGTTCTTTTGTAAAATGGAAATCAACACTTTATAAACAAGTAATTCGAAATTTGACCCAAAACAACTTAAATGGCAAGCTGCTCACACAAGGAGACTTTACGACAGGCCCGACTTCTAAGAAGGCTGACACACCAGAGAGATCTAAGGCTGGACAACTTTCTATCGTCAAAGTCACTACAGGACCTATCTAAAAATCAAACCCTAGGCCTAAACTTCGTTGAAATCCACTAAAACACTCAAAGCTCACAAAACAAGTTCAGGTGAAAATTTTCGACAGGGTACTAAAGGATCTGGGCAGAAAACACTAAGAAAAATCAAAATCTAAAAGCAATTAAAGCAAAAAATGGAATTTTCCTAATTTTTACAGGAAGACGCAGGCAACCCGTTATCACAGGTGCGGGCCCGCTCTGTGCAAACGGCAACAGCGCGTCCAAAGACGCACTGTGCAGTACTCAGAGGGTGCGTCCTTCGGGAAAAGTTAAGAAAAACCAAATCTAACTAAATCTAAAGCTAAGCCACCCAAATACTAATTCTCACAGTCAAAAACCAGAAAATAAAAATGATTTTCTCAGAGCAAAGTTCACACAAAGGAAAAGACTTTCTCATTAATGGATTCCCCAGTGGAGTCGCCAATTTGTCGCGGCGGAAAAAGTCGTTTGTGCGGACACAACTGACCTCCCTAGGAGTCTAAACTCTCTAGCGACAAACAAGACAAAATGGAGTAATCTTTCTCTAAATACACCTTTTAAAACATGAAAACTACAAGTGTTTAGGCTTACCTTATTCCAAAACGCTGTTGTTGTAGTCCGTCCTTGCCGATCCGGATGAGCTCCTCCTTCACATCAATTCCTGCAACCACAAACAATCAAACAATTACCAAGCACTTGCATTTCATATAATAAAACATATATTTAACATGCAGACCAAGGAACACATGAAATAACTTATTAACACAAGCTATTGAGAAAAATAAACCAGTTTGTATTAATAACGAAACAAAGAAACTCTTACAACCTGGCCTTGGTGTTGTGCAAGTTCCTCCCAGGGTCCATCAAGGGTTTTCCTCTACTTTGACAAAGCTCACCCACTTCCAAGTAGAATCAAGTAAAGACAATCTCTCCTCACAAGGTTCTAAATGGGAGTCCTAATTCCTGCAGCATTTACCCAAAGAAAATGTATAGCTCCAACCTCTCCTCCTTCTGGCCCAAGGTCTTTATTTATAGTGCTGTAAAGAGGTTATTCAGGTCCACCATCAATGGGATAATCCCCCTCTTTGGGTGGGATAGCTCCCTTATTGATGGGATAAGTTCCTCCTTAATAGGGATACATGAACCAACTGGAGGCACATCCATTTCATCAAACCGACCTCTAGAAAGTTCTAGAAGTAACCACAAGTAACTTTTTTAAGATGAAACTTGTGCATTTTTCCTTTTACAGAAGGACGCACCTGTCCCTTGACATACAGAGCGTCCAAAGACGCAGTTTTTGTGAACATTGTGAGCGTCCCCGCAGGTAAGGCTTGAGAGAACCTGCGACCCCAGAGATAAACACATTTTTTACAAGACTTTCTCTCTTCTTTGAGTTTGAGATGGATAGCAGAGGCATAAGACTTGCCTAAGAGGGTAGCATGACTGTTGATTTGAGCCATACTAACTGTAAGCGGTCATGGTGACATTTTTTAGTGTAACAGTTATAAAAAGGAGTTTTATACCTCCATACTGAAAAATGGCTAAAAATGCAAAACTTTGATGGAGAAACAGACAGTGCCATTGCGTTCGTGGGGTCGAGAAGTGCTAAAACCATATAAAAAATTTCAAATTCTGACAAAATGAAAATTCAACCCTCCTGCAAAATTTTGCCTCGAACTATGTGCACTGCCTCCTCTGCCTGAGCGCACTGAAAACTGCATTTTAAATAAAAAATGGGTGGCGGATTTTCCCAAGTTGTCTGTTATCAGAGTTGGTTATGATCCAGTTTAATAGGGAGGAGGTCGGGAGGTCAAACCCTACCTCCTCCTTTTTTTATACCCACAAACCAAATTTGTTTTTTTAAATTAAAAAAAAGTGGTTGGGTCGGGCCCACCTTGGGCAGCCCGCCCACCGTACCTCCATGCTCCAAATCCAACTTTTGGTAATGGCCATTGGTTTTGGTTATAAATGAGGTTTCTCTTTTGGGTTGGGTCTGTGCCCCAAGGGCTGGCCCACCCATTTTTTGTTGTTGGTTGTGGTGGCTCCATGGGAGCAACGAAGGGGTCTGGGTCATGGCTTGTCCCTCCCTTTTTTTGTTGATAGATCTGTGGCTGAGGGAGGGGTCGGGGGTCGTGGCCCATCCCTCATTTTTTGGTGTGTTTTTTTTGGGGTGGCAGGGTTGGTGGTCAACCACCTCTTTTTTAATATCTTTTTGTGTTATAAAAAACAAATTCTGCAATTTTGAAAATTTTGTTTTGGACCGTAGGAGTATTTTTAACTAGGCCATGATTTCGCCTGGAATCTAGCCGGAGTTGTTCAGATTCTATCTGCTGAAAAAGTGAAAATTGTGTCCTCGTTAAACCTGCCCAGTCATCAAAAGTCAACCCAACTTTGACTGCCTCTATCTCCTTCATCTCAACTCGGATTGGAGTGTCGTTCACACCGTTGGAATCAAGGTGACGAGCACTTTGATCTGATATCAAGTTCATCACCTTTCCACCACTTTGAATTTTGAGATTTTTCCCATGCCATTGTGTTTGAAGATCCACTTGGATCAATCCACCCTATTGAGGAGCTTTTGGACCGCCAAAAGCTTTATTAGTCAATTGGCAAATGAGGGAATTGTTCCCTCACTCTTTCTTTTTCCAACCATTTTGCCTTGCTAGGGTGCATCCCCTTGAAACTAACTCAAAGGTATTCCACATATCGTTATCATGAAGTCCTGGTTCTTCTATCAAGGATGATGTCTTCAGGTAACTCATTGAGATACTCTGGTGCAAAGTCATCAACTATAGGAACTGTGCCCACCTCTTCAGTGTCCATAAACAATGGTGGCTCATACAGCTTTAAGTTCTCCACATTCACTACAGAGTACATTTGCATATATTGTTGGCATTATGGCACAGGTGTTGTCCTTGATGGCAACTCTCTTTGGTAACAGATCTTAGTTCAGGATTTCAGAATGAAGGAAAAGACATATACACAGGTTCATCTAGACGAAGACGCGTATACACGCGGGTTATACGTTTCAAAGGCACGTATGCGTATACACGCACTTTCATGCAAGGAAAAGCATGTACATGTGGAGAACTTACCTTTGGTCCATGGTAGTTATTCCTTGGTATTTGAACCTATGGTTTTGGACCATGGTACCTCGTCAGAAGTTTTGTCCCCAAGTATTGGGTCCGTGGTATTGGTTTATTGTGGTTTTGGACCGTGGTATTGTGGAAGGCCTAAAACTATAAAAGAGGAAGGAAATCATGTGGCAAGACATCATCTGAATTATTGTTGAATATTTGATAAAGTGCTAGATCTAGAATACTGGTAATTGGGTTATGGTGCAGATCTGGATCTGAATGAAGGAGGAACCTTAGCGCAAAGAGCAGGATAAGTTCTCTTGATGGATCATAATCTTTAAGCTTGAATGATAGTATCTCTATATGATTTTGATTTGTTACATGTGGCGCTTGCTTGATCTATAAAACTGATAATATCGGTTAATTAGTGTTTGAATATCTGAAAGAGAGAATTATCCTTTATAGATCTGTACGCAAGTTCAGTGAAGTGAATACGCGTATATACGCTGGTTCAGTGAAGGCAGACAGCGTATACGCAGGTTGTTCCATACGCAGAAGCGTATGCACGCAGGTTTCAGGCTATTAAAGTAGCGTATATATTTTGAGTTGTGATCTTGCTACTTTTGTTTATTGCTGCAGTGTTCTGGGTTCAGATTTGGTGTGTGGTTACTGTTACTGTGATCTAGGTACAGTCGTCAGAGAAGTGTTTATGTTGATTCAGTTTTGATTGGTGAAAAGGTGATTGGTTGATGCAGAAATTCTTGATGCTTGATTGATGTTATTTGTGGATCTAGTCTGAAAATTTATGAAATGTGGTCCCTGAAAGAAAGAGAAGGTTGTAGCCTTCTGTAGGCCAGCACCTACGTACTAGTATCTTGGCTAGTGCAAGAGCTAAGGGGGTTGTAGCTCCCTTCCAGGAGAAGCTGGAAAACGAGAGAGGGTTGTAGCTCTCTGCAGGTTGCAGCCTACGTACTGGTAAAGGACTGCACCAATACAATTGTAAAAGAAGTTTCTAATTAAAAGAAGATAGAGACGAATTGCAGTAGGTGGTTTTCACCCACATTGGGTTTCCACCTTATATCTTGTGTTCTTGTGTGTGATTGTCTTCTGTTCTGTTTTTACTCTTCCTGGTTACTGGTTAATTGATTCTGATACACAGATTAACAATTAGCATCTAACAGATAAAGTAAATTATAAGTTTGCATTGTATACGCAGTTTTATTTCGACATAGTTCCGTATATACGCGGGTTTAATTAACTGAAGTAGCGTATATCATCTGAATTTGAAAAAGGGAATATTTGGCTTGATAATACTAATTCACCCCCCCCCCTCTCAGTATTATTTCCAACATATATATCAGCAAATCGAGACGAAAGGCATTGTTTCTGATCTTCTCCAAAATGGTGAATGGGCCTTCTCCCTTCATCCTGTCCTTGCTAATATGGAACCACACATTGTCGCCCACTTAAAATTGATGGTCGACTCAGTGTTTGTCATGTCGAGCGTTGTACCAGGCTTGACTTTTCTCCAATTTCTCCTGTACTGCTTGGTGAATCAACTGGATCTGCTGAATGAACTATTGTGCTTTGTCCCTATCATCACGTCCACTGGAGTCATCTTCCCTTCCAAGGACCATATCAAAAGGGCCTTTTGGCAAGTAGCCAAAACATGTCTCAAATGGTGAAAAATGTGTAGATGAGTGCACTGCTCAGTTGTAGGAACGTTGCACATATGGAAGATGTTCATCCCACAACTTACGATGTTTTCCACAATAGCCTCGCAACAAGTGTACCACGGTGCGGTTGACAACCTTTGTCTATCCATTAGTTTGTGGATGGAATGTCGTGCTTCTTTTCAACTTGGTGTCCATCTTCTTCCACAAGCTGGTCCAAAACTCTTCAAGAAAGTGAGAGTCCCGATCTAACACAATCGATGTGGGCAACCCAAAATGGACCCAAACATGTTGAAAGAAAAGATAAGCAGTCTGCTCTGTAGTGATCTGCTTTTTACAAGACATTAAAATACACATCTTACTAAAACAATCAACATCGACATACAAATAGTCGTGACTTTTTCTAGACAAAGGCAAACCTCCTACGAAATCCATCAACACACTTGCCCATGGAAGACTCGGAATAGGGAGTGGTGTGTAAAGCTTGAGTTTTATGTTAGAGGGCTTTGAAACAGAACACATCACACAATCCTTTACATAGCGAGTCACAATGTTCTTCATATGAGGCCAAAAACAAAATCTTTGTACATGACACAAAGTTCATTCAATACCAAAATGACCAGACACAAGGGAGGTGTGGGCCTCCCGGATTACATGTACCCTTTCGCCTGTGGGTATGCACAATTTTCCAAGGTGATACAACAGTTTCCCCTACAAGTGATAGTTTTCCACGTGTGAACCATGGGTTAGTTTTTCATAAATCTCCTTAAAGTCATCATCGTTAGCATATTGTTCATCATAACTTTTAAAAGACAACGAAGCATTATGCAAAATAACAGAAGCAGAAATAGGAGGGCGAGATAGCATATCGGCCACTTTGTTGTTAGTGCCCTTCTTATACTTTATTACCAAATGAAATTGTTGAAGAAAACCCATCCACCTGAAATGACGAGATTGCTACAACTTGTTTTGTGATTGAAGATACTGCAAGGGCTGATGATCCGTATGGATGATGGTCTCCTTGCTGATCAGGTAATATTTCCACCTTTCCACACTCTGGACAAAGGCATATAATTCCTTATCATAAGTGGGATATTTTATCACAGCCTGAGAGAACTTCTCTAAATGGTAACATATTGGCTTCTTTTGTTGCATCAGTACATCTCCCATGGCATATCCGCTAGCATCTGTCTCGATCTCGAATCGCTGTTGGAGATCTGGTAAGGCTAAGACCAGTGCAATGTTGATCTTTTCTTTCAATGTTTCGAATGACTTCTGCTGCTTTCATCCCCATTGAAAGACTTTCTTTACACTTGTCAATGCGTGTAAAGGTGCTACAATAATAGAGAAATTGGCAATAAATCTCCTCCAATACTGTACTGCACCCAAAAAGGTGCAAAACTCAGTTACACCAGTAGGTTTAGGCCAATTTACAATTGCTTCAACTTTAGAAGGATCAATTTTTAGCTAACCATGACCAACAATATGACCTAGGTAAACCAAAGAGGTTTTCACAAACTCACACTTTGACAAAATACATAGAGTTTTTCATTTTTCAATACATCAAGCACTTTCTTCACATGACATACATGTTCATTCCAACTTTTACTAAAGACAAGGATATCATCTAGATATACAACAACAAATTCATCAATGAAAGGCATAAAGAGATCATTCATGACCCTCATGAAAGTGGTTGGAGCATTGCAAAGTCTGAATGGCATCACCATCCATTCGAACAACCCATGTTTGGTCTTGAAGGCGGTTTTCCACACATCCTGCTCTGCAATTCAGACCTGGTGATGACCACTACGCAAATCCAATTTGGTGAAATAGGTAGCATTCTTTAACTGATCTAATAAGTCATCAATGCGGGGAAGAGGGTGACAATTTTTCACCATGATTTTTTTTAGTGCTCAATAATCCACGCACATCCTCCATGTGCCATCTTTCTTCGACACTAAGACAATTGGTGAGCTGCATGGAGAAGTACTCCATCTGATGACCCCTTGGTTCAATAGTTCCTATACCTTCTTTTTGATCTCCTCCATCTTAATGGTTGACATCCTATACATGCCAATATTCAGTAAAGGCGCGTCATGCTGCAAATGGATCTCATGTTGGATTTCTCTCTTCAGAGGTAATCCCTTTGGTTATTGAAACATCTCATCATAGTTAGATATTAATTCGCATAATTCCTTTTTATGCACATGTTCACAACCCTGGAAAGCATCAAATAATTCTACATCTTTTCCCCTTACAATCATAAGCATGCAACCCTTACTGGAATTCACCAACCTCTTCATTTGTCCTGCACTAACAAGGCTAGTGTTGATTTTAGTTTGATGAGCCCTTACAATATATTCTAACCCATCTTTTGTGATTTGGTATTTGTTTTCATGACGGAAGAAGATTGCCTTTCTATCATATAGATATGGACTCCCTAACACCATGCCACAGATATCCAATGGTATCAAATCAAGTTTTACCTCATCCACTAACTTAGAAGCAATCATAAATTTAACCTTACACTGCTTAGTTACATTCAGTTTTGCTTTATCATGTATCCATCCAAGTGGGTAAGGTTTTGGATGTGTTGTAGTTTCCAAGCCTAGCTTCTTTCCCAAGGACTCTGAAATTAAGTTTGCGTGGGATCCGGTATCAAATAGAGTTTCCACTTTTGTATGATTTATGATAACTCTAATATGAAATAGTTCAATTCTCTTTCATTCATTAGGAAGAGACTCATCTATTGAACTAGTACCTTCATGTGATTTAGAATTAACATGAGGTGCAAGAGTACCTTTTGTTCCTGCTGCTGTGATCAATGCTTCATCTCTGGAATCAGATCCAAGGTCTTGCTGCACAGTTGCCACTCCATACTTCTTTGGTCTCTTTTCTAGGTACTGTTTCCAACAATGATTGTCGTCATGACCTTCCTTTTTGCAGTGATTGCAATAAGGTCTTTCTCCTTCATCTTTCTTGGTTGATGTTGTCCTCTTCTCTTTTCCCTTTCCTTTCACTTTGGGTTTTCCATTTGGAGGTTTGAAAGGTGGTTTCTTGAAATGATCATCTCTTTCATTTTTTCGATTGTTCTCAAGATGGATTGCCTTCACATTGGCTGAATCAATAGTAGTTGGTTCAAACAATAATAATGAATGTCTAAGGTAACTATGTAATGATCCAATATTCTTAGTTACTACTTTTGGTGGGTCAAGTGCAATGCCCAAATTAAGTGCCTGTTTTCTAAATTCCTATGTAAATCTTTGAACATCCTGACCTCTGCCTTGCCTTAAGTATTTCCAATCCATTAAGGCTTTTTGTTTATAACCCAAGGGATAGAATTGTTCCTTTAATGCAGAAATGAAACTAGGCAATGAGGAAATAATATTACCCACACTCTTATTGCTTCGTAATTTTCTCTCCCACGAAACAAGATTTGTGCTACTTAGGGGAGGAGAGGCTAGCTGAATATTTTCCTCATCCTCATCGATCTACTAAATCCTATACTAGATTTCAATCTGGCTAATCTAGTTATTAATCTTTTCTGCATTACTTTCACCGTTAAACATGGGAAGATCAAATTTGACATCTAATTTAAAGAAAGGTTTCTTAGATGCATCCCTTGAATTTCTATGATTATGGTGATGAGAGGAAGAAGAATTTTTACTCATGGAAGGAGAAGGAGGGGGTTCTTCTCCACCATTTCCATGCGCCGAACCTTGTTCTTTTGGTTTTTTCTCTTCTTCTTTCTGTAGCCTTGAAAGCAACTGACTGACATTCTCTGCCATTGAATAGAAGGTTTTGTGGAAATTGTGCTCCTCTTCAAGATGAGCCTCTTCATCTGCCATGTTTCTCCTTCGCTATGCACGCCCCGCTTCAGGATCGAAAGACTTTAGTTTCCCTTCGCCTCTTTGGATCCTATTTCTTATTAGCACACAAACATGCAATTCACTTCTAAGAAAAGACCTGCTCTGATACCACTTGATCCAAAACCTTTTGCTTATAGATGTGTTAAAGAATTACATGCATAAATTGTAGCTTAACATAAAAAAATTAATGTGCACATGAGACAAGAGGAGAAACGCATAAAGCATGAAATAAGAAAACAAGACTTGATAATGTAGTTCGTTTGTCTTAGACTATGCCTTCAGGCCCTTCTTGATCAATGGGGAGGCCTTCATTCATTAAATGGCATGAAAAAGAAGAGAACAAGCATCAGTTACAAAAAGGAGTTTTATACCTCCATACTGGAAAATGGCTGAAAAATGTAGAACTCTGATGGAGAAATAGACAATGCCATTGCGTTCTTGGCGTCGAGAAGTGTTGAAACCATATAAAATTTGTCAAATTTTGACAAAATGAAAATTTGGCCCTCCTACATAAATTCTGCCTCGAATTGCGTGCACTGCCTCCTCTGTCTGAGCGCACTGAAAATTGCGTTTTAGACCAAAAATGGGTGGCAGATTTTCCAAAGTTGTCCATTCGTGGAGTTGGTTATGATCCTGTTCAATAGGGAGGAGGTCGGGAGGTCAAACCTTGCCTCCTCCCTTTTTATACCCACAAACCAATTTTTTTTTTTAAATTAAAAGGAAGTGGTTGGGTCAGGCCCACCTTGGGCGGCCCACCCAACGTACCTCCATGCACCATATCTGACTTTTGGTAATGGCTGTTGGTTTGGTTATAAATGTTATAAATGAGGATGCTCTTTTGGGTTCGGTCCATGCCCTAAGGGCCTGCCCACCCACTTTTTGTTGTCGGTTGTGGTGGCTCTCTGGGAGCAGCGGAGGGGCCATGGTCATGGCCTATCCCTTGTGTTTTTTGTTGATAGATCCATGGATGGGGGAGGGCCCGGGGGTCATGGCCTGCCGCTCCTTTGTTTGTGTGTTTGTTTTGGGGTGGCAGTGTTGGTGGCCCGCCACCCTTTTTTTTTAAAAAGCAAATTGTGCAATTTTGAAAATTTTGTTTTTGACCGTAGGAGTCTTTTTAACTAGCCCACAATTTCACCTGGAATCTTGCTAGAGTTGGCAAGATTCCTTTAGCTAGAAAAGTGAAAATTGTGTCCTCGTTAAACCTGCCCAATCAGCAAAAGTAAACCCAACTTTGACTGCCTCTATCTCCTTCATCCGGACTCGGATTGGAGTGTCGTTCACACCATTGGAATTAGGGTGATGAGCACTTCAATCTGATGTCAAGTTTATCCCCTTTCCACCACTTTGAATTTTGTTCTTTTTCCCATGCCACTATGTCTGAAGATCCACCTGGATCAAATGAAGGACCTGAAAGACCTGGTTTTAAACCTTCAATACTTAGGTGATATGAAAGTCTCAGAATGCCATTTGATTGCTGAATATAAATTCTGAATGAAGAATGCTTGGAGAAGTCAGAGACAATATGTTGTTTTACATGGAAACTATTATTTCTGACACTTAGGGAAGTTAAAGACAATACGTTGTTTTACATAGAAACTACTATCTCTAACTTAGAAGAATTGCAGGGATAGAGGTTTTAGTATAGGAGCGCTATTTTAAGGAACTTTAACTTTATTCACACAAATAAACAAAGACCTACAGCTTCATTATTATACTTAAAGGAAAGAAGACATCTGATGACACATAACAAAGAAGTTACAAAATAATACCCAACAATGTGTGGAAAACTTCTCAACCTTTCATTAAACAGCAGTTTATCAAAAATGCAGTAGCCTAGTCTCCAGGTTCTTCAAAATTAGAACCCTCTTTTTATACATCATGTGACAGTTGATAATCGCCAAATTGTCAAACTTCTTAACTATCTCCTAACTATCTAAAGTAAAAATCATTACAAAATATTACATTGGAGGGTAAAAGACACCTCATTCTCAAGAAAATAAAATAATAGGAAGTAACAGAAATTAGAAAACTGATGATGGTTGCTCGCTGCTCGGATCTATGGCTTGACTGCTGATGAAGTTTCTCTATAGATATTCTGATAATAGTTAAACCGTTTTAACACAACAAACTGCATTTTAACAAAATTCTGTGTGTGGACTTGGGCCCACATATGTATTGGAAATGTTCTAATTGGCTAAAACATAAATAAACCCTTATGGCCAACATATATATCAGGAGTGTTCTGATTGGCACAAACACAAAGAAAGTCAACCAATCACCGTTCCTTTGGAGTTTCGGTCATCCACCTCTAATTCTAGTTATTCTGTTAAAACAACAGAATTGGCTTATTTACTCGGAATATGGCTTACCAAGAAACTGAAAAGAATTTAGACTCTGGTTCATAAACTTGTCACATCCGCCTTTTCCACAGACCTTTGCCTTCCCCATGGACCCGATAGGAAACAAAACTGTAGTTCAAAGATTTCTCATGTCCGAAATTTATAATAAATTCCGTGCACTTTTCGACGTGATATCCGTCGGATCTCATCACTTCTTGATGAGCGGTTGTGATTAATCTGGACTTTGACGGATTAAACGACATTCTATAAACCATCGCGTCCATTTTCCAAACTAAATATCATCCTTGTTAACTGCTCGATTACCGTCGGATCTACATTTTTCAAGCGGACGACCCTAATCAAATCAGGTTTTAACTCGATTTTATAAGTTCTCGCATCTAATTTCAGAGTAAACCTTACCCTTGTTAACTGTATGACTACCATTAGATCTACTACCTGTCGATAAGATGGCTCAGATCTTCTCCCGAGTTTCTCGCGTTCAAAAGTTGCCAATAATATAAAACAACTCATTTCCTTCGGATTTCTTCATTTTCCTTTAGTTTCGTTATAACACAATATTTGATTTTTTTTCATTTTTTCAATAAAGCTTAAAATTAAATTAAAATGAAAATGGATGCTACAACATTTGGCTCCACCTGGGTATAGTGCTTTTTCCACAGAAGCACTAAGAACCGCAGATTAGTGCCTTCACCTCGGGCATGGAGTCATATATTGCTTAGCCAATTTAAATTCTATGGAATTTGTACAATGAATTCACTCCAGTATCTACAATGACAGGATGCTTGTGTTTCAGAACTGGAAGTAATGTTTGAGGTACTGCCCATTGACAGGCAGCTGTAAAGATTCACCATCAAGATTCTCTAGGAAGAATGTATTATTTTCCCTTGCTTCTATGATCCTGAATGGGCCATACCAGAGAGGATCAAACTTCCCATGTTTACCCTTATCTTCTCTTCTAGTATCCCACCTTAATACCAGGTCTCCAACTTTAAAATCAATCTCTTTGGCTTTTCTATCAAAAATACCCTTCATCTTTGATTGATACATAATCAAGTTGTCTCTTACCTTATCCCTACTTTCACTTAATTCCACTACCTTATGCATCCTTCTTATCAGAGCATTGGGTTCTTCTTTTGCCTCCTGAATCATTGCAATTACAGGCTTCACAAGCTGACTTGGGAACAAAGCTTGAGTTCCATACACTAACTCAAAAGGTGATTTTCCTATAGACCTTCTTGTAGTCACTCGAATAGCCCATAGAGAAAACTTTAACTTTGAATCCCAGTCTTTCTGATTTTCTACAATGGTTTTCTTAAGGATCTTCATCAATGTTTTGTTAGTGGATTCAGCCAATCCATTTCCCAGTGGACGATAAGCTATTGAATGAGATAAAATAACATTATACTTCTGAAAAAAAGCAACAAACTTACTTGAACTAAAGACTTGAGCATTGTCTGTTATGATTTTGACAGGGCATCCAAATCTGCTAAAAATATTTTCCTCTAAGAACTTCATCACCACCTGGTCATTTTCCCTTTTAGTAGGTATAGCTTCTACCCACTTGGTGAAATAATCAGTAGCTGTAAGAACCCACTTGTGTTGTCCACTTGAAGGTGGGTTAATTTCTCCAACAAAATCTAGTCCCCATTGTTTGAATGGTTCTTCTATGAAGACTGGGATCAAAGGAAAGGGAGAAAACCTTTTCTTCTCAGTAAAAAGCTGACACTTTTGATAGACTCTGACAAACTTATATGTATCACCAAATAGGGTGGGCCAATAAAACCCTGCTTGGAGGATTTTATGTGCAGTAGCCTTCCAACTGTAATTTCCACCACATAAATTCTCATGATAATCTTTAATGATATTTGTAAATTCATCCTCTGTTAAACATAACAATAAAATTCCCACAGGATCCTTCCAATACAATCTGCCCTCAACAATCACGTAAGGTTGTGCTTTGATATTTAATGCTCTATATTTTGTTCTATCCAAAGATTGAGGACAAGAGAGAAAACACAAATAATGGACTATGTGCTTGTACCATTTTGAACATAAAAACTTATATCTGATCTTCATACCTGGATTTGATTTTTCTTCACCTTCTTCAATTATCTCCTCATTTGTAGGTGTTAGCAAGTTGATTCCCAATGCCTGAAAATTTGACTATGTCAACATCTTTGCCAATCCCTACCCTTTCACCAAATTTGTGGGCTTTATGTCTAGGTCATACTCTTGAATCTTGGCTATCCATTTCGCTCTTTTGCCTTCCACCTCCCTTTGGACTAAGACATCTTTTACTGCAACATTTGGCACATAAGCAATGATTTGTGACTGCAGCACATAAGTCCTGGAGGCCTTTAGGGCTTTTACCAAAGCATATACTTGTTTTTCAAGAATATTGTGCTTTAGTTCAGCATCTTTGAGAATCTTGCTAAAGAAAGCAACCAGCTGCTCCTTTTCTTCATCATTTTTCTTTAACAAAACAACAGCTATTGAATTAGGTGATGAAAATGAAAAAACTTGAAAAGGCTTCTGATAATCAATGCTAATTAAAAATGGAGCTGCTTGTAATGCTTCTTTAATCCTGGAGAATGAACCTCTAGCTTCCTTAGTCTAATGCACTTCATTTTCCTTCTTCAACATATTCGTAATTTCTTTTACAATTTCAGCATAGTTGGACACAAATCTCCTTAAAATGTTTATTTTTCCCAGAAATTTTTGAATGTCTTTCTTAATCCTGGGTAAGAGTATTTTCTTCACAGCTTGCACCCTTGCTAGATCTATCTTCACTTCATCTCTAGAAACAATGTGCCCCAGCAGTTTTCCCTTTTCTAGAGCAAAAATAGACTTCTTAGGATTCAAGGAAAGCCCAAATTTTCTACATTTATCAAAAGTATTTTTAATATGGTCCAGATGCTCCTCATCAGACTTAGAGAAAATAGTGATGTCATCCAAGTATATCACTACAAACTTATCCCCTACAACTGCAATGTCCATAGCCCTCTGAAATGTTTCACCTGCATTCATCAACCCAAAGGGTATTTGAGCATATATAAAGGTTCCCCAAGGAGTTGTGAATGCAATATTTTCTGATCTTCTTTATCAACAGCCACCTAGTTATACCCAGAGAACCCATCCAACATGGACATTCTGAATGATCATGTTACTTTCTGCATCACATGATTCATTTTAGGTAACAGATAGTTATCTTTTAAGGAAGGCCTATTGAGATTTCTAAAGTCCACACATAGCCTTATTTCTCCATTTTTCTTCCTCACAGGCAATAAATTAGCCACCCAGTTAGAGTACCTGAGTGAAACTATTATCTTGGCATCAAGCAACTTTTTGACTTCTTTCTCAATCAATGGTAAAAGCAAAGGGTTTATTTGTCTAACTTTCTTCTTAAATGGTTTAATCCCCTCTTTCAAGGGAATCTTGTGTTGAATAATACTTACATCATATGTTTTGAGATCCTCATAGGACCAAGAAAAAACATCAATATAGTCCTTGAAATGCTTAATATATCTCTCCTTGTAATTAAGTTGAACTCCATTAAATAATTTGACTAACCTGGGGTCCTTATGGGTTCCAATATTATGATCTTCAATCTGCTCATCCTGTGGAATTTTCTCTAAACTAATAGCTACATCATTGGATTTAAAAAGTCTTTCAAGAGGGACAAGCCCCCCTGGCAGAGTATTATCTTTCAATTGAATAATTTTTTGGATTAACTATAGAATTTTTCAAACCACTTACTTCTACAACTCCTGTTGCTTCATCTTAATCAATATCTCTGCCTTGAAAATATTCAAGAAGAGTCAATAATTCCTTAATGTGCTGATCATCCTCAAAAATCTGCTAGTGTTTTATATTATTAGGAACAGAAGGCCTATGCCTTATTTCAACCTCATATCTTAGCTTTGGATTAATAGGAGGCCTAGAAGTACTAGCAGCCACAGCCAAAGAATCTGCTAATCTGTTTCCACCTCTTGGAATGAACTGAATGTTCATAGCTTCAAATAAGTTCTCAACCAAATCCCACACTTCATTTCTGTATGCCCTAAGCCTAGGGTGTTTTGTCTGACAGTGGTTCTTCATTTGCTTTATAATCAACTGTGAATCTCCAAAAATAGAAATTGGCTGGACTCCCATTTTTTTTTTGTTTACAGAGCAATGATCAGGGATTCATATTATGCCACATTATTTCTTGCTTTGAACTCCAATTTAAAATAAAAAGGGAACATATTACCTACAAGTGTGATTAGAAGGAAACCAACACCTATTCCTTCTTTAGAATAGGCTCCACCAAAGAAGCACTTCCACACCCCTTCTGTTTGCGGCTCTGTATTTACACTGACTGAAGTAAGCTACCTTTGGTTATCTTTAGCCAACTCTGCATTGTCATGCTGCATGAAGCAAGCAAAGTCATCTTTCTCTTGGCTATATACAAGTGAAGTAATTGCTTCATTCTTTGTGATTGTTTTTACAAATCTGGTTTCTCTGTACGACCTCGTTTCTTCTCCACCAAAAATTGGTATGACAGCATAGGTAAAATCTAGTTTCAAAACACCACCCAATTTATCCCCCCCATGACCTATATAGAAACATTCGAAACCTAGCAGGGATATCTGCTACCACTACATCCATATCCATTACCTAGCTTCTAGCTGGGATCTAGGCTAGTGACACCACCATATCTTTAATGACCCCAGACACTTGACTTTATTTGAATGAAAAGAATATAAGTCTCTGTAAGATTTAGTAACTTGTAGGTTTAGTTGTTTCATCACTGATAATGGCATAAGGTTATGTGAAGCTCCTGAATCAAACATACAATTATGTAAGAGGAAATCATGAATCAATAAAGAAATGTAGAAAGGAGGTGTTGAAGAATCTACCTCCTCCACATGTGGAACAAAAGCCACTACTCGTTTATCTTCATAAAAATTCACAATGTCATTTACATTCACATTCTCTCTTAGATTGATAAACTCAGCAATCTCTCTCTGATAAACTGGTGTTTTGACCAACTCTGTGAGGGGCACTTGAGTTTTGATTTTTTCTAATTCTTTAGTAAGACTAAACACATGAACCTGTTTAGTATTCCTTTCATTTTCATCTTCACTTCTCTTCATCACTAAAACCTCTTGTGGAATGGAAACAAGTTTTTCTAAAGGAATTTTTTCACTTCTATCTTGAGAAGACTCACCTTGAAGTATTTGAGTCCTGCTATTTGTGACCCGCTACTACTTTCCTTTATTCAATTGTTTTGCAGACTATGGTTCTTGTGGAGTCGCCTTCTATAAGGGAGCTGGAACTTGCTGCTCACCTTCATTTTCTTGACTTCTAGATCTTTTCCTTGATCTCAATTCATATTTCTTATGTAATTCTGCCTACATAAAATCAAAAAACTGCTTCCAATACTCATCAATTTCATTCTCATCATAAATGGCATCTATTTCAGCATATTCATATTCTTCTCCCTCAACACCTAGTTCATATTAATCTACTGCATACAATGTGGAAATCTAATTATCATGGTCCCCGGAATGCTCGGGTACTTCATCAGGATCTGCCTCTAAATACAATGGTGCTTGAACCTGATCTTGGTCTTTTGTCTCCTTCTGCAAGATTTGAAGAGGTTGTCTTCTATATTAAGGATTAAAGTTTTTTTTATGTTGTGCTTTCCTCTGAGAATTCTTACTCTCCAATTCTAATTTAATCAATTTACTAGACAAAGTTTTAATTACATTATTCATATCCTCTAATGTTTGACTTTGAAAGGATTCCACTTTAGCCTTTCCCTTATCTTGGATAGGTTGTGTCTTTGGTGCTTTACCTGCAGCCACCGGATTTGCTTATATTTCTAATGCATCAGTTTGGATCTGATCAAGGGTTTTCGATCTTCTCTCCCTCAATGTGAACCCAAAATTTGATTCAAAATCCCTTGCAAAAGTTATTTTTGCACCAGCAAGAGAGGGCTTAATCTCCACTGGAAGACTATTGTAAAATTTATTGAAACTTTTGATGAATTCAACAACAATTTCATCATATTTGTTCTTAATAGCATTAAAATATGTGAGCGAATACCCATGGTCTCCTTTCTCTCCCCGTCTCTAGGTGAACAAGCGCTCCATCTCTTCCCATGTAGGAATAGAGTTATTAGGAAGCCCTTTAAATCATTTTCTTACTTCTCCATCCAAGGATTGCACAAAACATCTTAAAACAACATCCTGATGTTCAACATTTAGATTTTCTGCAAAATTACAAAATATTGCTATATGATTCTCTGTTGTTTGTTCATCCTCCCCTATGAAACGAGGAAGAATCTTCAAGTATTCTTGTGGCATTTGATTCAACTGTTGTGGAAATTGAATAGGTGCATACCTATTCATCAAGAATGTAGGTGCTGCCATGTTTGCTCCTAAACTTACTGAACCTTGAGTACTAGTAGGTGTAGAACCTGTCTGAGGAGTAAATGGAGTATGAGAAGGTGGTAATGTAGTTATAGGTTTAGGTTGAATAACTATAGTAAATACTGAAAAAGAAACAGACTCTAAAGACTGCTCTTGACAATTGGGTTCTTGAAATGAAGTGGATGTAAAAGGTGACTCTTGGTCAAACAAAGGTGAATGTTTGGATGAAAGATGTGTTGAACTGCTGCCAGGTGCAGACAATGTAGGACCTGGTGTAAATGGAGTTTTAGGCCTTCCAACCCTCTTGGAAACTAGCCTCTTAGGGTCTGAAAGGGCTTGAACTTTTTGCTGTGAGGTATACGACCCCATATGAGGCCTCTTTGAAGCTAGAGTTATTGCTTTCTGTTCAATACAGTCAAATATTTCCTCCTCACTAAACAACTAGAGGAAAATATTAAAAACGCAGGGAAAAGTGTTCTTGACTTCTCTCCCCGGCAGTGGCGCCAATTAATGTTGTCCCTTAAGAAACCAATTTCTTGGCTGTGTAGAAATTGTACTTAAGACATTAATGTTTATTGTTTATGTCACTTAGTTGTATGATGTATTCTCAAATGAAGGACCTAAAATACCTGGTTTTAAACCCTCAATACTTAGGTGATATGAAAGTCTCAAAATGCAATTTGATTGCTAAATATAAATGCTAAATCAAGAATTCTTAGAGAAGTCAGAGACAATATGTTGTTTTACACAGAAACTATTATCTGTGACACTTAGGGAAGTTAAAGACAATATGATGTTTTACACAGAAACTACTATCTGTAACTTAGAAGAATTGTAGAGGTAGAGGTTTTAAGTATAGGAGCGCTCTTTTAAGGAACTTTAACTTTATTCACACAAGTAAACAAAGACCTGCAACTTCATTACTATACTTAAAGGAAAGAAGACATATGATGACACATAACAGAGAAGTTACAAAATCATACCCAACAATGTGTGGAAAACTTCTGAATCTTTCATTAACCAACAATTTATCAAAAATACAGTAGCCTAGTCTCCAGGTTCTTCAAAATTTGAACCCTCTTTCTATAATTTTTCCTCTTTTTATACATCATGTGACAGTTGATAATCACCAAACTGTCAAACTTCTTAACTATCTCCTAACTCTCTAAAGTAAAAATCATTACAGAATATTACATTGGAGGGTAAAAGACACCTAATTCTAAAGAAAATAAAATAACAGGAACTAACAGAAATTAGAAAACTGATGATGGTTGCTCATTGTTCGAATCTGTGGCTTGACTGTTGATGAAGTTTCTCTAGAGATATCCTGATAATAGTTAAACTGTTTTAACACAACAAACTGCAATTTAACAAAATTTTGTGCATGGACTTAGGCCCACGTATGTATCAGAAATGTTCTGATTGGATAAAACATAAAGAAACCCTTATGGCCCACATATATATTGGGAGTGTTCCGATTTGTGGAAACACAAAGATACTTGACCAATCACCATTCCTTTGGAGTTTCGGTCATCCACCTCTAATTCTAGTTATTCTGCTAAATAGTGGAATTGGTTGATTTACGCAGAATATGGCTTGCCACGGAACTGAAAATAATTTAGACTCTTGTTCATAAAATTATTGTGTCCACCTTTTCCATATACCTTTGCCTTCCCCACCGACCCGATAGGAAACAAAATTGCAGTTCAAAGATTTCTCAGGTCCGAAATTTGTAATAAATTTTGTGCACTTTTCGATGTGATATCCATTGGATCTCGTCGCTTCTTGATGAGCAGTTGTGATTAATCTGGACTTCAATGGATTAAACCACATTCTATAAACTATCGTGTCTGTTTTCTGAATTAAACATTGTCCTTGTTAACCGTGTGATTACTGTCGGATTTGCATTTTTCAAGCGGACGACGGTTTTAACTCGATTTTATAACTTCTCACGTCCAATTTCAGAGTAAACCTTGCCCTTGTTAACCACATGACTAGCGTTAGATCTGTTGCCTTTCAATCGGATAGCTTGGATCTTCTCCCGGGTTTCTCGCATTCAAAAGCTGAAACTCATTTCCTTCGAATTTTCACATTTTCCTTCATTTCCGTTATAACATAATATTTTTTATTTTTTTATTTTTTTTTTATTTTTTTCAGTTTTGCAATAAAACTTAAAGTAAAATTAAAATGACAATGGTTGCTACAATAGTACCAAAAAACAACTCTTGATCCCATGTTGAAGAAACACTTTGAAGTGTTTTTCCAATCTACTATGTTACTTTTCCATTATGCATCAATAGATCCAACCAACCTAACACCATCACCTCCAACATACCTAATTTCTTAATCGACTGTGTCGTGCGAATACCTTAGCACATGTTTAGTTGTGATATAATGCACTCTAGCTCCACCATGAATTTATTGAGAGATTTTACTACATAGGATATGTTTAGCCTGGGGTTAACCAGATACATGAGAGAGTCTATCAATTTCTTGTATTAGGTGGGGTCTACCTCTTTCTCCCTAGATGCATATATATCCTTGCAATTAGTGATCATGGGTGTACACATAGCTCTACAATCATCCATCCCAAATCTCCTCAGGATCAGTATGCAGTATTTCCCTTGTCCAAGGAAAATCCCGCCATGTGTCTTCCATACCTCCATGCCTATAAAATAGTGCATGAGCCCTAAGTATTTCATCTAAATCTCAGCTCAAAGATCCCTCTCGCACTAATTTATGACCCTAGTGAAATTTCTAAGAAAAATGCATCCACATATAAGACAAGAATGAGAACATCACCCCCAAATACCAAGTAGTATAGGTTCAGGTCTTCCTCACTCTTCAAAAATCCCATGCTTTGCAAGTATATTTCTATGTGCTCATACCATGCCCTAAGAGCGTGCTCAGTCCCATATAAAGCTTTCTTCAACCTACAGACACGGGTCTCTCTATTTTATGCCACAAAGCCCTCTAGTTGTTCATTGTACACCTCCTCCTCTAGTTCGCCATTCATGAACATTGTCTTTACATCCATCTAATGGATGTAGTATCCCATCTATGTTGCTTATGAGATCATGACTTGTATAGAAGTGTACTTGGCCTCAGGAGAAAATGGCTCCTCATAATTTATTCCCTCCTTCTAAGAGAACCCCTTGGCCACGAAGCTAGCTTTGTATTTCTTGACGCTACCATCTACACCATGCTTGATCTTATAGATCCAACGTGATCCAACCATGACCTTGTCTGTCGATTTGGGTATATCCTCCCACACATCATTCTACATGATTGAGGAATACTCCTCAACCATTGCATTACACCACACATGCTATTTTGCATCCTCTTGATATTTTTAAGGCTCACTATCTACTAAATTGTTGACCAACACCATGTAGCCATTGTACCTCTTTGGTTTTCTTTTCTCTCTCCTACCCATCCTAGGAGTCCCCACAAAATCCTAAGCATCCATAAGTGTTTATTGAACCTCTCATTTATACTTATTAAGAGGGGAGTTAGGAATATCCACCTCCATGTCCTCCTAATGCATATCCCCGATATGCTATATCTGTTACTCCATACTTTTCGAATCCTCAATAACACTCGCACCTAAACTCATGCTCGTACTAGTCACCGTACTCATGCTCTGTTGATGCCCCTAATTTTGCTGCTCAACTCTAGGAGCTTCTCCTAGTTGCTCACTCTAATCCTTAGTTGTTGGGAATTTTTTATATCTCTTTCATGTCTTATTCTTCATGAACTTGACATCTCGCCTGACTATGATCCTCCTAGCTCTTGGGATGAAGATCCTAAACGCTTTAGACGTTTCGTTGTACCAAATGAAGTAACCTTACTTTGCAATTTGATGTAACTTTGAACGTGTCTCCCCTAAAATGTGACAATATTCTAGGTAGCCAAATATCCTAAAATGACTAACATCTGGATCTTCCCATTGAATGCCTCCTCGAGCGTCATATTTCCAAGCGCTCTATGTGGGACCCTATTATGAATATAAAGCACCATACTGCATGCCTCTATCCATAAATATCATGGGAGATCCTAGTCATATAGTGTTTCACGTGCTACCTTTGAAATAGACTAGTTCTTCCTCTCCACAACCCCATTTTGCTATGGGTTGTAAGGAATCATCCACTCTCTCTTGATTCTTGCCCTGGTACAAAACTCCTAGAACTCTTTGTTAATGTACTCATCTTGATTTTCTGATTGAAGAGTCTGGATATTTATGCCTGTTGTATTCTCCACTAAAACCTTAAACTCCTAAAAGTGACTAAAGGCCTCATCCTTGGTCTTCAAGAAATAGATTCATGTCTTCTTGGAGAAATCATTAATAAAAGTAATGAAATACTCATATCGCCTAAGATATTTCATCGACATCACCCTACATATATATGAATGCACTAAGTCAAGTATCCCCTATAATCTAATGTCAATCCTTGGAAAATTTGCTTTCACAATCTTCCCTAAAACACATCCTCTCCACACATCATCATGCTTTGTGCTCACCTCCAGAACAGATTTCACCATCTCACAAAGAAATCTAAGTGACTCATTGTGAATATGTCCCATCGTCCTATGCCATATCTCCCCCTAATCTCTCATATTATTGCTGCTAACTACTTCCTTAGGAGTGTCCATTTGTAGCTTATACAACGATCATCTCCTCACATTGAGTGTTATAGGTGACCTCAATCTTTGTGCTTCAACAACACTTGCAACCCTCTAAATATAACATCGTAAAAAATTTCTTGATGAATTGGTATGGAGATAAAATTCATCCCTAAGTGTGGCACATGCAACACATCATGAATAGGAATTTCTTTTCCATTCTCCCTTTGAAATAATAGTCCCTTTGGCTAGGTTTCACTTGGGCTTATTCCCCATCTGAATTTGGAATGTCCTCCTCCCTATAACTAGAGAAGTAATTTCTAACTCATGTCATACGAAATGATGCTCCATTTTCTATATACCAATCACCCTGTAAAGCTGAGCTAGACATGCAAGTTATCAATGTGAATTCTTGTTCCATCTTGTTGGAGATCTCATATGCATCTGTTGAAATACTTCTTTCCCTTCTTCTTGTGAAGACAATCGTTGACATAGTGGCCAAATTCATGATAGCCATAACACTTAACATTCAATAGGTTATTCTTCTTCTTCTCTCCTTTGGAGTCGGATCCTTTCTTGGACCCCTTCTTTGCCTTTCCCTTTCTTGTTAGGGTGACATTATCCTACTCCTCCACCTTCGATGTCTTGTTGCTACTACTGGTTCCATTGACCAAGTTGAGAGTAAGCTCCTCCTAAGTGAAGTCACTCCATAGGCGATCTCATCCTAAAAGTGTATCTCACCCATAAATAACTTGGACAAACATACTCCATTCCTTGGAAAACCCATTTAGTGCTATGCACACTAGCTCATTGTCACTAGGCTTGTCTCCTACTACAATTAACTCATCTTTGGAAAGTCAAACTCTAGTGAGGTAGGAAGTGATGTCTTCTCCTTTCTGCTACTTGATGGTCCTCAACTTCTCTTTGAGAACCATCTTCCTATTCTCTGAATTTTTCTGGTACAGGTTTACTATGGCATCCCACATCTACTTTGTTGATTCCATCTCAGTGATATGTGGAACAATATGCTCCATCAAGGATAATCCTTCTTTCTTTGGAATTTTTCCCTATAGGTTGCTAGCTATTCTGGATCTGTTGGTATGGAAATCACATTCTCCAAATACACCTTCAACCCAAACTCATCTAATAAGAATGAAATTTTCGCTTTCCACGCGCCAAAATTAGAGGCTCCATCCAATCTGTCCTAATCTCTCAATCTTGTTGTGGCCATCTCTAGAAATCTATGAAATGTAGAAAACTCAAATAAATTGGAGAAATAACTGAAAATTTTGAATTGGGTTAAAACCCTTGACTTTTCTATTCATGTTCTTGCGTAGATCCTCCTTTTTTCCTCAAATTTGCTTTGATATCATATGAAATTTTTAAGACTGTTGTAGTTAGCTGGTTATTATTCTCTTATCAATTGATCATTTTCCTTCCACAAAATACTTGTAGAAAATACTAAATAAAACACAACTGCAACTTCATTGAAAAATATATAACCATGTGAACGAAGGAAACTATGCACACACACACACACACACACACATAATGAACACCAATATTTTTGGAAATATGTCCCTGCAAAACCCCCAAAGGGAAAACTAGTTCTACATATGAGGGTTTTATTATTAATTCTTTAGCAAATTAAAGAGTACATCAACTACTTGCCTGACACTGGAAAAGATTGGTAATTTTCTCCACTGGAAAAATTGATCTGGAAACACAAAGGTCCCTTCTACAAAATATCATGACCTCTTGCCTGCAATTCTCACTAGAAACTATGGAAATAAAAATGGCCCTCTCTGGCACTTGCGCAATGTTGGAAATGTTAGGTTGTGTTATATTCTTCCATGACCAGCCCCAGTAGCCCCCCCTTCGTTGTGCCAATGTGGGGCAGCATCCCCCCCTATACCGAGAGTTTGAGTGGGGTGGTAGACCCCCTCTACAGGGTCTGGGGTAGCAACCCGAGAAAAAAAAATTGGACCCTATATTAGGTGGGCAAACCTACCTATGGTTTTGTGCATGGTTTTCGCACATGGTTTTGGGTGCGATGGTTTTCAGTCCATGGTATTGGATGCTTTGACATGTATATATATGTATTGTAACATTGAAAGGAACATAATGAAAAATCAATCTGGTAGTCTCGATTTTGGGATCTAGGGGAAAATCTCTGTGTATATTTATTTTATGTGTTCTACTCTCGCCATTGTTGATTTTCTATTTTTAGAATTCGTATGCAGGTAGTTTCTGTACGGGGTTAAAACCTATAGGAAAATTATTCCCGCAACATCTTCTTTTACCTACAACTCGACTGAGAAATTCATATTTCCTCTCGTAATTATATTTGGCAATTGGAAATTGAACTATTGCCCAAATATGCACACTAGCTAACTTTCACTAACTAATGTGGCCTCTATTCCATTCTCTCAAAATGTTGGAATGTCATGAAGAATTCCTCTGGAAATATTTCCTCAATTTTTATAGATGAAAACCCCTATTACTGGTGTCCTTTCATTGCCTTTGCGCCCTTGATCTCACTACAATTTTGTCTCTAAGTGTTCTCCAAATGCCCTTCAATTTCGTCTTATAATCTCTCATTGACGAATCATCGACCATGATATAATCACAATCGATGGCTCTGATTATATTCACCTCTTCTCATGATTTTTCCAGAAGTTTCTAGAGGAAAATCAATTTTCCCTAATTAATATTGATTAATTAATTGATTTCCCTAAGTTAAACTTGGGAAAATTAATTAACTGCTTAATTAAATCTAATCAAGGTATTTTCTCACAAAACCTTTTCTGGGTATTGGGGAAAATATGTTGCCTAGCCTCATAGCCACAATATAAGACTAGAAAACCTATCCAAGCTATACAAACTATCATAAAGGGGCCCAAACATATGGGTAAATGGTGCAAACGTTCATAGAGGTATGAATAAGGCTCTAAGGCATAGGTGTTATCGGGAAATCTAGTGTCCACTCGGAGCTGCTAGTCACACTAAGACGGGTAGCTATCTTAGAAACAAACGAACTAAAGTTATTCTCATTTTCCTTTATGAGAAGTAGATAGGAGAGAAGCAGAGTACCAACCTCAGTCTTGCGCTTGATTCCTTGCTTGGTTCCTCTCCCTTCTGACAGATCTTTGCCGCTTCCTTCCTTGCTTCAGAGAGCACCTGTAGAGTCAAAGCAGCATAACACTATCGAAGTACATAGATCTACAATCATAAACAATATAGGACCAGATATATATTGACCACACAAATGCATATAACATCAAACATACAAGAATGTGGAGGAAAACTCGAATAGCTTTATTGATATAAAGAATAGCAAAGAGGATTACAACCCATTGATCTGACCTAGTGTCATCCTCCCAGCATGAAAGCCCTTCTTCACCTCATGAAAAGCTTAGATCACCCAACACTATGATGTTCCACCAAGAAACCAACAGCACTTCCTTACAAAATACAAGATTCCAGCCTCCAGATCTCTGTGATGAGGGATCCATATATAGATGTTTGTAGGGGGGTGAGTTAGCTACTGGGTTTTTGATTAGTGTCCTCTCTCTGATAGTTCTTGGTTCCGCTTGGAGATTCATGATCTCTTACTCATCCCTTGGGGAATTCAGAGAGGCAAGTGTCATAGGAGAAGTTTCTGGAAGATTCCATGATCATCCACCTTGCAAACTGTCTCTGCCATTTGTCTCTTCTCGCTCATCACACTCTACAGAAGGGTTATCCAGTATGCATTGCACTTTTTGCACTGAGCAGGTGAGATGCATCGCACCCCTAGCACTGAGTAGTCTGTATGGTCCAGTTTTGACCAGTTCTGAGTAGTTTTCCATGGAGAACTTCTGGAAGAAGATGTAATCAGCTGACCTTGCTTCTTTAGGGTGTGAAGCAACACTTTTAGGGACTTAGAAGCCCTCGGTTTATGGACATGTATGATTGGGGTTGCAGTGCCCAAAAATGTCTATAACAGTTGCCCCTAAAGCATGAGGTCATTAATCTTTCGATGTCGGGTGAAATGCTTTATCATGAGGATCTGAAGTTTTTTCAAACTGGAAGGCGACCTGTAATACGATACAATACAATACATTATCTTCATAATATTTTCATGATCTAGCTGAGGCGGGCATTGCCATGCTCAACTTTATAAATTCATTTTCCTGTACATAGGATAGACAACCATCTATGTGACAGACTGATGATTCGGATAGAGCCATCATCCTTTGATTCGGATGATCATCTATTTGGCAATGATGTACATTCGATGTCTTTATTCCCCTGAATATATTGCAGTCCAAATGGAAGAAACTAGATCTGGGGTCTTCAACCTCGTTCAATCTTCGCCCGAAGTACAAGTCGATCAATGTGAAAAATGTTCTGGAGTCGAACATGGAAAGACATCGCTTGATTACCAGCCAATGATATAAGCTGTTAACAGGCGTGAGAGGATTCACCGATAGTGATGATGACCCTCAAGATACACCAGTACAATTCACGTGGTGTGAAAATGGGACTTGGCATCGAAAGCCACGCAAAATCTTTCGGTCGAAGGTCATTGATGTAAACCTATTGTCGGAAGTGAGAAACTTGCCATTGAGGCATGCAAGCTTCAAAGTACTGAAAGGATTGTTCCTAGGTTGGCTTCTTGGATAATAAGCTGATGCCGATAAGAAGTTACCTGTCGTAGGAGGGCCTTAAGGAATCCCACATCTATGACATGGAACAAAGCAAATGATTTTTTGGAGGTGAAAACAATCTGATGATACAAGGTTCAGGGTGGCGGTCATGAAAGGATGGAGTGTGAATGTATTGTAGCGGAATAGACACAGGTGAATTCTCTCAGTGACTTCTCTTGAACATACCGGCGACACTAAAATAGATTGGTAGCGTTAACCCCAAAGATGGATGGTGTGATGGACCAATGGCAATATGACCGGTGAATGGAAAAACCCAACCCGACTCAGACATGGAGTGAAAGTGTCATGTTCAAGAGCGACTTGCTACCAATAAAGTTTCTTCAAGTTTTCTTCCCAATTTTTCCCCAGTCATTGTTGACCAGTACCTCTTTATTTTTATCAAGCTTGAGGAGGATAACATATGCATGTTCTATAATTCGCCCTTTGGGCGAACCCGTCGCTATGTTTTAATGAGCCTAGCGATAGTGAAACTCGTTCTTGTCTATATGGACAAGTTTGTCGCTATTGATTTTAACGAGTTTAATGACAATGATAACTCGGTCCTTTTTCAATTTTAGAGAGTTTGAAAAGGGATGGAAAGGAAACTCCAATAATCCTTTTTCGTCATATAATCCCTTAAGTCTGAAAAAGTATAAAATAATACGAAAGGGATGAATTTTCGATAGTTTTAACGAGCCGAACAAGACAAGCGCTCGATCTTTTTGTGTAATAATCCCTCAGGTCCAAAAAGATTAAAATCTAGAGGAGGGATAGCACTTCCAATGACTTTAACGAGCCGGAGAGGCCAATCGCTCGAAAATCTTTTCATATTTTACGAGTCAGACGAAAAGAGCTTAAAGGAGACTCGTTTTTTGAGGAACGAGTGATAATTATAGGTAGCAGCTAATTCCAGGTAAGGTTTGGAATTTTCCAATCACGGCAGTGTCACAAGGATGGCTAACAAGATCACTCGTCGCAGGTGTTCCTCAAAAGGGTAAACAATCAAATGGAGGCATATGATTGGCTAAAATAGAGTGGAGGTGATGATGAGAACACGACCAAGGCTCAAAAACTGATGATAATGCATTCACAATGGTTATTTACCGGAAATTGGTTCATTTTTTAATGAGCTTAAACTCTGGGGAAAACATTTGCTCATTGCTTAGGTTTAACTTTTAACGAGCTTGAACTTCACATAAAAACAGCTCGTGATAATGGTCATTGATTCATTGATTCACTGTTAACACTTTGTTCCTTCAACGGTCGTACTACTTGTTCAATTGCTTCATTAAACTGATTAGAAATGAAAAATACATGCTTGAAAAATGAGTTAAAACACTAATACCTTACTCGAATTACGTGAAAAGTAATTTAAAAGTAGTTTTTACCCCTCATTTTACCATTTCATTTGAACTTTGGCTTGTTGGAGCTTTGGAGGTGGCTTTCCCCCCTTGATTTCCACTAGCTGATTCTGGGAGATTCTGTGGATGATTCTCGGTGCCGTCTGGACCAGGTAAGAGCTAAACCTGAGCTCTTCAATTGCATTCTTTCCTTTTTGAATTCTGAGCATGTTTCCTTGTTTTTCTGAGCCCCTAGGGTTTGAAAATTTTGACCTGGCTCCATTGCACCCTTCCTATATCAAAAGGTGCGATGCATACTGACCTAACCATTGGCCAGTCAGTATGCATCTCACCCAGTACACTGTTGGGGTGCAATGGGCGCAAGGAGGGAAACTTTTGCACTGTTTTCTCATGGAATTTTGCCTGTTTTTTGCCAAATCAGGACCCTGACTCTTCTCTTGTTTGTTTTGTAGAGATTCATCAGAGCAAAATGGTTGTTACATGGTTAGAATGTGAGCATGAAGAAGAGGACCTGGTTGCTTTACATGATCTGGGTACGGTAACTGCACTGAGGAACTGTGGCCTGCTTAAGTTTTTCCGCATCTCTAGCATGAGGCAACAAATCAACTTGTTGCAATATTTCCTCGATGCATGGGATCCTACCAACTAGGTGTTCCAGATCAGAGGCAAATCCATCCCCTTGACTATCATGGACATATATTTTTTGACCAGTTTATCGAGGCGTGGTGCCCCTCTCTCATTATCAGGTTCTGCCCGTGGGGGCGAATCCGTGAGAGATTAAATTTGCTGGTATTGTAGAGAGGGATCTCAGCCGAGTTGGGATGGCAAGATCAACATCTGAGATGTCACTAACCGGTCCTTGAGGACCATTTTGTTCACTTTTGCTAGACTGGTTGGTAGTGCGGCTCTTCACGTGGCTAACAGGTCCTATATGCAGTATGCCTTGGAATGCCTCAAACCAAAGGTGTTCAATTGGTGTGATGCAGTACTCCCTATGATGAAAGAACAACTGACGAAGGTAAAAAGTGGAAGATCCAAGAATTTTGGCTATGGTTCTATTTTGACCACTTTCGCCTTGGAAAAGATCCCACTAATGCAGCCGTAGTATATTTCACTTGGTTTACCTCCACCAACTGAGCCACGGATGCAGAGATGGGTTGACCTCATGGGTCGACATGTTGGTCAATCCCAGGTTTCTTTCTCTGGTACCTTATTTGAGTGGTTCAACCATCAGGAGATAGTTTATGCTAAGTGTGCATATGCTGGTATGGATTTCCGGGGTGACCCGGATTTGGTGTTGCTGGCTGGCGAGCAGTGGGGTGCTATAGGTAAATTCTCTGACCATATCCCTATTTATTGTTTTCATAACGTTCTTATGGTTTCTTTGATCAAGACTAATCAAAGCTCATCTGCTCATGTAGACATTGGACTAGTGCGACTAGCAGTATGCTTGAGAGCTCCAACTGCCGCTCCGACAGGAGAGGTTGTAGGGAGGGCTATCCTTCGCGACCTTGATGTGGCGGAGACTCTTTCAGCATTGTAGGATCAGGTCGAGGGCCTCACTCTTGGTATTCCGGACATGAGGACCGACGAGCTGCCTCTGAGGTTGTAGCAACATACCACTGGCATGCCGAGTCGATGGACTAGGCTTCTACGCATGATTACACAGGCGATGACTTGCTATCACCAACATCATTATACTAGGGTTCCCCCTAGTATTTTGAGTTTTGGGTTATTTGACTGATTTTGTCTTGATCGCAGAACATTATGTATGAACCATAAATAGTTATATATATATATATATATATATATATATATATTTTTGATTTTCGGAGCTTTATTTCGGTTAAGTTACATGATCCTGATGCAAATATTGATGAAATGCTTCTTTTATAAATGTTGCAAATGTCTATCTAACACATAATTTGCCATTGAGTCTGTTAATGTGTTTAAATTTCTGGAAATATGCTGATACTGAATAGAATCAAATTGCCTTTCCAAAATCTTGACCCTTAGGAACATGCGATAGATAGTTGGATTTCGTACGAAGTAGATACCGGTGAGTTATAGAATGACGAGTTGTGAGTCTAGCCTGACGAAAAGTCAGCGTATGCCATGCGTAATGGCATCAGAGAGGAGTTCTATCAATGCACTATATTCAACAATGTTGTTCGTTGACCGACCAATACATACCCCTTTGAAACTTACTAACTCGCTGCTTGGATCAAAGATGGCCCAGGCCACAGAAGATAGGTTCCGCGAACTACGACTCGCTCCATCGGCATATCCAACAAATGATTCCAATAGGTTCGACATCTGCAACACATGAAAAAGTGGATTACCTAACCAAAACAATTACCCTTAGCGAAAACAAAAATGTAACAAAAGCACAGGGGTTACTATACTGAGTTAAGCATAGTAACGCTTAAGGTACAACCCGTTGCGGGGTTGTGCCAGTGGAATCCCATCATAATCCACTAACTCGTAGGCTCCTTTTGCTAGTACATGCTTAACAATATAGGGGCCCATCCATAAAGACTTGAACTTACCTGCCCCCAACTTATTGGACTGCTGGTCGTAAAGTAAGACCAGGTCACCTTCTGAGAAGACACGGGGTTTGACATTCTTGTCTAACTATGCCTTGACTCATTTCTTATGGGCTTTGTTAGCCGAAGTGGCATCACGATGGGTTTCATCCAATTGGATTAGTTCCAAGAAACGAGCCTCCTCTTCTGAAGTTATGGGGAGAAGGTCGACTGCGAGCTTGAGGGACAAGATTTCGCACTGAACTAGTAAGATTGCTTCCAGGCCATACACCAGTTGAAAGGGTGTAAACCCAGTTGCATTCCTCACCGACGTCTGGTATGCCCACAAGGCCGAGTATAGGATCAGGTGCCAACTCCGTTTATGGACTCCAATCATCCTTTGCAGCATGCGCTTCAGGACCTTGTTGATTGCCTCAACTTGTCCGTTAGCTTGTGGATAATATGGAGTAGAGCTGTTGTGGGACAGTCCTAATTTGGAAGCCAACTCAACCATCATGTGATTGCGAAAATGCGATCCATGATCTGTGACTATGGCCTGTGGAACGCCGAATCTGGAGACTACATGATTGAAAAAGAAGAGGGCAGCCGTTTTGCCACTGTTGTTTAATGTAGGCATCGCCTCGGCCCATTTGCTAAAATAGTCTACTGCGACTATGATATACCCATGCCTCTAGGCCGAGGTGGGGTTACATGTCATGAAATATATGCCCCATTTGCCGAATGACCCAACAACAACTATTGGTTGTAGAGGTGCGGGTGGTATTCTGGTTTTGCGATCGAAGATTTGACAGGCATGGCAACTTCTGACTGCGGTTATGCAATCTTTGAACATTGTTGGCCAGAAGTATCCTGCTCGTAAAATCTTTTGAGTTGTAGCATAACCAGATTGATGCCCCCCACACGCACCTGAATGGCAATCATTCAGGACTTTTTCGGCCTCCTCATGGGTGAGGCACCTCCGCAGAACTGTATCGACACCACGACGGTAAAGCATATCACCGACGATCATGTAGTCTTTTGCTTGGTATCGAATGCGTCATTGTTCCGAGTGGGAGGTATTAGACCTATATGTTTGGGTTTGGAGATAGATTATTATATCTCCATACCACGGATTGCTTGAAGATATCAGAAACAAAGATTCGTCCACGATCGCTTCTTCTGATGTGGCATCGTTGGACAACGATGGGAGATCGCATAGTAACTCCACGAAAACCAGGGCTTTCTTCGATTTGGATTTTATGAATTCCAGATCAAACTCTTGTAAAATTGCTATCCATTTTGAATATTTTGCCCCCAACAACTGTCGCGACAATATATAAGTCATGGGGTTGCAATCTAACAAAATGGTAGTTTTTCGAAAGAGGACATAGTGTCGAAATCTCTGTATCGCTTGAACAGCTGCGAGAGCTATCTTTTCAACGTAGGAGTACTTGCCTTCGATATCATTTAAGTTTGTACTCAGATAATATATAGGATGCTCAATTCCATTGTCTTCTTGAACTAAAACCATTGCGATGGTTGTATCTGCTGCAGCCAGATATAGGTTAAAGTCTTTTTGATAATCAGGAGCATACATTAATGATGCTTTTATTAGGGATTCCTTTAAAGCATCAAAGGAATCTTGCGCGACCTGATCCTAGATGAAGGGTACTTCCTTTTTCAACAGACGAGTATAACCTTTAGCAAGTTCGGTGTAATTTGGAATGAACCTCCTCAGAAAGTTTGCTTTCCCTTGGAGTTTTTGAATCTGAAGCAAATTTGAAGGTGGAGGCAAATCAATGATTGCCTGAACCTTACATGGGTCAAGACGAATCCCGTCCTTTGAGACCACAAAGCCAAGTAAACAACCAGAACTGACACAAAACACACATTTGTGTGGATTGAGTCGTATCTTGTAGTGTCGGCAACGTAGAAATATCACTCTCAAATGCTGCGGATGATCAGTCCAATTTCGTGAATGAGACGGAAGATCGTCGAGATACGGTTGAATGATGTTCTTGATGTCATGGAAGGTAGAATTCATTGCCCTCTGAAATGTTGCCCCTGCGTTCTTTAAACCAAAGTGTAGCTTGCGGTATGTGAATGTGCCCCACGGACAAATAAATGTAGTTTTTGACTAGTCCTGTGGGCAGATATTAATTTGATTATACCCAGAAAATCCATCCATAAATGAAAATTTTTGATATCCGGCGCATTCATCAATTATCTGGTCAATGAAGGGTGTAGGGTAGTTGTGTTTCGGACAAGCTTGATTTACATCCCTATAATCGATGCACACTCTAATTGTTCCTTGTTTTTTCATTACAGGAACAATATTCGATACCCTATCAGTTAGAGGAACCTGGTAAATAAAACCAACATGGAGGATTTTTTCAACTTCCACCTTGATGGCAGCGGCTTTCTTGGGGTGCACCTACTGGAGCTGTTGTCATATCGGTTTGACATCTGGATACATCTTGATTTCATGTTCAACTATGCTCGAGTCAATGCCTGGCATTTCATCATATGACCAAGCAAAGACATCTCTGAACTCGCGAAAAAGAGCGTTATATATTTCCAGTTCTGAAGAAGAACAAGATTTGCCGACATGAATATTCTCTACAACATCTGTTTTGGTCGAGATATTTATGGCGATAGTCTCTTCAATATTGGACAAGTTTCGCTCGGAATCCACCGTATTTACAGTATTTGATAGAAAATAAAAAACTCATGGATGATGAAGATCACTGAAACTATCTTCCTAACTATCCGGAAGATGGGAACGATGGTGGTAATCTTCCCATGGTGCCCTGTCAATCATCATTGACTGAACAATTCCTTCATCTGTAGAATGTACTTGCGACCAAGGATCTGAACGGGTGCCATATTCCTTAGACCTATCTATCCAAACGCTTGATAAGCGTTGATTTGGGTTTGCCTCCCATGCCGAAAACGTTGATTGCTACAATATTTCTATTGGGATTGGAGGCAATACCTACAGATGATCCATGCTAATATCGTTTTCGGACATCTTTTGAATAGAAGATACAATATTGCAGGTTCCCACTGTTACCACTTCCGCCAGATTGATTGGAGGCGGTAGGGAAAAAGTCCCCATTAATATAGGGTCTTTTAGTAGGCCTACTCCGATATTTTGAAGCGAATGAGGGCTTCCGTGGATCATCGGAATGCTTCTCATAACTTGTGAACTGTTGGGGAGAAATGTTTGTTGGTCGACGATTGTAATTCCTCCTTGGAAGGGAAATACAATCTTCCTGAAGTAGGTCGACACAATGGTAGCCATAGCATATATCCAGGGCCTTCCCAGTAGGATGTTGTAATCGAGGTTTCCGTCGATCACTTCAACATCTATTTCTACTATTTTGCCCCCCAGTTCGACTTGCAAGTTACTTAAAATCCTGTATGGGGTGTATGTTCATCCATCAAATGCTTTTAATGTCGTCGAAGATCATGACAAGGGTGGAGATCCTAAAGTTTTCTAGCAACTCATCGACATAATACATGTAGATGCCCCCTCATCAATAATTGTTCGATGAACAGTTTTGTTGAGGGCTTTCACTTGAATAAGGAAAGCTAGTTGAGCTGGTAACTAAGGATCATATCCTTTGTGATTAAAGGCCATAAGATTGGAATCCGTTGGGTCAATCCCACCTATCGCTGATAATAAAGCCTACTTTTGGGAGGGGCAATTTTGCAGTACCTCAAGTGTCGACATAGCGGATGGCGATTGGGCTAGATCCTCCACTATATTATAATGTTGTGCTGCTCTGGCACGAGGATTAAATGTCGATTTGTGTACTACTCCCTTCGGCGGCTTTATCGTTAGCCCAGGAATGATAGGTGGCACAACTTCAGTTGAATTTGTTGTTGAACTACTAGGTTGATCATTAGCCTTGTTGTCCGACATTTGTGGATTCCCGTAATCTTTATTCCTTGTCGATATCAAAGCATCATTTTGCTGCTTCGAAACAGACACCATTAGCACTTGGGACGGGGAAGCATTGTCACTAGCAACCAAATTTGTTCCTAGATTTGGAAACGGCTCAGTCAATACCGCTGAGGTTTTTGAACTCTTAAAGAATTTTCTAAGCTCGGCTTTATGTGGACAATCTCTCGTCCAATGATCCTCATCACCAGGAGGTTTGCAGAAGATTTTTCAGGAGACGACTCCTCCTGTTTCTTCTTCTTCCCTTTCTTTTTCTTCTTGCCCCCTGGTTGCTTTGGTTCTTTGCCTTTGTCAGTCGACACGACATTTACCTCCGAGGTGAGAAGTTCCTCATTTGCATTCTAAATTGAGACCGTACGAGCCTTATTTGATGTAACCTTTATGGCTTTCGTGCTAGTCGTACCTATCACGCCATCGTCGGCATGAGAGTCCTTGTTTGATTTAGGATGGGGAGGAGCAGAGAATTCCAGTCTAGGAGCATCAGGGATTTTATTGTAGAGCATGCCAGACTGAGTATAGATCAAGTCTAGATATTGCGCACGAGCAATGACTTGCTCTTCAGTGACGACTCCTCCCTTTGCCACATCTTTCGTAATAGAAGGTAATAATGACTTAATAAACCATTCAGCTAGCAACTGATCAGGAACATATGTTTTTACCATTCTACAATGACGTCGCCACTCATGAATATGATCGGATATGTGAGTGGCCGTCGTTTGTTTGAAATTGGTAAGAAGCTCTGTTCCCATTTCGTACCTTATGGGTAGTTGAACATGGGTTAAAAAGGTTGTGGCTAGGGTGCTGAAGTTACCAAATGAAGCTCTAGGCAATTCGATATACCATTTTGCTGCCGGACCAGTTAACGTTCTTTGAAAAAGGTGAAGCCTGATCGAATCATCATTGAGAGTGTTGGACGAACACCACAGATGATAGGTCATCACATGATTCGACGGGTCTTCACCCAGATTTCCGTTAAATTTAGGAATATCTGACGGAATTTTATGTGGAATCACCGGCCACCAAGGGGCGTAAGCAATTGGATCGTTCATTAGCCGATTTAGATCCGGTAACTCTAAAGTCACCACGAAGGGAAACTGTTGATTCAGGTTCGGCGAAGCATACCTAGGATAAGATGGGATTGCCTGAGCAGTTGGTCTTTGCATACCAGCATAATGCATTTGATGCTGGTAACTTTGGTAAGGTTGATGGGCATAACCATTATGATATGATTGATGTTGACCGTTTTGAATATACGGCTGCCCATTACTTGCAAAGATTTGTTGCTTAGATCCTTAGTAAGCTTGTTGGAATTGCGGTTGTTGATATTATACTACCCATGGTTGTGAAGCCATGTGCTATTGTCCAATACCGACTGTTTGACCAAGATGACGGGTAATGGTACCCGTTTGAGCCTGGGTCATTCCAGTTAAGGAACCACTAGTCGATGATTGTGGTTGCGTTGCAGCGACAAGAGGTTGTTGTATTATGACCTGAGAAACTTGAGGTTGGGATACAACAGGGAACGCTTGTACTTGCGACATAGTCACAATAGCTGGCGTAGTAGGGATATTTGACATAGGTAGACTTTGTTGCATTGAGTATACAACTCTGGGTTGTTGAGGCAGTATTGGCACCCAACCGCTAGATGTAATTCTAGCATAACCTGAATTCTACTGTGAACTCTCGTATGTTTGTTCTCCTGGAGGAGACAATGAAAGGGTATATTGCCCCCCATATGACAGTAATCCAATGCTCAAAGGAATGATTTGCCTTTGAGGACCGGACTACCCAAATTGACACTGCGAAGGATCAATTTGCTGAGACTCAACATAAGAGATTCCAGATATTATTCCGGACGAATAAACGAGAATAGACCATACTGTCACAACAGCCCCTGGATGGATTCCATCTAGCGATTGAGAGCTAGTTGGGATAGATGGTACGCCGACGAACATTATCAGAGTAACAGCAGGAAGTTCTACTGCTGCTGTGTTAGATGACATTGTCCTAGATGTCGATGGTTGTTCAGACATATCTAGTCTATCCAAAATATTTCCTAGCGATTCTACAGGAACTTCCGTTGACGGGAGACCAATTTCTTACGAAGAAGGATATAGGGTGATCCCAACTCCAAGATGTGATGGAGTACTAGATGGAGGAATCTCTTCTATAGCAATCAATCCAGGTGGAAGTGGTAGACTGTCAGGTCCGTAAAATATTTCCGATGCCGAAGAAGGTATAGATTCTACAACGACAGATGCTTGGGGAATAACACCTTCCGAATCAGCTGTAGATGGAGCCGGTTCAGGAATAGAAGTGTTTACCACCACACTAGGATAAGTTCTAATGTCCTCTTGTGGCTGCGGAACTTCTTCTCTAGAGGCAGGAATACCAGAAATGTTTGGAGTAACTGGAGTCTCTGAGGATGTCGGAACACTTGTTCCAACCAAACCAGGGGACTTCGATCCGGTTAAACGAGTTGGCTTTGTCCGCAATAGTTTTGTTTCCAGAGACAAAGACAGTTGACTCGTAAGTCTCCGCGAACGACGGGGTTTTAATTAACTTTCCTCCACGATGCGGATTACTCGATCAACTAAAAATAAAGGGGAAAATGATTCCGAATTAAATGAATTTGAGACGCTTTGACACAACTTGCTTTTTCAATTTTTAAGAGTCGAGAAAACACAAAAGATGACTCTAGTCGCCTTCGATTTTTAATGAGCCTGAAGTGACAAGTACTCAGATGGACCTTTTCCTTTAAGGAGTCTAAAAAGGAATGAAAGAGACTACTCTAGAAATCTAGACAGAGGGATTACCCAACCAATCGCAAAACTGCAGAATACCTTTTACGGTACGGTAGTCAATCTTCCCGAATGTTGTGTTTAGTGCATTGCGATCGATAGGGCGGCAGACACGGCTTCCTACGGATAAAGGATATAGCCTATTGTGGTCTCCCAATATATACTCGACGGTACGTGGGAGCACAAGTCCGCACTGGCACTTGTCGTCTCAAAGAGGAGGAATCACCCAACCACCAATGAAAGCGATAGTTACCACGCTTTACGACACCGGAATACGTCTCTAGCATAGACTTCTAAATGTTGTGCGTTAGGCTCCAAAGCATTTTTATGTTCATTGAATTTATTTTACAGTTGATCTTTCTTAAGAAATTTGCCTTTCAAGTTCACCACGTGATGTAGATATATAATTCCTAAAATCCAATCTAAGATGATAAACAATCGTTTAATCTTCTTTTTGCAATGAAAATCCTAGCTACTAAAGAAAGAGAGATGATATTCTTTCAACATAGAGCAGAGAGAACACACTAGATGCACTGTCCTAAATCAAACCAACAAGCAGTCTAAATGCAAATGCACATGCATGCATTTTTTTTTCGCTTTCTTAATGTGTGAATGACATAAAGAATGCTGAGTACAAATCTGAATTATCTTTTCAAAGCGACAATGCTAACAAATTTCTCTTCAAAAACGAAAGGAAGATAATGACGACACTTTGCGATTTTGAATTGAGAACTGCTTTCGACACTTGAAAAACTATTAATTCAAATCAAATACAAGAGTAACAGTATAATCGACTATCAAGAACAATAGGATTCTCTTCTTTGATTGAAAATGACACTTGCGACACTTCCAATCCAAGAGACGACAGTTCGATTACGCTACTTCTTTGTAAAAGAGAACTGTAAATGGCACACAATACATAAAAACATTCACAATCCTTTGTACGATGGAGGCAGAATAATGGAAAGGAAGAGAGTTTCCTCAGTGGTATACTGATCACAGAGAGCAAAAACTCCTGAATTGTGCTGAAGAGAGTGAAGAAAAACCAAAACCTGGAGTCAAAATTAGCCTTTTCTGATCATCGCACCTATAACACAGGGAAACAGGGATGCATCCCACCTACTACACATGGGAGGTGCGATGCATCTAGATTTCCTTGAAGAGAGGGTGCGATGATACCAGGACGAGACTTTACTTGGTCTTTGGTCACAGTTTGCAGCTCAGTTTAGGGATTTAGGCCGAGCAAATGATAGTCAGTAAATAGAAATCACAGGGGCTGATCTAATGAGGTTATTAGAGCCACCACTAGGGCAATTAGGATGTTTGCAAATCGATTGTTCAGTTTATAAAGAAAATACGGAGATAGACTGAAGCAGTATTGATCTACTTTGCACTCGCATAGCAAATGCAGTTCGAAGGCTAGATGGCTTGACTTCAGGCTCTGTCTGTAGTTTATAAATCAAACAAATATAGACAAGAAAACAAGCTATTCGCTCCCCAGTGAAGTCGCCATTTTGTTATCGGCAAATCTAGTGTCCAATCAGAGCTGCTAGTCCCACTAAGATGGGTAGCTATCTTAGAAACAAACAAACTAAAGTTATTCTTGTTTTCCTTTATGAGAAGTAGATAGGAGAGAAGCAGAGTACCAACCTCAGTCTTGCGCTTGATTCCTTGCTTGGTTCCTCTCCCTTCTGACAGATCTTTGCCGCTTCCTTCCTCGCTTCAGAGAGCACCTATAGAGTCAAAGCAGCAGAACACTATCGAAGTACATAGATCTACAATCATAAACAATATAGGACCAGATATATATTGACCACACAAATGCATATAACATCAAACACACAAGAATGTGGAGGAAAACTCGAATAGCTTTATTGATATAAAGAATAGCAAAGAGGATTACAACCCATTGATCTGACCCAGCGTCATCCTCCCAGCATGAAAGCCCTTCTTCACCTCATGAAAAGCTTAGATCACCCAACACTATGATGTTCCACCAAGAAATGAACAACACTTCCTTACAAAATACAAGATTCCAGCCTCCAGATCTCTGTGATGAGGGATCCATATATAGATGTTTGTAGGGGGGTGAGTCAGCTGCTGGGTTTTTGATTAGTGTCCTCTCTCTGATAGTTCTTGGTGCCACTTGGAGATTCATGATCTCTTACTCATCCCTGGGCGAATTTAGAGAGGCAAGTGTCACAGGAGAAGTTTCTGGAAGATTCCATGATCATCCACCTTGCAAACTATCTCTGCCATTTGTCTCTTCTCGATCATCGCACCCTACAGAAGGGTTATCCAGTATGCATCGCACTTTTTACACTGAGCAGGTGAGATGCATCGCACCCCTAGCACTGAGCAGTCTGTATGGTCCAGCTTTGACCAGTTTTGAGCAGTTTTCCTCGGAGAACTTCTGGAAGATGATGTAATCAGCTAACCTTGCTTGTTTAGGGTGTGAAGCAACACTTTTAGGGACTTAGAAGCCCTCGGTTTATGGACATGTACGATTGGGGTTGCAGTGCGCAAAAATGTCTATAACAATAGGGGATAGGGAAGGAATAGGATCCTAGGGAAATGTTTCCAATGGTATAAGTGGTGAGGTCCCAAAGGGGACTATGGCCCTAACGTGAATATGATTAAGGTATAGATGTCATGGTAAACTTGATTCAATGAAACATTCAAAGTTGTTAGGTCCACAATGGTGGTTTCAGGAACATGGTTTTGGTGGCCCATGGTATTAGAGACCATCATTTACCTGTAGTGTCACATTTAAAAGGCCTTGGGATTATCCATTATAATGTGTTTTATTTAGGCAAAGGGCTCACTTGGATTTTGGACCAAGAATATAGATCTATCAGTCCAAGTTAGTTTTCCCATAAGGGTTTTCAAGGTAAAAAAAATGTTTATGTTTTTATCTTATGTTTGTTTATTTCTCTTGCATTATCTTTATTTTTTATAGTGGTATCAAAGCCAAGGGATCATGACCTAGAGAAGGAGATGGTGGTTGCAAATGATAGCATTGAGATCAAATTTGATATAGAATCCCTAAGAAATAAGCTAATGTGGAGTTGAGAATGGAGTGAAAAAATGACTAGCATATGCGGATTAATTGTGAGTTTCATGTGGATGAGAGAGTATACATGGATATTGTGACATAATCATCTTAAGAATAAATAGAGGTCTAGTAGGGTGAGATGCATCCATAGAAGCGAGATTTTGTGAGGATAACACTTGGTGTGAGAAGGTGTGCAAACTTGAGACAATGGTAGCATAAGTTCAGGACAACAATAAAAAATAAAAAAAATAAAAAAATAAATTACTTTGGATATGGAATTTGTTTAAATTACATGTATATGGATATATGGTCATAAGACTTGGTTAGGCATGTGTACCTCTATCGATAAATTCTTGGAGTTGACCAAGGTGGGAAGAGCGCATGCAAATTCCCCAGTCGAGTTTAAAGGGGCGATGTTAAAGTAAACTTGACTCAGTGAAAGAGGCAAAAGTTGCTAGTTCCACATTGGTGACTTTGGGAACATGGTTTTGGGAGCCCATGGTATTAGAGCCTATGGATTAAATGTAATGAATCCTTTAAATGGATTAGGTATTCTCCATTGTAATGTGTCAAAGTTTAATGGTTGAGCCAAGATGTTGGCCAATTTGGCTGCTTTTAATTCAAGGCATAGTTGCATTTAAGCCATATAATAATAATAGATCTATTAGTTGGTTTTTCTCAATTTGGGTTTTCCAAGATAATATTTGTGTATTTTATATGTTATTGTTGCTATAATTATTTTCTCTCGTATTGTCTTTATTTCTATGGAAGGAGGTGGGAAGTCCTAAGGGGGGGTATCATCCTAGAATGAAGGTGATTAGCGTAGAGGCAAGGTCATTTCTGGTGGGTCAACCTATTTTTTATTGCATAGATGCATATAAGCTTTCTTTGGCACATTATTGTAAACCTACCATGTGAATGCTTAGTGAAAAAACATGTATGTGTTCCTAAAATTTGCACACACTCTAAAACATGTATGTGGTCTATTAGCATATATGGTTGTTGATTTGGTTTTCTTGGCTTAGGTTTAGGGTGATAAAAGTGGTGGTTTTGGTTGCAAATACATTAAAATATCCATTTTTCTAAATACCTCTCAATAAATCTATCTTTTATGTTATTTTTGTATATGCTACACAAATCCATCAGCAGTAAAATTATAGAGAAATAAAAAGTGACTACGAAAATTCCAAATAAATAGTTTATTTAAGAAATGATATTGTTTAAACTATTTCTAATATATGTTGTATCGACTTATATTAGAATCCTAAAATGCATAAATCTGTTATTCCTATTATAACCTTGTATCTCCTTAACCATTTCTAAAACAAGTTAAACCTAAAGTCTACAATCTAAAAAAAACTGTTTAATAATATTAAAGTACTCATACCATGCGCTAACATGAGCCTTAAAATAATAATAATTTTGATAATTTTAAAATATACATAAAATGAACATTACAAATTTATAAAAAATAGCCTTACACTAGAATAATGTGTTCTCCACAATTTTACAATTTTTTTCCCGTGGAAAAAGTCGCACTTTCTTTATTGATAAAGAAACTGCATTTTGCAGATGCATTGCATATACAATATTCAAGCTTGGCCTGTCAACAACCAAAAACATTTCAACCTGTGTTCTGCCTCATGTGTGAGGCTTTTCATGGAAAAGTCTATGAAAATATTATGAAGCTCTTTGCAGAGAGCCCTTACTGTGCTGAAATATAAGGAAGATAAAAACAGTGAATAATTACATATGGTCATTCGGACTATGGTTCCAAAAGTGCAAAAAAAATAATCACAGTTGTAGATTGCTCATGTTCCATGCTCTATAAACGGCTTATGGTAGTACTGATAGGTGATGTTGTCTCTTTCCTCCACGATCAACCAAGAAGTGTCGTCCCTGTGCGCCACATCCTTGCATAAGATTCCAGCGGCTGTGTTGTGTTCCCTGTAGATGTGACGGCATGAGAAGACATCAAAATATGTTATGAGTTTGTGAGTTTCATCCAAAATATGTTTTAGAGAGTATGCATTGCAATGAGTTGTTTTGTTTATCCAGTTGCATATGATTTGTGAGTCTCCAAATCATTGTAAATGATGGTAGTTTTTGGATAATGCAAAAAGGATGAGATTTTTTGCCGCAATGAGCTCTGCAAATTTCTTTCTCCCCCTTCCCAATCCCATTTGTATTTTAAATACATGAGTTTCAGACAGATGAAGTATAGCCCCCCCTCCGCAACCAGCCTCGTGAGCTGATCCATCAAAGTATGCCCATGGATGAGCAGAGTTGATAACTTCCAGTGTTGTGTTCCTATGGGTTGACTGATTGTCCTCTTCGGGTATGGAGCTGTAGTCGGCTAGTAGCCTGGTAGTGATGGAGGGCCAGTTGGGGGGTCGTTGATGAAAAATGGCTTGGTTCCTGGCAATCCAGATGGCCCAACTAATAAGGAGCGGGATGTTTTTCTGTCTGACAGAGTTAGTTGAGCACCAGTTGTTCCATGCTTCAGAGGGATGAGAACCCTACCATTTCTTTGCGGAGGAGATCGAACTGAGGAAGCCATTCCATAGTTCTTGTGTGCAAGGACATTGGAGAAAGAGGTGGTCAGTATCCTCATTGTCACTTTTGCAGAGATGGCACCAGAATGGCCCTGAGAAAGATCTTTTCATCAAGTTGGCCCCAGTCGGGACTTTGTTGCGGAGGATGGACCACATGAGCAATTTAGTTCGAGGGGGCGCCTTCAACTTCCACATCTGCTTCCACCACTGTGCCAATTCCTGTGGTTTGTGCCTCTCCATCAGCACTTGGTAACCTATCTTGGGGGAGTAAGTACCATGCTTAGCATATGCCCAAATGAGCCTCTGTCAATGCATTTGTGTAATTACACCATTCCTGCTGCCAACATCCAGGGATATTCAGATCAGTGGCAGTTCTCCAAGCTTGCTGAAAGATGGTAGTATGTGCCTCATCAGTGATCTGATTAATGTACACAATTCCATTGGCCTGTAGATGTCCTCTCATAGCCCACCTAGCAATTTTACAAATTTGTTTAAGGAAAAACCATCATTAAGATACTCAACACTTGTACTCATGGAAACATATGCATTATATTTTACATGAAAAATAACATGCCATTATGCCTACATTTTTCCATTATTTAGGAGAATTGTTATTTATAGCATGTTTATTTTTAGAAGATGACATATTCATAGTATTGTCATTTTTAGTAGGTGTTGCCATGAAGGATGACAAATGACAACGACTAGGCAATAACATTGTAGTTACATGGCATATAGAGCACACTTGATTGGATATATTTTCCTCCTGGATAAGTATGCACTCCCCATAGAGACTCAAATTGTATTCTTGGAGTTCAATATTAGTATTGTAAACTTTATCTCCTTGAGACTTTAGTCCTGTTTTGGAAACTAGTTCTATTTTTTAAGTTTAAAGTGTTTTAAAATTTCCCTCATATTTATAATGTATAATACCACGGGTTTTCAAAACCCATTGGGTATGTGTTATATTTTTTGCACAGTTTTAGACACATGTTTTTTTGTTTTTCTAGTTTTTATGGTGATGGTGTTCCATCCTGTGGTTTTCTAATTCCAATTAAGGAATTAACATTGTAATCTAATCCTGCTCAATGGATTAGTGGTTTTAGAGGTTGGTTCTATATATTATTGTCAATAATACATTTGATTCATGACAAAATTAGAAATGTTATGTAGAAATTCCTATAGATTCACAAGCTCATGCAATTTACTAAAGCACAGGACAAGAATCTACTTCTACTTTCAACCTGCGAAAGCCAATAAATTGATGAAAACAATATGAACAAGAAGAAGATAAATTAATGGCACATAACACAAGATGTATCTGGGGAAATCCACTACTCAAAACCTGGCTATTTGTATTGCATATATAAAAAATATGAGTGAATATACAAAGCTTATTCTCACTAGAACAATTCCGCACAAGTATGCTCAACTCTCTCAGCTCACAAGCTATATCTTGGCCAACTCTTAGCCAATTTTGAAGCTCTCCAAGCCCCTAATCTCTTGCATAATTCCTAGGATGACTAGCTTGTATTTAAAGGGAATTCATGCTTCTAAAACTGCGCAATCCAAACATAGGTCCTTGTCTGATTGGATGCATGATATTTACAACTCAGTAAATCACACAACTAATCGTACATTGTCCATGCACTTTAGTCTCAACTAGGTCTTTCTCATAATCGACATGCATGAGTTCCTGATGAGGGAATCTTCAGTTAACTAGAGTGACACTTGTGTATGCACTAGTGCACCAACTGACTGTTAACTCTCCATTCGTTCCGCAAACAGTTTGGAACTAATTTAACTTAACATAACTCAGTAAATTAAGTGATATAATTACAACTCACAATTAAACTCATATTGGACCCCTAAAATTTAGGGAGAACATATGAATGACTACAGAAAGACTTCCAACTCGAAATTCCTAAGCTAATTAAGTTAATTAAACTTAATTAACTATTTACAAGTTGCTATGAGAATAGAATTTGATTTTAATTCTCATTTTAATTCAATGACAAATTAAACTGGAATTTCTTATTGCAATTTCTCAACATGTTACTCCAAATAATTTGTTGGTTTTGTACGTTTGGGTTTCTAGGGTAAATCTTTATGTAATATGTGCATTTGTCATCATTTAATTTTTTTATTATTAAGAATATATGTGTGCATTGCATTATCGCAAAAGGTTTAAAACTTACAAAATCCATGGTCTTGAAAAGTAATAAAATTTTCTGTAAAAATCACATCATCATAGTTTTTTCGATGCGTTTCAAACCATCTATAATTGTTATAATATAGATGTTAATATTGAAAATAATTAATCAAAAGGAAAATTTTAATGAAATGAATATCTAAAAATGAAAATAAAAATAATATTTGGGTCAAACCAAGATAATCGAAACACTAAAATAATAATAATAATAATTAAATTAAATAAATAAACCAATAATGAATAAAATAAAGTAATTAATCGTTTATTAATAGTCAAGATAAAAATACAAATAAATAATAAAAATTAAGAAATTATATATATATCTATATATATATATATATATCTATATATATATATATATATATATAGATATGAAATAAATAAAAACTTAAGAATCCAATAACTATTAATTTTTTAGCCATAGTCTATATTCAGATTGCTTGGCCTCCTTTCAATCTCTATAGATTCCCTAAACTTACGGTGATGGATATGATCTATCTTAGCAATGACTCAGGTGTCTTCAATGCAGATGTGGTATTTTTTATTTTCCGCATGTTCTGCTAATGCTAAGGAGCGAGTCCTCCCAATTTTGATGTTTGTCGCATGCTCTTGAATCCTCTAATTTATTGAGCGACCATTTTCACCAGCATATGGTGTCTCACATGAAAAATTGATTACATAAACACCTTTCATATTCTTAGGGTCCACCGAGTCTTTTACAACCATGGTCTCGTAAACCATCATTGATAGATTCCACTTTTATATTAATTAAATTCCCATTTTATAGGAATAAGGGTGCTTTTGAGGGGGGCTTATACCTTACCTTCTAGGATGGAAAGAACACCTCACTTCCCTTGTTATATGTTTACTTTAGTTCTCACTCTATTTCAATATACTTAACTATGTTTATGGCACTACTAAATTTTTGGCTAGCTAACTCCATTCTTGGGCTACTTAACTAAAACTACAAGGGAGTTTATTTTTGTTTAAATGTACATGCAATAAATAAGAAAACCTAGTTGCCACCGTTCCTCTCTCCAAGTGAGTGTTACAAATATGTACTCATGGCATTAAATGAAATACAAGAAATTTCATTGGTCTCTTAACTACTTAAATTGAATTGGTCTCTTTGCCTCTTTGATCTAAATAGTGGTCTCTTATTTTCTCTTCTTTCTCTTTTGTTTCAAGCTTTCAATTCTTAGTGTTGCTTATTTTTCATAGCTATTATTGCGATCAAAATATAATAGAATCATCCCTCCAAGTTAATGGATTTTTTGTTTTCCATGTTTAGATTGTCATTAATGTTTCATGAGAAACCGCCATTAGCTTACATGCACCCCATAGTTAAAATGGAAATTACTTTTGAAACATGCTTTGAAAAAAATATTTGAAAGTTGAAACAAATAGCCCTAATCCAAAAAATCATCAAATTTTACTTATGTGGATGATTAAAAGAAATTAATTAAATTGAAGCATGAGTGATACCTCCACTCAATGAGCTTTGCAAACCTACAATTTTTGCCTATGATCTCCTATCGGTGAATGATTTTTGTGTTGTGTAAAAGAGAGAACATGATTTCAAACAAATGGTTCAATGCTTAGCTTCAAAGAAAATTTTGTCTCTTTTATAACTTGTGAAGTACCAACTATCTCGCTAGTAAAGAGACATTAACTGCCCACTGTCAAAGTTGCGTGCCTTGAAATTGGATTATGATAGTTCATTGAATTCATAATCCCGAAAATCCTATAAGAGGTCTATTCTAGAGGTAAAAGAACTTACTTTTGTTGCAACCAAAATTTTAATGAGAAAATATTTTTAATAAGATTCCAAACCATGTTTTAAATGATGCTCTACCTAAATTGAAATTTTCTAGCTTATCTAAAATCTACATTATATAGACTTTTAGGATGCTAATTAAAATTAGAATTATTCATCTAAAATTAAGAAATTTTAATATGTGAAAATAGACCACTAAACTCTAGATCAAACCTAAATACCATCAAAGGTTTATGCAAAAATACAAAGAAAAAATTTCAAACTTCTTAAGAAAAGAGAACAATCCTTTGAAGTGAGCCTTGAATAAAAAATATTAATCATTACTCATGTATAATTAATAAAAAAATCATTAAATGAGTGTCATTATGGATGCCAATCCATCATGGGTCACTACTAGCTTCAACCAATAAGTCAAAATAGAAATTAGTGCTCAAACAAGAGGCTCATTCTTAAAAAATAGTTGACGACTAACAAAATGGTGAAGTGTAAAGAATCACCCAAGGAAGCATGGCACATCATCCCTCACAATGTTGAACTAGGTGGTTGTTGATGATGGCAAAAGTATGGAGATATAGTTGAAGATGATGATAATGTTAAATAACCATGAGAGAAACACTCCAATGTGGCTAGCTCCAAGTTCTATAAAACAAGGCTAGTCCGAAAAGTAAACCCTAGTAACATTCTAAGAAGAATATTTGCAAAAAGGGTCACTACTCAAAGTGAAAAATAAATATAACAAAAATAAAATCCATGACAAAAATTACAAACAAAGTGTGAAGATTAATATGTCTTTAACAACTTGATCCATATGCTAAGGAGGCAATCCGAATTAAAAATAGAAACAATACAACCCATGTGAAAAAATAAATAATGCTATGATTTATAAAATGCAACCACAAAAGGAAACTTGCTCCTCCTTCATAGGTTCTAATATAGAACTTGTTAAAGGCATGGTTGGAAGATAGGGAATTCCCCTCCAAGCACTTAGTAGAATATCTTTGGGAGGATTGGAAGAAGGGCAAGTTCAAATGGACATTTTGCCTCTTTTTTCTCTTTTTCATGGATGAATTTGATAGCTGGAATTACTCTTAAAAACTCATGGTGTAAACTTTGAAGAAGGGCACTCCTACTCCAATAAGAAGAGATAAGCTAAGTTTTTTCCCTCCTTACTTCTCATCGGAATCATCATTCATTTCATGGTTGTTGTTATCCAGTTCTGTTCTATTTGGCTATTTTTTCATTGTTGTGAGGTGCAAGCACTCCTATTCATTTTTTATATTGAAAATATAGTTCGTTAAAGCATACTATTAATAATCCCTCTTCATCACATTCAAACCCTCAAACAAAACAACTTACAAATAATTTTTGAAATTGAAAAAATGATTCATTAAAACATACCATTAATAATCCCTTTCATCACATTCAAACCCTCCATAAAATAACTTACAAATAGATTTTTTAAAGTAAAAAAAAAATTATAAAATTAAAATTAAAATTGTGATTTTAACTTTTATGTTTAAATAAATTTAAATTTCATAAAATAAACAATAACAAAAATTTAAATCCATCCATCATTATGGTCAATAAAATAAGATCTATATTCTATTTAATAATAATTAAAAAAATGAAATAACAGTGCAAAAATACCTCCATGAACTTATAAATGACAATAATGGATTACATTGAGGAAAACCAATCTATTAATCATTCATGAATAAAGCAATTCCCTTTTATTTATTTGAATAAAGTTGTAAACGTCTTTAGCTCACGACACCATAAATAATTGCATAAAGTAGTTTAAGACCTAATTCACAAATATAACTGTGAATTAACAACGGGCCATAAACAAAATTAAATATAAAATCTACATTCAATTTTGGTTACTTTACACCGCCATTTGCGACTTATGCGGTGCTTGCAAACTAAGATTGATACTGAGTACATTGCAATCTTAATAAATCTTTTTTAGAGAAAACTAAGATTGAGACTGATTACAGTGCAATTTTAATAATGATAATTAAATAATGATTTTTTAATGCAGAATAAACACTTAAAAAGAATCGAAAACTTGAATGCCCAAGAAATCATACCTCCGGCCATTGATGCTACTCACACTCCAATATCAAATGAAAGCAAGATTGCCTGTAACTTTCTCTTTCACGGTAGTTACCCCAATTTACTGCTGTACGGGATAATGGAAACGCCGAAATAAAGCTGCTCGGACCTCCAGCATCAATTGCCTTTGAAAAAGCTCCAACAACTCTGCTCAGCAGCAATGATAATCATCTCAATTAACTCCCACAAGGAGTTTGAGCAATGTCATCGAGCTTAAGAATGTATGCACATAATCCTAAAGATTATAACCACACCAAATACAATACAAAATAGGCATACAATGATGGGGGCAATATGCTGCAGGAGCAGTCAAGAACAGGCGACACAAAAGCTAGAAGCAATCATGTATGTGGGATAGCTAATGGCCCAGATAGTTGGGTACATAGCCACGCATTTAGTGAACAGGTCATTGTTGGGAAAGAGATATGGAGCAGACAAAGACAAAGGGAAGAATTATATAGAGGTAGGCAGATCGTTCCCAAATCTCGTTTGGCACTTCCAAGCTCTGCACACTCTAACTTGATGGTGTAAGGCTGAAGGGGATTGAGTTTGTGAGCTTGGGGACCAAACATAAGTATTTATAGCCAAGCTTCCATCAATCTTCTGTTGGCTATGTGTCAAGTGTTCCACAGATCATGGTAGAGAACTACAGAGGGAGTAATGGACCACTCCAAGAGCTCCCAACAAGAAATTAATTTAACTGCAGTTGATTTCCATAATTTAAGGAAATGACTGCAGTTGATTTCCATAATTTAAGGAAATGACTGCAGTTGGTTTCTAGAATATTGACGTCCATTGGGAGAGGGAGCTTAACATTCTCTCACTTGGTCCATACTTCCAATCTTAATGTCTCATCTTAAAACCCATTGATAATCTTTATTAAGTAATAGATACATGAATCATGGCAATAAGTCCTCTAATGACGAGTATTATCTTACATGTATTACTATGTATTTATTTCTATTAAAATTTATTTGGCAAAAATTTCTTAATGAATAAACCTTATGTTTATTCTTAGTCCTACATAGATGAATTCTCTCAAATCAAATTAAGGTGCACATAGATATGAGGAAAACATTACAATAATTGATAATTTCATTAAAATAACATTGTCCATACAATGAGAAACTACAAAATGGAACCAAGTCCCATATTCATTACATGATCCTTGAATTTAAACGGTGGCATGCCCTTAGTCAAAGGATCAGCGATCATCAACTCAATGTTGACGTGCTCAACAACCACTTTCTTTTCTTTAACATTTTCCCTTATAGCTAAATACTTAATGTCGATGTGTTTATTTCGACTCCCACTTTTGTTGTTTTTAGCCATAAAAATAGCAGCTGAATTGTCGCAATACATTCTCAATGGCTTAGAGATAGAATCCATAATTCTAAGCCAGTAAATGAAACTCTTAAGCCATACACCATGTAAAGTAGCCTCAAAATAGGAGACGAACTCGACTTCCATAGTGGAAGTGGCAATCAAGGTCTGCTTGGCACTCCTCCATGACACAGCGCCACCGTCCATCATAAAAATGTATCTTGATGTTGATTTGCGTGAATCAACACATCCAGCAAAGTCAGAATCTAAGTAGCCAATTACTTCCAAATTTTCCGTCCGTCTATACATAAGCATGTAGTTTTTGGTTCCTTGAAGGTACCTCATTACTTTCTTTGCATCTCTCCAGTGGTCTAAACCTGGATCACTCTGATATCATCCCAACATTCCCACAACAAATGCAATGTCAGGTCTTGTGCAGACCTGAGCATACATTAGGCTTCTGACAACAGAAGCATATGGAATTTTCTTCATTTGTTCCCTTTCAAAGTCGTTCTTCGGGCATTGGTTCAAATTGAACCTATCACCCTTCACAATGGGAGCGACACTTGGTGAACAATCCTTCATCAGAAATCTCTCTAAAATTTTATTAATATAAGTTTCCTAAGACAGACCCAAGATGCCTCAAAATCTGTCTCTATGGATCTTAATGACAATGACATAAGATGCCTCACCCATATCCTTCATATCAAAATTTTTAGAGAGGAATTGTTTAACCTCATGCAGTAAACCCTTATCATTGGTTGCTAGCAAAATGTCATCCACATATAAAACAAGAAAACAAATTTTACTTCCACTAACTTTTAGGTATATACATTGATCCATAATGTTTTCTACAAAACCGAAAGAAGAAATTACATTATGGACTTTCAAATACCATTGGCGGGATGCTTGTTTTAATCCGTATAAGGATTTCTTGTGCTTGCAAACCAATTGCTCACAATCACTAGAGGGGAATCCTTCAGGTTGTTTCATGTAAACCTCCTCCTCTAGATCTCCATTTAGAAATGTCGTTTTCACATCCATTTGTTGCAACCCCAAGTCAAAATGGGCTACTAATGCCATAATAACATGCAAGGAATCTTTCTTAGATATAGGAAAGAGTCTCCGTGTAATCAATTCCTTCTTTCTGAGTGAATCCCTTAGCAACGAGTCTTGCCTTGTATCTCTCAATGTTTCCCAATGAGTCTTTCTTTGTCTTAAAGACCCATTTACATACAATGGCTTTTGCACCATTAGGCAACTCAACTGTTAGAATATTATATATTACGGAGCAATGGAACACATAAAATATTGCAGAAATATAAACACAGAAAACGCACAAAACAAGAGAGACACAGATATACGTGGTTCACCCAGTTTGGGCTACGTCCACCCCGAACAGCCAGTCCTTCCTTTCTATTATCCAGCAAAATGAAGAGACACAACCTACAGCAAATCCGCTGTAATATCCTCTGTTTTCTCTCACAGTCTCACCTCTCTGTTTCTAGCTCACCAAATACACATCTATCACACAGCCTCAAATACAATACCCTCATACAAAGAGAGGGGTTGCCTTTTAGGTCAAAAAACCCTAAACTAAACATAAGTTCTACCGTCAGATCATCCGCCTAATGAACGGCCCAGATTGACTAGAAATTACTATACTTTTATAAGGCAATTTTACAGTTGTTTTTAGCTTCGGGGGCGCTGCCCCCGAAACCCCCTGCCAGGGGGGGGCTCCCAAAGGTCGCAGCTGCGCCCCACTGGACCCCCCCTACAGCAAATATTTTACGGGCGGCGTTGCCGCCCCCATTTCGAACTGGGGTCCTATGTGGCGATACCTTTGAATATAGAAGATAATCAGGCTCCACACCCAACAATCTCCCACTTGGAGACTGATTGTAGCAACTCCACCGCTGCTCCATTTGCTGGACAATGACTCCTCTTTGGACCTGGTTGTTTCTCATATTCATCATCATTCTTGAAGACCAACTGAAACCGAGCATATTCTCAGTTTCTCCCTGGTTACAACTTTTGTTAGCATATCTGCAGGGTTCTGGCTAGTGTGTATCTTTTCCAGCTTCAACTCTCCATCTTCCAACACTGATCGTATGAAATGGTACTTGAGCTGTATGTGTTTAGTCCTGTAATGAAATGTTGAGTTCTTTGCAAGATGAATGGCACTTTGGCTATCACTGTATAACGTGCCCATATCATGCTCCTTACCCAATTCACCCATAAACCTTTGTAACTAGATCATTTCTTTACTAGCCTCTATAGCAGCAACATACTCTGCTTCTGTTGTTGAAAGTGCAACAACACTTTGGATTTTTGAAACCCAACTGACAGTTGTTCCTCCAACAGTAAATACATATCCTGTAGTGCTCCTCCTGTTATCTCTGTCACCTGCCATATCTGCATCAACATATCCTTGTAGGGAGATGTTTGAACCACCAAAGCATAATGCTTGATTTGTGGTACCTTTCAAATATCTGAGAATCCATTTCACTGCCATCCAATGTTCCTTTCCTGGATTGTTCATGTACCTGCTTACAACTCCCACTGCATGTGCAATATCAGGCCTTGTGCAGACCATTGCATACATTAAGCTTCCAACTGCTGATAAATATGGAACTTGAGACATATAATCCATGTCTTCTTGGGTCTTTGGGCACATTTCCTTGCTAAGTTTGAAATGGCTAGCAAAAGGTGTACTAACTGGTTTTGCATTGTGCATGTTAAATCTTTTCAACACCTTTTGTATGTACTCATTCTGAGACAATGTTAATTTACGATTTTTCCTGTCTCTAGTTATTCTCATACCAAGGATTTGTTTTGCAGCTCCCAAATCCTTCATTGCAAATGAATTTGCCAATTTTCTTTTGAGCACATTTATTTCCTGCATGTTAGATCCTGCAACAAGCATGTCATCTACATACAATAACAATATAATATAGTTGCCATCATTTTGCTTTTTCAAATAAACACAATGATCAGAGTGACATCTAGTATAACCTTTTTCAGACATAAACTTGTCAAATTTTAGATACCACTGCCTTGGAGCCTGTTTTAAGCCATACAAGCTCTTCTTCAACCTGCACACTAGTTTCTCCTTCCCTTTCACCTCATATCCTTGTGGCTGCTGCATATATATCTCTTCCTCCAAATCCCCATGGAGAAAGGCTGTCTTTACATCTAACTGCTCAAGATGCAAATCTTCAGCTACTACAAGACTTAAAATAGTTCTGATTGAAGTCATTTTAACAACAGGAGAAAATATTTCATCAAAGTCAATACCTTTCTTCTGTGCAAACCCCTTCACCACAAGTCTAGCTTTATACCTCTGTTTTCCTCCATCTTCTTCCTTCAGCCTGTAAACCCATTTATTCTTCAATGTAGTTTTTCCTACAGGCAACCTGACTAAATCCCAAGTCTGGTTATGCATTAAGGAGTCCATCTCTTCTTCCATGGCTACGTCCCACTTCTTCCTGCTTTCAACCTGCATTGCTTCTTCATAACATTCGGGTTCACCGGAATCAGTCAACAATAAATAATATAATGAAGGAGAGTATCGTTCAGGGGGTCTACTTATCCTGGTAGATATTCTAACACCACTTTCAGGTGTTTGGGGTGCCTGTTGCTGTTGTGGTGGTTGCTGTTGTTGATTATTATTATTTTCAGGCACCTTTGCCTTTTCAGTGATGTCATCAAGAACTGCGTATTCCTTGTTTTCGTTTTCTTTCTTCTTTTCCTGCAACTGATTCTTATACAAGACCTTTTCATTGAATATTACATCTTTGCTCCTAATGATTTTGTGATTTTCATAATCATATAAGTGATAACCAAAATCATTAATACCATATCCAATAAAGGTACATTTCTTTGATTTTGCCTCAAGCTTTGTTCTATTTTCTTTATCAATATGGACAAAGGCCTCACAACCAAAAGGCTTTAAAAAAGAGTAGTTTACCTTTTTACCTGTCCATGCTTCCTCCGGAACACCACCATCCAAGGAACTTGAAGGCCCTCTGTTTATTAGATAAACAGAAGTATCTACAGCATCTGCCCAAAACTGTAAAGGCAATCCTGCATGCAATCTCATGCACCTTGCACGCTCCATGATTGTTCTGTTCATCCTTTCTGACACACCATTTTCTTGTGGTGTTCTTGGAACTGTCTTCTCTTTGCGAATTCCATGTTCTGAACAGTACCTATCAAACTCTTTGCTGCAATATTCACCTCCATTGTCTGATCTAAGACATTTCAATTTCTTTCCTGTCTCAATCTCAACCAAAGCTTTCCATTTCTTGAAAGTATCAAATACATCAGATTTATTCTTAATACAATAAATCCAAGTTTTTCTAGTTGCATCATCAATAAAGGTAACATAATAACGAGAGCCACTGAGAGATGATACCTGAGCAGGTCCCCATACGTCTGTATGCACAAGCTCTAATTTTTCATTCTTCTTTTCTTTACCAACTCTGAGAAATCTGACTCTCTTCTGTTTTCCATAAATGCAGTTCTCACAGAAGTCCAAATCAACATTCTTCAAACCCGGCAACAAATTCCTTGAGTGAAGAATCTTCATCCCCTTTTCACTCATGTGTCCGAGCCTATGATGCCATAATGCTGCATCTGCTACTTTGGAAGTTAAAGCATTAACGGAGTTAGAAATACCATTGCATAAATACAATGTACCAACCTTTTCACCTTTTGCTATTACCAGGGCTCCTTTGGTGACCTTCCAAGCTTTATCTGTGAAAGTTGTCACACAACCTTCACCGCCTAACTGCCCTGTTGAAATCAGATTTTTCTTTAGATCTGGAACATGCCTTACCTCCTTTAATAGCCATTGGTTTCCATTCTGCTGTTTTACAAGAACCTTACCCATTCCAACGATTTTGCAGGGTTTATCATCACCCAGACGAACTTGTCCAAAATCTCCTTGAACATAGTCATGAAAGTATTTCTTATCAGGTGTGGCATGGAATGAAGCCCCTGAATCTACCACCTAGGAATCAGTAATATTTTCGAAAGAAAGAATCAAAGCATCTTGTAACACCTCAACTGTCACATTTGCTTCATGATTGTTTTCTTGCTGTGCATCTCCTTCTTTTCCCTTCCGAGATCTACAGTCTTTCTTTAGGTGTCCTTTCTTTCCACATTTCCAGCACACTATCCCCGATCTGGACTTAGATCTGCCTTTCCTTGATTTACTGCGATATCCTGAGCTATTTCCTCTTTCCATTTTTCTTCCTCTAGACTCTGCACTCCAAGCATTTCCCGATGTCTCACCGGAGCTTTTCCGTCGCATTTCCTCGCTAAGGATAGCACCGACAACATCATCAAACTTTAAAGTACTAGATCCAGAAACGGAGTTACTAATGGCCATTACCAAACCATTCCAACTTTCTGGTAATGAGCACAAGAATAACAGAGCTCTAACTTCATCATCAAAGTTTACCCCTACAGAACTTAACTCACTTGTAACTGTATTAAAATCATTTAAATGGTTTGCAACAGATCCACCTTCCGACATATTCATATTAAATAACCGTTTCATAAGAAATACCTTGTTTGAGGCCGAGGGTTTTTCATATAGTTTCGACAACGTCTGCATCAAACCCTCTGTCGTGGTTTCCTTCGAAATGTTGAAGGCGACTGATGCAGCAAGGCACAACCGTATTGTTCCGAGTGCCTTTCTATCGAGAAGGTTCCATTCTTCATCTTTCATACTCGTCGGCATCTTTGTTTTTCTGCCCAATGGTAGGTATAGATCTTTCTGATACAGATAATCTTCCATCTGCATCTTCCACAGCGAGAAGTTTTGGCCGTTAAATTTCTCGACCCTAAACTTACCATCTTCCGCCATTGCTCCTACTCGAACCAGGAACCCTTCTTTCCTGCGAGTTTATCAGCCAAATAGACCTTCGGCTCTGATACTAGTTGTTAGAATATTATATATTATGGAGCAATGGAACACATAAAATATTGCAGAAATATAAACACAGAAAACGCACAAAACAAGAGAGACACAGATATATGTGGTTCACCCAGTTTGGGCTATGTCCACCCCGAACAGCCAGTAAATCCAGAGTATTAAGTAACCCCTTCATTTACCAATATTTTAATTCTTTCTATGGAGATATGACCTATTCTCTGGTGCCATAATTTAGAGGAATCTTCATTAATAACACATCTTTTAGTGGCAGTGTGAAGATGGATTGAATCATAAGGGCCATTTTTTTGTAAATCAATGCAGTAAAGACAGTTAGACAAAATACCATTCCCAACACAATCAGATTTATAAAATAAACTGAAGGATGTTTCTGAAAAGTTAAAGGAATATCCAAAAGGTACAAGCCTTGAAACTGAAATCAAGTTTGAGCAATGTTGGTGAGACGCACTACTGATATGTGGATGCGACCGAGGTTCTAGGGTTCAACAAAGAGAGCGACAAAGGGTAACAGGTAACCATGGAGGCACAGGGAGGAGGGAGCTCCACTCCCTCCTACAGTAATGTGGTTTCAAACAGAGGAAGAGCAGGGAATAAGAACAAGCCTCCACAATCCTTGGAGGTCAAGACAAAAAACACTGAAACTCAGAAGGCAGAAGGCAGCAAAACCCATGCAAAACAAGGGACCCATGAGGAAGACTGACAGGAGGAGAAAGCGGAAGACAGAGGTCAGGGAACAGAGAATAGAACCAAGATGGGGCCCTGTAAACCCAAGACCATAACTAAACCGCGGGTTATATTGAATGATCTAGCTCTGCAAGAGCACAGGGATCACATGGCAAACTATGCCATTATATGCAAGTTTATGGGAATCTGGCCATCAGAGAAAGCGTTGTACACTTGGATAAAATACAACTGGAAACCAAAGGGGGAGTTAAATATACATCTTGGATCCAAAGTTTTTTTACAGTGGTGTTCACGAACATGGAGGATAGAGACAAGATTTTTGAAGGAGGACCATACTTCTTTGCAGTTGCTGGTCTCTATATGCGGCCTTGGACAATGAACTTTGTGCTAGAACGAGAAACCTTCACTTCGGTACTGGTATGGATTAGACTCTACTCCTTAGCTTTAGATTACTGGATGCCAGAGTCTCTGAAAGCTATAGGCAATAAATTAGGTCATTTCGTAAAGATTTCAAAGCCAACTCTACGAAGAAAATATACCTCCTATGCCCATATATGCATGGAGATGGACCTATCAGGAGCCCTTCGAGATGAGGTCATTCTAGAATTCAATGATGATGAATGGGTTCAAATAGTTAACTATGAGCATATCACATTCAGATGTCACAAATGTCATGAGCGTGGGCACCTATCTAGAGATTTTCCTCTTAATAAAAGGGAGGAATACCTAAACACTAGCAAAGGGAAAGATCAGACAGGTTTCACCAAAGTAGTAGGAAAGGAAAAGGGAGGGGGAAAGAAAACACAAAAGAACCCTATTGAGAATGATAACAAAACAAGAAGTTGCAACAGTTTTGAGATCTTAGGAGAAAAAGAAGTAGATGGAGGTGACCAAAAGAGTACAGAGAATCAGGCAGCAAGGGGGAAAGGGAAAGAGACCAGCATGGAGTTCACATAGGAACAAAATGAACACACGATGGACCCTTTGAGTACCATGGAAATAGAAAACGACCATGAAATGACTCAAAATGAAAGTGGCACAGAGGACCAAGACTTACAGGAGATCCTGGAAACGGAGAACCTAGAGCTAGAAAAGTTTCTCGAACAAGGAGGAAACCTAGGAATAAACTCCATACCTCAGGAGGATGTTGACAAGGTACAACAGATATTCCTTAACAAGTCACATCAAACAGCTGCAGGAGTCAAAAGAGGACATGATAACCAGGAAAATAAAGGGACTTCCTCAATAGGATTAATAACAGGAAAATTAATAAAAAACCCAGGCAAGAAGAGGGGAAGGAAAAGACAGAAAGAACTACTGCTGGAGTGTGGCAAACTCATGATTGACTCAGGAAGGATGAAAGACCTTTCCAGTTACTCCTTTAAAACCCCACCTCAATGAAAATCACAACCTGGAACATTAGAGGACTAGGGAGTAGAAGAAAATAGAGGAATCTAGGTAATAGGATCAGAGAGGAAAAATCTGACATAGTGTTCATTCAGGAAACAAAATGCTCAGTGGAGAAGATCAGAGAAAAACATAGAAAATGGTTAAATAGATATGAATACCTTGATGTTAAGGCAAATAAATCTGTTGGTGGAATTCTCACTTTATGGGATCCACAGAAATTTGGTGTGATTAATGCGGAGGCTTCCAGGCACCACCTTTCTTTGATTATTCAAATGGTAGGTGACAGGCAATGTTACAGGATCACCAATGTCTATGGTCCTCAGCCAATGGAGGACAAACTTCGACTCCACACAACACTAGAGGATATGAAGAAGAGATACCCAGCTCTACCCTGGATTCTAGGAGGTGATTTTAACATGATAAAATCACTCACAGAGAAGAAAGGAGGAACTAGAACACTTGGTAGGGATTCAGTTGCCTTCCAGAACTTCCTCACCAATATGAAATTGGTAGATATGGAAACCAGCAATGGAATCTTCACTTGGAATAACAAAAGGGGGGGCTCTACCCAAGTAGCCTCAAAATTAGACAGATTTATTATCTCAGAGGAACTTCTTCTCATGGGAAGTAGCTTGACTGCGCTCATACTACCTTTTGGAGGTTCAGATCACTAGCCCATTCAATTGGAAGCTTCTCTATTTGGTAAACTGAGGAACAACCCCTTCAGGTTTGAAAACGCTTGGCTCACACATTCAGATTTCCTCACAAACATTGAAAAATGGTGGAAGGAAGAGCTACACCTTCAAGGTACAAAGATGTTCCTTCTACACTGCAGGCTCAAACACATTAAAGATAGACTCAAAGAGTGGAATAAAAAGGAATTTGGCAATATCTTCAAAGCTAAAGGAGAAGTGGAAAAGAAACTAAAGGAAATAAACCAAATTCTTATCACAGAAGGCTATACAGATGAAAGGAAAGAGATGGCAAAGTCACTTCAGCATGAATGGGAAAATATATGTCTACAAGAGGAAATATTCTAGAGACAGAAATCCAAAGTACAATGGATTAAGGAAGGGGAGAGAAACACCAAATTCTTTCATAGATCCACCATAGCTCACAGAAACAATAACAGAATTGTGAAACTTACAGATCAGCATGGAATAGAAAGAAACACTCATGAAGAGATGGAAGAGGTCCTAGTCCAACATTTTCAGAGAATTGTTGAGGAAACCACAGTAGATAGATATCAGTTTACAAAAATATTTACTCAGTACATTCCTAAATTGGTATCTAGAGAAGACAATTACAATCTCAACAGACCAGTAACAGAGGAAGAGATTGAGGAAGTCATTACAGAGATGCACAACGGGAAAGCACCAGGCCCGGATGGCTTCAATGTGGACTTTTTCAAAACATGTTGGAGGATAGTAAAATAGGATATTCTGGAGGTAGTGGAAGACTCTCGAAGATTTAAAACAGTCTTGAAGGTGCTCAATGAATCTTTCATAGCCTTAATCCCCAAACAGGAAAAGGCCACCTCTCCAGACAGATTTATACCTATAGCATTATGCAATGTGGTGTACAAAATAATATCCAAAGTAATTGCCAACTATCTCAAACCACTCCTCCCTACCCTAGTGTCAAAGGAGCAAACAGGCTATGTGGAAGGAAGACAAATTCTTAATAACATAATTCAAGCACATGAAGTGGTTCATTCACTCAGTACCAATAAATAGGTAGGGATGATAATTCAGCTGGACATAGAAAAGGCCTATGATAAACTTAGCTGGTCGTACATAAGCCTATGGTTTTGATTACAATTGGATTAAGTGGGTCGTGGTGCTAGTTACCACTGCCAGTTGTTCAATTCTTCTCAATGGCTCTCACTCCAAAGCATTCAAGTCTACTAGAGGTCTCAGACAAGGTGATCCTCTTTCTCCTTTCCTTTTCATTCTAATGATGGAAAGGTTAGGGAGAGCAATTAGAGCTGCTAAGGAGGAAGGGAGAATTCAAGGTCTGAGACTCACTCAAGGTGGGGAATCGGTGACACATCAGCAATTTGTGGATGATACTATGCTTCAAGGCACACCCACAGTCAAGGAAGCCAAATCATTTAAGCAGATTCCAAGTGAGTTTGCTATGGCAGCGGGCACAAAGGTTAGTCTTACTAAATCAAAGATTTTCTTTTTCAACACAAATATTTTGATTCAAAGAAATCTTTCTAGAATTTTGGGCTTTCAAAGAGAGTCATTGCCCTTGAAGTACCTAGGAGTTCCCCTCACTAACAAACCATTACACAAGGAAATCTAGGAGCTTGTTCTAAATAAGCTAAAAGATAAGATTAGCAAATGGAAAAATAGAGCCCTAAATCTAGCAGGGAGGTTGATTCTAACTAAGGCTATCCTCCAAACCATCCCTATCTATATGCTATCAGCCATTCTGGCACCAACTGGTGTAATTACTAAAATAAGAAACACTCAGAGAGAATTTCTCTGGGGGAAAGGTGAAGAAAAGAAGAAATGGGCCCTAGTGGCATGGGACAGGGTATGCAAACCAAAATCCCATGGTGGCTTGGGTCTTCATGACCCAGGAATTCTTAACAGAGTTCTAGGAGCCAAAGTCTGGTGGAGATGGCTAAAATAAATACAAGCCCCATGGGAAAAACTATGGAAGCGAAAGTATGGAAGTGATTGGCAGGAGAAGAACCTCATAAGAATGACAGGACAAGTAAAAGGTTCACCAATTTGGAATAGGGCATGGGAGAACAGAGCCCTAATCCAAAAACATAGTTTCTGGGAGATTAGAAAGGGAAATCTGGCCTGGTTCTAGGAGGATAATTGATAGTAGGAGGACAATCTACACAGTGAAGAATTAGCAGACATTCACACAGATACCATCAACAAAGGATTAAGGAGGGTAAGTGACTGTTGAGATCAATCAAAGAACAATGGGAAATGGCGAATATAGAAACTTCCAGATTACAGTGAAATGGGCAAGATGAATACTCAAGCTATTGCCCTTAATGGTCTTTTGGAAAAGAGGCAAATATTAACCGCACCCTTGGACGATCAATTAAGATGGGGAAAGAACAAGGCAGGTATCTTCACCCTTAAGGAGGCCAAAAGGATAGACACAGGGCTTACCTTTCCAAACACTGATAAGACATGGAAAGAACTCTGGGATAATCCTCATTGGATGAAAGTTAAACTGTTCAAGTGGTTGGTTCAATAGGGCAAGATTCTGACATGGGACAACCTAAGAAAAAGAGGCTTTGTTGGCCCCTCAAGATGTGACCCATGTAGACAATAGGAAGAAACCACTAATCATCTCTTGAATATATGCTCATTCACTACAACACTGTGGAATTGGGTTGGAGATATCTTCAAGTAGACAAACAGACATGTAAATGACATCATTGCTACACTGAAAAAGTAGCGAAAAGTTTTTTTGGATGATGAGATAATAAACTCTGCCTAGGCGTTGACCCTAGGGTTCTTAATCTAGAATGTTTGGAAGGAGCGCAATAATAGGATTTTCAAGGATAAGGCGAGCCCAGTGAGCAGCATCCTAAAGCTAATCCTTAAGCAACTCAAAGAGACTGTTCACATCCTGGGAGGTGTCACTATAGGAAAACTCATAGGACAAAGAGAGGCCAAAATCCTGGAGAAGTTAGAGCTTAAGGTTCATCTCCCACGGTGTTCTATGCAGATCAAAAAGAATACCTCAGCAGAAGAGACTTTTTGACAACCCCTTGCACAAGATTTTTTAAAATTTAACATAGATGGAGCCTCAAAAGGAAATCCGGGAAAAGCAGGTTATGGAGGGGTCATGAGGGATGAGGAAGGAAACATACAGGTCATCTTCCACAGTTATCTAGGAAAAGCAACCAACAATATGGCTGAGCTCATAGCGATGGAATTATGCTTGGAAATACTTCTCAAGTACAACATACATAATGTCATCATTGAGGCTGACTCGGAATTAGTCATTAATTCGGTGAAGAGGATAAATGTTGGCGCAGCACCAGAGAAAATCTCAAGACACTGGTGGCTTCTGCAAGTCTACCAAAGAATCCAATCACACCTAAGAGTTCTAAGAACTCTTAGGTTGGTGCATGTCCACAGGGAAGCCAACAAAGTAGCGGATTGGCTGGCTAATGAGGGGGTTCGAAACAAGCATATCGACTTGTGTTGCTAGTGGGAGGAGGTAACGAATGACAGGATGAAGGAGGAATGCTCATCTCAGGCCCTCATCGACAAACAGTAGTATTAGAACAAATCAAGAGATAGAATTTCAATTCATGTCAATGAAGAATAAGATTACATCAGACAGTTTATCAGAGGATATGCACTGTCAGTTCTTCTAGAAGCAGGAATAAAGGCAGAAATTGAGACAGGAGATATCACCTCAAAGGGAGAAGCGATGAGAGAATGTGCATTAAACAAACACCACAAAGCACCAACACCAATCCTAAGGCATTCCATGCAGGAGTCCACCCTTCCTGATATGTCTTCCTCGTGCAATGTGTTGGAGGTCAAAGGAAAAGAAAACCGGGGGCAAAAACTGCTCGAGATATACCACCTGCATCGGGCACCGCCTGACCCAAGAGTGGTTTTCTCGAAGGACAAGCGATGCCATTTAGCAAGCAACGTGTGGTGGTGGATGAAAAGTGATTACCACCTTCATCACTAGTTAATCCGCGAGTAGATGTACAGTCCGATTTTGATTGTGGCCATTAGATCCGGAGGGAGAAGATCAACGACCACCTTTTGGCTTTGCAAGTTGGTGGGCCCAAAAGGATAAAACTAATAATGGTTTACCACCTTCATCGGGCACCATCCAAACCAAAGACGGTTTTTCTAAAAAGCTAGCGATTCCACTCAGGAAGCAACACGTGGTGGAGGACGGGAAAAGCAAACTGCCTTCATCGCGCGGTATTCAGTGGGCTTTTAAGCCACACGATATGGACACCAGCCATTGGATCAGAAGGGAAAGATCAACGGTCAGCGTTGATCGAGCAGCTTAAGGGTTTTTCTGCGGGCTTCACCTCCGTGCGTGTTGATTTTTGACCGCTGGATAGGAAGGAGACAGATCAACGGTGGGTTTTGGGGAGCAGACTTTGGATCCACTTGCCCGCTTTTGGTTCCAGGGCAGTCTAGGTATTGTTTCTGTTTGACTAATGGAGGGTTTTATGGGTACTTTGGGTAATTTCCCTCTCCCTTTGTGAGAGTTTTCACCTCTGTGCATCTGTTGTAACCTGTGTAAATAATTTTTTACCTAAGTTAATAGAAGGACCGTCTCTTGCTTTAGCAAAAAAAATTAACTGAAATCAAGTTTCTAGAAAAACTTGGAACATAAAAGGTCTTTTCTAATTCTAAAACAAAGCCACTACTTAAAGTTAAATAGCATGTTCCTATAGCTTCCACATGCGAGCCCATCTTGTTTCCTGATAAGATTCTTTGCTCACTTCCCACTGGCTTCCTCAGGTTTTGGAAACCCTGTATGGAATTCAAAATGTGAATTGTTCATCCAAAATCAATCCACTAGGTGTTAATATTGACATTAACCACATTAGATTCATAACAAACAAATGATATTGGATTACCTTTGTCCGCAAGCCATTTTTGAAATTTGGCGTATTTATTCTTCATGTGTCCCTTCTTTTTATAGAAGAAACACTTGGAATCCTTCTTGATATCAGCTTGGGGAGGTACTTACCTTTCCCTTTCTTATTGGCTTGAGATTTTCTCTTTCCTCGCGTTGCCAGCATTGCACTTTCTCCCAATTCCATCACCAGTCTCTCTTCCTCTTGAACACACATGATCATGAGTTCATTAATTGACCATTTATCCTTATGTGTGTTGTATGAGATTTTGAAAGGTCTGTATTGGTACGAAAGGGTGTTCAGAATGTATTTTACCAGGAAGGACTCCGATATTCAAACCTCAAGTTTCTTCAATTGAGCCACAGTGTCCCTCATTTGCATGATGTGCTCGCGCACACCTTTCACACTAGTGAGCCTTAGGGATGAGAACTTCATGATTAGGGTGCTTGCTAGTGCCTTGTCTGAAGTGACGAATTGATCATCAATGGCTTTCAGCAAGTCTCAGACTTTTTCATGCCGATCAACAGAACCACGAATACCAGCTGAAATTTTAGTCTTAATGAACATCATGCTTAGGTGATTAGATCGCTCCCATTCTTCATAAAGCGTGATGTCCGCTGCAGTGCTAGTATTAGTGAGTATCAGTGGTTCATCTTTCCTAATAGCATAGTCTATGTCCATCCACCCTAAATGAAGGAGAATTCTCTCCTTCCAGACCTTATAGTTATCTCTCTTAAGTTCAAGGATATCACAACGAATTTCAGAGAAATTTGCAAGTTGTACAACTGCATAAAATTAAAGATCACATGCTTATGTTAAATTTGAGGCCTAAATAAAATTTCATGCTTTACCAATGTAAATCATGCTTAAAATTGAATCTAATGACATAAAAATTGTCTATGGACTAAATTTTCAATTCAAGAAGATTCAATTATTCTTTATGATAGAGTTTATCAAATTATTCACTTAATTCATAATTCTAAAGGGTATATTATGATTATAATTCGATATAAATTCTATCTTAGATTTGAACTTTATGATAAAACTATTAATTCATAATTCCTGTGGGTAAGTTATGAATATTTTATCCTAATTAATTATATAAATATAATAAAAATTCCTATGGGATAAAATTTATTATATTTAGTATAATTAATTACAATTAATGTCTAAATATTCTTTATGTGATCCTAATCAATCATAATATATAATATTATTTAATTAGAGATGTTGTGGCTATTCTCCAATCAATTAAAATTATATGGATCACTAGACATTATTTCTTTTATGCATAAAAAATTAGCTTGAAATAAACTATAATATTCATGCATAACATTCAACGATGGGTCTCGTATACTCATCCAAAATAGCATGTTTTAATTTAAAACAGAAATAATCAATTCATGCAAATTAAATACGAGCATAGTTAATAAATTTTGCACAACAATTATCCAAAATGCATATAATTAAATAAATATTATAACCATAAAAATTGAGCAAAAATTAGACATATTTCCAAATGAATGCCTTAATTCAGAAAAGGCTCAAGATATGGCATCGAACCAAATAGAGCATGTCAAGGCAAAGATAAAAAATGGCTCCGATACCAAATGATAACTAAACAACGATTCTTTAATGCAGAATAAACACTTAAAAAGAATCGAAAACTTGAATGCCCAAGAAATCATACCTCTGGCCATTAATGCTACTCACACTCAGATATCAAATGAAAGCAAGATTGCATGTAACTTTCTCTTTCACGGTAGTTACCCCAATTTACTGTTGTATGCGATAATGGAAATGCCGAAATAAAGCTACTAAGCTCCAACAACTCCGTTCAGCAGCAATGATAATCATCTCAATTAATTCCCACAATGAGTTTGAGCAATGTCATCGAGCTTAAGAATGTATGCACATAATCCTAAAGATTATAACCACACCAAATACAATACAAAACAGGCATACAGCGATGGGGGAAATATGCTGCAGGAGCAGTCAAGAACAGGGGGTGCAAAAGCTAGAAGCAATCATGTACGTGGGACAGCTAATGGCCCAGATAGTTGGGTACATACCCACGCGTTTAGTGAACAAGTTGTTGTTGGGAAAGAGATATGGAGCAGACAAGGATAAATGGAACAATTATATAGAGGTAGGCAGATCAATCCCAAATCCTGTTTGGCACTTCCAAGCTCTACACACTCTAACTTGATGGTGTAAGGCTGAAGGGGATTGAGTCAACCTTCTTTTGGCTATGTGTCAAGTGTTCCACAGATCATGGTAGAGAACTGTAAAGGGAGTAATGGACCACTCCAGAAACTCCCAACAAGAAATTAATTTAACTGCAATTGATTTCTGTAATTTAAGGAAATGATTGAAATTGATTTCCATAATTTAAGGAAATGACTGCAGTTGGTTTCCAGAATATTGAGGTCAATGGGAGAGGAAGCTTCACAAATAAATCATTTTTCTATCTAACATTAAATTAATGTTAATATAGAAAAACCATAAAGGGAAAAAACAATCCTCATAACACGCTTCTTTCCTTGTCTCGAGGCGGGTCGTGGAACTTGAGAACTACGCACAGGACCCACTCCTTTACTCCTTTATGACCTTTAGGGAGAAGCATCTGCAGGACCACCCTTTTATAACCTTTAGGGAGAAGTCATCTACAGCAAATCAATGAACGACCCCTAAGACTTGTATATGCTGTTATAAATTGGTAATCATAGATCTCCCAGAACCACCCTGCAAAATTGCTAAGCAAATTAGTTTAGTTTGAGGCGCTTTTCCAGAACGAACAATGGCTGTTTTGATGAAAAGCCTCCTTTCATGCATTGCTGTAATGATGTTTATGTGTTCGATTACTAACAGCGTGCATGGGCAACTGAGCTCAACGTTTTATAACAATTCTTGCCCGGCGGTTCTGTCCATAGTGCAAGCGGCAGTAAAGCAAGCAGTGGCTAAGGAAAAACGTATGGGGACCTCGCTTCTCCGCCTCCACTTCCACGACCGCTTCGTTAATGTGAGTGAAAGAATTTAGTTTTATCATTGAACGTGCTTAACAATGGTATTCTTTAATGTCAATATTTTGCTAATAGAAACTCATTTATTTTATATGTAATGGAGTTGGCTCTCTCTTTCTGTTTTTTAGGTATTTAAACTGGGTTTTTAATTTTATATGGATTTTGTATCTTGAAAAATCTTTAGAGCACTTCCATTGTAAGGGTTATTTATCAAACTTCCCCAGATTTTTGAGAAATTAGAGGGAAAAAACCCACCTGAAAAACTTTCAAAAAATCTTACCAAAAATAACTCTATTAAGAATAAGAGTTTACCAAAAACAACTCTACCAAGGATAAGGGTTTAAATATATTTATGAATATAAAATAATATATTTAGTCAAAGAATATTTAGCAATGGGCATTGATTTGGTTGCATTAGATCTTGAAATTTGGCATCAATAAAAACTTAAAATATTAATGAAATTGTTTAATATCCAACTTCAAAGTTATTATTGTAATCAATTTTATTTTATTTTATTCATTGTTTTTTCAATTTTTTTAAATATGTATTTTTTCTTTATTTAAATTGAATTTATAAATGTGTAAATGAATTTATTAGTTAAAAAATTTATAGAATATTTTAATTGTGTAAATTTACACATCCAATACATACTATTTTAACCATCTCTTTAATTTTAAACAAAATGGCCAAAACATATTAAAAAAAATCTATATATATAACAACTAAATATATTCCAATTAAAAATTTAAAAAAACACTTTATATGTTGTATTTTCAGTAACCTTATAAACATACATCGAATTTTAAAAACAACTAACTCATATTAAGAAACACTTTATAGGTTGTATTTTCAGTAACCTATTTACATGGAATTTTTGAAAACTTACTCATATCAAAGTGAGGATGTATTTGAACTCTTGAAAGTTTAGGCTTTTTTTTTTTAATTTTAAATTATATAATCTCCATAACTCAATTATATATATATAAATAAAAAAAATTCTGATTCTTTTAAATTTTGAATTATATAATCCCTATAACTCAATTATATATATATATATATATATATATATATATAAACAGTTTAAATAACAAAAAAATCTATATTTCACCAACCTACTACACTTATGTTCAACATGTTTTAAATAGCCTCGAAAAAACATCACCATCTCACCAACCCATTACATCTGTATTCAATAAAATTAAATAAATATAACTATAAATAAACTTTACAATTTGGACAACGTTATTTAATTTTTAGTTCTTAAAAAAATACGGAAATTAAAACAATGGCTTCCTAATTTTTACATTATATTTCCTATAATTAATTATCTTCAATACATCTAAATTGAATAAAACTAATTAAATAAATAAAACTATAAATAAACCTTATAATTTGGACAACCTTATTCCAATTTATGTATTTATTTAGTTCATAGAATCTTAGATTCAGGATGTGGGTAGTCACTACTCTTAACATTCCTTGTAATAGGTCAAATCCCATGGGTATTAAACATAAAAAATACCCATGCATTTATTTATTCTGGTTACACAATTTTTGAAGGTGTCATTTATTGCAGGGCTGCGATGGGTCGGTGCTGTTGGACGACTCCTCCACTCTAACCGGCGAGAAGACCGCCATTCCCAATAACAATTCGGCGAGAGGTTTCGAAGTGATAGATACCATAAAAACCCAAGTCGAGAATGCTTGCAGCGGAGTCGTTTCTTGCGCAGACATTCTTGCTATTGCTGCACGCGATTCTGTCGTTGAAGTAAGCTCTGTTGTTGTCGTTCTTGTTTTGAATAATTTCTTAGAACTGAAACATTCCTGAGAATATGCTGAAATAACCTATGTTGTTGTCGTTCTTGTTTTGAATAATTTCTTGGAACTGAACCCCTCCTGATTATATCAAGTAATAATGAATATTTTATATAAAATTTTTAATTACCAGTTGGGTGGGCCTTCATGGAACGTGATGCTGGGGAGGCGAGACTCGAGAACAGCAAACTTAAGCGCCGCAAACGCTAACATTCCACCCCCCACTTCCAATCTAAGCACCATCATCTCACTATTCAGAGCGTAGGGGCTCTCCACAACGGAAATGGTTACACTTGCTGGTAATATTATTTTTTTCATACAATATCAGTATAATGCATTAATTATTATAAAATTGTAATGAGGAGAAAATATATATTTTATATATTTTTGGGGAGTGTTTTTAATATTGGGTAATCTATATTTTTGGGGAGTGCTTTTAATATTGGGTAATCAGAAGGATATGGGTGTTAAATAATTGACTGATTGTTAAATATTTGGCTAAACAGTAATCTAGATAAATGGAGATAAAATTATTTTTTCATATAATAATAGTATAATGTATTTCCTTGAAATATGATATACTCCAGAGAATTAATTTAATTGGTTGAGTTCAGTATTTCCTTGAAATAAAATTCCATTATTGTGGTTGGGAAAATAAATTGCCATCAATATGATATGATATATTCAATCCGCTGGTGCTCATACTATCGGGCAAGCTCGGTGCGTGAGTTTCAGAGGCCATATTTACAACAACACCAATATAGACACTACCTACTCTATTTCATTACGTTCAATGTGTCCTCCTACCAACGCCACTGGATTATGTGACTCCCACCACCAATAACTACTGCAACAATTTGAAAATCAAGAAAGGGCTTCTCCACTCTGATCAGGAAATTTTCAACGGAAAGCCCACTGATTCACAGATGACTTTGTACAGTACCAACCAGAACAATTTTTTCTCCGGCTTTGCTGCGGCCATAGTAAAGATGGGGAATATCAAACCTCTGACGGACAGCAGCGGAGAGATCCGAAAGAATTGCAGAAAGCCTAACTAGCAACTGGCCGTTGTCCGCCGAATAGTTTACTGTGTTTAGTCAGCCGAACAGCATGGTGTCCTTAATCTGAAAGTGGAAGTATTCGATTTTTAATCTGCCGAATGTCTTTAATTTGTAATCGCAAGTATTAGATGGCGTAGACTGAAAATAATATGTTCTATTTTGAGTTTTACAAAGTGGAATCTGCGCCAAATTTTATTTGGAAGGGCTTTCATAAATAAGTTTTAAAAGTTAATTTTTGTTGGCTCATAAGCAAAAATTGGAGCTCAATATTAACATCCCAATCCAAATCCAGAACTTTTGACACCCTTTAACTTAAATTCCATTCATCATTAATTCTCCTATTAGTTTATTTAGTTTTCTTATATTGTTCCTTGCATTATTTGACTCTAATCCCTCGTATAAATATTTTTAAGATATTAATTAATTTCAGCATACTATGAATACATTAATTATTCTTGACACCCTTTAACTTAAATTCCATTCATCATTAATTCTCCCATTGGTTTATTTAGTTTTCTTATATTGTTCCTTGCATTATTTGACTCCAATCCCTCGTATAAATATTTTTAAGATATTAATTAATTTCAATATACTATGAATATAATAATTATTCTTAAATATAAAGAATACAGTAATCATTTTATATTATAACAGCAAATAAATTATTAATTTTAATAATATAAATATACATATCAATTAACCTTTGTAAAAACTTTTTAATTCATATCAGTATTAATTTTATTAATAACATAATCACTCAAATTATAAAATATGCATAATTTTTTTAGTAATTTTATTGTCCATCATTTTTCTCAAAAACCTAAAAACATTTCCTTATTTATCAAATACTAAAGGTGATTAGTTTTCCATATATTTGTATATTTTGGTCATTTCCTTATTTATCAAAATACTAAAGGTGATTAGTTTTCTATATATTTGTATATTTTGGTGATAAACCTCAGTAGTGAGTTTGAAACATCAATCTCCAAATCAATATAAATAGGTTCCGAAAAGCAATTACAACTAAGTAACAATCAAAAAAATCTTAAATCTGAAATTTTCAAAAATGTGAATATTCCACCCAAACCAACTATTTAATTAATCATCAAGCTCAAAGAACAAAGGATGTCATTTATGCCTAAGCTAGATTTTGATATTCCATGGGGATTCTTCAATGGCATGAGTTAAGCCCATCCTCTAGTCTACAAGATTGGAATCATTTGATTTGTGAATCAAAATAATTATCTTCACATTAAGTATGCTCCACGAAAGGGATCAAATAACAAAGTTGATTTTTTTCCTCTTGAATCTTCTCTTAGTTGCCAATGAGAAAGGTGTAAATTAACTATAGATGTTGAAAAACTTGAAGTTCGTTAGGAATTGGGTCTCGAAGAAGGTCATTGTGGAAAATGTGTGCTTAGGCTCTCTATTGCAAGACTTATGGGTTTCAATGAAATATTTTGAATGGATTCATTCAGACATGTCTACAGAGCGCTCAATGTGAAATATGTTGTGTTGTCAAAGGAAGCTTTGGCTCTACCTCTAGAGTCATTCGATATCTAAGAGTTCTTAGATGGCTCAAAGACATAATATATAGAAATCCATTTCTAGTCTTTTTTTCTTAATGAGGTTGTTTTTCGTAGTTGGTCTTTATTTGTTGTAAAGGAGTATATGGATATTATAAAGTGAAAGCATGATCCTAATGCTATGGTAAGAAAGTAAGTTTTGTTTTAAAATATTTTGTAAATGATGCACAATCGATAGAAGTCTGAATTGCTAAGGGATAAAATAATGTATTAAAGTAGTGAATAATCTATTTACTAGACTCTCGAAGAGGTTTAACACCATATTAATTCTAGCAAGGACTACAATGAATGTAAATATTTATTCCTTAGAAAATTTATATATATAGATATATATTTTGTTATTATAAAATTTTATCATTTCAAGTTTGTTATTTCAATCAATAAATTATAGAGTTGTATAAAAGTAGAAAACTAACCATTAGTAATACATTGCATGCCATCTTATTTTTTAAGATTAATATATCTAAAGTTTAAGTGTGTTATTTTTTAGAAGAGTGTTTTGTTACAACACAAATGGTACCAAAGCTACGTCTTTTTATGTCCTAGTCAAAGAAGAGATGTTCCACTTTCAAATTTTCTTCAAGGACTCTGTAGAAACTATAGATGCCATTCTAAAAGTAGCTAACCATTTTCTATTAATCTGGAGGGAAATTTGCATCTCATAGATGAAATCACAAAGGAATAACTTCTTGGTGTCCTTACATAGCTTACAAGAGGATTGTCGGCTGGATAAATCGCTCTTGTGGACAAGACCGATCTCCCTAGTATCAACAGATATCTAGCGACAAGCAGAACAAGCAAATCTATCTTTCTCTAAATATATGGTGATTTATTAATAAAAACCAAGAGGTGTTTTAGACCCTACCTTAAGTCCAACACTAGTTTGTGGCAGCCACGCTTCGACCGTCCGAATGAGTTTCCTTTTAAGAACCTGCAAACACAAACAAGCACACATCAAATAACACCTGCATAGCCAATATAATAAATCATATTCATCATGGTGATCAAGAAATCCATGAAATAAACCATAGAAGATAGCTTATTGAGAAAAATAAACTTGATTGTATTAACTTTAAACAAAGAAGAGATTTACAACCTTGGTGCCTTGATGTTGTACAAGCTCCTCCCAGGGTCCAAGCAAGAATCTCCTCTACTTTGACAAGCTTCACACTCTTCCCAATGAGATCAAAAGGTATGTAATTTCTCCTCTCAAGCTCAATTAGGAAGTCTAAATTCCAACAACATTTAACCTGAAAAATATTCAGCTTTCAACCTCCGTAGTAACCAGCCCAATGCCTCATTTTATAGTTCAGAGGGAGGAAGTTATAGGTCCACCTATGAAGGGATAGAGTCCTCGTTCAAAGGGATAATCTCCTCACATCAAGGGAGTAGCTCCTTTAGTTATGGGATGCATGAACCTCAAAGGAGCGAACTTGCCACCTCAAGATTCCCTCTAGAAGCTTCCAGAAATAACCCAAAGTGAGTTTTTAAGAATGTACTTGCGCCTTTTTTACTTTTACAGGGGTCCACACCCATTACACAGAAACAGAGTGGGCAAGTCCGCAGGGAACATGACCAGTAGGTGCAGGACCGCAGGTAATGCTAAGAGAAAGTGTGGAACCAGAGTTTTGGAGATTTTCAAGGACTTTCTCTCATTTTTCAAGGCTTGACATGAAGAGCTCAGGTTTAAGACTTGCATAGGAGGAAAATATGAGTGGTGATAGACTCACACTAACTGCAGAATGTCATGGTGACAATATTTTGTGTAACAGATTGCCCCCTAAAGTGCGAAGTCTGTAATAGATGAGGATAGTATTTGTCATCTAGGAAGAGTGAAGTACTTTATCATTTCGAGGATCATCCTATGGAGAGCCTGGTTGGAATCTGTAAAAACATTCAATACAAAATATATATATGTGATCATATCATCGCTGAGGTAGGCATTCCCATACTCAGATCAAAACTGACTAGAAAACTAACTAAACTGCTTTGATATAGGAATGATCTTGTAATACATCACAAGTATAGACATATGTAGACACAGGATGGGCGCAGCCACCTGTTTATGAATAGTCCACTGTATAATCAATAACAAAATTCCTCGCAGCCTGGATGGTGGAAACTAGATCCAGGGTCTTGATTTCTGCTTCCCGAACTAGTACGATTCTATCCATGTGAATGAATGTGTCGAAGTCGAACATGGTAGAAACCACTTGATTACCAGTCAATGATGTAAACTGTTAACAAGTGTGATAGAAACCACCAGTAATGTCAATGGCTCTCAAAGTACTCATTACAATCCATGAAATGTGAATAGATGAGTTGATGTCGAACATGTCACAGAATCCTTTGATCGAAGGTCAATGATGCAACCTGTCGTCGAAGGCGAGAAACCTGCCATTGAGGCATGCAGATTCCAAGGTATTGACGATTTCTAGATCATCTTTCTAGAGTCGATAGAAAGCGATCCGTCGTAGGCAAGCGCACAACACGAAATCATAGATCAAGTTTTGAAGAAATATATTTGCAAGGACTGACTCAGGGATGGTCAAGATGGATGACAGATATTTTGCAGATGAATGGTTTATTTGCACTGACCTTTTACACACACAATGCCACTGCAGATGGTTTGGTGACAATTGACCCAAAGCTAATACCCAGAAACCGACTAAAGACTTTCAATATGGTTTGATTAACTGTTAGGCAAAGGATTTCCCAACCCAGGTGAACAAAAAGTGTCATGTTCAAGAGTGGTTGAATGATTTTCTAAGACACAAAGTATAACAAACAGGTTCATTTTTCTCTCTTTTCCCCCACCATTTCTGGCAAGTACCTCTTTATTTTTGACAAGCTTGAGGAGGATAACATTTGCTTGATTATAAGCTCATCCTTCGGATGAGTCCAACTTAGTTTAGAATTCGAACCCTAAGAAGGAGTGGTTCGTTCCTGTTTGTAATTGAACAGGTCCTTTACTGTTAAATTTTAACGAGTCCAGTATAGGAGAAACTCGGCGTTTTTCAATTTTAGGGAGTCAGAAGAAAAACTTAAGAAAACTCCATGGTTGTCCTTTTTCATAAATTTGTGTCTCCCAAGCCCGAAAAAGTATAAAATAATTCTTGAGAGAACCGCTTGACCATTGCGATCAAGGAGTAATTTTCATAATTAGTGGTCTTGATCCAAAAAAGTAAAAAAGTGATCAAAGACACGTCGTTTTATAACCAATATTGAACTTGAAACAACAAAAGTCCGGCAATCTTTTCATGTTTATGCAGTCAGAAAAGAGTTGTAAGTAGACCGTCCTTTTAATTCCGTTTTAACGAGCTTGAAAAGAAAAACTCGGCAATCTTTTCATATTTTACGAGTCAAAAAAGAGCTTAAAGAGGACTTTAATGTTTTTTGTTGAAAACGATCAATTTCTCCTGAAAAATCCAATATTCTGCACAAAAACTCAAACATTACTCATACCTATTTAAAATAAATAAAAATGCATCAAAAAGTTACCTCTTTAAAGTGAAAAATAAACAAATTAAAAATTCATTTATTCAAAAAAGCTTATAAAAAGGGCTTTTGTAAATTCATTTTTATCGTTTGACTTCAGAGTGAGAAAAGAGAGCTTTTGGGTAAGAAGCTCCCTGTGAAGATTGCGGAAAATCCATCCGTTGGAATCGAAAACCGTCACCTCCAGGTAATCCACATCACTTTAATCTTGCATTTCAACCGTTTGAATTTTTCTTTTAGGCTTCCATTTTGATTTTTAAGAGAAAAATTAGTTTAAAATACCGCTCGCGGGGGTCCACAGGCACAACATGCAAAACCTGCGGACCCCGAATTTTTCCTACAGAGGAAAGAGCCAGGGGCCTGCACCTGCTGCTTGGGTAGAGTGCGGACCTATGCACTGTCCCTAATTGGAGAGTGCAGACCCCACGACATAGGTTTTAAAACTTCAATTTTTTCAATTTCCACCCAAAAACTTTGAATTAAAATGTTCTAATCCGCCTTTTCTTTCAATGTAGGATATACACAATGCTTAGTTGGCGAGAACGGGAGCACGAAGATATGGAACTTTCCGCAATTAATCATCAACCTTCAATAGATGCATTGAAGGCATGCGGGCTATTTAAATTCTGGGCCATACCTGGCATGAGGGCCCAAGTAGACTTTTTGCAGTGGCTAGTGGACAAATGGAATGTACAGGACCAGTGTTTCATTATTGGTGGCCACCAGCTCAAAATGGAGCTATAGGACATTTACTTCTTGACTGATTTTCCCTAGAGAGGTGAACAATTAACTCTATTCGGGACTAGGCCAGGTGGCCAGTCTGTTGATAGTCTCTGGCTAGATTTTTGTAATGACCAAACAAAGGACAAAGGGATTGATATCAAAACCATCTCTCGTCCTGAACTCAAAGTGATTGCATTTATTGTCACCAGACTCCGCGGAAGTGCAGCATTGCATGTAGCCACCGTATCCCAAATGTGAATGGCAGTAGACTGTTATCGAGGCACCATCTTCAACTGGTGCAAAGCTGTGTTGGTGAATGTAAAAGGCCAACTGACTAGAGCAAAGAACGGATAACTAAAAAACTTTAGATATGGTTTCTTAGTTGTGAGCTTTGGTCTAGAGAGGGTCCTGATGTTGGTCCCACAGCATCTTTCCGTTGGAGCTGGACTTCCCCGAGAGCCCAAGCTGATGCGTTGGGTTGCAGTTATGGCCCGTCATCCTGAGGAGGGTTCAGAGGTTATTCGATTTCCTCCTAAGTATTTTCATTGGTTGGAGAACCAACTTTTCGAGATTCACGATTTTCCTTATGCTGGGATGGATTATCGTGGTGACCCAGACATGACTCTTCCACCAGGAGAGCAGTGGGATGACTCAGGAAAAATCATTCTCAACATTTTCTAAGTTTATTTTTGTTTTGTTGTTTTTAAATCATCCAAAACTAATAGTAAAAAGTTTCAAACACAGATGTAGGTCCACGATGACTAGCCACTCTCCGGCCCTATGAGAGGAGACACCCAGCTGCAGCAGTACCAGCCCCATGGGATGAATCTACAGAGACCCTGACCGAGTTGGAAAACCATCTAGAGCGTTTGACAACAGATATTCCAGAGACTAGCATAGATGACATTCCTCTTAGGTTACAGCGCTATGTGATTGGGGTCCTTGGACCTTTCAGGAGGTTGCTTTGTAGGGTGGCCCGAGCAGTGGTTTCTTATCGTGATCATCACCAGTGATAGGATGATCGCCTTTTGTAGACTCATATGAAATTTTTTCTTTTTGTACTATCATTTTTTCCGATCATAAGGTGTTTTTCAACCTATGATCGAAGACGATTTATATTTGACACACTTCTATGCTATGCTATATCACTATTACTGGCTATCTTGTAAAACATGTTATGGAATGTTTTTAAATTTATTGTTTGACTATTGCAAATGTCTACTTAACATTCGAGAAGCAATTGCATCTACTAATGTATTTAAATATCTTGGAATATGCTGATATTCAATATAGTCAAATTCACGTTCCAAGAGACGAACTCTCAAAAATAATCTTAACAACACTGGATTTCTAATGGCATAAACTCTATTAAGCTGCAATACAACGAGTTCAGAATCTAACCTCACCATCAAACTCCGAATCCCAAATGAGATGGATTCAGATAATAACTCAATCATTGCACTATACTCTGCAATGTTGTTTGTTGTTTGACCGAGGCTTACCCCATGCATAGATACCAACTCATCAGAGGGCGAATAGATAACCCAAGCTGCGGAAGAAATGTTCCGTGTATTACGACAAGCACCATCAGCGGAACCAACGTATGTTTGAAGAGACGTCGACATCTATAATATCAAGAGTAAAATCAAGATAAGCAGGAATAATGATAAAAACACTCTCTAAACTAAGCACACTTTTCTAATCTAAAACACACCAGCTAGAAAGAAAACTAATCTAAATAAAATCTCCACACCTAGATTTAAGCATAATATCTCTTTAGATAAAGACCATTTCTGGGTTTACCCAAAGAGACACCGCCAAAATCTACCAATTCATAGGCCCGTTTCACCAGCTTTTGCTTAACAATAAAAGGACCATGCCACATAGGTACAAATTTTCCAGCCGTTAGCTTATCGTTTGCTTGATCGTATAGTAAGACTAGGTCTCCTTCCAAAAAATTACGAGGTGTAACATTTCGGTCGTATTGAGCTTTAATTCATTTGGCATGAGTTTCGATTGCTAGTGCAGCATCACGTCGATTCTCATCTAGCTGAGCTAAGTACAACAAACGTTTCTCCTCTTCGAAAGTGGCTGGGAGTAACTCTATGGCTATTTGTAATGACGAAATTTCGCATTCAATGGGTAACACAACTTCCAAACTATAAACCAGTTGGAAAGGAGTGAAACCAGTTGATGTTTTTACTGAGGTTCGATACGCCCAAAGCGCTGAAAATAACATGTTATGCTAATTTGACCTATGAATGCCAATGATTCGTCAGATCATAATGACTAGAACTTTGTTGATGGCTTCAACCAAACCATTAGCCTATGGGTAATATGGAGTAAAACTATCGTGATACAAGCCAAGTTGATCTGTTAGTTCAGTCATCATGATGTTTCAAAAATGATGCCCATGATCAATGATAATCACTTGTGGAACACCAAATCTAGTAATTATATGATTGAAAATGAAAATTACAGCAGTTTTGCCATCTGTCAAAAATGTAGGCATCACCTCGGCCCACTTAGTAAAATAATCTACCACAAGGATGATATACGCATGCCCCCTGGCCGAGTGAGGGTTACATGTAATAAAATCGATACCCCACTTTGCAAAAGGACCGACAACAATTATAGGGTGGAGAGGAGCAGGTGGAGCATGCATCTTTTGATCAAAAATTTGACAATTGTGGCATTTTCAGACCGCGTAAATACAATCTTTAAACAAAGACAGCCAGAAATAGCCAGTGTGCAATATCTTTTGGGCTGTGGCATACCCAGACATATGACCGCCACACGCTCCAGAGTGACAGTCATTTAGAACCTTTTCAGCTTCCTCATGAGTTAAACAACGTCGGAAAACAGAGTCCGCCCCACGACGATAGAGTGTATCTCCAATAATCTTGTATTGTTGGGATTGGAAACGTATTTTCCATCGCTGAGATCGTGAAATTTCAGGCCGAAAAGATTGGGTTTGGAGATAAACAATGATATCTCCATACCATGGATCAAGAGTGCTGATAAGAAACAAGGATTCGTCCGCAATGGGCTCTTCCGCCACAGTTTTAGTATCAGCATGCGGGAAGTCACACATCAACTCCGCAAAAACTAAAGATTTCTTTGACTTGGATTTTTCAAATTCCAAGTCAAATTCCTGTAGGATAACAATCCATTTGGAATACTTTCCCCCTAGCAATTGTTTTGTCAAAATATAGATCATAGGGTTACAATTAGAAATTACGGTAGTTTTGCGTAGTAAGATGTAATGACAAAATCTTTGGACAGCTTGAACAACTGCCAAGGCCAATTTCTCAACATGTGAATATTTTAACTCAGTCAGATTCAAAGTTCGACTAAGATAGTAAATCACATGCTCACTATTGAATTCATCTTCCTGAACTAAAACCATCCCATTGGTGGAATGAGAAGCGGCGAGGTACAAGAAGTAATCCTGGTTGCAGTTGGGAGGATGCAATAACAGTGCATGGGTCAACGCATGTTTAAGTGCATCAAAATATTCGTCAGCTATCTCATCCCAAAAGAATGGAGTATTCTGTTTCCACAACCTGGTAAAACCCTTTGTTATCTCGGTGTAGTTAGGAATGAATCGACGTAAAAAGTTTGCTTTCCCTTGCAAACTTTGGAGTTGGCGAAGAGTCGAAGGAGGAGGCAATTTGACAATAGCTTCAACCTTCGAGGGATCGATACGAATGCCGGCTTTTGAAAGAACGAATCCCAGTAAACGACCCGTTTCTATAGAGAAAACACATTTGTGTGGATTCAACCGAATTCGATAATGCCAACATCTCATAAATATTTCTCGTAAATGAGTGAGATGATAAGCTCTATGTAATGAATGGGAAGGTAAATCATCGAGATAAGGTTGCACAATGTGCCTGATGTCATGAAACACGTAAGACATAGCTCTTTGAAAAGTTGCTCCGGCATTTTTCAACCCAAAAGGTAATTTTCAATAAGCAAATGTCCCCCATGGACAAATAAAAGCCATTTTTGGTTGATCAACAGGGAGTTTGTTAATTTGATTGTAATCGGAAAAACCATCCATAAAGGAGAAAATTTCACTGCCAGCACAATCATCAATGATTTGATCGATATAGGGAGTTGGGTAATTGTCTTTGGGACAAGCTCAATTAATATCCTATAATCGATACATATTCTTATCATTCCTTTATTTTTGTTAAAAGTAACAATATTCGATACCCAACCCGTTAAGGGAATTGGATAAATGAAACCTGCTTTAAGTAATTTCTCAACTTCTGCTTTAATAGCAGCAACTTTTCACGGGTGGATCTGATGCAAACGTTGCTGGACGGGTTTAGCATCCGGGTAAGTTTTGATTTCATGAACAACAATTGCTGGATCAATTCCTGGCATTTCTTCATATGACCAGGCAAACACGTGGCGGAATTCTTGAAATAGGGCCTTATAAGTTTGGAGTTCATTTTCCGTACAGGAGGCACCTATATGAATGTTTTCAACAATTCCAGGTTTAACTGAAATGTCAATAGGAACTGTTCGAGAAATATTTCCCAAATTTAACTCAGAATCAGGATTTTGCAATGGATTATGTGGTTCTTTCACATAATCAGTAGTAAAAATAGATGAAAAATCATTTTCAAAATGATCAATCTCAGGTAAGAACGAAGATCTATGATGAAGATCTTCCCATGGTAAATCATCAACAGACAAAATTTCACGAATCTGCTCATCAGTATGAACAATCTCGGAAAAAGTTGTTGAATCTGAGGTTGATATTGAAAGTGATTCTCCATGGATCACATTCATTAGATCAATTTCAGTTGAACCAGGGTCGGAAAACGACTGAACAGCATGATACGTAATTTCATAGGGACTCAAAGGCATAGCATCACCAAATGAATCCACCTCACATTCGGAAGGTACAATCCAAGGATCATCCAAAACAATAGTGTTTGATGAAATCATATGAATGGTTGCAGTAGAAGGCGATAGGTTAGGAGGAGGAAAAGAAAAAGTTCCTAGTAAACCAGAATCTTTAACCAATCCTACCCCAACATCCTTATAAGGGATAGTTGTTTTGCCGACATGTTGGATACTTTCAGAAGAGGCTGGGTCAGATGAAAAATAAGTTAGTTAGTCTATAGTTACGATCTTTCCATTATGAGGAAACTTTATAAGCTGAAAGACCAATGGAACAACTGCAGTCATAGCATAAGACCAACTACGACCCAAGAGAAGGTTGTAATCTAGAGGGGCATCAACCACTTCCACATCTAGATTAACAGTTTTGCCCTCAACCCCTATAGGTAAATCCTATAGAATGCCAAAAGGATGGAACACATGGCCATCAAAATCCTTTAGAATCATCGGGGATTGATTAAGTGTAGGAGAACCAAGCGATCTCCAACACTGAATCGACATAATACACGTAGAAGCTCCCTCATCAATTACAGTCCTAAAGCAAGGTCTGTTTTTGACTAACACTGGAATCTAGAAAGCCATTTCATGAGGTAAGTGAGGTGTACTATTTTCTAAATCGAAGATTATAAGGTTCGAGTCCTGAATATCAACAGCTCCTATAGTCGACAATAGCAATTTATGTTGTGCTGGACATGATTGCAGCACCTCCAAAGCCGACATTGCTGAAGGGGAAATAGCTAAGTCTTCAACAATGTTATAGTTCTGAGCAGCTCTCACACGCGGATTGAAAGCTAACTTCCGAAGTATACCTTTAGCAGGCGGTTTGATTACTAAGTCTGGGTTAGGTTTCTCGATTTGTAGTGGATCAGAACCAGGAGTTGAAGTTGATGGGTTTGAATTAGAAGATTCTTCTTCCTTACCACCAACAGGACTTTTACTTCCATAATCTTGCGATCGTGTTGCAATCCTAACATGGGACATCATCATTATGGGTTCTTCTGAGGCATTTGAGGAAGAACCGATCATCTTACTATCTTGACTAGGAAAAGGATCCTTCAAGACAGCAGGCGTTTGAGAACCTTTGACGATTTTCACAACCTCAGCGCGATGAGGGCAGTCTCTTGTAAAATGCTCTTCGTCACAAATGAGACAAGGATAGCGAGGTTTATGTTTCTCATCAGTAGATTCAGTTTTATCTGATTTCTCTTTCGAATTTTGTTTATTTTTCTTCTTCCCCTTCTTTTTACCACCAGATTTTGATTTGGCCGTAGATGATTCTACGACATGAATATCGGCAGGAATTTCAGCAAAAGAGTCTCCTATCGGGAAATCTGGTAAAGTTATGATAGGAGAAGAATTCTTTGAATATTTCTTCTTACTTTTGGTGTTAACTGAACCAATCATACCGTCAGCAGCATGAGACCCTGAAGGAGTTGCAGTTATTTGATTTGGTTTCGGAAGGTCGCGGATTTTTTCGTGTAAAGTACCCGACTGCGTATAAACGAGGTCAAGGTACTGAGCTTGAGAAATTACTTGCTCTTCAGTAACAACTCTTGCATTAAAGGCCGTCGACCATTCATGAATATGATCTGAAATGTATGTGGACGTTGATTGTTTTAATTAAGTTAATAATTCCGTGCCATTGTCATATCTGACAGGCAACTGAAAATGAGTTAATAACGAAATGGCTAACTGACTAAAATTATAAAAAGAGGCTCGCGGTAACTCAATGTACCACTTGGCCGCAAGACCAATCAAAGTGCATTGAAAAAGACGTAAACGAATTGAATCATCTATAATGGAGTTAGATGCACACTAGAGGTGATAAGTCATCACATGATTTGACAGATCCTCTCCTGATTTACCTTCAAACGTTTGGATATCACTGGGCAACTTATTTGGCATTGGCGGTCAAAACGGAAGATAATCAATCGGATCGTTTGTAAGGCGCGACAAATCAGCCAAGTCCAAAGTTGCTATAAATGGTAACTGACGGTTAGGGTCACGAAAACTAATGGTCATTAGACCAGCTCCAGGAGGAGGATATCCAGGATAACTTGGAATTGGAATTGCATTTGGGATATTATATTCTCCCTAAAAACCAGGATTAACCGGACCAAACTAGGGTTGTTGAGGTTGCTGATAAGTATATCCAGGGTATGGTTGATACTGGTAGACTGGGTTTTGAATAGCAAGACCGTATTGGTATTGTCCCTGGTACGGTTGATAAGTAAATTGAGGTTGACTTGTGACAACCATACTTGGACCAGGTTGTCCTACAGGCATCTGAACCGAAGTTTGAACTGAAGGTCTGGACTGAGGTAAAGAGGCTTGAGGAGTTGATGCAGGAACAGTAGAAACCAGATCTGTCGATACTCCAGAAGTAGGTGGGGTAGATTGAACAAAAGCTGCGGTAGTTACAACAGTCATTTGAGGCGGAGTTCGAGGCGAACTAGGCCCAAACTGATGAGCTACACCAAGTGCAGAAGTTTGAATAGTAGGCTGGATAGGTTGCTAGGTTGAACCAGAAACCAAAGGTTGTCCAGATTGAGATGACAGCTGCACATTAGGTTGCAAGATTTGTTGAGATTGAGATGGATCCCACACCATGTTCATTCCGGGGTATAGACCCATAGAAGGTTGAGCATATTGAGGACCATAACTAGGTTGATGGTAGGGTTGATAATTCAAAGGTACATTTCCAGCTCCTTGGACAAATGATTGACCTGAAGGTGGTTGGAAACCTTGGGTTGGGTACTGACCTTGAGGTTGATAATCTTGAGGCACGAATTGAAACTGAGGTTGACCTTGAGGTATATATTGATACTGGGGTTGACCTTGAGGTACGTACTAAGTCTGGGGTTGACCTTGAGGATTGTACTGTCCCGAAGGAATGTACTGTCCTTGAGGTTGCCCCCCAGGCGGTAACTGAGTACCTTCAGGTTGCCCACTAGGCGATAATTGAGTACCTTGAGGTTGCCCCCTAGGCGGTAACTGAATACCTTGAGGTTGCGGATTTGGAATAGTACCAGACATCATAATAATTTCTTCTACACTCAACAGCTTAGTTTCGCTATTACCAGTTGATAACCCATGTTCAATAGGTTGAGGAGATGCTCCTGAAAAAGTACCAGTGAGTGACTGATACCCCGAAGGAACGGAAGGACCGCCATACAAAAATGTTTCCGGTGATTGGGAAAACATGGATGACTGTCTCGACATATTCAAAGGAGGATAATAACCTCTAGGTGTTGGATGAAAAGGAACTCGAGGTGGTGAAAAACTAAGACTCAGATTTTCTAAAATGTTGGTCAATGAAAGATACCAAGCATCCCTCCTAGGTGGACTGTAGAAAATTGATTCACGCTCCCTAAGTTCTAAAGTTGGTTGATTTTTAGGGATAGTTATACCTTCTTCCGGATTAACAAGTTCTTCAATAGCAATAAGTCCCGAAGGAAGATTTTGGGTAATGATCCTTCCTACCCTGGGTGAACCAGGACCACTAGAAGTTGGAGAAGCAAATCCTAAAGATGGAGTAGCAGCAGGTTCAGTTTCAGGCTCAGAAATTTTAGGTTCTTCGACTAATTCACTAGTAGAAGAAACACTACCAGTAACTTCGGAAAATGAAATTGGTTTGGAAATATACTTTGTTTCTTGAACTTGATAATCAGGATGAACAACTAAAGAAGATTCTCTTTCTTCCAGTGACCCAACTCTACTATCACTAGGAGTTACAAGAGCTTGTAGCCCTTCAAGCTGGCTTGGTGAATACTAGGGAGGTTGCCCCCGAAGTCTGCGAGATTTTCTCGGTAATTCAGCCATGATTAAATACTTTAATTACTTCACACGCAAACAAAGAGAATCTCAATAAAACCACCTAAAGTCTCTAAAGAACCAAACAATTTCAATCACACGCCTTAAAAATCTGGGAGTTCAAACCACACACAAACAATAACTTTCCGTATTGAAAACACTAGTTGGTGATGAAATCCAACGTCGCAGAATTCAATATAGAACGGGCGGTTTGAACAGTTAGCCCGACAACCTACTTAATGAAACAGACTGGCACAAGTTTCTTCACTAAACCATCTCGAGTGAAGAGAACCCCCCAGAGAGTCCAAGTGAGTCTAGTCGACATCTGCTCCAGGTACAGTGGGATCTTCCCTCCACCGTCATCTTAGGAAAGAATCCTATAGATTATGGTCACTATGGTTACCAACAGAAACAAATATACCTTGGGAAACAGTCTGTGATCCGATACACACGCAAGGGCAAAGTAACAAAGCTCAATCCCCTTGAAGGCTCCTTTACATAATCCAAAGTTTACCAACAAATGACCCCAGTCTCCTTGAAAATGGTCAATCCGAGGTTTACTGTTTTTAATACGTGTATATCTTCTATCGTTCCCAATGAGGAAGGAGTGATTACCCCACTGGTTCATATATGATCTCGTCCTTGACTCCTTTAAAAGGAGCTTCCCAAAGCATAGATGTAACAATTGGAATTTATCTCCTATCGCAAGATATAGCTACTTGTTTGTTTTAACTATCTTGGAGAGTTAATTACTCCCTACTGCAAGATACTAGCCTAAGCTATGTTGGTGATAAAGAGCCCTAGAAATAAAAAGATTACTAGATAAATTTTACTTTACGCATTATTTTTATTGGTTGTTTCTTAAGTCAAAAGGTATGGAGATGAAACTTTATGGTGTGAAGACTCGACTCCAAAACACTAAAAATGCACCTAAGATGATAAACAATTCTTTTTCTTCAATGAATTTCTAGCTAAAGAAAGAGTTGAGAATGCAATTGCTTGAAAAACAAATCTTTCCTTAACAAATAAATGAAAAGAAAAACTTTTTGTCTTTTCCAATAAACTCAAAACGAGACTACTAATTATGCTCACAAAAAAATCCTTTTGCGTTTTCCACACTCAAAAACTACAAAAACAAATTCTTTCAAAAGAGATTCTAAAATTTCTAGAAAACACTCAAAACTATGAAAAATCTAATATTGAGATCTACAACTTCTAAAAACCTAATTGAAGTAAAAGCTTGAAAATTTTCTTTTTGAGGATGTTTTACTTAGTTATTCAGCAAACTAAGGACTAATTCATTCAGAATAACAAATTAATCAAAAAACACCCAGCTATGTTTTCTTTTTTAAAAATAAAATTCAAACAAGTTCTTTCAAACCTTTGCAAAGAGAAAACGAGATCTATTTCTCACCAAAGGTAGATTTCACAAATTAGTCAGACTCATTAAGAAGACCAGCAAAAACTAGGGTAATATGAGGTTTCTTAGACTTCTAATCTCTGATTTACTACAAAGACCAAACGAAAATCAAACCAGGCGCACAAAACTTCTAGAAAATCACCTAAAACCAAAATGCCAATGGAATTCACTTACAAGAAGTTTCTGATAGGACACATGCAGATATGGGAAGAGGCTAAAAATGTAAAAAAATCCTAAGCTTAACTAGATGAAAATATTATAGGTTTTTCAAAAATTTGATAGGGTTCGTAGGCTTCGGGTATAACCAGATGCGGTACCTCTCTATGTAGTAAAGCAACAGTGCGGGGATGCCCGCACTGTGTTACAAACAGAATGTGCGGTCCTCTTTCAAAATCGTGAAAAAAAAACAATTCAGAATCTAAAAAACTACCCAATCCCACACACATCAAGCAAATACCAGAAACAGAAAAAAAATTTCTCAAGTCAAAGTAAAAGTAAAGGAAAAAACCCAAAATTCAAGTCCCCAGCGGAGTCACCATTTTGTCGGTCGGATAAATCGTTCTTGCAGACAAGACCGATCTCCCTAGTATCAACAGATATCTAGTGACAAGCAGAACAAGCAAATCTATCTTTCTCTAAATATATTGCGATTTATTAATAAAAACCAAGAGGTGTTTTAGACCCTACCTTAATTCCAACGCTAGTTTGTGGCATCCACGCTTCGACCGTCTGAATGAGTTTCCTTTTAAGAACCTGCAAACACAAACAAGCACACATCAAATAACACCTGCATAGCCAATATAATAAATCATATTCATCATGGTGATCAAGGAATCCATGAAATAAACCATAGAAGACAGCTTATTGAGAAAAATAAACTTGATTGTATTAACTTTAAACAAAGAAGAACTTTACAACCTTGGTGCCTTGATGTTGTACAAGCTCCTCCCAGGGTCCAAGCAAGAATCTCCTCTACTTTGACAAGCTTCACACTCTTCCCAATGAGATCAAAAGGTATGTAATCTCTCCTCTCAAGATCAATTAGGAAGTCTAAATTCCAACAACATTTACCCTAAAAAATATTCAGCTTTCAACCTCCTTAGTAACCAGCCCAATGCCTCATTTTATAGTGCAGAGGGAGGAAGTTACAGGTCCACCTATGAAGGGATAGAGTCCTCCTTCAAAGGGATAAGCTCCTCACATCAAGGGGTTAGCTCCTTTAGTTATGGGATGCATGAACCTTAAAGGAGCAAACTTGCCACCTCAATATTCCTTCTAGAAGCTTCCAGAAATAAACCAAAGTGAGTTTTTAAGAATGTACTTGCGCCTTTTTGACATTTACAGGGGTCCGCACCCATTACATATAAACAGAGCGGGCAAGTCCACAGGGAACATGACCATTAGGTGCGGGACCGCAGGTAATGCTAAGAGAAAGTATGGAACCAGAGTTTTGGAGACTTTCAAGGACTTTCTCTCATTTTTCAAGGCTTGACATGAAGAGCTGAGGTTTAAGACTTGCATAGGAGGAAAGTATGAGTGGTGATAAACTCACACTGACTGCAGAATGTCATGGTGACAATATTTTGTATAACAAGGATAGGTATTACACATCAATTTGTTACATCCATGAAAATGATTCCTAATCTAGATCCTTCTCTATCTCATGAATTATTGTCATGAATTCTGATGGAAGATCGAAGAAATACGTCTCCATGAAGTACAAGAATCCTCGAATAAATACCTAAAAAAACCCTCATTTTGGAAATCATCGTGGGACATCAGTTCACAACCTGCAATGGTCACACCTTGAATAACTAACAAATTGTGATGTGATCATGGTTTTCCTATGTTAAGGGCACGATGGTCTTCTTACATGAGTAAAAACAAAAGAAGTAAAATGAACTTCCTTTCAAAAGCATTGTAAATGGTATCTACTACAAAGCGGTGAATATTGGATTCGAACTCCTATTCTAGACCTTTGTTCCTTCCATTATGGATGTCACTCCATCTATTATGGATTCACCCCTTCATTCATGGATATCAACTTCCATTCTTTCCCTATAAGTGCAATGCACTCAAAGATAACTTGGTTGTCATTTTTTACTTTTGAACTATACCTAAATGTTATCTAAGTATTCATTGGAGACTTCTTGATTACAAGGGCTTGGACTGAGGATCATTGGAAGGAGGCTTCCAACATCAAGGCTTGGCTGTAATTCTCCTTTTCTTCATTATTAATACAAATATATGTTTATTTCCCATATACATTTGTCATGATGTTTATTGTAAGATTCTTTGATCACTTACATGGTTTGTGATTGAATCATTGATGTGTTATATGCTTTGATCACTTGTTTGTTTGTATTTGCAAGTCTCTTCTTGGAGAATTAAGAGAGAAAGGTTCAAAGCTACAAAGGACAACATCAAGGATCATCATCAAACGTTTCAAAAAAAAGTTATGAGTTATGGATCTCACTTACATCTATGATTTAACCATAAATTAGGGAATGATTTCATATGTTTGTTTGTTTCTAGACTTGGTTTCCGAGTCTATGGAGATCTATCCTATCAATAGGATAATATTTGTTCAGCAAACAAATTGGCGACTCCACTGGAGAGAAATATGCTCTTCATTTTCCCTTGTTTTTGAAAAGTTGAATTGTGTTCTGAGTTTTTGGTCAACCTTCATTAATTTGGAGAAACCTAGAACTCTGATATGTTTTTAGAATTTTTAATTTTTTCTTAGCTTTTGTGGCCATTACATCCTGCTATGAGAGATAATGCATTGAAATTGCATTTTTCTTCTCAACAGTTGTGACCATCGCACTAGTGTATATTGTTGAACTGCAATGATCAATGAAAAATTGAAATTTCTCCATCTTTCTCTGTTTTATTTTCAATCAGAGGATCGATTTGGTTTTTGGGTTAAGTGTCAATATGTTATAAGTGAATTTTTTTGGTTTAGTTTCATTTCACTACTTCTTTGTGAAAAAATCCATTGTTATATTGCTTTGATTTGATTTCTTTGTTGACCTATTGAAGGAAAGTGTCATTGGTGTAGATGATTAGCTTGTTGGATCTTTCTTTCTATTTCCACAGTAATCATTTTCAAAAACTTCTTGTTCATATTTTGGGAAAAGTTTTATTACTTTGCATAAGTTATTGATTTTCACAATAATAAAAATCGTGTATTGGAATTCACAAGTGAAGTATATTTTAGCTTGCATTTTTAAGCAAAGTAAGTTGCATTTAAAAAAAGAATCCTTCTCATGGCCAGGAGGAGCCAAGAATAATGTATTATGTAGTTTCTTTGACTTACATTTAAAAAAAAAGGTTCTTGTTTCTTGCTTTGAATGTTATACTTGTTTATTTTTTTGAAACCTCTCACTCCTCACTCTAGTTAGTATTCATTGAATTGAAAAATATTACATTTTCATATTAGTTGCATCAAATTTGGATTTGAGTCATAATATTATTGATTTCATCTCTATGGACCCTATTGAGTAAATAAATACTTTAAAAAGAAACACTGATACAATCAATTATATATTTTTTTTATCTTTTTATCATAGTGTTGAATCCCCGAAAATCGGGTTTACAACAAGGGGGATACCCACTCAGTCGAGACCTTGGGTAGTAGCTCCTTTTCCATTTGGTGTAGTGGGTCCGACTGGGGATATGGGACCAGTTTCCCAATTTATGTGTGTGTGTTGAGAATTGATATTTCTTTCCTAATAATTTCTAAGTAAAATGCTTTTATTCTAAGTCTAATTTAACAACATGCAATTGTATTCTAATGAACAGAAATATCTAATTCTAAAACTAACCCAGGATTTAATCTTTCAGTTATGCGATCCAAAATAATTTCTAATGGCAATTGGTAATAAAGATCATTCAATTGCTATGAGAAAAGAATTCAATAAAGATAAATTATTTCGTATAAAAAGTTAGATGAAACAATTGTGAAAAACATATCGCATAATAAGTCACTCATATATTAAGAATAAATAAATGGCTATCACCGTACAGAAGTGCCAAATGATAACTCAAGAATTCAAGCATTCATACATAAATAACTGAACATGAATATCACTTTAACACATAAGCAGAATTTGTTAAGAGATAAAAGTACCATTTATAACGAGTTCTACTCATGAGCTCCAACAATAATGATTTATCTCTTCTTAATTCAACATCTACTAAGAGTACAAAAGTGCAATTTCAGTAGCAGATATTAAACACAGATGCCAATAAATCTTGTTCCATTCATTCATCAAAACCTCCTCGGAGGGTGCAAAAGTGCATGTTCTGAGGATATTTTTTTGATAAATTTCAGGACCCTTCTCTAAATGCAAGAGAAGGGTTTAAATACTACTAGCTAAATCTAAAAATAGTTTATTACAAAAATATAGGAGGCGGTTTAAATGACCGTCCTCATTTCAGGGAAAAATAAAGCAAAACTAAAACTAAAAATGAATCTAAAAGTAAAATTGGCAATTAACTATCTATGTATCTGATCCTTATAGTCACAAGCATCCAGCATCGGCTTGAGGAGAGTTGGTTGGCCGACTTCCGACTTTAGCTGCCTTGCGAAAATGAAATCGACAAGTGCTAGCACCATCTTCTCTGCAGAGTTAGTGAGACACTTGAGACTCATGCACTGACTGTGTGGTTTAACCAAGTACTGCCAGTAAGAACCCCAATTTAACTTGGTTAACCTTTTGATGGATTCTTTTTTTTCTTGAGCCTTTTGTCTCCAGCTTGTTTGTAGATGCTGCACATTTGGTAGAAATTTACATACCACTTGAAGATATCCCTCATAAATACCACTGGTTTTTTGAGCTCGGGTTTTGCCTTTCGCCTTTATCACTTTTTTCCTACAATTTACCGGGCTTACAGGTGATTGAGTGATTAGAGGCTTTCCTTTTCAAGAGGTTTTGCTAGGCGCTAATCGTGCATCGGAAACTACCTCCGTTTCTTGATCTGGGCTTCCCTGGTGCTATTTTTCGCCTCTTGCACACTTTTTGTTAAAGGATGTAAACCTTAAATTTTTGTGGAAAGAATGACTCCATGAGTTCTTAGCTTTGAGTCTTAAACTATCGGTCTATTATCTCAGCACTATCCAGTACCCATTTGACCATGTCTATGTATGGAATAATCTTGGGCCTCGTCGCTATTCGGTGCAAGAACGAGCATGCTAGTTCTATAATTGATGCCTCAGATGATCTGCGTGAGTCTGCAGTAGATGTAACCTCCATTACTCTGGGATTTTCTTCCTCGAGTAGACTTTGCATGCCTTCCCATGTAGTAACATCGGCATCTCTATTACAGGTGGTGTCTGTGTATAAGGGTGTCATTTCTTTGTCTTTAGAATTCAGAGCCTTTCCTTTCTTACCCATAATATTCTGAACATTGCTATGTATACTTCTCTACTTTTTGCTCCTGCAATTTGCAAATGAGGAAAGAGTAATGATAAGAAAAAGGTGACGGAAAAGCTTTAAATGCCGAAATCATATAAAATATATCACCTTACGTGAATGGCTCTTCAATTAGATCAAAACCATATTTCATTAATGATTACCAACTAACTCATTAAATTAACATTAAAGCACATTAGTATACCCAGGCGGTAGAATGACCCGGTTTCCGTCACCGCTCGGAAAAACCTCCGGCTCCGATCGCCGACAATTCGTCTGCCCTCCGCCACCCTCTACGAGCTCCGCCCAGCTCTGCCACCCCCGGCATTAATGTCCATGACTGACAGATATCTGACAGACATGCCGATTTCCATCGTGTCTCGCGAGGGAGTTAATTCACCATGGAATTTGAATTCCTCCGCCTGGAATTAACTTCAACTTCTCGGGTTAAGGTTCTTCAAAGATTCAAATGGAGAAACCATGTTGCAGGTCCTCTGTCTTGTGTCTTCTTACTGTGTTTTTGATGCTATGTTCCAGAATCCCGCCGCGCTCAGGAGATAGCAGCTCCTGCTCCAATGCTTGAATCAGAAAAAGAAGCCCTGTTTTCAGTATTGGGTTCTCTGGTAGGAAGTGACTCGAATGTGAGTGAGATTTATCCAGATCCTTGTGGTACCACACCTATTCAGGGATCTTCATGCGATCAATTCGGCGATTTCTGGTTCGTTACAGTATTAAAACTTGGAGCCATTTATGATAACTCGCTGAAATGCAGCGAGACCGCCAGCATTCATCCTGCACTTTTCAGCCTGGGGCACTTGAAAACTCTCTCATTCTACATGTGCTTCAATTGGGCTCCACACATAATGCCTTCTCGAGGGTGGAAAAATATGAGCAACTCTATCCAGAGCCTCACATTTCGCAGCAATGAGGCCGTGGTTGGAGAGCTCCACTCTGAGCTTATGTGAGCTGGGAAACTTAGAAAATCTGGTTGTGAAAGAAAATAACATGAAGGGTCCATTGCTAGAGGAGCTGGGGAGATTGTATAAACTGAAAAAGCTCCTTGTCAGTCAGAATCAGTTATGTGGCCGAATTCCAACTTCGATTGGCAACTTGGAGAATCTGCTAATCCTGGACCTGAGTTTCAATAAGTTGAATGGTACTTTGCCTTTTGAAATTGGGGGCTTAAAATCTCTCATGAAAATGGATTTGAGCGATAATTTTATCAGAGGGAAGATTCCGCTGGAGTTGGGCGATTTCAAAAATGTGATGTTGTTGGATCTTCGCGACAATGTGCTTCATGGCAATCTTCCACAGACATTGACGGACATGAGTAATTTGCAGGAGCTTTATCTACGAACCAATCCTATTGGGGACAATATTTCTCTAGCATGGGATAAGCTGCCAAAGCTAATGAGTTTCAATCTCTCGACCTCAAGATACGAGGGAAGAATACCAGAGTCTCTGGGTTCATCGAAGCAATTGTGATATATTTCTCTCAATCGCAATCGTTTCACCGGGGAAATCCCATCGAATTTGGCGGAGATTCCTTCTTTGAATACATTATATCTCAATGGAAATAATTTATCAGGCACAGTGGTTTTTCCTGAGATCTTTTGCAGGAGATTGGGAAGGCGCCTGGCCCTGTGGAATAATAGCCCGGGGCTTTGCTATGAAGGCTCTGGTGTAATAATTCCTCATGGTGTCAGTTCTTGCAGCTCCGAATCATCAAAGGCAACAAGCCACCCATGTTCTCCAACTAGTTTTGTAAGCCCAGGCATAAAGAGATATGACATTGAATATGTTTTTGTACTGTTGTTATTACTGTATGTAGGCACTCTAATGGCTCAACAGCCATAGATAAAAAAACAGACAACCCTTATTTTGAAGGATGGATATATAATTTTATGTGTCTACTACATCAGGATACCTGTGTTCCTTTTTGTTATCGTTCCTTATATTAAGAAATATAAAAAAAAGTTCGGGGATACAAAATCTGTTTCATATTTTTGTGTTTTTCTAAGTAATATTTGACCCAATCAGTGATTTAGTGATGATTTGACTCAGTTACTGCGAGTACATGTTACCTGTATGACCTTATTTTGCATATTTTTTGGGGAAAAGACTTGCTAATATATGAATTGACCATGGCTTTAAATTCCAAACTGGCTATGGCATTTTGGTGGAAAAGTGAGGACAGTGTTTGATATAAATGTGAAGAATCAGCCATATTTTAAGAGATTGCCAGTCTATAACAGTAAACCCTAACCCTACTGTAAAACAGGAATTGACCATTGCTTTAAATTCCAAATTGGCCATGTCATTGAAACAGAGTTGGGAGAGAATTAGGCAACTTGGAATTCTGAGAAACAGAGTTGGGGGATGTCAATTTCCCTGTGGCCATAACCCATCCGGGCAAAGTGCATGTTCTCTGAGTGTACAGAACTGCAAAAATCTGAGGTGAACAACAGTAATTGGAACATTGTATTCCTTGGATAAAAGGCTTGTATGTTTATCTGAAGGAATTTTTTGCTTAGATTACATCAATTTGTTTTAGCACGGTTTCATTGGAGTATGACCACTTTGTTTAAGATAGTACAAGTATCCAAATCATAGAATTGAAGTTGTTTGAATGACCGTGGATAACTTTTAGTTCAGTTTGTTAGACAGTTTTTGCCCCATAAACCTGTTCACTGGCAATAAGGGCATTCCTGTGCACACTACTGAAGCAAACTTCAACTCTTTCCAGAACTTCGAAAGTAGTAGACCTCGAATATCGCTGACCGTGCAAAGCACAGTACAAGCACAACAAATTATTTTGTAAGTAGCACTCAATCCATTGAAGAGAGAAGTCACCATGGTTGTAATTTTTTCTTTTTGAGAATGGTGCCTTGTTGCCTTCACTCACAGAGAATGTATGCAGTATGGGGTGATGTGGACACACAACTTGACTGCCAGAGCAATGACATTAGAGTTTCACATTTAATTGAATGCCTAGCAGGGCCATCGAATCCATGATATTCAGTACAATCATTGCTCGGTATAAGCAAAACTGTTATTGGTTAAATCCATAAACTCTAAGTAATGACAAGGCGAACAATAAACATGGCACCGAAACCCAACTGTACAAGTATTGCTCAAAGAATATATAAAACAAAGAATATGAGAAGTCTGAAACCTTTAAAGAGTCTCAAGTTCCAGAGCCGACTCCATTGCAGCTTTCATTGCGTTTAGGAAAATATTAAAATCTCTGTTTGTTTAAGGTGTGTCTCGTGTGTACTCAGTTGTGGTGCTTGAATTACTCCATTCCCATATCCTTTGAGGTCAACACTCTTCGTGTGTAATCACCATGACCCACTTTTCAACAAACTGAAGATTACACATTGCATTAAGAAACCATGGTAGTTCCTCTCTGACTGTCTGTAGATGGACATTCCAAATCAGATGTGAATGTGGATGAAACGTTGTGTAGTGCTGGCAAGTCTCACTTACTCCCCAGTAGCCATCGTCAGATATACAGCGAGGTCCCTGATCATCAGGGGGTGGTATGCCTCACTGGGAAAAAATTTCAGAAGCACCCTGATGCTTCTGGGTGTGCTGATAACCAAAAAGATTGGTATCCAGCCAAGATGCAGCTGGAATTACAATGTCCCTGAACTTTGGTGTGAAAGCAGCCCTTGATATTTCATTTAGTAAAGAGTTTGATTCAGGTTGACTAGTACAACACAATGAATTTTTGTTGTTGATTCTAAATTTTGATTGTAGATGTCTACAACAATGTAAAGTGGAGTTCCAACAAGGTAATCAGATATAATTTTTGTTGTTTGATTCTAAATTTTGATTGTAGATGTCTACAACAATGTGAAGTGGTGGTCCAACAAGGTACTTCGATATAAAATTTTGTTGTTTGATCCTAAATTTTGATTGTAGATGTCTACAACAATGTGAAGTGGAGGTCCAACAAGGTAATTTTTGTTTTTGATTCTAAATCTGGATTATAGATGTCTACAACAATGTAAAATGGAGGTCTAACAAGCTACTGAGATATGTTACTGCAATAACTTTGGACATGAGAGTACAATACAATAAATTTTGATTGTAGATGTCTACAACAATGTAAAGTGGAGGTCCAACAAGGTACTCAGATACAAATTTTTGTTGTTTGATTCTAAATCCCTAGTACAAGCAAGAAACTGACGAATCACAATTGTTTCTTTCAAATTCTAACAATTTCAAATCCCATTGTAACCGTTGGAAAGGTGACTGTATCATGAGGACACCATTACTTCCCCCTAGTTCAATCAAGAAATAATCAGTGCCCCAACTGTTGATTGGCAGATACTCCTCCCTCAACTTAATTCCTAGCTTTTGGACTCAATTAAAAGTTTCTTTAGAAGTCATAACTTTCACTTGCTCTCAAACATTTCAGACCTAATATCAGAAGTCTTCAATCTTTCTACTTTGTCTGTTGTCCTGGTTTTCTTTATGCATTACTAATTGAAAAGGAAGACATTAAAATTGAAAAGGAAGGCACCTGGCCTCATTCCTTTTGACATGTCATTAGAATGGGGCAGACCGCAGAAACAATGGAGCTCGGTGGATGGCTCAATATTGTCAACCACACCAATGAACCAAGGCCCTGCTAGAGTTTCTTTGACTTAGATGCCAAAATCTAGTCTGCCAAAGTCACCTAGGAACTGCACCAGGCCTCATCTTATAAGAAGTCAATGCATACAATCCACTTCGAGGCTAGAAACTCCTTTTACAATAAATACAATACAAGACAAGATATGATGGCCCCGAGACTAGGTACCCTTGGTATATATATTGGAGACAAAGGGTAGAGTAACAGCACTCCACCAATCTAGGGTAGACTCTGCAGTTATCTTTGGGTGATAAATGATAAATGTTTATGAAAGACACGAGGATATTTGTATATGTCAGAATTACTGAGGTTCAAAATTTTTTCTTTTATGTGACAACTGAACATAGCTCATTTGTGTTTTCACATGTACTGCTTACAATTCTACATTATGCAACCTGTACAATCATCTACTATACTGTTCAGAAATGGAATTTCTATTACATTAAAGGATGATATCTCTTACTTACTTCCTGGGCATGATCTGGGAAGTCAAGTTCATGTTACAAATTGCAGTGCCAATTTATATGAAATTGTGAGGCTTTTGCGTGTTAGGTTTGTTAATATATTGCCCCCAAACAAAATCTGGCAAGAGCTCTCATTAAATTGCTATCACTATATGCATAAACTTGCTTCAAGGACAATCATAGAAGAAAATCTGACAAGAGCTTTCATTAAATTGCTAATAACATATACATAAACTTGCTTCAAACAATCAGAGAAGGAATTCCTAGAATTTTGTAGCAATAATGTTTACAACATTGAGCCAGACAATAGATCTGGGCATCTGCAAACTGTCCATTAACCTCCATCCAGGAATCCAGATTCCCTAAATGATTTCAAACAAAATGAAGATCAATTTGACTAAAACATTCTAAAAAAAGATTGCTTTGCATGTATTACTTAATACATCACTATTATTCTGATTCCCTGTACATGCAAAGCAATCTTTTTTTAGTCAAATCGATTTTTTTTTAAGAATGTTTTAGTCAAATTGATCTTCATTTTGTTTGAAATCATTTAGGGAATATATATGAAATCTTAATCTAAGGATAAACCGATAAATTTAAAAATTGTGAATAAGATAACCTCATTTGAATCAATGATGCTATATAACAAGGGCACTTGACAAGATATGTCATTGCAAACCTTTGTGCCTGATTTTTTTAATTCACTATATTATAAGAAAGCATGAGATGGAAAAATTGAGTTCCAAAACAAGAAGACATGACATGCAAAAATTGAGTTCCAAAACAAATTTTATTGATCTTGATCTGATTCATATAATCAACCCACTTTATTATAAGTTAGCTACATAATATGTTTAAATTTTCAAGTTTTTTTATTAAATATAAGAGTTAAATCAAAAATAATAATTAAATATTTATTCTTTAAATAATAATAACAGTTCGGGAAGTCATGTTCTTGTTACAAATTGCGGGGTTAATTTATATGAAATTGTGAGGCTTTTGCATGTGCTATTTGGTAATGTAATGGCCCCAAACAGAATCTGACAAGAGCTCTTATTTTTTTGCTAAGACTATATACAAGGAAAATCAGAAAATGAAACCCTAATATCATACACAACGAGTGCCTCTCTGGCCCAAAAACGTTCGGATTATCTACCTACCTACTTGAATTCTATGATCTAGATACTTGCACTCACTTAAATAAGGTGACTATACTTCAATAAAACCCTACTTTGAAAAAAAGGATGCAGTGATGCAGCATCATTTGAGTTCTGGAAAGAGTTGAAGTTTGCTTCAGTAGTGTGCACAGGAATGCCCTTATTGCCAGTGAACAGGTTTATGGGGCAAAAACTGTCTAACAAACTGAACTAAAAGTTATCCACGGTCATTCAAACAACTTCAATTCTATGATTTGGATACTTGTACTATCTTAAACAAAGTGGTCATACTCCAATGAAACCGTGCTAAAACAAATTGATGTAATCTAAGCAAAAAAGTCCTTCAGATAAACATACAAGCCTTTTATCCAAGGAATACAATGTTCCAATTACTGTTGTTCACCTCAGATTTTTGCAGTTCTGTACACTCAGAGAACATGCACTTTGCCCGGATGGGTTATGGCCACAGGGAACTTGACATCCCCCAACTCTGTTTCTCAGAATTCCAAGTTGCCTGATTCTCTCCCAACTCTGTTTCAATGACATGGCCAATTTGGAATTTAAAGCAATGGTCAATTCCTGTTTTACAGTAGGGTTAGGGTTTACTGTTATAGACTGGCAATCTCTTAAAATATGGTTGATTCTTCACATTTATATCAAACACTGTCCTCACTTTTCCACCAAAATGCCATAGCCAGTTTGGAATTTAAAGCCATGGTCAATTCATATATTAGCAAGTCTTTTCCCCAAAAAATATGCAAAATAAGGTCATACAGGTAACATGTACTCGCAGTAACTGAGTCAAATCATCACTAAATCACTGATTGGGTCAAATATTACTTAGAGAAACACAAAAATATGAAACAGATTTTGTATCCCCGAACTTTTTTTTTATATTTCTTAATATAAGGAACGATAACAAAAAGGAACACAGGTATCCTGATGTAGTAGACACATAAAATTATATATCCGTCCTTCAAAATAAGGGCTGTCTGTTTTTTAATCTATGGCTGTTGAGCCATTAGAGTGCCTACATACAGTAATAACAGCAGTACAGAAACATATTCAATGTCATATCTCTTTATGCCTGGGCTTACAAAACTAGTTGGAGGACATGGGTGGCTTGTTGCCTTTGATGATTCGGAGCTGCAAGAACTGACACCATGAGGAATTATTATACCAGAGCCTTCATAGCAAAGCCCCGGGCTATTATTCCACAGGGCCAGGCACCTTCCCAATCTCCTGCAAAAGATCTCAGGAAAAACCACTGTGCCTGATAAATTATTTCCATTGAGATATAATGTATTCAAAGAAGGAATCTTCGCCAAATTCGATGGGATTTCCCTGGTGAAACGATTGTGATTGAGAGAAATATATCGCAATTGCTTCGATGAACCCAGAGACTCTGGTATTCTTCCCTCGTATCTTGAGGTCGAGAGATCGAAACTCATTAGCTTTGGCAGCTTATCCCATGCTAGAGAAATATTGCCCCCAATAGGATTGGTTCGTAGATAAAGCTCCTGCAAATTACTCATGTCCGTCAATGTCTGTGGAAGATTGCCATGAAGCACATTGTCGCGAAGATCCAATAGCATCACATTTTTGAAATCACCCAACTCCAGCGGAATCTTCCCTCTGATAAAATTATCGCTCAAATCCATTTTCATGAGAGATTTTAAGCCCCCAATTTCAAAAGGCAAAGTACCATTCAACTTATTGAAACTCAGGTCCAGGATTAGCAGATTCTCCAAGTTGCCAATCGAAGTTGGAATTCGGCCACATAACTGATTCTGACTGACAAGGAGCTTTTTCAGTTTATACAATCTCCCCAGCTCCTCTAGCAATGGACCCTTCATGTTATTTTCTTTCACAACCAGATTTTCTAAGTTTCCCAGCTCACATAAGCTCAGAGTGGAGCTCTCCAACCATGGCCTCATTGCTGCGAAATGTGAGGCTCTGGATAGAGTTGCTCATATTTTTCCACCCTCGAGAAGGCATTATGTGTGGAGCCCAATTGAAGCACATGTAGAATGATAGAGTTTTCAAGTGCCCCATGCTGAAAAGTGTAGGATGAATGTTGGCGGTCTCGTTGCATTTCAGCGAGTTATCATAAATGGCTCCAAGTTTTAATACTGTAACGAACCAGAAATCGCCGAATTGATCGCATGAAGATCCCTGAATAGGTGTGGTACCACAAGGATCTGGATAAATCTCACTCACATTCGAGTCACTTCCTACCAGAGAACCCAATACTGAAAACAGGGCGCTTCTTTTTCTGATTCAAGCATTGGAGCAGGAGCTGCTATCTCCTGAGCGCGGCGGGATTCTGGAACATAGCATCAAAAACACAGTGAGAAGACACAAGACAGAGGACCTGCAACATCGTTTCTCCATTTGAATCTTTGAAAACCTTAACCCGAGAAGTTGAAGTTAATTCCAGGCGGAGGAATTCAAATTCCATGGTGAATTAACTCCCTCGCGGGGAGACGTGATGGAAATCGGCATGTCGGTCAGATATCTGTCAGTCGTGGACATTAATGTCGAGGGTGGCGGAGCTGGGCGGAGCTCGTAGAGGGTGGCGGAGCGCAGAGGAATTGACGGCGGCCGGAGCCGGAGGTTTTTCCGGGCGGGACGGAAACCGGGCCATTCTACCGCCTGGGTAGACTACTCCATTGGGCATCGGTCTGTGGAAAAGATTTTTTGAACGATGAGCCTTGCAGATCTACGATAAGGCGATTTTGTGATTTTCTTCGCAATATCGCATATTGCAATATCGTTGATCCATTAAGTGTGGCAATCATCCATTACCATATGTTTTCTGCGAAATGTGATTTGTGATACGCACCATCACGTATCGGAAATTTGAGGCATTTCACCTTAAGTGATACTTGAAGCACATGAAAACTGCGATGCGATGAATTTCTTTAGTATGTGATTTCGCATCGTGATTTCGCAATCTTAGGGTTTTGTTTGTAGGAAAGAATCTATTACCTTTTTGTGATGCGAAGTTTTTTTATTAAGAGAATGGTTTTGTTCGAACTGATCATAAAACTTAAGTATTTTTAGATTTTCGGGTATTCTCCTAAGTGTATGATAGTAAGATTTATTAAAAAAGGGAATACAAGTCCTAATTTATTTTTATAAATTTTATGGATAAGGGCCCCCACTTATTTAGTATTAGTAAAAAAAACTAAATAAGAAGGGGGGTTGTTGCTGGCCACAACAATTGGCGATTCACTTGGAAGAACCAGTTATCTCTGCTTTTCTTTTGAATTTTCTAAACTTCCAAAACAGAAGGTTTTTTAGAGAATCAAACTTTATTATAGAAAGATAAATTACATCATGCTTTTAGCTGTTAAGGATAGTTTGTTTCTTCTATGTTAACTTTGGTTATTTACTTCCTAGAGCTAGTCATTGTATTTACATCAGCCACTACTTGGTTTATAAAGATAAAAACAAAGTCTTCTTTGTAAATCAGTTTTAAATATGCTCATTTGTCGTAGGTAGAGCCTCTGCTGCTAGCAGGCATTTATAGCCTCTTTAGGGTTACCTGTTACCCAGCAATGATCTTGTATCCTACTTGGAGAAATATATGACTTGTTAGAGCCTAGATTTGTCTCAGGCTGAAGAGACAAGGTTCTATGTCCACATCAAACCACGCTCAGCCTCGTAGCTAGCCCTACGAGGACAGGAGAGGGATCTCTCTGGGTCAATCTCAATGAAAGATACTCAATGGGGCTGGAGATGACTAAATTTGCAACTGATCTTAGGCTAGGTATTAAGTGCAGGAATTTGATTTGGGTTTTTTAGGGTTTTGTTGAAAAAATGGGAAAGGCAAATTTGGGCTCGGGGATGAGGCACAGTTTCTGCAGAGGTCTGATTGAGGCAAGTAAGGCGATAGTTTTGATGCTTTAAAGCAAGTGAGATGGATAGATCAGACAGGTGAGGAGTTAAGGAGAGCAAAAGAGTCTCAAGAATTCTCCTTAAACTGAAGAAAACATAAAAATTTAACAAATTCAAAGGCTGAGCAAAACAGCTATGGATTCCACCTTAATCACTCATTTGTTTCAAATTCAGAAGAAGAAGCAAGAAAATGATACACATAACACTAGATAAACTTACAATTACTCAGAGAGGCACACCATCAAAACATAAAGCCACATGGATCCCAAACAGTGCTACAAAACCCTGGTCTTTCCTTTGCCAAAAATGCAGAAGTGAATGTACAATAGAGTGCCAAGCTTTTCCCAAGAGTCCAACCCTGACAATGACTTAGAAAATACATGATATAGACTAGCCCAACCCATTCCCTTGCCTCTAGGGGTCGAGCTCATCATTCTAGGAGCTGTTTCAACCAATTCTAAACAAAGTACTAAAATCTAGGCAATCAAAACAACTTGCCTCTATAAGGTAGGAAACTGATTCATTCATTAAATTTTCACTCTTTGGTGAATGAATCCTCTAGAACAAGTAACTAAGTGTCAAAATTACATCATTTTCACTCAATTACATCAAGATAAGTCAAAAATTACATCACAAAGCAAAACTAGTCAAACTGGCCGAATTTCTGAGCTGGAAGGTGGAAAATTGGTCAAAAAACCTCTGTGCGCCGCGCCAAAATCTGTATGCGTCGCGCCACTTTGGAGCTGATTTTGAGGCACTTTCTGAAGTCCAAATTGAGCCCAAGTGTGCTTTTTGGAAATCCCTGCTTGTCTACTTTCCAACCCAAGTGGAATTTCTAAATTTGGTGCCCATTTGCCCCTCCAAAACCTCAATCTCCCATGACTGCTTCCTGTGTGTGAAATTAGGGGCAAAGAGGTCATTTTTAGGGTGTTTTTGACCTCCTGAGGACTCAAAACTTGCCCAAATTTCTTGTCCAAGCACCAACGGCCATGATTTTCCATGAAAAATCCAAAAGTATAAACTTTTTTGCATTTGGAGCCTCCTATTGTAAGCGCGCGCCACGTGGCGCGGCGCACAGGGAGAAAAGCCCTGTTTTTTGCACAAAAATTTCCAGAAATACCAAAAACGCCCCAAATTTCTTGAAATTTGGGCTGGAGCTTCCTTATCAAGTGTTATACTAGGCTAAAGAGGCCTCAGCCAATATCTGAAGACGATCGAGCTCCATTTTCCTCTTTTTCTTCTTGATTGCCTTCCTTAATTTCGCCTTCAAATTCCTGATTCGGGCCTTGCACACTTTGTTGTGCGCCATGTAGTGAAGAGCCATGTGTCTCAGTAGTGCATGGTCTGTTTCGGCCTTTTCCAAAAACCTCTCTAAATGCATGTTCACTCTCTCAAGATTGGCCTCCCAATCCTCATTAATTTCTTGCTCCGATGATGTGAGCTCAACTCTTCTCCTTTGTGCAGCTTGGTGATGCTCACGAATGTTTTGTAGCTCCAAGATCACTTGTTGATCCTCAAGCTATTTGTTCCTCTGCTCCAAGTATTTCATGGTCCACTTAGCCCTCTCCAAGTCAAGGGATAAGGCTTTGATCTCTGATTTCTGCTCCTGGATGATCTCTCTAAGTTTGGTGCTTTGTGGACCTGTATCTGTATCATCATCATGAAGGAGAATGAACTCGGTCTCTCGTTCACCTGATGGCTCACCTGAAGGCCCCTCATCCTGCATTGGCTCCTTGCCTTTGTCCTGTACCTGTGATGCTGATGGAGGAAGCGAGGCCCCTTCCACCCCAGGTGGAGATAACACTCGCTTTGCCGCTGCAAACAAATGTCTGGTGCCTCTCTGATATGTGATAAAAACCCGCACACTAGCAATCTCATGGCGCTCATACTGATGAGAAGGTTCACCCTCATGCTTAACCTCTGATACTCCCCTTGAAGCTCTGAAGAAGTCATGAGAGATGAAATCATCCAAAGTCATGCCCTACAATCCAAGCTGATGAACCACCAAAATCTTAATAAGAGCAAAATGATATACACTGTTAAGTTGTTGCTGAGGAGTTTTACGCTGTATAAAGGTGGTCATCCTCTCAATGTTCCAGCAAATGAAATACAGAATGTTCATCATCCGTACCCTGGTGAAATGCATGAGCAACCTGATGTGATAAGCATAAAGACGAGAGAACCGTCCCTCACAACTGAAATATTTCATGATCAATCTCATTAGTGGAGCATATTCATCTTTCAGATACCAGAATGGGAACACTCTCTTGAGCTGCCTCAAGCAACTGGTTTTAATGTATGGTTCATAATGCTGCCGATCGATCTTTTGTTTCTTGTGCCATGGTTCACCAATGTTCGGTATATCGGTTGCTAATGAGACAGATTTTGGTGTAAGTGTAAGGTGACACTAGCCAAGATAGCTTGATCTCCGTGCAAGTGCAGCAAAAAAAGACGAGCCAACTCATGATGAAATTGGACACTAGCCACCTTTTGAAAAAAACTCATAGCATGACTGATGCTGAAAACACTACATAGCAAGAGAGCAGGCTTGCAATTCTGTAAGGGTGGTCGGTTCTTCCCTAACATGCCTGCCACTTTTATGAGGCCTCTGGGGTGCCTGTTCTTCCAAGGGAGAATCACTTTGGGTTTCCACCTCATAGTCCGACGAATGCTCAGATGCCATGACTATTGTACAAAATACCTTGAAGACAAGATGACTATTTTGTATGAACTGTGCTTGAACTGCTCTTTTTGGTGTTGTATTTCAATTTCTACCACCAAGGGAAAAAACAAATGCAACAAGCACTATTAGGGAAATACAACAGGGACTGTTAGGGATTGTTAGAAAGGGGAAACAATATTGAGGAATGGGAATTATTGGGAGAAATTTAATAGGGAAATATGGGAGAGGGTTTGAGGGATTGATGTATGGGAATAGGGTTTAGGGTTTGGGATTAGTTGTATAGGTTTTGAGGTGTGAGGTTAGAGGATTTGGGATAGAGTATGTAGGAGAAGGGAGTAATGAATTTAGGTGATAGGGAATTAGGGATTAGTGAAGATAAGGGAACAATGGGAGGGAGACAAAATCTTGGTGGCAAAACAGTGAGTTTTAAACCCTAGCTGCAATTGGCTTGAGGATATTTAGAAGTAGGTTTTGAGAATTTTTGTTGCAACCACTATCACCCATAAACCACCATATCTTATCATAAATTTTGATGCAACAGCAAGATAGCAAGCCTACCTGGCAAAACTAGGCAAAGTATGGGCAATTTGGTGAAGTTTCCAGCAATTTTCGGGCTTTTTCTATATGCGTCGCGCTAAGAACCCAGTGTGTCGCGCTCTATATGTGCGTCGCGCCCGTTCAAATAAACAGTGGGCGGAAATTTCCAGTGCACCACGTGCTCTATGTACGTCGCGCCACCTGTTATATGCGCCGCACCGGTAGCTGTAAGCCAGTTCTCTCCAAAACACGCACTGCACTCACCCAATTCGCTTTGAAACGTTTTTCTCCAACCTTGGCATGCAAAATGACTTTCAGCTTCATGGAAAAACCTTTATATAGACATCAATTTGATTTTTGTCTCTCCAAAACCGATTTTGTAATGTTTTGCAATTGACACTTTTTCACAATTAATATAACTTTGACCTTTTTGTTTCCTCCTTGATTTTTGGTTGAAAAGATGAATTTCTTGGCAATTTTTTTTAGGGATAGATGACATGGAATTTGGCAAAGGAGACCAGGCTGTGCCTGGAGAATTCAAGAATTGAAAATTTTAAAAATTAGTACAAAAAAAAACGAAATGTCGACTTATCTTCAAAACAGAGTTTTGAAGAAAAGTCATAATCCATCCATATGACAATAAGAATCTCTTGTGATAACAACTTATCAAGGACCTCCCTCTGGCCTGCTGGCTTTATTAGACTTTGTCGAAGACCAAATTGACTAACCCTAGACCTAATGACTAAAATGACTGTTATGACCTAGAAACTGCAACAGGACTACAAATGACTTTTAAGATTCGATTTTGATGGACAGACCTGAGCCAGCAGTGCAAAGCATGAGGGGGATGAATGACAAAAGCCCTTCCGTATAGATTTATGGCATTCTCCTAAAGAAATGCAACTGATCGAAAGCATTGGGACACCTAAACATGAAATGCAAAAAGAGTTTTGATCTCTGACGGAGGGATGACCAGACTGACTCTAACATTGGCTCCAATGGGGATGGTAGCTCCTTGGAGGTGCCAAGAACGACAGATCTCTGGAAGAGCTAGACAGTGCCTTCGTCCATTGGGCTATGGAGTCATTATTTCGACAAACAATACAAGATTTTGACTCAATTTTTTTGACTGAAACTTGACTTGAAAAAGACTCGATAATAACACTAAAATGACTGAAAAACTAACTCGACAAACTAAACTCAAAACTGAAATCTTTCGTCAGAATTATAGCCTTCACTTCGGGCCCCAGACTAAAGAAAAGATTACAGCACACACTTGCAGCGAAACTGAAATAAAATGGTATGTACAATGACAATGATGACAACAGAAATAACTTAGAAAAGGTACCACTTGAGCAGCTGACCATTGACCGGCCCTCCTGGACAATCTTCCCCGTTCATCTCCTTCAAAAGAAAGGCATTCTGACCCCGATACGCTGCAATCTTAAAAGGACCTTTCTAGAGATTGTCAAACTTGCCGTGCTTGCCCTTTTCCTCATTCCTTGCATCCCACTTTAACACCACATCATCCAACTGAAATGTGTCCGCCTTTGCTTTTCTATCATAAATCTTTTTAATTCTCTCCTGCAACTTGAATGTGTTCTGAAAAACATCTTCCCATGTCTGCTGCAAGTGGATCATTTGATTTAGTCTTCTCTGCATTGGATCCTCTTCACTACCCGCCTCTTGGAGAAGTTTGACTACCGGAGCTACAAAAGAGGTAGGGAACACTGTGTCAACTCCATAAACTAACTCAAAGAGGGACATACCAATGGATTTCTTTTGACTCACACGATCTGCCCAAAGTGCATGGACCAGCTTCTTATGCCAACTCTTCTTGTTGATTTCCAACATCTTTTTAATGATATTAACCAAAGATTTGTTGGAAGACTCCGCCAATCCATTGCCTTGCGGATGATAGGTGGTTGAGTGCCCCAAAGTAATATGATATTTACTACAAAACTCAACCATCCTTTTTGACTTGAAAGCTGCTGTGTTATCAGTGATTAACTTATTTGGGCAACCAAAACGAGACAAAATATTACTTTCTAGGAATGAAATTATTACCGCATCCGTAGCTTGCCTAGTGAGAATTGCTTCAATCCATTTTGTTAAGTAATCTGTCGCTGTGAGGATCCATCTATGCTGACCTGAAGAAAAAGGATGAATTTCACCAATGAAATCCAACCCCCACTGTTGAAAAGGGGCACTCACTTCAATAGGCTTAAGCGGCAAAGGCTGTAATTTATGCTTCCCTTCAAAAATATGGCAGTTATGATAGCTCTTAACAGTTTTGAACACATCAACAAACAATGTCGGCCAATAGTATCAAGCCCTCAAAATATTATTTGCCGTTGTTTTCCAAAAAAGGTGACCGCCGCAATCTCCTTTATGGAAATCCTCCATGACCTGCTTCGCTTCTTCCTCCACCAAACAATTCAACAAAACGCCACCGAGATCTTTCCAATAAAGTGAAAAATTCAAAATACAAAACTTAGCAGCCTTCAACTTAAGAGTTCTCGCTTTGTTTCTTGCCATACCAGGTGGTGCGGACAAATTCTGGAGGACATATATGATATCTAAATACCATGGAGAAAGAATAAACATTTCTGATACTTTAAGTGACGAACTTTCCTCATTTTCATCGAACATAGCAGCGATTAGATTTATGTCTAAGACGTGCAGATTTGATTCAGCCATCAACTTCGCCAAACCCTGTCCTTTAACAAGATTTGTGGTCCTTATCTCCACATCATACTCCAGCAAAGCTGCTATCCACTTGCCACGTCTTCCTTCAGGATCGGTCTGAACCAAAACATCTTTAACAGCAGCGTTAGGAACATAAGCTAAAATATGGGAATGCAGAATGTATACACGGAAATCTTTCAGTGCTTTTACAAGTGCAAGGGCTTGCTTCTCAATAATGTTGTATTTCAAAGCAGCATCTCTTATAGTCCGGCTGAAAAAAGAAATGGGTCTTTCATGCTCATCTTCTTTCTGCATTAACACAACTGCCATAGTATGCTCCGAAGAAAATGAAAACAATATAAAATCCTGAGTATAATCCGGGTTGATTAGAACTGGAGCTGAAGAAAGAGACAATTTTACTAAATTGAAAGATTTTACAGCCTCTTCCGTCCATGACACTTGGCTGTCCTTCTTAAGCATGTTTGTAATCTCCCTTAGATGTTCAACAAGATTAGGAACAAAGCGGCGCAGAAAATTCATCTTACCATTAAACGATTGTATCTCCTTCTTATTCCGGGGCAGGTCAATTTGCTGAATCGCTTCCACACGTGCTGGATCAATACGGATGCCATCTTTTGAGATAATGTGCCCAAGTAGTTTGCCTTCATCCATGGAAAACAAACTCTTCTTAGGATTCAGCAACACACCATATTTTTTGCACTTTTCGAAGACAATTTTCAAATGATACAAGTGTTCTTCATCTGATTTGGAAAACATGGTCAAATCATCAAGGTACACAACCAAGAAGACATCCTTCTCATTTGCAAAAGCCAAGTCCATTGCCCGCTGAAAAGTGGCACCCGCGTTCTTCAAACTGAAAGGCATTTTTGCATAATGAAATGTTCCCCACGGAGTGGTGAACGCTGTTTTGTCTCGGTCATCTTCATGGACTAAAATTTGGTTATATCCAGAATAACCATGGAATAGTGACATGCGAGATGCTCCAACTACTCGCTGAATTATGTGATCCATTTTGGGCAGCGGATAATTATCCTTCAATGAAACTTTGTTGAGATTTCGAAAATCAATGCACAAACGAATCTCACTAGTCTTCTTTCGCACGGGCACCAAATTAGATATCCAATCAGAAAAACGAATGGGAACAATGATTCCTGATTTGTACAACCTGTTAACTTCCTTCTCAATTGATGGCAGCAATTTTGGATTAAGCCTTCTTAACTTCTGTCTGAATGGTTTTTGATTAGGCTTAATAGGAATAGTGTGCTGACTTATATTTGTATCATATGTCTTCAAATCAGAATAGTCCCAAGCAAACCCATCAGCAAAAGATGACAACAAACTGATATATTTGGCCTTTACCTTCGGTTGCAATGCTTTGGACAGATTTACCATCTTCGGATGCTTGGTTGTTCCAATATTCACGTCTTCAACTCCCTTTTCTGTTGGCTACAATGTTGGTTTGCGGGCTACGTCATCATGATCAAAGAGTTCTTTTAAAGGTATCAAACCTTTAGGAATAACATTATCCTTGAGCTGCAACACTTCCATTTGATTGATCTACACATCGTCTTTACCATCAACATGTTCTACATCAATTGAGGTATCTTTGAATTTACCTTTGTTTTGCAGAAAATCATTGATCTCCTCATCATCTTGGAAAACTAGCCAATATCTCTGATTGTCCAGGACAGTCGGATGGTACTTCACATGGATTTCAAATTTATTGCTTGAGTTTATAGAAATCTTCAAATTACTTGTTGCCTTAGCAAGTGCATCAACAATATTGTTTTGAATACAAGGCACACACATCAAAGTGTAATCTAAAAAAAGCTTCAAAATGTCTAAAACAGCATTCCGGTATGCCCGCATCCGAGGATGCTTTGCTTGATATTCGCCTTTAACTTGCTTAATCACCAATTCGGAGTCACCATATACATCAATCCTCTTAGCATTCAGCTTTCTTAAGATCTTTAGGCCAGCAATCAAAGCCTCATACTCAGCTTCATTGTTTGAGCAATCAAAAGCAAGTTTGTAATAACATACTCGCACATTACTCGACACTTTGTTTGGAGCGAAAAAAGGACTGCGTACCCAAATTCCAATTCCAGCACCATCATTTCCTACTGTGCCATCGAAATCCATGGTCCATTAGCCATCTTCCTCTTCTTCTAAGTGTTGAAACTCTTTTGCCTCTGTTTTTGCTGCTTGTTGTCCATCATATTTTTCTGATTGCTGAACGGTATTTCCATGTTCTTGTCCTTCTCTCTTCAAAACTTCTCTGAAATTTTCTGTTATTTCTGGAATATCATCTGCTACAACTAACTGACTATCAATATCATTGAAACTATCTGAATACCAAAAAAAAGACTCGAGTTCTGTATGTACATAATTAATCAGATGATTAATTGGTTTCTCCTTGCTTGTAATCATGTATTTCATTTTCTGCTCACGATACAATTTTCTCATTTGGCCAAACACTGGAATCATTGCATAGGAGAAATCGAGCTGCATAGTTCCTTTGATATTTTCTCCCCAAGACCTTGAAAGAAGCATACCGAATCGGGGAGGAGAGTCTGCTACAACAACATCCATCAAAATATTCTTAGCCGGAATCTGATCCAAACTGACCACCAAGTCTTTAATAAGCCCAATACATCTCACCCTACTGGAATCAAACAAATAGAGATCATGGTACTTCCTGGTAATGTCAAAACCCAACTTCTCCATGATAGCTTTTGGCATAAGATTGTGGGAAGTGCTGGAATCGAACATAGTATTATGCAACACAAACTCATGCACTCTCAAATTGATATAAAAAGGAGGCACATCACTGTCTGGAGACTCACCATTCAATGTTGGTCCAAAAATCAATTCAGGTTTATCATCTTCCACACTCACCATGTCGGACATTGGATCAAAATTGAAAATTTTGGAAACCTGCCCTCTATAATCGTTGTCCCTCATTAGCTCTATCAAAGGAATAGATACCTTCAATTTAGAAATTTCATTTTCTAAACTAAAAGTGGAAGTCTTCTCTACCTCTTTGGCTGGAACTTCTTTCTTCTCAGCATTATCTTTTGGTGCAATAGGCTGATTGACTCGTTCATTTGCTGATGGAGATTTGTTAGGCATAGGATTAGAAACTTCTTTGCCTTTATTTGGTGCAACCGGTGGCTCATTCTTAGATGCTGGACCTTCCTTTCTCTTTTGGATTGGATTGATGGGGACATTTCTATTTCTTAATGAATATTGATGTTGTTGGGTGGACAAGGCATGCATATACCCTCTTTGATACTCATCTGACTCCTCTTCAAGAGCTGTTTCATTCGACAAGATAAAATCTGCATCATGTTGTACCACTGAACTTTCTGCATACTCATCATCTTCAGTGATAAATGTGGGCATATCATCAGGAGTAAAGAAGTGATTTTCTTCTCCTATTACATGCTCTTCATCATCAGATTCAGGGCCAACAAACTTCTGCTGAAGAGGTGTCTTTACTTTCTGCTGTTGTGATGTCGTTTCTTGTGCTCGCTGCTCACGCTGTTTGATCCTGAATTGTGGCTACTGCTGGCCACGGAAATTGGGATTCCGAATCTGTGGTTCAAGCTTATCAAGTGTCAACCTTTCAATCATCTTTTCTACCTTGCGTAGCACCTGGTCTAAGGTAGAAGCTTCCTCCTTTATTGAGACTTTCTTTTCAGCTTTCATTCTAGCTTGCTTGTCATTCAAATTTGCCTCAACACTAACGGCAATTTTCTGCATCTCTTCTAAGCTAGCTAGATCTCTCTCCCTTAACTGATAAGCCATGTCTGGATCAAAGCCATCCGAGAACTTAAGCAAAGTTGATCTTCTAGTTGGCTTTAAATCATCCAGAATTGCATTATAAACCGCATTGAATCTAATACAATAGTCTTGAACGGACTCACCAGCATTTCGCTTGATCTTGGTATATTTATAAGTGATTTGCAGCGGATCTTTCTTTACTTCCAAACGTTCCAAAAACTGTCTTTTAAGCTCTTCTAATGTAGGAACACTTCTGGCCGGCAAAGCTCTGAACCATTTTCTTACCTCGCCACCGAAAGTCTGCACGAATAACCTCATGGTCAAATTTTCTTCATCGATCTCATGAAGATCGAAGAAATCTATCATTTTGTCCACGTGTTGCTGAGCTGTGATACCCTTAGGCGTGACATCAAACAAAGGAATTTTGCTCTGATAATCTGGGGGCATGTCATTCAAAACTTGAGGCAATGCAAGAGGTGCAAACCAAGCAACCATTGCTCTTGGTGGATTTGGTCTGGGGGATGTTGGAGGAGTGGGAGCAGCTGATGTGTGAGGTGTATGCAGAGGTGAAACAATTTTAGATGTAGAAGGAGTAGATGGAGGTGAATTTACAACAGTCTTTTGATCAGCAATATTAGGCTGCGGGGGAAGGGTGGGAATGAAGGGAGGTTCGGTAGGGATTTTCGAAGCGGATGTCGTTACGGAAGATCCGAGGGTTGCAGATGCAGCTTCTAGGAAATCAGCGATATTTGAAACGTGAATTTCTCTCTGAAGGTGCCTCAAGATAAAATTCTCAATTGATTTGTTATTTCTTTCAACTTCAAGAGCTGCAGCAAAGTCAGGATTTGGGACTATAGAACCAAGAGAACTTTCGGATTTGGTTTCAAATAATGACAATTCAAACTTTTCATCAAAATCAAGTTCTTCAAGATATTTAAAAATTGCCGGACATGAACGAGACTTAAACACGGGAGTGACGGAGCTTTCTTGGCGAACAATTCTTGAAATCAGATTAGGATTCTCGTAGAAAGGAGGAGGATTTGGATCTGGATTAGCTCTGGTATATCTCTTTGAAGCCAGTGTGTTATTTTCAAGAAATCAAAGGAACATAGACAACTTACTCAGCCTTTCAGATTCTAAACTTATCATCCAAAGCTTAGAATTCTCAAATGTACTGGGGTGATTTACAGGTCAAGTGTCACAATTACAAGCTAGACCGAAGATTGACTGAAGCAGCATTTATCTACTTGCACTAATGCAAAGCAAAAGCGTTTCGAAGGCTACCTGGCATAACTTCAGGCTCCGTCTGTAGCTTAGAAAACCAATGACATCAACAAGAAAACCATTTTGATCCCTAGTATGGTCGCCACTATGTTAGATCCTAGATTTGTCTCATGCTGAAAAGACAAGGTTCTAGGTCCACATCAAACCACGCTCAACCTTGTAGCTAGCCCTACGAGGACAGGAGAGGGCTCTCTCCAGGTAAATCTCAGCGAAAGATACTCAATGGGGCTGGAGATGACTAAATTTGCAACTGATCTTAGGCTAGGTATTAAGTGCAGGGATTTGATTTGGGTTTTTTAGGGTTTTGTTGAAAAAATGGGAAAGGCAAATTTGGGCTTGGGGATGAGGTACAGTTTCTGCATAGGTCTGATTGGGGCAAGGAAGGTGATCGTTTTGATGCTTTAAAGCAAGTGAGATGGATAGATCAGACAGGTGAGGAGCTAAGGAGATCAAGAGAGTCTCAATAATTCTCCTTAAACTAAAGAAAACATAAAAATTTGAACAAATTCAAAGGTTGAGCATAACAGCTATGGATTCCACGTTAATCACTCATTTGTTTCAAATTCAGAAGAAGAAGCAAGAAAATGATACACATAACACTAGATAAACTTACAATTACTCAGAGAGGCACACCATCAAAACATAAAGCCACATGGATCCCAAACAGTGCTACAAAACCCTGGTCTTTCCTTTGCCAAAAATGTAGAAGTGAATGTACAATAGAGTGCCAAGCTTTTCCCAAGAGTCCAACCCTGAAAATGACTTAGAAAATACATGATATAGACTAGCCCAATCCATTCCCTTGCCTCTAGGGGTTGAGCTCATTATTATAGGAGTTGTTTCAACCAATTCTAAACAAAGTACTAAAATCTAGGCAATCAAAACAACTTGCCTCTATAAGGTAGGAAACTGATTCATTCATTAAATTTTCACTCTTTGGTGAATGAATCCTCCAAAACAAGTAACTATGTATCAAAATTACATCATGTTCACTCAATTACATCAAGATAAGTAAAAAATTACATCACAAAGCAAAACTAGTCAAAATGGCCAGATTTCTGAGCTAGAAGGTGGAAATTGGTCAAAAAACCTCTGTGCGCCGCACCAAAATCTGTATGCGTCGCGCCACTTTGGTGCTGATTTTCAGGCACTTTCTAAAGTCAAAATTGAGCCCAAGTGTGCTTGTTGGAATGCCCTACCTGTCTACTTTCCAAACCAAGTGGAATTTCTAAATCTGGTGACCATTTGCCCCTCCAAAACCTCAATATCCCAAGACGGCTTCCTGTGTGTGAAATTAGGGGCAGAGACGTCATTTTTAGGGTGTTTTTGACCTCCTAAGGACTCAAAACTTGCCCAAATTTCTTGGCCAAGCACCAACAGTCATGATTTTCCATGAAAAATCCAAAACTATAAACCTTTTTTCATTTGGAGCCTCCTATTGTAAGCGCGCGCCACGTGGCGCGGCGCACAGGGAGAAAAACCCTGTTTTTTGCACAAAAATTTCCAAAAATACCAAAAATGCCCCAAATTTCTTGAAATTTGGGCTGGAGCTTCCTTATCAAGTGTTATGCTGGGCTAAAGAGGCCTCAGCCAATATCTGAAGACGATCGAGCTCCCTTTTCCTCTTTTGCTTCTTGATTGCCTTCCTCAATTTCGCCTTCAAATTCCTAATTCGGGCCTTGCACACTTTGTTGCGCGCCATGTAGTGAAAATCCATGTGTATCAGTAGTGCATGGTCTTTGTCGGCCTTTTCCAAAAGCCTCTCTAAATGCATGTTCACTCTCTCAAGATTGGCCTCCCGATCCTCATTAATTTCTTGCTCCAATGATGTGGGCTCAACTCTTCTCCTTTGTGCAGCTTGGCGATGCTCATGAATGTTTTGTAGCTCCATGATCGCTTGCTGATCCTCAAGATGTTTGTTCCTCTGCTCCAAGTATTTCACGGTACACTTAGCCCTCTCCAATTCAAGGGATAAGGCTTCGATCTCTGATTGCTGCTCCTGGATGATCTCTCTAAGTTTGGCGCTTTGTGGACCTGTATCTGTATCATCATCATGAAGGAAAATGAACTCGATCTCTCTTTCACTTGATGGCTCACCTGAAGGCCCCTCATCCTACATTGGCTCCTTGCCTTTGTCCTATACCTGTGATGCTGATGAGGAAGAGGGGCCCCTTCCACTCCGGGTGGAGATAACACTCACTTTGCCACTGCAAACAAATGTCTGGTGCCTCTCTAATATGTGATAAAAATAGGCACACTAGCAATATCATGGCGCTCATACTAATGAGAAGGTTCACCCTCATGCTTAACCTCTGATACTCCCCGTGAAGCTCTGAAGAAGTCACAAGAGATGAAATCATCCCAAGTGATGCCCTGCAATCCAAGCTGATGAACCACCAAAATCTTAATAAGAGCAAAATGATATACACTGTTAAGTTGCTGCTGAGGAGTTTTACGCTATATAAAGGTGCTCATCCTCTCAATGTTCTGGCAAATGAAATACGGAATGTTCATCATCCATACCCTGGTGAAATGCATGAGCAACCTTATGTGATAAGCATAAAGACGAGAGAACCATCCCTCACAGCTGAAATATTTCATGATCAATCTCATTAGTGGAGCATATTCATCTTTCAGATACCGGAACGGGAACACTCTCTTGAGCTGCCTCAAGCAACTGGTTTTAATGTATGGCTCATAATGCTGTCGATCAATCTTTTGTTTCTTGTGCCATGGTTCACCAATGTTTGGTATACCAGTTGCTAATGAGACAGATTCTGGTGTAAGTGTGAAGGTGACACCAGCCAAGATAGCTTGATCTCCGTGCAAGTGCAGCACAAAAAGATGAGCCAACTCATGATGAAATTGGACACTAGCCACCTTTTGACAAAACTCATAGCATGACTGATGCTGAAAACACTGCATAGCAAGAGAGCAGGCCTGCAATTCTGTAAGGGTGGTCGGTTCTTCCCTAACATGCCTGCCACTTTTATGAGGCCTCCGGGGTGCCTGTTCTTCCAAGGGAGAATCACTTTGGGTTTCCACCTCATAGTTCGACGAATGCTCAGATGCCATGACTGTTGTACAAAATACCTTGAAGACAATATGACTGTTGTGTATGAACTGTTCTTGAACTGCTCTTTTTGGGGTTGTATTTCAATTTTTGCCACCAAGGGAAAAAACAAATGCAACAAGGACTGTTAGGGATTGTTAGGAAGGGGAAACAATATTGAGGAATGGGAATTATTGGGAGAAATTTAATAGGGAAATATGGGAGAGGGTTTGAGGGATTGATGTATGGGAATAGGGTTTAGGGTTTGGGATTAGTTGTATAGGTTTTGAGGTGTGAGGTTAGAGGATTTGGGATAGAGTATGTAGGAGAAGGGAGTAATGAATTTAGGTGATAGGGAATTAGGGATTAGTGAAGATAAGGGAACAATGGGAGGGAGACAAAATCTTGGTGGCAAAACAGTGAGTTTTAAACCCTGGCTGCAATTGGCTTGAGGATCTTTAGAAGTAGGTTTTGAGAATTTTTGTTGCAACCACTATCACCCATAAACCACTGTCTCTTATCATAAAATTTGATGCAACAGCAAGATAGCAAGCCTACCTGGCAAAACTAGGCAAAGTATGGGTAATTTGGTGAAGTTTCCAGCAATTTTCAGGCTTGAGGCTATATGCACCATGCTAAGAACCCAGTGCGCCGCGCTCTCTATGTGCGTCGCACCCATTCAAATTAACACTGGGCGGAAATTCCCAGTGCGTCGGGCGCTCTATGTGCGTCGCGCCACCTATTATATGCGCCGCGTTGGTAGCTGCAAGCCAATTCTCTCCAAAACACGCACTGCTCTCACCCAATTCGCTTTGAAACATTTTTCTCCAACCTTCGCATGCAAAATGACTTTCATCTTCATGGAAAAACCTTTATATAGACATCAATTTGATTTTTGTCTCTCCAAAACCCATTTTGTAGTGTTTTGCAATTGACACTTTTTCACAATTAATAGAACTTTGACCTTTTTGTTTCCTCCTTGATTTTTGGTTGAAAATATGAATTTCTTGGCAATTTTTTGCAGGGATAGCTGACATAGAATTTGGCAAAGGAGACCAGGGCTATAGCTGGAGAATTCAAGAACTAGAAATTTTAAAAAATTATTACAAAAAAAAACGAAATGTCGACTTATCTTCAAAACAGAGTTTTGAAGAAAAGTCATAATCCATCCATATGACGATAAGAATCTCTTGAGATACAACTTATCAAGGACCTCCCTCTGGCCTGCTGGATTTATTAGACTTAACCTAATGACTAAAAATGACTGTTATGACCTAGAAACTACAATAGGACTGCAAATAACTTTTAAGATTCGATTTTGATGGACAGACCTGAGCCAGCAGTGCAAAGCATGAGGGGGATGAATGAAAAAAGCCCTTTTGTACAGATTTATGGCATGCTCCTAACAAAATGCAATTGATTGAAAGCAATGGGACACCTAAACATGAAATGCAAAAAGAGTTTTGATCTCTAATGGAGGGATGACCAGACCGAATCTAACACGACTTTCAAAGGGAAATCCATATCCACACTTACTGCTTTTATTTTCTTTTAATCCTTAAAGAACAATGCCTTGGTTTGGTAGCCAAATTATGACAATGCCACTCACTTGATTTATAACTTTGCTGAACAAGCTAGTTCTTGATGAGACCCTTTGTCTTTTGATTGCATTAATCTCGAGTCATTGCCCTTTTGTGATATGCAGTTTTGGCAAAGTCAGCAAGCTATAATATCTTTGATCATGATAAGTCAGCTCGTGATGAGACCTATTATTCTTTAAGTTAAAGTGTATCGCTGGATTATTCCTTGAAACTTGTAATTCCCTAGGTGGGGAGGAAGTCATTGTTTCCTTAAGAATAGCTCTGGACGACAATGGTAGAGTTTTTGGAAAGAGATTTTCTATAGAGAATCTTCGTTTTTGTTATTTATACTTTTCATTTGACTGATAAAAAACACAATCCCACTAAAGGTCGTTTTTTATCAAAATTTACAAGGTTGAAACTAGTATCACTTTCAAGCTTATAGCCTTTGACTGTATCTTTCAATAATAATGTCCAATTTTCTTAATCAGTCCTATTCATACAAGCAAAAAAACAAAATTTAAAAGAAATTCTAGTCTTTTTCGTGAATTCCAAATGTAACCATTTACAATTGGTTTTATTATCAAAATAAAGGAAAAGCTAATTTTACAAAAATAGAAGAATGATCTCCTATGGAAAGTATTTTTTGAGGATTTGTCCGTTAACAGGTAAAGATTCTCTTTTTCTTGTTAAATCTTGTAACATAAAAGTAGATGGTCCTATGATTTTTGCTATTTGGAAAGGGCCAAGCCACATTCGTTGAAATTTCGTATGTTTGCCCTTTTCCTTGTGATCCTTATCCCATTTTAAAACTAGATCTCCAATCTGAATGTCCTTTTTGGATATCACGTTTGAATCAAATGAAGCTTTTACTAATGCTTGATGATGTGCATGAGTTATTTTACCTTGTTCTCGTTGCTCTTCTAGCTTAAGGATTTGCAGCTGCCTTAGTTGTAAGGAAGAAGTTGGTGTTTCATCAATAAATTGAACTAAGGCCAACGAAGGAATCACTAGATGAGTTGGAAGGACCACTTCTTTCCCATAAACCAAATTAAAGGGAGAAGTGCCTATGGAGGATTTCTGCGTTATTCGGTTTGCCCATAGAGCATATGTTAAGGATTTGTGCCAATTCTTATGAGTTTGATCAATGGTTCACTTAATGATTCTGATTAAGTTTTTATTTGTTGATTCAGCTAACCCATTCCCTTGTGGATAATAATTGGCAGATTATTTAAGCTTATAACCTCTTTTGAGCGCAAATTCAGTCATAGCATTGCCAGAAAAATACGATGCATTATCAAACATTAAAGCGAAGGGTAAACCAAACCTGGTGATTATGAATTGATCTATGAAATCAATGATGTGTTCGACATTAGATATCTTGAGAGGAACTACTTCTACCCATTTAGTACAATAATCTATAGCTGTGAGGATATACCTATGCTATTTAGAAGAATGAGGAATGATCTCACCTATTATATCCAATTGCCATTGATCAAAAGGTTGATCGATATTGACTGGTTGCAAAGGAAATGATGGTTTCTTTTGTCTCTTTAGGTTTTAACCTTGTATAGAAATTACTTGCATACGAATTCTAAAACACAAAAAATAAACAATGCGAGAGCATAACACATAAAACACATATACATAGATATTTCCCCTAGATCCCAAAACCGGGACTACCAGGTTGATTTTCCATTATGTTCCTTTCAATGTTACAATACATATTTATACATGCCGAAGCATCCAATACCATGGACCGAAAACCATCGCATCCAATACCATGGATTGAAAAACCATCGCGTCCAAAAAACATGTGCGAAAATCATGCACAAAACCATTGGTGGGTCCGCCCAACCTAACATAGGGTCCAAAACCAAAATTTTCCGAGGCATTGTCTCGGACCCCATAAAGTGGGGTTACGAGTGCCCCTCAAACCCCCTGTTAACTACGTGGAAACAATATAACACAACCCAACATTCTCCCACTTGTTGTTTTCTTTCCACAGGGGGCCACAAGAGAGCTTAGTCATTTTCCAGCCCTGAAATGCCCATTGTCTCTCTACACCAAGAGAACTTCTCAGATCTCACAGATTTTTTCAATGCATCTACAGTATTCTTCAAAGTGTCCACCTTTACCAGCAACACCTTTTTGTCTTCGATCATATCCCTCAAAAAGTGATACTGAACATCAATGTACTTTGTCTTTGAATGATATGCAGGGTTCTTTGCCAAGAAAATTGCACTTTGGCTATCACAATCTATCCTTATAGCTTCCTGTACTAACCCCATACTTGAACACAATCTCTACAACCAAACTGCTTCCTTGCTTGCATGAGTGGCTGCCATGTATTCTGCCTCTGAAGTTGACAGTGCCACTACAGATTGTTTCTTACTCATCCAACTGACTGCACCTCCAAATAGGTTAAACACATACCCACTTGTAGATATTCTCTGATCCAGATCTCCATCCCAGTCTGCATCAACAAAGCCATGAATATCCAACACTCTATCCAATCCTGGTCTTCCTTGGTAGCACAAACCATAATCACTAGTGCCACGCAAATACCTGAAAACTCGCTTCACTGTTGTCTAGTGCTCCTTCCCTGGTTTTGACATAAACCTGCTCAATACTCCCACTGCATGTGCAATGTCTGGTCTAGTACAGACCATTGCATACATCAGGCTACCGAATGCACTTGCATATGGAACACAGGACATGTCCTCTTCCTCTTCTTGTGTTTTGGGACACTGTTCAGTAGATAACCTCACACCTACAGGAATAGGAACCTTCATCGGTTTACTATCTTGCATATTAAACCTCTGCAGTATTGTCTCGACATACTTCCTCTGGTTTAACCAGAGCTTCCTCTTTGCCCGATCTCTTTTAATTTCCATGCCCAAAATATAGTTTGCAGCACCAAGATCTTTCATGTCGAATTTGGAGGACAATTGGATCTTCAAGTCCTGGATAATTTCTTTGTCATTTCCAACCAGCAACATATCATCCACATACAAGACCAGATAAATAACACGGTCGCCAATTAATTTAAAATACACATAGTGATCTACTTTGCTTCTGGTGAAGCCAAGTCCCCGTATAAATGTATCAAATTTCTGATACCACATCCTTGGTGACTGTTTTAACGCATATAGAGACTTCTTTAACTTTCATACCAGTTCTTTCTTACCCTTCGCTGCAAAGCCTTCAGGTTTCTTCGTGTAGATTTCCTCTTCCAGATCCTCGTGAAGAAATGTTGTCTTCACATCCATCTGTTCTACCTCAAAATCAAAAGCAGCAGCAACAGATAAAATTAATCTAATAGAAGTTACCTTGGCAACAGGAGAAAAAATATCACCAAAATCAGTTTCCAGCACCTGGGAATAACATTTTGCTACCAATCGAGCTTTGTATTTCTCCACTTTTCCTTCTGCATTTGTCTTCTTTTTGAACACCCATTTTCTGCTAATGGGTTTCCTTCCAGCTGGAAACTCCACCAGATCCCAAGCCTCATTTTTGTGCAAAGATGCCATTTCATCAACCATGGCCTCATTCCAGAGTTTTCCATCCTCTGAATCCACTACTTCCTTCACAGTTCTGGGATCATTGTCAGTAATAGATAAAGCAAAATTTGAACAGAACGTAGATGGACTATACCTTTCTGGCTGCCTTCTTTCTCGAAATGATCTTCTCACAGCCGGAGTTTGTGGCTCTTCATCTTCTGATTCCTCCTTTGTTGTAGAGTCTGATTCTTCCTCTTTTAGCTCAAACTCTATCTTCTCAGGTTCCTTTGGTTGGACTTCATGTTTAATAACATATTTCACCTCCTTGAACACCATATCTTGGCTATACATAACCTTCCTTGTTACTGGGTTCCAAAGCTTATAACCCTTTAAACCATCCTTATACCCAATAAAGATGCACTTTTCAGATTTACTATCCAACTTTGTTCTTTTCTCCTTTGGAACATGTACATATGCATCACATCCAAAAACCCTCAGATGTGAAAGAGAGGGTTTCTTACCAGTCCATACCTCTTGTGGATTCTTATCCTCTTACGTTGATGAAGGTGACCTGTTGACTAGGTAACATGCAGTATCCATCACCTCTGCCCAAAATTCCCGCTTTAACCCTGCACCACTGAGCATTCTTCTTGCCCTTTCCATCAAAGTCTTGTTCATTCCTTTTGCAACTCTATTTTTCTGAGGTGTATATGGAGTAGTCTTCTGCCGTGCTATACCACACTTCTTACAAAATTCTTCAAATTCCTTACTGCAAAACTCTCCACCATTATCTGTCCTTAGCACCTTTATCTTCTTCTCTGTTTGGTTTTCCACTAGAGCCTTAAATTCTTTAAACCTATCAAAGACTTCAAATTTCTTCTTAAGGAAATATATCCATGTATTCCTTGAGAAGTCATCTATAAATGATACACAGTATGCAGACTTACCTAGCGATGGAACCTTCACAGGTCCAAACACATCACTGTGCACAAGCTCTAATATATGTTTCGCCCTCTTACCACCAGAGGGGAAACTCACTCGATTCTGCTTCCCGTATACACAATTTTCACAGAAATCAAAATCCAGAGAGCTATTACTCATACCTTCTACCATACCTTTACCATAAAGTATTTAAAGGCCCTTCTCTCTAATATTTACAAGCCTTTGATGCCACAGCATGGTCTTTTCTCCAGAGACCACTAGATTTTCTGCTCCACTTTCAGGAACCACAGAACTATTGCACCCATCAATAACAGTGCTACCTTGCAGCTTGTACAGAGTTCCAATCTGAACTCCCCGCATCAATACCAGTGCTCCTCGAACCATTTTGCAGGTATCCTTCTCGAACACTGTGTTTACACCTGCATCATCCAGCTTTCTAACAGAGATCATATTTCTGTCTAATATAGGAATATGTAGAACACCTGGAAGTATTCTAACCCTTCCACCTTGTAGCTTCAACTTTACTTTTCCACGACCAATGATTCTAGCCTTACTGTCATCCCCCAAGAAGACATCACCACCATCATATTTCTCATACTCACAGAACCACTCTCTATGGGAAGTGAAGTGAAAGGATGCACCTAAGTCAATCAACCATGCCTCATGATCTACATGTGTACTTGAAGAAGCCAAGTACACATCCCCACCTTCATCTGAGGTGATTTTCGCCTCTGCAGAAGGAGCCTCATCAGATCCCTTTCTTTTGCCAAGAGCTTTAGATTTACAGTCCCTTTTGAAGTGGCCTTCCTTTCCGCATTTCTAGCACACCACCTTTACAGGTTTTCCTGGAGATTTAGATCTCCCTCTAGATTTAGATCTCCCACTCAATGACTTATTTTTGTTTCTGTTCTGGGACCGTCCTTGTATAGACAAGGCATCACCATTTTGGCTCTCCATATTTTTCCGTCTCATCTCCTCTGTCAACAAGGCTGAGACTATTTCATCAAACTGCAAGGTAGTTGCATTGCTACCTATTGAAATAACCAGCCTATCCCACGAATCTGGTAGAGAACACAACAAACTAATGCACTTATCTTCATCTGAAATTTTAATATCAATAGATGCTAACTGACTTACCACAGTATTAAATGCATTCAGATGCTCTATCACTGAGTCTCCATCTTTCATCCTCAGGTTATACATCTTTTTTCACAGGAACAGTTTATTCACCAGAGACTTAGATTGGTACAAAGTCCCTAACTTGTCCCACAACACCTTTGTTGTAGCTTCCCCTGATACATTCAGCAATACTGAATCTGAGACAGACAATCATATTGTGCTCTTTGCCTTCCGATCCAACTTCTTCCATTCTTCATCGGACACTCCCATTGGTTTAGTACCTAGATCTACCGCGATCCACTGATCTTTATCCACCAACAGATCCTCCATCTTGAGTTTCCACAACTCAAAACTCTGACCATTAAATTTCTCGATCTTTATCTTTCCACTGCTCACCATCTTCTTTCACCACCAAAATCGATCTCGTAGATCTCCCACTGAATAGGGTCTACCAGAGGCCCGAGCGAAACCCCTCAGCAACAAAGGCATCCCCTTGAAGCCAAATCTGCTTTGATACCAAATGTAGGTTTTAACCTTGTATAGAAATTACTTGCATATGAATTCTAAAACACAGAAAATAAACAATGCGAGAGCATAACACATAAAACACATATACATAGAGATTTTCCCTTGGATCCCAAAACCAGGACTACCAGCTTGATTTTTCATTATTTTCCTTTCAATGTTACAATACATATTTATACATGCCGAAGCATCCAATACCATGGACCAAAAACTATCGCATCCAATACCATGGACCAAAAACCATCGCATCCAATACCATGGACCGAAAACCATCGCGTCCAATACCATGGACTGAAAAACCATCGCGTCCAAAAAACATGTGCGAAAATCATGCACAAAACCATAGGTGGGTTTTCCCAACCTAACATAGGGTCCAAAACCAAAATTTTCGAGGGCGCTGCCCCGGACCCCATAAAGTGGGGTCCCCTCAAACCCCCTGTTAACTACGTGGAAAGAATATAACACAACCCAACAGTCTCCCAGCAGCAGTTTCACAAACTTGACATTTCCTTACGTAGCTATGCGCATCTTTGAATAGTGTAGGCCAATAGTACCCTACGCGAAAGATTTTATGTGCTGTAGTATCTCCAGCAAAATGTCCACCTACTGTTCCATCATGGAGTTCTTGCAACACCTTTTCAGCTTTAGTTTTCTCAAGACATCGAAGGAGAACAGAATCATAATTCATCCTAAAAAGTATATCGTTTACGAGTTGATATTGCTTAGCCTTCAACCTTAGGGCTCTTTTCTTTGTATAATCTAGGTTTGAAGGACCATATCCGTTCTTTAGATAAAATATTATATCAGTGTATAATGATTCAATATTGTTTAGGCTTACCTCATACATGTGTACTTCTGAAGATGGTATTTCGGGAATAAGCGATGCTCTAGCCAACATTTTACAAAAGCCTTGACCTTTTACAATATTTGCTGGTTTAATTTCAACGTCGTATTCTTGTAAGGCTGTAACCCAATTTACTCTCTTTTCACCCACATCTTTCTGTATTAAGAGATTCCTTACCACTGGAAATGGCACTATGATTTTTGTATGGGTTTTAAGTAGGAAGGGTCTGAAATGTTTGATTGCTTTGAAAATAGCGTAAGCTTGCTTCTCGATGTCAGAATAATTTAATTCGACCCCTTGTAGATTTGAATTGAAAAAGGCAATTGGGGCTTCCACCTTATCTTGATTTTCTTGAGTGAGTATCGTAGCATATGATCTATCAGAGGCAAATGTATACAAAATGAAAGGATGGAGAAATTTGGAGTGGCTAAAGATGGGGTGTTTACAATCGCTTGTTTAATCAGATTGAATGCTTCATATTCTTCTTGGCCCCATTTAAAGATTGAATTCTTTTTAATCATTTCTTGTAAGGGAGATACAATTCTTGCAAAGTCTAGAAAAAATCTCTTTACAAAATTAATCTGGTTAAGGAAGGATTGCATAGCTTTCTTGTTGTGAGGCAAGGGTATTTCGGAAATCTCCTTGATTCTGTTGGGATCAATATGGATTCCAGATTTTGACACTATAAATCCAAACAGTTTTCCTTCACTTAATGAAAAAAAGGATTTTTTTGGATTAAGTGAAATTCCATACCTTTGGCAACGTTGGAAGATCTGTTTCAAATCTCTGAGATGATTACCTCGTTTTTTGGAATATATAGTTATATCATCCAAGTAGATTACTACTAATTTTTTTACTAATCCCTTAAATGTGATTTCCATGGCCCTTTGAAATGTGGCGCCAACATAGATTAGACCAAAAGGCATCTTTTGATATGCATAAGTACCCCATTTGGTTCTGAATGTGGTCTTTAATTTATCATCAGGGTGGATGAAAACTTGGCTGTAGCCAGAGAAACCATCCAAAAAGGACATTAATTCTGATCCTGCAACTGCTTGTAATATTTTCTCCATGGGGGGCAAAGGAAAATTATCTTTTTGGCAGGCTTTGTTAAGATTTCGAAAGTCAATGCAAATTCTAATGTCTCCGTTTTTCTTTCTAATGGGAACCATAGTGGAAACCCATTTAGAATGTCGAACGGGAAAAATGATTTTGGCTTTCAATAATTTATTGACCTCAGACTTAATCTGATTTTCCAAATTAGGGTGGATTTTTCTCAGCTTTTGCTGGACAGGTTTTTCATCGTCTATCATTGGGATAGTATGCTGAATGATAGAAGTGTTGTAAGTCTTAAGTTCATCATAGCTCTAGGAAAAGACACTTTTGTATTGTTTCAGGAGATGAACGTACACTAATCTTTCTTCAGGGGCTAGGCCAAGACCTAGATTGATATTCTGCGGCTTGGTATCAGTTCCTAGATTTACTAATTCATTGTTCAGAGTTGAACTTTGAAGTTTTGAATTCGTAGATCTTTTGAATCGGTCTTTCAAATCATATAGGTCTTCCAATTTGACTATTGATTTTGGCATAACATTATTAGTGCTATCTTGTTGCAATTGTTTATCATGTTGGCATTCATCTATAATCTGATTAGTGTAAGATCCCTCTGATGTGAGGAAGCTTACAATATCAGGATCATCGTTGAAAATTCTCCAATTGGTAATGTTATCAGCAATCGAGGGTCTAAAAATAAATTCAATTGAGAATCTATCCGGGCTATAGTCTTCTGAGGGAATGAGCTTGGAAGCTACGTTTGCCAAGAGGTCAGCACTAGCAATTTGGAGTCTGGGAATTGATGAAATATTGAATGCTATAAAATGTTCAGTCAGATCTTGCACCAAAGATTGATAATGTTTTAAATGACCTGATAGACAATGTATAATATTCCATACCTGTCTAATTACAATTTCAGAATCTCTAAAAACTTATAGATACTTGATATCTAGTCCGATTTCTTTGTATAATCCTTAGATTAAAGCCTCGTATTCTGCAATATTATTGGTGCAATCGAACTCGAGTCTACAAGTTAGCATAGTTTTGTTTCCCTCCGGACTAACTAATATGTATCCTGCTCCTGCTCCATCATTATACTTAGAACTGTGAAAAAATAAATTCCAAAATAAAGATCTATTTACAAGACTATCTATGAAATTAACACATTTAGAACTATTTGTTTGAGAAAAGTTTACTACTTGAGATAAAACAGAATGTTCTAAGGAAAAATATGAGCATTGAAATTTCCTAAGAAAGAGTCAACAAAATAGTTGCCAATTATATTGTTGTTGTATGCTACAGGTTCATTTTCTCCTTCCAATTCTGTTACTATGTGTTTTTGATGTCTTTCTCGCTCAACCTTTATTTGATTTGGTTTACCATTGTAAGGGAGCCACATATGCGACCAGTCGGTTGCAAAATATCCATGAAGCTTTTCAGACCAGTCCCTGCTAAGAATTAAGCCATAAAATCCTGGAATGTCTGCAACTAAAATATCAATAACTTGACATACCTTTGGATTTGATGACAACCTTATGGTAACCTGATTTAGTTCACTGATCACTTCAACCTGCGACTGGTCCAGTTGAACTATGCGTACTGCAGATTTTTGAGGTTGAACGTTCAGCTTTACACAGATTGATTTAGGTAAGATATTAGATGAAGCTCCTGAATCAGCTAAACAATTATGCAAATTTTTTTTGAAAACTTCATTAGTAAGAAGAAATGGAGGAGTATGAGATATTGACCTTCCTCCAATTAGAGCGATATCGTTTGGATCAACTTTACTGGTCACATTAGTTGGAGGTCTTCCCATCTCGTGAGAATCTTGCGAGATTACAGCGATAGGCAGAGGTACAACTAGTATTGCATGTAACTCTTTCAAAAGCAGCGCTTGTTGATGTTTTAACTTGCTCAATTCATAAAAAGTAATGGTAGCCCTAGTCTTGTTCATATCTTCTACAATATTATACTCAATCTCATCAGAAACAATCAATGTTTTAGATGGAGTTGGTGAATCTGTTTGGTCTGGGCTTGTTTGAGTCGCTTTGGGTGACGTTTTCTTACTTGTGACTTTATCCTTAGACATTGAGCTTGCGCTCTTTGGCTTAGGAGTAGGTTGAGGAGGATCAAGTTGATTTCTACTTCTAGTACTGACTGGTGATGCCTCTTGATCCTCTTCATCTGGGAGGATGAAATCCCACATTACCTGTACTTCTACAACTTCTTCTTCATCAGTAGGTTCCTCATTGGAAATTTCCTATTATTCTTCTTCTGATTCAACATTTGTGATAGCATTGGGAGGCTTTGAATTAGTTGAAGGATTTCTTCTATAAGGCTTGTAAGGCTTTTTAGAAGAAGTATCTACTACTTGTTTCTTAATTTCGACCATTTCGTTAGACATGGTTTTCAAAACTTTCTACAATCCTTCTAAATCGAATGGGTCTTTGGACTGTTTTTTCTTTGGATCTTCTTTAAAAGTAACCTTCTTAGATTTTCGTTCATCAACGACGTTTTTCTTTTCTAAGGCTATGATATGTTTCTCTACCTGTATTTCTTCCTTCATATTGTCAGCTAAATTTGTTTTGTTATCTCTATCAACGAAGATTGTTATGTCTGACGGTAGAGCAGATATGTACCATTCACTGCGAACTTATTCGCTAGGCTTAGAGGCGATATGAATTTTGTTCAAAATTTTATTGAAACGTGAGTTAAAATCTTTGACAGGTTCCCTTGATTCAGCCCTAAGGTTAGACAAGTCATTGATCAGTGTCGCAGTAGACCTGTCATCACCAAACTTAGTCAAAAATTGTTCTTGGAAAATATCCCAACTAGTGATAGATCCGGATGGTAATGAGAAATACCATGATCTGGCTCCTCCTTGCAAAGTGTAAGTAAAGAGCTGAATGAAAGCGTCTTCATTAGTAACCCCATTGAGATTTATAGATAACATAAAGTTGTTTATGTGTTCTTCTGCTAGCATGCCTACTTCAGGATTAAACTTAGGCAGCCATTTTCCAGGATGGGTCAGTAATTGACTCAAGGGCACAGGCATTAAGACTACCCCTAGTTTATTCCATGGAGTTTGGGCCATCGTTAAACTATTAACAGAGGAAAGCGTAGAAGATGAGGATATTACAGTTCCAGATGATTGAGAAGGAGATGTTGAAGTTCCAATGGTCTGGTGGACAATAATTTGAAGTGGAGGAATGGATGGTTGACTTAGCGGTGGAGAGGTTGAGATGGATGATGATGACGAAAGAGTCTCGCTATCAGACCCTTTAGGTGATTTCCTTGATCTTTTCCTTGTAGGTAGAGGTAATTCAGTTGGTTTGATACCAAACTTTTCACTCTACAATCTGGTAAGGAGATGAGAAGGGTTATATTGCGAAGTCACACTACCTTGAGATTTTTTAGATTTTTGGGCTGATATAGAAAATCCTTGAAGTTTATGGATCAAAGATTCAACTTCAGGAGGTTCAATAGCAGATTTCTTTGAAATATTCAGGTTTGTGGCAGTGGTTGTTGTTTTATCGGCTTCTCGCTCAAGATTTAAAGATTCTAAATGCGATGGAGAAGTCGGGGCAGATGGTGAGGGCGATTTAATCTCAGAATGGTATTTAGATTTATATTTACTTGCCATTAACAGTTCAGGGCCCTCCTTCTAGCGCCAAATATGTTGAATCCCCGAAAATCGGGTCTACAACAAGGGGGATACCCACCCAGTCCAGACCTTGGTTACTAGCTCCTTTTCTATTTGGTGTAGTGGGTCCGACTGGGGATATGGGACCAGTTTCCCAATTTATGTGTGTGTGTTGAGAATTAATATTTCTTTCCTAATAATTTCTAAGAAAAATGCTTTTATTCTAAGTCTAATTTAACAACATGCAATTGTATTCTAATGAACAGAAATATCTAATTCTAAAACTAACCTGGCATTTAATCTTTCAGTTATGAAAAATAAAATAATTTCGAATGGCAATTGGTAATAAATATCATTCAATTGCTATGAGAAAAGAATTCAATAAAGATAAATTATTTCGTATAAAAAGTTAGACGAAACAATTGTGAAAAACATATCGCATAATAAGTCACTCATACATTAAGCATAAATATAAGAGTACAAAAGTGCAATTTCAGTAACATATATTAAACACAGATGTCAGTAAATCTTGTTTCATTCATTCATCAAAACCTCCTCGGAGGGTGCAGAAGTGCATGCTCTGAGGATAATTTTTTGATAAATTTCAGGACCCTTCTCTAAATGCAAGAGAAGGGTTTAAATACTACTAGCTAAATCTAAAAATAGTTTATTACAAAAATATAGGAGGTGGTTTAAATGACCGTCCTCATTTCAGGAAAAAATAAAGAAAAACTAAAACTAAAACTGAATCTAAAAGTAAAACTTGCAATTAACTATCTATGTATCTGATCCTTGTAGTTGCAAGCATCCAGCATCGACTTGAGGAGAGTTGGCTGGCCGACTTCTGACTTTAGCTGTCCTGTGAAAACGGAATCGACAAGTGCTAGAACCATCTTCTTGGTAGAGTTAGTGAGACACTTGAGAGTCATGCACTGAGTGTGTGGTTTAACCAAGTACTACCAGTAAGAACCCCAATTTAACTTGGTTAACCTTTTGATGGATTATGCTCTTTCTTGAGCCTTTTGTATCCAGCTTGTTTGTAGATGCTGCACATTTGGTAGAAATTTACATACCACTTGAAGATATCCTTGATAAATACCACTGGTTTTTAGAGCTTGGCTTTTGCCTTTTGCCTTTAGCACTTTTTTCCTACAAATTTTCGGCCTTACAGGCGATTGAGTGATTAGAGGCTTTCCTCTTCAAGAGGTTTTGCCTGGTGATGCATGATTAGCGCTAATCGCGCATCGGAAACTGCCTATGTTTCTTGATCTGGGCTTCCCTGGTGCTATTTTTCGCCTCTTGCACACTTTTTGTTAGAGGATGTAAACCTTAAATTTTTTTGGAAAGAATGACTCCATGAGTTCTTAGCTCTACGTCATAAATTATCGATCTGTTATCTCAGCACTATCCAATACCCATTTGACCATGTCTGTGTATGGAAGAATCTTGGGCCTCATCGCTATTCGGTGTAAGAACGAGCATGCTAGTTCTGTAATTGACGCCTTAGATGATCCGCGTGAGTCTGCAGTAGCTATAATCTCCATTACTCTAGGATTTTCTTCCTCGAGTAGACTTTGCATGCCTTACCAAGTAGTAATGCGAGCATCTCTGTTACAGGTGGTGTCTGTGTATAAGGGCGTCATTTCTTTGTCTTCAGAACTTGGAGCCTTTCCTTTCTTTCCTATAATATTTTGAACACTGCTATGTATACTTCTCTACTTTTTGCTCCTGCAATTTGCAAATGAGGAAAGAGTAATGATAAGAAAAAGGTGTCGGGAAAGCTTTAAATGCTGAAATCATATAAAATATATCACCTTACGTGAAATGGCCTCAATCAGATCAAAACCATATTTCATTAGTGATTACCAACTAACTCATTAAATTAACATTAAAGCACATAACTCGGCATCGGTTTGTGGAAAAGCTTTTTTGAATGACGAGCCCTGCAGATCTGCGATAAGGCGTTTTTTCGATTTGCTTTGCAATATCATTGATCTGTTAAGTGTGGAAATCATCCATTACCATATGTTTTCTTCGAAATGTGATTTGCGAGACGCACCATCGCATATCGGCGGTTTGAGGTATTTCACCTTAAGTGATACTTGAAGCACATGAAAACTGCGATGTGATGAATGTCTTTAGTATGTGATTTCGTATCGTGATTTCGCAATCTTAGGGTTCTGTTTGTAGGAAAGCATCTATTACCTTTTTACGATGCGACCTTTTTTATTGAGAGAACGGTTTTGTTTGAACTTATCATCAAACTTAAGTCTTTTTAGATTTTCGGGTATTCTCCTAAGTTTATGATAGTAAGATTTATTCAAAAGGGGAATACAAGTCCTAATTTATTTTTTAAAATTTTATGGATAAGGGCCCCCACTTATTTAGTATTAGTAAAAAAACTAAATAAGAAGGGGGGTTGTTGCTAGCCACAACACATAGTCACACCTACATTAGATCAATTGCAATGCTTTGGAATAGGAGTGAAAGTTAACTTTCCAAAGCTGCAAACAAACATAGAAGCTTGTGTTAGGGAGTAAATCCATTTGCTAGAATTTAACTCTGGGAAGCTCCTCTTAATAGGAGTCAAGCATGAGGTCATATCAAACCCAGTGAAGTAATTGATATTACTTCATCTGTTATGATAACATTGATGTGCATGCATTACAAACGTTGTCGAAAGACACTTGGGGATCACTTGGGAGGAAACTCATAAGGGGATTATGGGCCTTATTTTTTCTTACTCTTGCATGTACGCCCAACTATTTATTTCCCCCCCAAGTCATGATGTTGTACATGGTAACCTTAGTGACCATAATCATAGTACTTTTACCCAAGGTGATGGCGAGAGGGGAGTCCCTATTGTACCTGGAACAGATGTTAACTAGACTCATTTGGGCCTTCTTAGAGGGTGCTTCACACGAGATGGTATATGTGAAGCTACTTGCACCAGGTTGTGACCATTAAGCAGGTTGGCAATGTAACTAGTTCCACCCACTCTATCTCTAGCCACTTTTCACATTGATTTTTGTGATGTTAGGTTTCATCACCAACTAGTAATTTCATTGTCAAAAGGTTGTTTACATGGTTTGACTCCTTACATTTTTTAGCATGTGTTACTTTGATTTTCTTACTTTTTAGTAGACCTTAGGTTGAATCTGATGGAAACAGTTCTGGAGTTTGTTAATCAAGGAACCCCTTTTAATGAGGATCTTATTCCTTTTCCTTGCTTTGGAAATGTTGGTCCTCCTTACATGGCTACGTTGTCTCTTCCTAGATTCACAATAAGTTTACCGGTATTGGTGTTTTAAACCTCTAGGTCCCAAATACCCAAGATAATTCACCTCAATAACACTAACCTCATTCTGACCCTTTACCATCTTCTCCCATCATATCTTCTTCCATTTCTTCTTCTTCACCAGGTAAAAGTCTTAATGCTAGTAATCATGAGGCAAAGAAGAAGAAGAACAAGAAAGATAAGAAAGGACTCAACAAAACAACCATTGTTTTGAGTGTTGATAATGTTGAGGAACCCTCCAATATGCATCACAAGGTCAAATTCCCTTGCAATCTTTATAAGGGTGGCCACCTTCTTATCAATTGTCCTAGTATTCCTAGTATTATAAGCATTGTTTAAATATTATCATCAACTTATCGTTGATCCATAAATTAGTGATTATAGCTTTCTAGGGATAAATTTTTAAGTTAGGTTTCCTTATAGGTTATGCGAAGGGAGTCATCAAACTCACAATTTCCCTCATATGGACAAAACCTCGAAATTGCTGGAAAACGTTATTGTTTCTCAGCATCAACTTCCAATTGGTTACCTTCTCCCAACCTACGGTTAGTTGATGAAGTGATTAATTTGAGTTCACCATCAGTCAATCCCACTCTTCCTTTGGAGATTGAAACCCATACCAGTCATATTGATCAACCACTAGTTGATGAAGTGGTTGACTCGATTCCATCTTTTTTCGATCCTAGTCTCCCCTTAGAGATTGAAGTTAATATCATTGAGGTTCTTCTTGTTACTTGAGATGATTCTCGACAATGGGGAATTTCTAGTCTTCCCATAGAACCCCCTCCAAGTATTGAGGTGTTGTCCTTTAAGTGGAATAAACTGACAAACCCTCGAATTCCTTCTTGCATCCCTTCTCAAATCATTGTGAAGGCTTGTGATAAGAACGTGTGTCTCACTATTATAGATGAAGGTGCTTCTGTTAGTATTATATCCTCAACCTATTTACAATATTTGACTTCCCCTCATCTTGTGTCTATTACTCAGAATATATTGGCTTTTAACATAAGAGTCAGTGAACCTTTAGGGATCCTTCCTCAGTTGCCCATTAGTTTGGAAGGAAAAATTGTTTGTATTGATTTTATGTTAGTCCAAGGCCCCTTGGATTTCAATTTTCTCCTTGGGTGAGACTATATATATTCCATGAAATTTGTCATGTCTACACTCTTTCTTATGATGTATTTCCCTCATAATGGAAACATTGTGACTATTGACCATCTTTCATTCATTGTTCCTTATCTGATTGCCAACCATTTGACATCCCTGAATGTTTCCTATACACAAGTGGTATCCCCCCCACAACAAGTTAATTATGTGGAAACTTGTCCCATGCCTTCACTCACCAATAAAAAAGAACCTCTCATTGTATGCTTGACTTCTTCTAACTTAGATTTGGTATTTGACATGTTGAACCTTTCAATGGGGACACTGAAGTTTGATATTCCTACCCCTATTGAGTCCCTCGACATGTATTCTTTCCAAAGCATTGTTCTTCCATTTGATGAAGACATCTTGGAATCCATGATCGAGGTGTGTCCCTTGGCATGTATTCCTTCAGGAGATTTCTCCTCTTGGAAACCATGATAAATAGCATTATGAGAATAGTTATTTTCTTGTGTCAAGGTCATTAAAAAATTAAATAAGGTGTTGTGAGCATAGTTCCTAATTTCTTGTGTTAATCTCATTAAAAAATGGAACAAATATCCCTCCATAAATTTTGGGGGCATGTGCCTCTACTCATCATGTTAAAATTAAGCCACTAGCATCTTCCTTTATGCTCAGGGAATGGTACCTATCTCAAACATATTTTTTCTCTATTTCAATCTTGTGTAAAAATGAAACCTATCTCAAGTATAGTTTTCTCTTTGTTTCAAGGTTGTGCAAAAATGAAACCTATCTTGAGCTTAGTATTTTTTCCTTCTCATGCTCGTAAATACATTTGAATAAGTTACCAAGTATATTTTTATCACTTTTTTGGGCTTGTAAAAACTATACAAAAAGGGAGCTTTGTGGAGTTTCCTTTAAGCTCTTTCAAACTACCTAAACATGACAAGGTTTCCGTGTGAACTTGCTTCCTTTTACACTCATGAAAAGGATTAGAAAGGGCATATGTTCAGTGTAAGTTTAACCTTTTTTCGGACCATGTAGACTAATTATGAAAAAGGTATACTCTAGTCAATCATGATTAATATGGTTCTATCTTTTATTATTTTATACCTTTTCGGTCTCGAGAGACAATTTATGAAAAATGACCTTATGGAATTTCCTTTTATTTATTTTTCAAAACCCTCTAAACGTGAAAAATAAGTTGAGTTACCCCTTCATTGGACTCGTAAAACACAAACAATGTAGGACTCATCAATCATGATGAGACTGAACCACCCCTTCCTATTGTTCGTTAAAAATACTCTTAAGGACGCATCTGAAGGATGAGCTTATATGAAAAGCATATGTTATCCACCTCAAGCTTGTGTAAACATAACGAGGTAATTTCCAGTAATGGTGGGGGGAATGGGAAAGGAAAATTCATATTTTGTTGAAAAGGCAGTATGTCGCTCTTGAACATGGCACTCTGTCACTTTTTTGTGTAAGGGTTGGGAAATCCATTTACCTCTCATTTCATCATACCTCACTGAAAGTCTTCATATTGGTCTATGGTTATATTTTGAGTCAAATGTTACCAAGTCAAATGTCATGTCTCCAATATGTTCAAGAGAATTCCAACCTTAGTTAAAATTACTTTGCAATATTTTAAATCCTTCTATCGCATTGACCATCCCTGATTCAACCATAAATCACTCCTAGTTTGTTCTTGAAAACTTGATATTTTTTTCATGTCACAGGTCCCCCTACAATGGATCACTTTTTATTGACTTCAACACATCCTCTAGGAAGTTGATATAGAAACCCCCTTTATTACCTTGGGGCCTGCCAGAAGATTCACTGGGAGATCAATGCCTACCATGTGCGTTGATACTGGGGTATATATATTCAGAGGAAAAAATGACATAATATATTGAGCATATAATAGGGGCTAAAGGGTCTTTATATTTCCAAGTATAAAAAATTGAGCTCAAAGTTCATAAAAAAAATATAAAGGGGTATAAAAATATTAACGAAAAAATGGATATTTACAATATCTAGTGAAAGTATGGGTTTTTTAAATTGGGAAGGTGTAATGGGTTTGTATTGATAGGGAGTTAAATAATGTGATTTTTAGAGGTATTTTCCAAATTATATGTAGTCAAATTAGGGGTATTTTTTCATATTCCACGAACACACGTGATATGTCATAGATTAATTAATTGAAGCCCTTTTGGGGCCTGCATGCCTTACTGGTAGGGTTCCTCACTTTTGACAATAGTTTCTTATCACTGGCCTTCAATAGGATGATTTTATGGGTGTTTGACTTCAAATCATTTATTCACACCTCATAGGTTGTACTAGCATACCTTTAAAATCATTGTCATTGTTGGTGGTTACTCTCACATATGTTAACGGTCCTCATCAACAGTAGGTAATTAGATGGTTTCTACCATGTTCGACTTCAGGGAATTTATTCACATGGTTAGATTCGTGCTACGGATTGATAGAGATGAAGAACCTGGATTTTGTTTGAGGCATCTAGGTTGCATGGATTTTTTAGTATTTATGATTATAACATGGATCCACAATGTATATCTGGTGGCCATAACCTCATCTTGACATGGATAATTTCATATTTCCATACTTTACTTTTGAGATACTTGTACTCTAAGTATGGGAATTCCTACCTTAGTGATGATCTTGTGATGATATTGTATTGTAGTTCCTTGATTGTTTACTTGCAGGTATCTAACAGGTGATTCCTTGATTCCTACCTTTGTATGATAAAGCATGTTAGCCATCATAGCCTTTCTGAATTTGTGCTTTAGGGGGCAATATGTTACACATCAATTCGTTACATCCATGCAAATGATGCAAAATTCAAATCCTTCACTATCTGATGAACTATTTTCCTGAATTCCCATGAAAGATGGAAGAAATACCTCTCCATTAAGTATAAGAATCCTAGAGTAAATACCTAAAAAGCCCTAACTTTGGAAATCATTGTGGGTCCTCAGTGTTGGTAGCTAAATTTGCATAATTTTTACCTACCCTTTTACCCCTTTCCTGTACCCATTCCATACCATTATTGCTCGATTTATATTCTAAATAGCACAGGTATGCCTCTTTTCATGTCTTTGTGAATTATTAATAAATGAAGCATAGTTGTAGGGGATTATTGCCTAAGCGGCTTGCTAACTCAATTATTCTTGTAGATTTGGAGGAATGATGACCAAAATCGTAGTTCAACAAATGGTGACCATCGAGACGGCATCTCTATCCTTGGACATCAACTGCAATGGTGGATCAATATCTCAACCAACACAATGTTATCTTTATATTATGTTCCACCTTGGAAATCGCTATGTAATTGTAGGCAGACAACTACCATAATTCTAGGGGTTGTTAGTGTTTGATTAATTTTATAAGTAGAGTTATGGGGCTGTGAAAGCCATATGTTAAGATCGCAAGAGAAATATGCTAAATCTAAGTCTGTAATAGCATATTTGTGTAATGTCCTTTTAATTAATGAAATTCTAATCTTCTTAGCATTTCTTGACTTCTTGATCTTGCCACAACCCTGATCAGGGAGTTGGGCCCACTCTCCTGACTAGGTGTTATTGGATTAGATGTGTACATAGGTTTATTTATGTTAAGTTATTTATTGTTGTGAATGATTTATCAGTGTGTTGTTGTGAGTCTTAATTTGTTGTTACTCTTATTGATGTTACAATTATTGCTTGTTGTTACACATTGTTAGGTTATAATTGAATGTTCAATGTTGGGTAGGGAAATTGTGGCCTTCATATACCTTCCTTGAAATAACCAGTCGAGCCCCTGGTTTATAATTAATGTGGAATTGGTTGAATTCCATGATTCATATCTGAACACCAACATTTTGGCGTTGTTGTCAGGGAGGTTATCGAAGGCAAGAAAGTACGACCAGTATTGACCATAGGATTGATCTCTCATCCCGGGGAGGGAATTTTTTCACCCTACTCTAGCTCCTGAGCATTAGATTGTTCTATTTTCTTTTTTCATAGGAACCACTCTCTTGTCCTGGGAAGAAAAGTTTCTATTTCACCCTGTTTCAGGTCCTGAGCTTAGATTTTGTGATTGGTTTTTTTTCTTTTTATTTTTCTTTTTCTTTCTTTTTAGGGGCCACTCTCTTGTCTTGGGGAGGGAAGTTCTTACCCTGCTCCAAGTCCTAAGATTTTGATTTTCTTGAATGTTTTCCTTTTATTTTCTGATTGTGTTAAAAAGGACACAAATAAAATGGGCAGAGGAAGACCCTGAAAAAGAAGAGGGAGAGATCTAGGAAGAATTACCTACATCCAAGAGATCATTTCAAAAGTTGAGTCAGGAGCATCATCATGAGATGTTGTTAGGGTGAGGTCTTGTACGAGATCTGGAGGGTAGTCATTTTCACAACCAGAACCTCCCCCAATAGGAGAAGTGTAATTCAAGGAAAAAGAATTAACAAGCAGAGGATCTGAGGAACTGAATATGGTAAGTTCAGAAGAAGAATACTTGAGGGAATTATCTGCACCATTTGATCAGGGAAGTTCCGTTAAACAACCTCAACTGCCTATTATAGAACAACCAGAGCCAAAACCTATTGAGATGATAAGTGAATATTGGGAGATATCCATGGCTTATTGTTGTAGGGAAAAGTATCCGACTCGGATGACCCTATCCCACTCTAAGGGTGATAGTACCTCAGCAACAACTGTAAAGAAAACTACTTAAGGTTTACTTCTTTACGAAAGCAAGAGAGAATGAGGAAATGCACTAACCGTTGCCTTGCGCTTAATGTCGAATCCAAACTCTTCTCTTTGGCTGCTTGCTCCCAGCTCCTTGCTCTTTTGCTGGCCCAGCTACAATGAGATCCTGCAAAATAACAAAGAAGGAAACTACAAGAAGCATGCAATCATAACTGATTCAAGGATTAGCATAAATCAAATATACAATTATCACAATATATCATTGAAACAAGTGCATATAGAAGAACCTCAATAGCTTTTATTAATGAAGAAGTAAAGTTCTGAGAGAGTTACAACCATTGAAGGCCCCAATCCAGCAACACCTCCCAGCAGAAAGAATTTCTCCTCTTCACCCCCTTCAAGCAATCACCCAATAGCTCTATAGTGAAACCAACAGCATATCATTACTTTGCACAAAATTCCAGCCTCTTGAGCTCATAGGAGAGAGCTCAATATATAGATGAATTGAGAAAGGATGAGTCAGCTTGCAACTGATGTGTAGCTGCCTTGTGTCCTCTCTCTCTTCAGTTGATCTTCAGTTCTTGAGTCCACTTGGAGAACCTTGCTTCCACTTGGAGAAACAGAGCCTCTGACTCATCACAAGGCGAAATCCCTGATCCAAGTGTCATTTTTGGAAGATTCCAAAGCAATGACTCAGTGTGCCACTTGTCCCATCTCGCTCAGCGCAGGTGGCCTTTGTTCCACTTGCTTTGCAACGCAGGTACACCATGGAGGAGTTGAGTTTCAGCGTAGAAGCCTAGTGGAGCACCTGCTTTGATTTCAGGATTGCTTGTTTTTGAGTGTTTTCAGGTGGAGAACTGATCTGAGAGCTGTTGGTTTGCTGACCTTGTTCCTCTAGGGGTAGGAACATCATGTTTAGGGACTTTGGATCCCTTGGATTATTGACAATTCATGCCTGATGCTGCAAGGCACAAAATTGTCTATAACAGATGCCCCCTAAAGTATGAGGTCGTTTATCGGGTGAAATTCTTTATTAGGAGGATCCGAAGTTCATTCAATCTGCTGAGAAGTGTCCTGTAATAAGATACAATACAATACATTATTTTTCATTCTTTTTCATGATCTAGCTGAGGCGGGCATTCCCATGCTCAGCTTTATAAATACATTTTGGTACATAGAACAGACGATCGTCTGATGATAGACTGATAATTCTCTGCTGAAATTATCATCCTTTGAGAAGGATGATCATCTGCTGCAATGATGTACATATCAAATGTCTTTATATCCTGAATATATATCGAGCCCGGATGGATGAAACTAGATCGGGGTCTTCAATCTCTTCCGATCTTCACTCGATGTACAAGTCAATCCATGTGAGAATTTCTTGAAGTCGAACATGGAAAGACATCGCTTGATTACCGGTCAATGATGTAAACCGTTAACAAGCGCGAGAGGAATCACCGATAAGGATGATGACCCTCAAGGTAAGGCAGTACAATTCACATGGTGGGAATAAAGGACTTGGCGTCAACCACCATGCAAAATCTTCTGGTCGAAGGTCATTGATGTATACCTGTCGCCGGAAGTGAGAAACTTGCCATTGAGGCATGCAAGCTTCAAAGTACTGAAGGGGGTGTTCCTAGATCAACTCCTTGGATAATGAACTGATGTCGACAAGGAGCGATCCGTCAAAGGAGGGCCTTAATGAATCCCACATCAGTGACACGGAACGGAGCTAGTGATTGTGATGAGGTGAAAACAAACTGTGATGTATGATTCAGGGTGGCGGTCATGAAATGGATGAAGGACAATGTATGGCAGTGGATGGGACTCGGTTGACTCTTTGCAGAACAACATCTCTTGAACATATAACGACACTGATGTGATGGATTGGTAGCATTACCCCAAATGTGGATGGTGTGGCGAGGACCATGGTGATGAGACCGGTGAATGAAACAACCCAACCCGATGTGATACGGAGGACAAAGTGTCATGTTCAAGAGTGACTTGCTACCATTAAAGCTGTGAGGTTCTCCCAATTTTTCCCCAGTCATTGCTGACCAGTACCTCTTTATTTTTATCAAGCTTGAGGAGGATAACATATGCTTGTTCTATAACCTGCCCTTCGGGCAAGCCTATCGCTATGTTTTAACGAGCCTAGCGATAGGGAAACTCGTTCTCGTCTAAAGACAAGTTTGTCGCTATTTAATGAATTTAACGAGTCTAACGACAAGGATAACTCGGTCCTTTTCATTTTTAGAGAGTCTGAAAAGGTACATAAAGTCAACTCCAGAATTCCTTTTTCGTCATCTAATCCCTTAAGTCTGAAAAAGTATAAAACAATACAGAAGGGATGAATTTTCGATTGCTTTAACGAGCCGAACAAAACAAGCGCTCGATCTTTTTGTGCAATAATCCCTCAGGTCCAAAAAGATTAAAATCTAGAGGAGGGATAGCTCTTCCGGTCGTTTAACGAGCTGGAAGGCAAAAACTCGGCAAACTTTTCATATTTTACGAGTCAAGAGAAAAGAGCTCAAAGAAGACTCGTCTTTTGAGGAACGAGTGATAAACAGGGATAGCAGCAGATTCCAGGTACAGGTCGGAATTTTCCAATCACGGCAGTGTCACAAGGATGGCTAAGTGAAATCACTCTTCGCAGTTGTTCCTCAAAATGGGTAAACAAACATATGGAGATGAACGATTGGCCAAATGAACGGATGGAGGTGAGACTGCAAGAACACGACCAAGGGCTTTAATATGGCTGTCAAAGGTTACATTTACCAAGGTTATTTACCGGTTCATTTTTTCTGGGTGAGCTTGAACTCTAGGGGAAGATTGCTCACAAATTATGTTTATTTTTTAACGAGCATGAACTATGTGCTAAAACTGCTCGGATCTTGCGTTTATTTTTTAACGAGCATGAACTGTGTGCTAAAACTGCTCGATTATACCAGTCTTAATACAAGGAACGCCTCAGGTGAGGTAGTCATATTTAAGGAGCTATACCTCACTAGTTACTCCAATTTGGCAAGTTTTAACTTTTGCCCCTCATCCTTTCTTTATGCAAGCTGGAAACGGCTAATCCTACGAGTTTAACGGGTTAGACCTACAGGTTTAAAGGGAGGACCTAAAAATTTAAAAAATAAATAGTCGTCCCGTGCTTGCACTCCAAAAGGTTCGCATGCCCCCAGGTATAAAGTATAATTTCAAGGCTACCCCTCCTCTGTCCCACCTCTGTTTTTCTACTTGTCGTCTTGCTATATTTTTAACGATACTTGTCTTCTCGTTATTTTTCGGTGCCGACGGTACTTGTCTTCCCATCAGTTCACTTTTTGATTTTTGCAAGATCGCAACAGATAAAACATTGGCGTTACGGAGGGAGGTTTGCCTCTTACTTATTATCCGAAAAATGGTTTTGTTCGCTGCCGCAAACTAAACTCTTTTTTTTTTTTTCGGCGATGTCTATTACTAGGTTGCTAAGGATGGTGACTACTTGTTGCAGCAATTTCATCTCTTTCTTTGGAGGCTGCCCCTACTTATCCTTCAAAACATATGTTTTAATGGGTGAGGCTTGCCTTCAAAGATGGTGGCTACTTGCCGCCACAAATGGATCTCCTCCCTCAGGAGAGCCTACTTTTTAGACAAAGGGGCGAGAAGCTGATTATCTCACTCACATAACTTTAACAAAAGAACTTTATCCTAGAACAACCCTCTCTTCCTTCCTTCGGACGGGGTACGGACTAGTCCCATTCTTCTGCGGAAATTAACTTTATACCCAAGGTTTCCTCTGCCCAAGGCAGGCCAAGGTGCATGCCCCCTGGGTCCTAGTTACATCTTTCTGAATCACTCGCATTCATCGGGAAGTAGAACCGGGGGTGGAGGCATTCCTTGAGTGAATAAACCGTTAAGGGATGGTATTTGACTATTTGCGATGCGTGATCCTGGAAATGAAAGTTGGTCTACGAGCTTGACCATTCTTCCTTCGTGCGGAAAACACATAACTCTAAAGAGTGAGGACACTATCGCCTCCATGCAATATATATAGTCTCGTCCAAGGAGTAAGTTATATACCAAGGGTCCCTGGACGACCATGACGTTCATATGAACTGTCTTCCCTTTCAATGTAATGGGAACATTGGGGAGAATCCCTAACGGGTGACTGGTTCCTTTATCAAAACCCGATAGATTTCTCATCTCAGGTAAAAGTGCCGTGGAACCCAGTGCTTTCCAAGCAATAGAGGAAAGGATACTCACAGATGCCCCTTCATCAATGATAGTTCCAGCCATCACCATTCTGTAGATTTGGACGATGATTCTGAATGGGATACTGGCTGGTAACCGGGGTCTGCCTAGTTGATTCCAATCAAACGATACAACTAGGTTGCTTGGTGGTGGGACCGAATACACGGCCGGATACGACCCTGACGATGTTCCTTCCTGCGATAAAGGAATGGGCGCATTGCCCTGATGCTCATCAGAGTCTGTGTTGATGAAAAGAATATGGACGGTGTCATCCTTATCCTCTTCAGTGAGGGTGTCATTTGAAGATGGGTCTTCAATGACGGAGTCATTTGAGGATGAAATCTCTGAAGGAATAACCGGGTCAACTGCCGTTTCGACCTTTAGACTTTCGTCTGGTCTGGATTCAATAGGTTCATTCTCAATGACCAACACTTCAGCTGACCACTTGATCGGGCCAGCTAGATTTTCAACTATCGAGGGACTTGGCACGAGTTTTTGGTATCCAGGAGGAAGTCGTAACGGTGAAACCGGACGATCTTCCAAAACTCTCTTCGCCTCGTCTAAGAATGGACATCGGTGGATGGCGTGATCGCCTTCACACAACATACAGGGTGATCTTGGTCTCCCTCTTTGTCCTTCACTCTCGCTAGTTGACGAAATGCAATCAACATGTCTATCAGAGGTTGATGCTACCGGATTGTGCAACCTGGGGGACCAGTCCCTTAGTATCCGGGGAATACAAGGACAGTCACGGTGGAAGTGGGTCCCTTTGCAAATGACACATGGCGATTTAGGCCCGGTCGGTGCAGTGTGTGGATTTTTGTCAGATGTCTTTTGCTTGCCCCCAGTCGCCTTCGCCTTAGGCTCCTTCTGCTTCTTTTCTTTCTTCTTCTTCTCCATGGGAGGCTGACTTTTGCCGGCTCTACCTTGCGAAGATGAAGGATCAGAGGAAGAACTGTAAGAAGTGGAAGGCTGGTGGGTAGCTCTAGACTGGTCTGACTGTTGATTCGACTGCTCAGGATTAGTGGCGATCTGAACTACATTAGTTGAAAAGAGCCATATAGGTAGGCCAATTGTCAATCCTGGAAGTGACAATGTGGCCATATGAGGCGCACCAACATCTCCCCAAGAGGAGAAGGGATTGGGACTTCCGCCAAGGTGACTTCCTTGGTTGGTGGGCTCCATACTTTTCAACTGAAAGATCAACGTGGGAATAACAGGTGATTATGTTCCGATTAAAATAAATTTTATTAACGACGCTTTAGACACAACTTTGATTTTTCATGTTTTAAGAGTCGAGAAAAAGCTAAAGATGACTCTAGTCTCCTTCGATGTTTTAACGAGCTCGAAGTGACAAATGCTCGGATGGACTTTTTCAGTTATAAAGTTTGAAAAAGGCCAAAAGAAACTTCTCTGGAGTTCTAGGCAGAGGGTGTGCCAAACTTTTCGCGAAACCACAGAATACGTTTTACGGTATGGGTGGTCGATCTTCGTGAATGTTGTGTTCACTGCATCGTGATCAGTAGGGCGGCCGACACGGCTTCCTATGGATAAAGGCTTTGTTCCTATAGGGGTCTCCCAATATATACGCGACGGTACGTGGGAGCACAAGTCCGTATTAGTGCCACCGACTCTCAGGAGGAATCACCCACCTTCGTAGAGATCGACAGTCACTATGTTTAACGACGCCGGAACACGTCTCTACCTAGACCTCTATGTGTTTGCGTTATGTTACAAAGCGTTGTTATGTAAATTGAATTTATTTTAATGTTGATCTTGTTTAGCAGTTTGCCTTTAAGGATCACCGCGAGATGTATGTAACAAATTCCTGAATGCAGTCTAAGATGAGAAGCAAACTTTTCAATCTTTCAACTTTGAAAATCTTAACTATTGAGGGAAAACAAAGGCAAATCTTTTCACACAGATCATAGAGCACACACTAATGCAATTTTTTCCTAAATCAGCATGCAAACAGTCAAATGCAAAATGCACAATGCATGTATTTTCTTTTCCCTTTCTTAATGTTGATGTATTACAAAAAGAAAGTTGTTATATAACTTTGATTTCGATTTCAAGCGAAAGTAAACAAGCTAGTCCAAAATCAAAAGACACCTTAAGATTTACTTGTTTAAACACTGGAAATACATGAAATCAAACCATAATGACGAAAGTAAAAAGACTAATCAGCTATGGACAGCAAACAAGCTAACTCTTTAGACCAGCAAAATGCCTAACACAGGTTCAGATCTAAGAGGCCAAAGCAAGACTGGTTAACTTTCGTTATGGGAAATTGTAAATGATGTAAGAAATAAAAAAGAACAAGTACAATTTCGTTATATAACAGAGGCGGAATGATGGCAAGTAAGGTTGGTTTCAGAATAGGTACAAGACTGACAACTAGCAGCAAAATCTATAGTGAAAACAAGCAAGAAAAAGGGAGGAAACCCCAACTGCACAAGGCAAAATTGGGCCAACGCAGGTGCTGCACAGCCAGTCTGGCTCTCAGCGCAGGTAGCCCCTTCGGGACCTGCATTGCAAAGCAGGTAGCCTGTGTACTACCTGCTTTGGAAAACGAAAGTTGCGTTTTCTCAGTTTCCGGGTCACAATTTTCTCAAAAATGCACAGTTTTTGCTCAAATCAGAAGCAATCAATCAAGCACACACTAAGGGATGACAAGGAAGATGAAAAGCTATCACTAAGAGCTTACAAGGGTCCTTGTAGATCAGCTCTTCAAATCATGAACATGCTCAGAAATGAGCTAGAGTAGCTGCCCTCTACTTTGCTTTTGATATAGTCAAAAGCTTTTCGATTTGGTACTCTTTTGTTCAGGAAATGAATAGCAAAATACTACAAACAATCAAACAGATACGATCCCCAGCGGAGTCGCCAGTTTGTTGTAGGGAAAAGTATCCGACTCGGATGACCCTATCCCACTCTAAGGGTGATAGTACCTCAGCAACAACTGTAAAGAAAACTACTTAAGGTTTACTTCTTTACGAAAGCAAGAGAGAATGAGGAAATGCACTAACCGTTGCCTTGCGCTTAATGTCGAATCCAAACTCTTCTCTTTGGCTGCTTGCTCCCAGCTCCTTGCTCTTTTGCTGGCCCAGCTACAATGAGATCCTGCAAAATAACAAAGAAGGAAACTACAAGAAGCATGCAATCATAACTGATTCAAGGATTAGCATAAATCAAATATACAATTATCACAATATATCATTGAAACAAGTGCATATAGAAGAACCTCAATAGCTTTTATTAATGAAGAAGTAAAGTTCTGAGAGAGTTACAACCATTGAAGGCCCCAATCCAGCAACACCTCCCAGCAGAAAGAATTTCTCCTCTTCACCCCCTTCAAGCAATCACCCAATAGCTCTATAGTGAAACCAACAGCATATCATTACTTTGCACAAAATTCCAGCCTCTTGAGCTCATAGGAGAGAGCTCAATATATAGATGAATTGAGAAAGGATGAGTCAGCTTGCAACTGATGTGTAGCTGCCTTGTGTCCTCTCTCTCTTCAGTTGATCTTCAGTTCTTGAGTCCACTTGGAGAACCTTGCTTCCACTTGGAGAAACAGAGCCTCTGACTCATCACAAGGCGAAATCCCTGATCCAAGTGTCATTTTTGGAAGATTCCAGAGCAATGACTTAGTGTGCCACTTGTCCCATCTCGCTCAGCGCAGGTGGCCTTTGTTCCACTTGCTTTGCAACGCAGGTACACCATGGAGGAGTTGAGTTTCAGCGCAGAAGCCTACTGGAGCACTTGCTTTGATTTCAGGATTGCTTGTTTTTGAGTGTTTTCAGGTGGAGAACTGATCTGAGAGCTGTTGGTTTGCTGACCTTGTTCCTCTAGGGGAAGGAACATCATGTTTAGGGACTTTGGATCCCTTGGATTATTGACATATCATGCCTGATGCTACAAGGCACAAAATTGTCTATAACACTTATGTAACTTCTTCGATCGAGTTCACAATTGGAGATATCAGAGGTTATGTGCCTATGAAGCCAATTCCTTTGACAACATTACCTAATTTCCATGGTCTTTCTTCTAAAGATCTGAACACATTCCTTTTTGAATTCGACGTTGTCTATCAGGGGTATGACTATATTTATGATGCTCAGAAATTGAAGGAACAAATTTGAGATGGTTTATGAGTTGACGGGGGAAATCCATTAGTACATGGGATGATATGAAGTCAGTTTTTCTCGAAAAGTATCAAGATTACTGCAAATCCCGAGATGTAAAGGAAGAAATCTTTAAGATTATTCAGAAAGAGGATGAGAACGTGGAGGACTTTGTGGAACATTTTCAATATAGTTTACAGAGATCATACCATAATGATCTGGATAAGAACATCTTGAATATAATCTTTCTCTGGGCACTGAGGGAGGAATATTTGGAACTATTGAATATAGTAGGAAAGGAAGATATATCAAAAGAATAATTTGACACCATATGCAAATTGTGCATTAAGTGTTCATGAGGATCTGCGAGGAATAGGTAGGGGATCCTAACTCTCAAGACATCCAGCGGTGGAGTTACAAAAGCAGAAATTGGGAACTTGCTGGACAACTTGAGAATCGATATCCTGAGCACACTGTCATCACAATTAGATGTTTTATAGGCGAAATAGAATCATATGGAAGAAGAGAAGGCTATGTCTATTTTCTATCCTCAATCCAGGAAGAAGCACATGTTGAAGGAATTTCCATTGAATTCCGTCGAGACTTGTGCAATATGTGAACAGAGTCATTCTATTAGCATGTGTCCATATCTTCCTGGTCTAAAGGTAGCTTTTCAGGGAACAAATGAAGAAGTAGATTAGTTGTATTTCATGGGATCAAGGAAATAATGGCAACCACGACCATAGAACATGAATCAAGGTATGCCTCAAGACCCTTCTTAGTATTTCAATAATTTGAATTTTGGGCCTTAGTTTGTACCTTTTTCACCTTCATGGTCATAGTCCTATCAATACGCAATACCCTGGCAACCATGGTTCCCTCAATCTGGTCCAAACCCTTCATGGTCCCAGAATTGGCATGGACCTCCTCCTCCTTCAGGAGAATTCTCCCAACTTATGCCATAACAGCAGCTACAACTGCATTCTAAAGCATCCACTAGTAATCCTCCTCTTCATCCACAATTGCATGTTCAATCCAATCCAAATCCAAACAATATAGGGGCTCAACAAGTTGCGACACTCAACCTCCATGTATACAGTATTGTCACCGTGGAATGTAATGAATTAAATATCTAATCTGATCGGGTGGTAAAGACTCAGACTTCACCAATAACTTTTTAACGTACCGATGATGAAGTCTCAGAACCAAAACCTATAGACTCTACTAGAACAATTGGGGACGAGTCAATACAAATTCCTATAAAACAACAAACCCCTTCGCAAAAAAATTGTTACTAGAGGATGTCAAACTGGTCCACCTTATCCTGAGAGATTATCCTTGAGAAAACAGAGCCCTCTTCCTAAATTCGACATTCTAGGGGAACTGCAAAATTTATTTGTCAAAATCCAGTTACTTCAGGCTATGAAGGACGTATTGATTTATTCCAAAACAATTAAAGAATGTTTCTCTAAGAAACCTAGAAGAAAACTAAAGGATCCACTCGCTCTTCACATTATGGGATAACTATCAGATATAATGTTGCGGAAGCTTATACCTATGAAATAGAGGGATCCAGGGAACCCAATTATGACAGTACAGATAATGGGGTTGATATCCCAAATGTGCTAGTAGACTTGGTGTTATGAAGAATTTGGTATCTACGGATAAATACTAATTCTCTAGATAAGTAGCCATATCTAGAACAACAGTTCAAAGCACTTTAACCTTTTTCTATAAGCAATATATAAGAAAAAGAGAATGAGAGGACCTACTTGTACTTTCACTTTCTTCTTGTCTCCTTTGTATCGGTCTCGTTGCTCCTTCCCATACCTAACACGCTTGAGAAGTACCTGTAAACATCAACAGAAGATAAAGAACCAATCAAAGCAAAAAATCTATTGATTACAAGTAAATGGAATCAGATACATTCACACATATAAACATCACATATCAAGATAAGCATACAGAAAAAGGTGTAAATACTTTATTGAATAGAAGGAAGAATTACAGCCATGAAGCTTGATTCAAAGTCACTCCTCCATCTTTGGTTCCATCCACATCACATCATAAGCATGACATTCTGGTAGCATAATGACACTTACAATAGTCTCAATTCTCAAACTAATGTTATCTCCTTACAATTCATCAAAGTCTAACCCTTAATCACTTAGATGAGTGCTCAATTTATAAGAAGATGGAGGAGGTTTTATCATCAATGAGGGTAATGAATGGCCTTCCAAACTTAGAATTAGTTCCATGGAGGAAGGGATGAGAGGATAGGATGTATATTAACTCATTCCTCATCCATTTTCAAGCTCATAGGAGATGATAAGTGTGGGAATCTTCTAGAAGGCTCCAGAAGATAAGAATATTCCCCAAACCCTATGTGAATTTCTCTCAAACTCACCCAACGCAGGTCAAAGAGGGCCTAAGTGCTTTGCAGAGCACCCTGGCATGGACTTAACTACTCTGCAATGCACCCTTGCATGGTCCTACCTGTGCTGGTCCCTCTAGAGGTCATTTCAGGATGTCTTTAGGCCATGAAACTGTCTGGGAAGGAGGCATTCAAAAGGTTGACTTGTTTAGGGCATGTAGCAATTGAAATTAGGGTTTGATGAGCCCTAAAACACTGATCTAGATGATGGAAGTGGTGTGACCAAATGGATCTGTATCACTCGAGGCTAGCAATTAATGTTATAACTTCTACAATTGTGATTACCTTGGGCCTGCGAAACCTTAAACCAACTCCCACCATCCTAGAATTGGCAGATCGATCTATTATAAGACCAGTAGGAAAGTTGGAATACATAACCATTTCAATAGACACATGGCAGTACCCTATTTACCTTTTGGTTTTACCTACCCAATCCCTAGATGGTGGACATCCTTTGATTTTAGGGAGGCCATGGCTTGTAACTACAGATGCTTACATTTGATGTCGGTCTGGAAATATGGTAATATCCAATGGGGAAATTACAAAAAATCTTATCTTATACCCCCTGCATAACCAATTTCTTCAGATAAACTGGGATTTACCTTAATACAAAAACCCCTACCTATGAAAGAGCTTGAACCTGAGAATGAAGAAGTTATACCTATCCTTACAATTAGTAAGGCTCTCTCTTTTAAGGACGAAATGGAGGATGATGCCATTAGCTCTCTTCTTAGCAGTCCCAGCTTTGTTTCTGATTCAACCCACTAACTATTAGAATCTGTCATGAGTTGCAATATTCAAGAAGATATTGAACCAGAAATAGAAGTCGAAAATATTATTGTAATTATAACCCATAACAATATTCCTATAGAAATTTAACCACGGAAAATGCTGAATATTAATCTTGACTTTTCACCCTGCCAATCTAAACAGTTACTGAAGGTCCTTTGGGAACATAAGGAAGCCTTTGCTTGGGAGTATACAGATATGAAAGGCATCCCTACTGATTTATGTACTCATCACATATACATTAAAGAAAAATGTCGACGTGTTAGGCAGCCACAAAGAAGAATTAATCATTCCTTAAAAAACATTATCAAAGATGAACTAGGGAAGCTATTATATGTGGGCGTTATTTATCTGATATCGGATAGTCAATGGGTTTCCCCGCTGGTCATTGTTCCTAAGAAGAATGGCAAGTGGTGGATTTGTTTTGGTTACAGGGAATTAAATAAATCAGCTCAAAAATATCATTTTCCCTTACCCTTTATTGACCAGGTCCTTGATACATTAGCCGGAAATAAATTTGTCTCATTTCTGGATGGATTTAGAAGATACATTCAGATAAAAATAGCTCCTAAGGATCAAGATAAAACTACCTTCACATGCCCTTGGGGAACCTTTTCCTACCGAGTCCTTCCATTTGGTCTCTGTAATGCACCCTCTACCTTTCAACGGGCAACATTAGGAATTTTTTCTGATGTAGTTAATGATAGTGTTGAAATCTACATGGACAACTTCACCCCATAAGAAGATTTTTTTGCAAAAGCTCTGAAAAACTTAAAGAAAGTACTTAAAATATGTAAGCAAACACATTTTTCTCTTAGTATAGTGAAATGTCATATGATGATGAAAGAAGGAATAGTGTTGGGACACTTGCTTTTAGCTGTGGGAATTTGGATTGATCCTACCAAGGTAGAGGTAATATTAAATTTTCCTACACCTAATACATCAACGCAAGTACATAGATTTATCAGTTATGCTGGCTATTATAGGCTTTTTGTTTGGTCAATTCAATGTCCTTGAATGGTCAATGATAAATTGTCAAACAGGGTGTGTCGACTGATGAAGTACAGGTGCACAATATGTGCTTAGAAGTTATTCATTAGGTCGTTATGTATTTATTAAGATCTAAACTTAAGATGGGGGTGGTATTTGTCAATTGTATCAGTGTCGTAATTCTTAGGGATGTTTGATTAAGTTTCCTAGGAATTAATCTCTATCCAATTAGTTTGTAGATGATATGAGAGTGGTTTTACTTATGTTCGATTGTTTGGGATTTTTTATCTTGAATCACTATGTTGTAGCTCCTAATTTTCTAAGTGTAAAAATAAACTTATTCTATCAGCTATGAAGGAATACTATTGAACTCAATTGTTTAGGAGAGGGCTTCTCACCTATTCAATTTTTGCTCAAACAAAGTAACCTAAGAAACATCTATATTGTGAATTGAACACACTTCAATTATGTTAGATAATAAGCAAAGGAAAAGACCATGCAGTACCAAGCATAAAGAAAATTAGATAACAGTCTAAATTAGGTATAAAGCAAAGTAAAGTTCTTATGCAGATAACAATTTGCTAGCGAGATCATTATGCAACATTGTCACACAAACAAGAAAAATTGAAGAATTAAAGGAAATCAGATTGTAATTGATTAAAACCTGACACTGTTGTAGGGGCCCTGCACATAGAAGTTTAGAGCTTCAAATCAACACAACGGTTGCACACAAAAAAACCAATTCTATTCACCCAGAATTCACAAACTGTTCACAATTCTATCATTTGGCGCGCACCCAAATAACAGTGTGAACTTATGTTTAGTTTAGGGTTTTTTTACCTAGAAGGCAACCCCCTCTCTTTGTATGAGGGCTTTTATATTTTGAGGCTATGAAATAGATGTGTATTCTCAGAGCGAGAAACAGAGAGGTGAGACTGTGAGAGAAAATAAAGGATATTACAACGGATTTGTTGTAGGTTGTGTCTCTTCATTTTGCTCGATAATAGAAAGGAAGGACTGGCTATTTGGGGTGGACGTAGCCCAAACTGGGTGAACCACGTATATCTGTGTCTCTCTTGTTTTATGTGTTTTCTGTGTTTATATTTCTGTAATATTTTATGTGTTCCATTGCTCCGTAATATATAATTTTCTAATAACAGGTATCAGAGCCGAAGGTCTATTTGGCTGATAAACTCGCAGTAAAGAAGGACTCCTCATTCGAGTGGGAGCAATGGGGGAAGATGGTAAGTTTAGGGTCGAGAAATTTAATGGCCAAAACTTCTCGCTATGGAAGATGCAGATGGAAGATTATCTGTATCATAAATATCTGTACCTACCATTGAGCAGAAAAACAAAGAAGCCGATAGCTATGACAGATGAAGAATGGAACCTTCTCGATAGAAAGGCACTCAGAACAATATGGTTGTGCCTCGCTGTCAGTCGCCTTCAACATCTCGAAGGAAACAACGACAGAGGGTTTGATTCAGGCGTTGTTGAAACTATATGAAAAACCCTCGGCCTCAAACAAGGTATTTCTTATGAAACGGTTATTTAATATGAAGATGTCGGAAGGTGGAGCTGTTGCAGATCATTTAAATGATTTTAATACAGTTACAAGTCAGTTAAGTTCTGTAAGGGTAAACTTTGAAGATGAAGTTAGAGCTATGTTATTCTTGTGCTCATTTCCAGAAAGTTGGAATGGTTTAGTAATGGCCATTAGTATCTCTGTCTCTGGATCTAGTACTTTAAAGTTTGATGATGTTGTCAGTGCTATCCTTAGGGAGGAAATGCAATGGAAAAGCTCCGATGAGACATTGGGTAATGCTTTGAGTGCAGAGTCTAGGGGAAGAAAAATGGAAAGAGGAAACAGCTCAGGATATCACAGTAAATCAAGGAAAGGTAGATCCAAGTCCAGATCGGGGATAGTTTGCTGGAAATGCGGAAAGAAAGGACACCTAAAGAAATACTGTAGATCTCGTAAGGGAAAAGAAGGAGATGCACAACAAGAAAACAATCATGAAGCAAATGTGACAGGTGAGGTGTTACAAGATGCTTTGATTCTTTCTTTCGAAAATATTACTGATTCCTGGGTGGTAGATTCAGGGGCCTCATTCCATGCCACACCTGATAAGAAATACTTTCATGACTATGTTCAAGGAGATTTTGGACAAGTTCATTTGGGTGATGATAAACCCTATAAAATTGTTGGAATGGGTAAGGTTCTTGTAAAACAGCAGAATGGAAACCAATGGCTACTAAAGGAGGTAAGGCATGTTCCAGATCTAAAGAAAAATCTGATTTCAACAGGGTAGTTAGGCGGTGAAGGTTGTGTGACAACTTTCACAGATAAAGTTTGGAAGGTCACAAAAGGAGCCCTGGTAATAGCAAAAGGCGAAAAGGTTGGTACATTGTATTTATGCAATGGTATTTCTAACTATGTTAATGCTTTAACTTCCAAAGGAGTAGATGCAGCATTATGGCATCATAGGCTCGGACACATGAGTGAAAAGGGGACGAAGATTCTTCACTCAAGGAATTTGTTGCCGGGTTTGAAGAATGTTGATTTGGACTTCTGTGAAAATTGCATTTATGGAAAACAGAAGAGAGTCAGATTTCTCAGAGTTGGGAAAGAAAAGAAGAGTGAAAAATTAGAGCTTGTGCATACAGATGTATGAGGACCTGTTGAGGTATCATCTCTTGGTGGCTCTCGTTATTATGTTACCTTTATTGATGATGCAACTAGAAAAACTTGGATTTATTGTATTAAGAATAAATCTGATGTGTTTGATACTTTCAGGAAATGGAAAGCTTTGGTTGAGATTGAGACAGGAAAGAAATTGAAGTGTCTTAGATCAGACAATGGAGGTGAATATTGCAGCAAAGAGTTTGATAGGTACTGTTCAGAGCATGGAATTCACAGAGAGAAGATAGTTCTAAGAACACCACAAGAAAATGGTGTGTCAGAAAGGATGAACAGAACAATCATGGAGCGTGCAAGGTGCATGAGATTGCATGCAGGATTGCCTTTACAGTTTTGGGCAGATGTTGTAGATACTGTTGTTTATCTAATAAACAGAGGGCCTTCAAGTTCCTTGGATGGTGGTGTTCCAGATGAAGCATGGACAGGTAAAAGGGTAAACTACTCCTTTTTAAAGCCTTTTGGTTGTGAGGCCTTTGTCCATATTGATAAAGAAAATAGAGCAAAGCTTGAGGCAAAGTCAAAGAAATGTACCTTTATTGGATATGGTGTTAATGATTTTGGTTATCACTTATATGATTACAAAAATAAAAAAATCATCAGGAGCAGAGATGTAATATTCAATGAAAAGGTCTTGTATAAGAATCAGTTGCAGGAAAAGAAGCAAGAAAAAGAAATAAAGGAATATGCAGTTCTTGACGAAATCACTGAAAAAGTAAAGGTGCCTTAATATAATAATAATCAACAACAGGAACCACCACAACAGCAACAGGCACCCCAAACACCTGAAAGTGGTGTTAGAAGATTTACCAGGATAAGTAGACCCCCTAAACGATACTCTACTTCATTATCTTATTTATTGTTGACTGATTCTGGTGAACTTGAATGTTATGAAGAAGCAATGTTGGTTGAAAGTAGGAAGAAGCGGGAGGCAGCCATGGAAGAAGAGATGGACTCCTTAATGCATAACCAAACTTGGGACTTAGTCAAGTTGCCTGCAGGAAAGACTACATTGAAGAATAAATGGGTTTACAGGCTGCAGGAAGAAGATGGAGGAAAACAGAGGTACAAAGCTAGACTTGTGGTGAAGGGGTTTGCATAGAAGAAAGGTATTGATTTTGATGAAATATTTTCTCCTGTTGTTAAAATGACTTCAATCAGAACTATTTTAAGTCTAGTAGCAGCTGAAGATTTGCATCTTGAGCAGTTAGATGTAAAGACAACCTTTCTCCATGGGGATTTGGAGGAAGAGATATATATGTAGTAGCCACAAGGATATGAGGTGAAAGAGAAGTAGAAACTAGTGTGCAGGTTGAAGAAGAGCTTGTATGGCTTAAAACAGGCTCCAAGGCAGTGGTATCTAAAATTTGACAAGTTTATGTCTCAACAAGGTTATACTAGATGTCACTCTGATCATTGTTTTTATCTGAAAAATAAAAATGATGGCAGCTATATTATATTGTTATTATATGTAGATGACATGCTTGTTGTAGGGTCTAACATGCAGGAAATAAATGTGCTCAAAATAAAATTGGCAAATTCATTTGCAATGAAGGATTTGGGAGCTGCAAAACAAATCCTTGGTATGAGAATCAGCAGAGATAGGAAAAATCGCAAATTGACATTGTCTCAGAATGAGTACATACAAAATGTGTTGAAAAGATTTAATATGCACAATGCAAAACCAGTTAGTACACCTTTTGCTAGCCATTTAAAACTTAGTAAGGAAATGTGCCCAAAGACCCAAGAAGACATGGATTATATGTCTAAAGTTCCATATGCATCAGCAGTTGGAAGCTTAATGTATGCAATGGTTTGCACAAGGCCTGATATTTCACATACAGTGGGAGTTGTAAGCAGGTACATGAACAATCCAGGAAAGGAACATTGGATGGCAGTGAAATGGATTCTTAGATATCTGAAAGGTACCACAAATCAAGCATTATTCTTTGGTGGTTCAAACATTTCTCTACAGGGATATGTTGATGCAGATATGGTAGGTGACAGAGATAATAGGATGAGCACTACAGGATATGTATTTACAGATGGTGGAACAGCTGTCAGTTGGGTTTCAAAAATCCAAAGTTTTGTTGCACTTTCAACAACAGAAGTAGAGTATGTTGCTGCTACAGAGGCTAGTAAAGAAATGATTTGGTTACAAAGGTTTATGGGTGAATTGGGTAAGAAGCATGATATGGGCACTTTATACAGTGATAGCCAAAGTGCCATTCATATTTCAAAGAACTCAGCATTTCATTCTAGGACTAAACACATACAACTCAAGTACCATTTCATATGATCAATGTTGGAAGATGGAGAGTTGAAGCTGGAAAAGATACACACTAGCCAGAATCCTGCAGATATGCTAACAAAAGTTGTAACCAGGGAGAAACTGAGAATATGCTCAGTTTCAATTGGCCTTCAAGGATGAAGATGAAGATGAGAAACAACCAGGTCCAAAGAGGAGTCATTGTCCAGCAAATGAAGCAGCGATGGAGTTGCTACAATCATTCTCCAAGTGGGAGATTGTTGTCTGTGGAGCATGATTGTTCAGAGGTCTTTTGTTTCAGCCAGATGTATACCCCAGGAATTTTGTACATCCCTCCACGCGGGGGGTACGGGGGGACTTGTCCCCCTCGCGGGGGTCCGGGGGCCAGCGGTCCACTGCCAGGGGCTCAGGGGCAGCATCCCCGAAGCCAAAAACAAATGTAAAATTGCCTTGTAAAAGTATAGTAATTTCTAGTCAATCTGGGCCATTCATTAGGCGGATGATCTGATGGTAGAACTTATGTTTAGTTTAGGGTTTTTTGCCCTAGAAGGCAACCCCCTCTCTTTGTATGAGGGCATTTGTATTTTGAGGCTGTGAAATAGATGTGTATTCTCAGAGCGAGAAACAGAGAGGTGAGACTGTGAGAGAAAACAGAGGATATTACAGTGGATTTGCTGTAGGTTGTGTCTCTTCATTTTGCTGTATAATAGAAAGGAAGGACTGGCTGTTTTGGGTGGACGTAGCCCAAACTGGGTGAACCACATATATCTGTGTCTCTCTTGTTTTATGCGTTTTCTGTGTTTATATTTCTGTAATATTTTATGTGTTCCATTGCTCCGTAATATATAATTTTCTAACAGAGATTTTGTATGTCCTCATACACTTATTCCTTGTCTTTTGCTTGTGCCTCTTGTTTGTCATCTCCATGTTTCATTGTTTTCTTCTTTTTGGCAGAGATCGGCATTCTAGGCTTCCTCATTAGAATTTTGTACTTTAAACTGATTATCTCTCTATGCATAATTCAGTTTTCTTTCTTCATTTTTTTGTTTTTCTTATACCACAAGCTTAGATGTAGGATCATATTATCAGTCTTGGAAATCTGTATCTCACTTTGTGTCTTCAAGGCTTGATTTTCATTTTTGAGATATCGATTAAGTGCTTCTAGTTAAAAGATCTCTTGCTTCAAGATGTTTGAGGGTGATTACTCATTTACCTGGTTGCTTCCTTCTCCAGGGCTCTGAATGGTTTTCTTTTTTGTTGTCTCCTTCCTTTCCAGTGACTCTATGTAGTCATATATTTCCTGTTGAGCGGGATCAATATTTGGACTATGTATCAGGCTTCCTAGAGGTGACATGTAAGGTTGTGGTGATGATCTTAGTGATCCTTTTGGAGAATTCCCAGTGCTTTCAATTAGATCATCCTCTATTGCCTCGTTCTCTGTTGGAGTGTTTTCTGTTGGCTCCTCTTCAGTTGGCTCCTTTTCATTTGGCTCATTTTCCTCAAGATTAATGTATTCTGTAGTTTTTGAGGTTGTTTGTGGAATCATGCTCAATCTCGTGCTCCTTCTCAACCCTGGGGTTTGTGTTTTCTGCACTTTCCTCCTCTTATTCTCTGATTTTTCTTCTATAGGAGAGGTTTTAGTTTGTGAGAATTCTTCTTTACTTGGGATGGCTCTCTTTCTTCTAGGGTTTCCCTTCTTCATTCTCTGCAAATCTTTTACTATAGGTAGCTCTTATTCTGTTACCTCTGCCTGAGTTTGAGGTTCATGTTCCTTTATCATTTCTATGGTTCTCTTTCTTCCTCTGAGGGCCCTACTGCTACTTAGCTTTTCTGGGGATTTTTCCTCAAAATGGTTCCTTATTAGGAAACTCTCCCAGTCATCCCCTATACTTCGGAGATGAAATTCAAACAATTTTTTTACCAGACCATGATGATACATGGTGTTTTCTATGCATTGAATTTTATTTTGAACATTTGTAGCCATTTTCTTGAGGCTATTCAAGAGGAAATAAGGGAGGTTCATCTGATGATCCTCAAGGAAGTGCATCATCATTCTAACATGATAGAAATACATTTGCCCAAACCTAACCTCACAAGTGATAAACTTTTGAAGCACATGTAATAAGTTTCTCCATTTTTTTTTAAGAGTAGAGTTGGGAATACCTTTTTTGTATATCGTAATGTCCATGTTTAGATTCTTGAGGAAGACCTTCCAGTCCTCGCTGTCAATTCCTCTGTTTTTAAACAATTTTTCTCAATTTCTTGGCAACTCGGTGGCCTCACCGACCATAGACTCTGTTACTGTGAGATTTATGTCCCAAATTTTGGCCTCCATTCCATCGAATGAGCATGAAAATGTCTTGGTTACCTCCTTGTGGAAGCCGTTAAATTTCTCAATGAACTACAGCCATTGTCTTATTTGCAGCAACTCCCTAGTTTGCGGATACCCATCTAGGAATTGCTTCCCTGCTGGCTCAATTCGAACAATTACCCCCATGACGAAGGATGCTTCGCCTCGAAGATTCGCTACCTTGATAGGAAAACGGGACTGGTAGGGTTTTCTAGCTGGTAGAAAGACAAAGTGGCTGTGAAAGATCAAAGGAGTGTAAGAATAGGGAAGAACGGATGGGTTATCATAAGGATTATGGGAATGAATTTGACCGTTAGGCGCATTCAAACTTATGATTTGGTAATTAATTTGGCAGATTTGGCATAAGGTCGTGACATGACTTTTAAAGTGGTGGCATATGATATTTTGTTAGGCGGCCATTACCCTTGGGTTATAATGATTGCACTTTAGTACTATATCTTCTTAATCATACATGCTATATAACCTTACCTATTGTTAAATTAAAGTAGCAAGTACCTTTAATTTTTTGTTGCTAACCTTATTTATTGTCCTTTCATCTCCTGCAAGTGCCTTGCTGTCAACTGTCCTTTAATCCAGATCACCAAGCATCCTTGTGGACTTCAAAATTAGTAGGCTGTAGAAATTTGTTTAGCTGCAGAAACTTGTCCAAGCTGTGGAAAGTTGTTGATTCTGCAGCTTAAGAGAAAGAATGCTTTAGTAGATGAACTTTATTGTTTTATTTTTCTTTTTTCTTTTCTTTTGAAAAGGAAATTTGGAGTTCCATCAAATTGGCTTTCACTTTAATTTCTCTGTATAAACATGCCAACAACATGTTGGTTTTCATGTTTATACAATTTTTTTTATTTCTTTTCATATATCTATATATATATATATATATATATATATATATATATATATATATATATATATATATATATAGATATATATATATATATATATATATATATAGATATATATATATAGATATATATATATATATATATATATATATATAGATATATATATATATATATATATATATATATATATATATATATATATATATATATATATATAGATAGATAGATAGATAGATATATGCATATAATTTATTTATTATACTTTTATTATTGTTTTTTTTTTCTTTTCTTTTTTAATTGAAGAACAAAGTGAATGAAAATTTCTAAGGTGGAAAAGAAGAAGAATTCTTCTTGACCATCTTTAGTTCTGAATTATCTTGAAACATTTTAACAAATTCCTCTCTTGTTAATGGTTTTTGGTAAATCTTGAGTCGATGTCCATTTACTAATAGAGGAGTTCTCTCTTCGTCAATAGTCCTGATTCTAACTGTGCCATTGTCAAAGACATTCTCAACCTCATAAGGTCCAATCCAATGGGTTTGGAATTTCCCTTGAGAATTTTTAATTTTGAATCAAAGAGCAATGCCCAATCTCCCAGATGAAACTTCCTTTCTTTAATGTACTTATCATGCCATCTTGACCTCTATTGTTGCACTAAGTTGGTCTTCTAGAAGGCCTCTTATCTGATTTCATCGAGCTCATTTAGTTGTGTCATCCTTTGCTTCTGGGTTTCTGACAAATCAAGATCCAACTGGATTTTTGTCTTATAGGTCTAGATCTGGAACTCTATTGGAAGTAAAACTTTCTTCCCATAAACAAGTTCATAGGGAGTATGTCCTGTAGTATTCCCCCATGTAGTTCTGTAGGCCCATAAGGCTTCTGGAAGCTTTTTCACCTAGTCTTTCCTGTATAGATGTAAAGTCTTTGTAAGGATAGCCTCATCATCTTATTTGTGGACTCAACGTGTCCATTGACTTGTGGGTGGTATGGAGTTGACTTCTGATGTTTTATCTTGTATTGGTCCACAAGCTTCTGCAATAGTTTGGATGTCAATTGTGTCCCTTGATCTGTTACAATTTCTCTTGGAACACCAAAATGAGTAAAAATATCCTAAAAAAGAAATGAAACTACAACATTTTCAGTAGCAAAAGGAAGTGCTTTAGCTTCTACCCATTTAGTGACATAATCAGTACATACCATAATATACTTCTTTTGCTTTGAAAGCACGTTGATTGGCCCAACAAAATCCAGTGCCCATTTTTCAAATGGTTCGATAAGTCCCTGTGGTTGCAGTGGTATCTCATTTGAATGAGTAGGTTTGCCCATGCTCTGACAACTGTCACATCTTTTAACATATTCTTTTGTGTCCCTAAAAAGGGAAGGCCAATAATATACTAAAAGCAGGATTTTGTAAGCAGTTCTCTTACCAGAAAAATATCCTCCACATGGCTCATTGTGACAATATTTTAGTATCTTTGGTATTTTGTTCTCCCAAACACATCTTCTGATGATAAGGTCTGGTCCTGTCTTGTATAATTCCTCATTTATCCATGAATAAGATGTGCTATTGTGGACTATTCTTCTTTTTTCTCTAGGAGATAAATGAAATGGCATTTTTCTTATGGCTAAATAGTTAGCAGTATCTGCATACCAAGGTGATTTAGTAGATACTACAAAAAGATATTCATCAGGAAATTTATCTTCTACGGGTTGACCATTGTTTTCATTTTGTATTCTAAATAGAAAATCAGAAATTGTGTTCTGTTTTCCTGTCCTATCTAGAATGGTTATGTTGAATTCTTGTAAAAGTAGGATCCATCTAGTTATTCTTCCATTAGTGATTGGTTTATTCATTAGGTATCTAATGGAAGAATGGTATGTGTGGACAAAAGTTTCATAGCCAGTTATATAATGTGTGAATTTATTAATGGCATGAACTACAACTAAGAACTCCTTTTCGGTTACAGTATAATTTAACTCCGCAGGGGTTAAATTTTTACTAGTATAATAAATGGCATAAGGAGTGAGATATTTCTATCCTAAAATATCTCCTAAGGCTAAATCTGAAGCATCTATTGAGATATGGAAAGGCAATTTCTAGTTAGGTCCTTTTAAGATGGGTGCTTAAAATATTCTCTTTTCCAAAGTTTCAAAAGGAACTTGACATTCGGAATCGCGGCTAAATTCACAGTCTTTGGTGAGTAATTTAAAGAGTGGGGATGCAATTTTTGTGAATTTTTCTATGAATATTCTATAGTATCCAGTAAAACCGAGAAAACTTCTAACATCCTTTTGACAACTTTGCACTGATGACTTGGAAATGGCTTCCACCATAGATGAGTCTAACTTAATTCCATCTCTTGAAATATGGTGACCTAAAACAATTCCCTCGTTAAACATCATGAAACATTTTTCATGGCTTAATGAGAGGTTTGTTTCTTGACATCTTATTAAGAAATTTTCCAAATTTTCTAGTGCTTCATTGAAAGCATCCCCATAGACTGTGAAATCATCCATGTACACTTCCACACAATCATGAATAAGGTCAGAGAAAATGTCAAGGACTGCCCTTTGGAATGTTGTTGGAGCATTACATAACCCAAAGGGAACTACTCGGTAAGAATAAGTTCCCCATGGACAAGTGAACATGGTTTTATCTTGTTCTTCACGGGCTACCTGGATCTGGTTGTATCCATTGAACCTGTCCAAGAAGGAAAAATATTTTTTCCCTGCTAAAGTATCTAAGACCTGGTCTATGAAAGGTAACGAAAAGTGGTATTTTAATGTTGCTTTGTTCAACACTCTGTAATCGATGCATACTCTCCATTTTCCATTATTTTTAGGGATGATTACTAGGGGTGAAACCCACTGACTGTCAGATATTGGATAGATGAAAGTTACATTTAATAATTTCTGCAATTCTTCCTTAACAATTTCTTTTATATTTGGGTTTATTCTTCACTGAGGTTGTCTAACTGGTCTTGCATTTTGTTCAATGTAGATATGATGTATGCAATTTTTAGGATCAATCCCTCTCATGTCAGTGTATTCCCATGCAAAAGTAGAAGAATGTTTATGTAAAATTTCTATCAATTGTTTCTTTTGCATGTCTTCCAATTTTTCCTTGACATTCAAGGTTTCTCCTGAAAAGATTTCTATCGAGGAATTCCCAAATTTTTCCATGGAAAATAATGATACTTGTTTACATGAGAGATATTCATTTCGACTATGCTCATAATGCGAGGAAGATTCATTATTTTCTAGTAAATTTAAAAGTTTGTCCTCCTCTTTCACTTGTTCGGTGACAAAAATAGGTTGTATATCTTCTCCATCTTCTATCCATTCTTTAGTTTCTGTATCTATTGTTGTTCTTGCAGGGGGGTATAATGTAAATTTCTTGTAGAATTTCCATCTGAGATAAACATATCACCTAACCTACAACTGATAAAAGCATCTGTTGTAGCAAACCAATGTCTTCCTAGAATTAATGGATGTCCTCCTAGAATATTCTTGAGTGTTAAGACCATGAAATCAACAGGATATTCCCAAGAATCTAAAGATACACAAACATCCTCTAACACACCATCTAGTTTAATAATAGATCTATCTACTAATTGAAATAAGGTTGGTGTGTATTGAAGGTTAGGAAGCCTAAGTGTGTCCATAACTTGTTTTCTCATTATGTTTATGGCTGCTCCTAGGTCAATCAGTGTGTTTGGTATTTTAGTTCCATTGATGTGAATTTTTACAATGGGGCTTCCAGGGTCTAAATATTTTTGAATTATCATCTTTCCCATCATAATGTCTGCAATTTTTCTGACTAACTGAATTCTTTTTATATCCTTTCTTCTTTTCCCTGATCGTTGTGTACTTAATTCCTTAATTGTTTTTGCAAAAATTGGTATTTCTTTTATGGCTTGTAATAAAGGAATCTTAATAAAAACATTTCTCAATTCATCCATCATATTGTAATCAAGCAAGATAATTTGTTTCTCTACTCCTTCATTGTTTTTCAACCTTTCCGGGAAAGTTGGTTTAACTGATATCGAGGGTTGTTCTATGATAGAAGAATCTACTGGAATTTCTTATGTTTGTTTAGTTTCTTTTTGAGGGAGAGAATTCTCCCCTTCTTCTGATTGATTTTTATGTTTTCAAAGATCAGATTTTTTTTTTTGAATGACAATAGGAAGGTTTTTTGGTAATACTCTTCCAGACCTTAATTGGACATTGTTTAGGTCTAGTGGAGTTATTACATAAGTTTGAGGATTCTAGCCCTCCATGTTCTATACTAGTTTTTGTGGTATCATATTATTAGGATTTGGAAGTGGTTGAGAGGGTAGTTGATTTGATTTTTGTGGAAATGGTAGGAAAAGTTGCGGGTTTTGATTCTGAATTGGGACTTGTGGCAATTGATTAGCTTGAGGAATTTCATTAGACAGGGGTAAGACTTGTGGTGGAAGGTAGGATGGCGAGTATTATTGATATTGAGCATAGGCTCCATAATGATTTTACCATCCTTGATTCCAAGGTTGTGATTGTGGCAGAGCCCATGGCTGCCAGGCTGAATTCCAATTACTTTGTGAAGACTGGGCAAATTGTTGTGGTCTAAATCCTTGTGATTGATTTGGTTGGGGGTTTTGCCATGGTATTTTGGCTATAAAGTAGAGAGGGTCTACTGGTTCTGAGATTCCTTCATCATTAAATACAGCCTTAAGACCTAGTAAGGATGGACATTCCTTTGTATCATGATTATCTGCACATATGACACAGGTTTCTATGGCTTTTGAGTCTAAGGGACACTCTCTTAGAGCATGTTTCTTCTGACATTTGGGACAGAAGATAGATAATGCAACATTTTTGAAATTTTTCTTGTTTTGTATTTTAAGGGTGTCTATCTATTCACTTAGGCTCCCTAAAATATTTGTTTTAAAGGTATCAAGTAAATTTCCTATTTCTGGCCTGCTAACTGTCCCAACTACAGACTTGTTTATTCTCGATAAGAGAGGGTCTCTCAGGCTCTTTCCAACTCTTGCTTTGCCCCTTGAGATATGTACACATAAATCAAAAATATATGCAAATGGTAGTTGGGAATATCTCCTTTTCTATTTAGGTTAAGGAGATTGATCCATTCATCATTAACGACTCTGAGAAAAAGAGCTTTTAATGTTTCTTCATCCAAATTATACATTTTTTCTCTTTTAACATTATAAACAAACCTTTCTACAAAGTCTTCAAGATTCTCATCTTCCTTTTGTGTCATTTTGAAGACTTCATCTTTAAGGTTACTAGGCATACAATAATCTCTATACTTGCCTAAGAAAGCCTCTTTCATTTGTGCCCATGTTGTTATAGAATGCACTCCTAGACTCATGAACCATTTTAATGTTGAGTCTTTTAATGTGGCGGGGAACAATTTCAACTTTTGAGCATCATGCAGATAGTCATATGAAATGCATAAAGAGAAATGTCTCCTGATCTTCGTTTATTTTCCCGTGGAAATTAGGAAGAATCGAGGGTGATATATTTTTCATTGTGAGGGTTGTATCTTCATCAAGAATAGGGAATCTTGAAGGATGTTGATTTCCTCTGCCTCTACCCCCTCCTCGACCTCTACCTCTTCCTCTTCCTCTACCTCCAATCCTATCGTCTTCGCCATGGACATTGTGTACTTCTCCTTCCCCTTCTTCAGCCATGATAGATTCTTTGGCACTAATATAGTGTTCTTCTAATCTTTCTGGTTCCTCTATCAATGGTTGTTCAGAATAAGTTTCCAATTTCTCTTCTTCCTAGGAATTTCTAATTCTTCTCCCAAAATTTGTTCACCAATGGGGGATAGAAAGATTACTCCTATGATTGGGGATGCAGAATTTTCTTCAATTACAACTTCACTAGAAGAAGTAGGTGAAGTTCTGGATTGAATTTATGATCTTGAGACTCCAGGAAGTCTTTATTGACCTCTAAATGGAATTCGAGTTTGAGTAGGTGGTGTGGAATCTCGAAATCGTGTTGAGGGGAGTGGATTTGTGGGAATTAAACTTCTTCCTCATCCTAAAAATCTACCCCTAGAGTCTGTATCCCTACGCATGTCATGTTTTAAATTAATGATGTTTTTTTTTTACTTCTAATTGTACTTCCCCGGAAACAACGCCAAAATGTTTTGTCAATTCAATATCCTTGAATTATCAATCATAAATTGTCAACCAGGGTGCATAGACTGATGAAGTACAAGTGCACAATATGTGTTTAGAAGTTATTCATTAGGTCGTTATGTATTTGTTAATATCTAAACTTAATATGGGGGTGGTATTTTTCAATTGTATTAGTGTCGTATTCTTAGGGAGGTTTGATTAAGTTTCATAGGAATTAATCTCTATCCAATTAGTTTGTAGATGATGTGAGAGTGGTTTTACTTACGTTAGATTGTTTGGGATTTTTTATCTTGAATCTCTATGCTGCACCTCCTAATTTTCTAAGTGCAAAAAGAAACTTATTCTATCATCTATGAAGGAATACTGTTGAACTCAATTTTTTAGGAGAGGAATTCTCACTTATTCAATTTTTGCTCAAACAAAGTAACCCAAACAACATCTATATTGTGAATTGAACACACTTCAATTATGCTGGATAATAAGCAAAGGAAAAGACCATGCAGTACCAAGTATAAAGAAAATTAGATAACAGTCTAAACTAGGTATAAAGAAAATTAAAGTTCTTATGCAGATAACAATTCATTAGCGAGATCATTATGCAGCATTGTCACACAAAACAGAGCAATTGAAGAATTAAAGGAAATCAGATTGTAATTGATTAAAACCTACCACTGTTTGTAGGGGCCCTCCACATAGCAATTCAGAGCTTCAAATAAACACAATGCTTGCACACAAAAAAAAACAATTCTATTCACACAGAATTCACAAACTATTCACAATTATATCATTCGGCACGCACCCAAATAACAGAGTGGTCATTAGCTTTATAGCAGGTCTCTTGGCATAATTGTATGAATATTTCAAGCCTAATATCTCTAACCTATCTAAAATTATATCGCTAAACCGTTGTTTTTCTATTCCGAAAGCAAAACGATAAGGTTTCAACTGATCTCGGGTTCTGTTCTGCGTTAATCCAGCAGCTGACTTGGAGTTTGACCGCGATCTCCTGTGCTTCTTTTAGCAAACAATTTCAAGTGGATAGGAAGGTATCCATGAGGGAGCCATCCTCTATCCATCCACACCTTTCGCTGCTGACCTAGAACTCTGGAACCTTGCGAATAATGAAGACAGCTACAGAATCCTGGATTAGCTTTGGAAACAAATTGATTCGGTAGCCAATTGAAACTTTAATAAAACAATAGGGTATAAAGTTAAATATGAACAAGAAGACATACTATTGCATACCTTCATCAAAATTGGTAGATATGGATTTATTTAAGTGGTAAATATATATGAAAAAGAGAGGATCATTAGGCAAAAAGGATGTCATGGTAGGACAATCTTCAGACTCGACACTTTTTATAGAAACAAATTCTAAGATAAGATTCCCATTTTTTCAATTGTTACCTAAGGATGCAGAATTTGTGCAGACAGATGAATGTGAAGAAGCCTTTGTGGAAATCAAAGAACTAGTTTTCAAAGCTCTGATATTACGCGGTCCTGATTGGAAGCTCCCATTTCACATCTCTATATATGCTTCTCAAACAGCAGTAGGGGCAGTCTTGGGACAACAAGAGGACAAGACACCGTACGCGATCTATTATATTTGCAAGAACTTGACTCCTGCTAAACTGAACTATATGGTAACTGAAAAAGAGATTTTGGCTATTATTTATGTTATTAATAAGTTCGGCATTACATTACAGGTTATCCTTCTTTCATGCACACTAATCATATAGCTATCATGTATATGATGAACAAATTGATAACCCCTAAGCGTATTACAAGATGGTTATTGTTAATTCAAGAATTTGATATTACCATTGTAGATAAGCCAGGGAAAGACAATGTAGTTGCAAATTTCCTATCTAGGATGGATACTAGTGATGAAGGTACACCTGTAGAGGATAGTTTTCCAGATGAACATCTCTTTGTAATTTCTACTCACACTTCGTGGTATCCAGATATTGCTAACTATATTGCTACAGGAAAATGGTGTCAACACTTACCATACAGAGAAGAGAGAAATATTATCCATCACAGTGCCCGTTATTCATGGATAGAGGGATATCTCTTTTATACAGGACCTGACCAACAAATTTGGTGTTCCATAAGTGAAGAGGGCATCTATGATGTCCTGAAAGTTTCTCATGATGGCCCCTATGGGGGAAATTTTGTTGATAAGCGGACAGGCCATAAGGTGTTATAGATGGGGTACTATTGGCCCTCTACTTTTCGTGATGCAAGGAATTATGTTCAAGGGTGCGGTAGTTTTTGACTAGCTCTTGAGCCCTTTGAAAAATGGGCTAACGATTTGGTTAGACCATTTAATCTACCTTCACATCATAAAGTTCACATTTTGGTTTGCATGAATTATATGACGAAGTGGGTAGAGGCCAAGGTTGTTGTGAAATCAATAGAACAGGTTGTCTTAGACATTTTATTTGAAGAATTTTTTTGCTCGGTACAGAGCTCCTAGAGAGATAGCTTAAGATGGAGGGGTGCAGTTTACATCACATCTGATAGCAAGACTTATGAAGAAGTATGGAATCAAGCATAGGGTGACATCTCCATATCATCCTCAAGCGAATGGCCAAGTCGAGAGAAAATATCAAGGTACTAGAGAATATTCTTACAAAGACTATAGCAAACCATCATCGAAATTGGGCGGAAATGCTTCCTGAGGTAGTTTGGGCGTATAAACAACATGCAGAACACAACATGATTTTCACCATTAGAACTTGTCTATGGGAAATCCCCTTTGTTCCCAATGGAATTCAAAATTAGGATGCTCAGGATAGCCCTTGAAGTAGGTTTAGATATTTCAGAAGCCCAGGAGCATTGACTGGAATAGTTAAATGAGTTGGATGAAATTCTTTTGATAATTGTCCAAAATAATACTGCAATTTCGCAGCAGCGAACTAAATGGCCTGACAAAATTATTAAGAAAAATGTGTTTCAAAGAGGGGATTAGGCATTCCTCTATGATTCTCAGTTCAAATATTTTAAATGTAAACACTGCTCCAGATGGATGGGACCATATGAAGTTGACACTGTGTTTGATAACGAGACTTTTAAACTTATAACAATCGACGAAGAACATACTCCCCTAACTGTAAATGGACACCGCCTCAGATTGTATCACCGTCCAGCTTACAAAGACTCCTTTATTAAACATTTCTCTGATAATTCTAGTTTTGAACCTATGAGTGTAGATAACTCTTCCTCTGCACCTCTAATATATATATATATATATATATGTATATATATATATATATATATATATATATATATATATATATATATATATATATATATATATATATAGATATATATATATATATATATATATCATAAAATGTTGTTACTACTCTATCATTGTTTTTCTTGCAGGTACTCCACTGGTGCTGTTACTTCACTGGTGTTGTTACTCCTCCGATGTTGTTACTCTGCTCGTGATGATTTTGTCTAAGTAATTCACTGGTGTTGTTACTCATCTGGTGTTGTTACTCCTCTCGTCTTGTTACCCCATGGCAATTTCATCTAAGTACTTCACTGGTGTTGTTACTCCTCCCGTGTTGCTACTCTGTGGCGATTTCGTCTAAGTACTTCACTGGTGTTGTTACTCCTCTAGTGTTGTTACTCCGTGACGATTCTGGATAAGTATTCAATCAGTGTTATTACTCCTCAGGTGCTCTTACTACCCCCGATGTTATTACTCCTTGGGTGTTGTTGCTCCCCCCGATGTTGTTACTCCTCCGCTGTTGTTACTCTGCCAAGGTACGTCGCCACATACATCCCCGATAAAATTTTTGGATTTGATTGATAGTTCATTTGACATGATTTGACATGACCATGGATGGCTATCCCTTAGTTGGCGGGATGTATTATAATAAATAAAAAAGTTTCCATAATTAAATTTTAATAATGACTTGTTACTATCACCATTGAACCTTGTGCTAGCACGTACACTACACGATCCCCACCATACTTGGCACAATTATCCATAAGAGTTGGAACTTGAAATAAGTACGATCACATTAATCAACAGTCCTTTCCAACATTGTGGAATAATTGCCATAATTAACGCTCACTATTACCATAATTCGCTATGGATTTTCCCCATAACACCTTCCCAGATTTCACTATCGCTACATCCTTCGCCACCACTATCATCGCAAAATTATCGGCCGACTCTCTCCTCAATGATCTTGTTCTTACTCCAAGTGCTACTACAGAGCAACTATAGAATGGGTGGGCAATCTGTTAGGCACAAACCGGAAAATACAGTGCAAGTTTGACGCGATCTAAATGTATGGCAGGTTTTTCTAGATGCATGATGGCATACTTATTTTGAGAGATTGTAGGGTTTCGACCAGGCTGTCATAGTTGAATTCACATTGAATTTGGATGGAAATTATTCCAAAGTTCATGGACTAGATATTTCCATCACTGAAGAAGTTATTTCGATTGTGAGCAGATTGTTGAAGGGAGGGCCGAAATGGTTTTCTTGGAAATCTCCTTGGCCAGAATTCCTAGAGTTATTTTGTAGGCAGGAGAAACAGTGGTCCAGAAGGGTGGGGGTATGATCGAAAATCTTTTCCGCATCCATGGGCCAAGGTCGCATATTTTGTTATGAGGTATATTACTTGAGAAGGTCAGTTTTCTACCTTGTTTAAATATCATTTCAAGCTTCTTGCATGCCTTCAGTTCCGTCATGTTCATTGTTTGGATATGCCACATTTTCTATGGAATAGTCTTCAGATAATGGCACAGTATACTCATGGGTCTCGATAAGAATTGGCAGTTCTCACCAACCTTGGGCTTGTTAGACTATTGGTGGTGCATGTCCCGTCAAAAACTTTTGTGGCTTGGCCATAATTCACTGAGCTAGCCATTACGGGACTTTTCAGGTCTAAAATGGGCCTCCTAAGAAAAATGTACAACCAAAATAAACTTTATAAGAACCAATATCATTCAAGATGATGATGTCAACCGTGGGGGATGATTCGCCATTTTTGTAGTAAAAAGGTCAAAAGATAAAAAATAATAAAATAATAAAACTACTTTTTCAACTTGTATTTTCAACTTATCTCCTTAACTTTTTAATCAAATTTCGAGCAGGAGTACTCATTGGATGAAAAATTTAATTCCTCATCCAAAGAGTACTCATGTTGCATACTTTTGTTGGACCCTGCTACACAAAAAATAAGAAATACATGAAAAACCGTGATTGCAATCACATTTTTCACGTATTTCTCAGTTTTTGTGTCGCAGGGTCAATCGAAAGTATGCAACATGGGTAATCCTTGGATGAAGAATCAAATTAATCATCCAATGAATGTTTTTTCTCGAAATTTGAGTAAACCCATAAGGAGATAAGTTGAAAATACGAGTTGAAAAAATAGTTTTTTCTTTTTCCCCTCTAAAATTTGATGATGTCATCTAATATTATATTGTTATTTCCACTATTATTTTATAATTTCCTTAGGAGGCCCATTTTAGACCTCAAAAATGGCCTAATGAGAGGAAGAACTTGCGGCTATGTTGCCTGCAAGGGAGGAGGAAGAAGAATTAGTGGTAGAAGAAGAGGCCACAGACAACTGGTGGGCTCCAGTATTATAGCAATAATGCTACAACTCCTGGAGCTTCCTTCTTTAGTTTTATCAACCCGGTAGTTCGTAACAAACTTGGAAGCGATAGTGTTGTATGCACAAGTACTAGCTCTTGCCGCAGCTGTCACTTGGTCAGCTGGCACAAGTCCGCTAGGGGCTCAAGCCAACTTCTACGACCTCTTAGAAGAAGCTTTTTTAACTGATGGACAAAAGCTAATCTCAAAATAAGCTAATCTATTTGCAGAAAGGAATTGAAAGCCAACAAGAAACACAAACCCTAGCAAACCCTAATTCTACCAGCTAGTCTTACTGATGCAGAGATGGGAATGCAAACTACTGAAAGCAATTCCATTACTTCTATGAAGGTGAAATGCATGTGTTTAGACTACCTCTATCTGAAGAAAACACTTTTTGTATTTTTGTTTCAATTATTAGAATGATCATGCATGTGCTTTTAACTAGTTTTTTTTTACTGTGCAGAGGTGGATCAAGGAGGAGAAAGGCTTGAAAAAGGTTGGGAAAGTTCAGAGAGGGTCTAAGGGGTCCCTAACACCCTTCCAGAGAGTTTCACAAAGTTTGGCTACCAAGAGACCATGTTTATGAGCTTCTACAGGAAGTCTGCAGGGGTTCTACAGGATGTTTCAGAATTTCTACAGGATGTTCAGTAATTCCTACAGGATGTTCTACAATCAGACTTTGGGTGATGGGTGAGTGGAAGAGGCTGCATGGGTGGATAGGGAGGTAGGAGAGGGGTTTGTAATGCCTTGGTGACCGAGAGATGAGATGATGAGGGGGTGTGCTAAGCTAGTGTGTCTGAAGGAGGATAGATGGAATGGAAGGCCGAAAAGGGAGGATAATATGGGCAGTCGTGTAGCTGAGAGACAAGGGGTCTAATTGGGAGATGAGTAGTTGGCTTGGGCAAGGCTTAGAAGGATGAGAGGGTGAGGGAGTAGCACTGCACAGTGCAAACTGAATCAAATCATCCATGTCTTGCATATAATCAAAACATTCCTAACTGTTTAATGGAACCAATGAACAACAACATTATTATTAAGGAAAACCATGTATGGTACTGAAGAAAAGAAACATTCCAAGAGGTCTGAATGCATGGAAAACTTCTACACCCAAGAATATTGCACCAAAGATTTGCATGAACACGTAAACCAATGTTTTTGGTGGGTGGCACTATCTGCAATTCCAGCCCCTAGAAAGAGGTGAAAATGAGTGTGCAGGCAACCCTTTTTTGGAACTTTTATCAACTCCAATCTCTTCACTCGGTTCTAAACAGCTGAAGCAATTCTGTCTTATGTTAATGACCTACTTAACCACACCAAGAAATCTAACTCAGCAAACTGTGTTTCAAATGCATGTAAAGAAAACCAAAATGCTGAAGGAAAATATAACACTACAAAGGAAGGAGGCCTTAGGCTCTTAGGTTGGGCCCAACCCCAAGAGTTATGGCTCCTTTTAAAAACTCAGGACTGAGATCAAATAGGATTACTTTCCATTAAAAAATAATAATCATAAGTCAAATAGCATGCCAATAATTGGCTACAAAAGAGCAGAACCAAACTAGCAGCTCGTAGTGTAGATTGTGCAACAATGTTTCAAAAGTCCTTTTCGAAGGCTAAAGCCTTAGCATTTATACATCACGAGGCCCCAAGCTGGCCTCCTAAATTAGTGGGACTCGGCTGACCAAACTAGGAGTGAACTGCTGCTTCCTCAAAATCCATTTGGCTGCCTTCTAATCCGGTTGTGGTGGCTGTTAGAGCTCGGAGTTGGGGGTGAAGATCCCGAGGAAGGCCTTTTAATGCTGGACAACCCTCCTACGAATCCTCAACCCCATCTTGGTTGTCTCCTGGTCCTTATCTGCTCGGTTTTGTTCCAATCATGTGTCAAAAAACCTGAAATGAGCACGTGTTAGCCACCTAGGAATAGTGACTACCCTTATTCGTACAAATGACATAGACATACTAAAAAATGATGCATAAGTTATGAAAAATGAAGGTTTGAGCAAAGGTAGTTAGGCCAAATGAGCCCAAAATGTTACCAAATTTGGGGCTCATCATCACCCCCCAGCTAAAATGATTGCTCATCCCTGAGCAACTAATCCAGCTCCTCGTCCTTCATTGCTTTCACCGCCACCCTCACATCCCAGGCCTCTGAAGTGGTCTCCTCCTCACTGGCATGGAACCCAGCCTTCCTTTCCACCTCTTCCCACTGCTTCTGCTCTTCTTTTTCTGTGCTGCCTTCCATCAATCCTAACAGCAGAGGTGGGCTTAGCTTGAGACCAATCCAGCTGGCTTGAAGGTTCTGTATGGACTTTTTGTAGAGGGGCACCCGTGCTAGAGCTTCCCTCATTCGAGTCGGAGTATGGTATTCTCTGATTTTAAGGCTGTGGGACAATGTGTTCCATCGGCGGGTGCAAGCATGAACACAGTTGTCCCCTAACAGTCACTCCATATCCTCGAAATGTGTTATGGCCTGTGCCTGCTAATCCATGTATTTCAACAAAGTTTGAGGGTTGGTGGCTAAGTGTTGGTGGGCCAATATCAATGCAGTGGGATCCCCTGGCTCTGCTCTAATCAGCAGTGGCTCATGTAATTCTCGGTCCATGACCTCTTTGACCTCTGCTGCCCTCTTTTCTTCATGGTTCAACCATGAGGCAAATGGCATCAACTGCATATCCCCTACAACTGTGTTGGGATCCCATGTGGTCGTATTTGGAAGGGCCAAATTATGGAGATAGAACTCCGAGAGTTTGGCCTTATCCTCTGATGAACTGATATTACATAACGCTGTGAACTGCTGGGGGTCTTGGAGTTGGGAGATACCCCTCTGTGCCAATGCATTTATCTGAAATTGCAGCCACTGGTCTCGTAGGTACAGGCCATAGGATTTGGCCGGCTGTCTGCATTGTAGAGCATCCATGGCCCAACTGGCCATGCAAGCCAGTTGTGCCTCTTTTTGCTGCAACTGCTGTTTGAGAGCTTGTATCTCGATTTGTGCTTGCAGTTCCCCTTCCTGTAGATGCGAGGTTGGCTCCCCAAGACCAACTTGCAGTCCTTCTCTGCCTTGATGTTCTGCTGTAGTGTCCCCTGAGGATGTGCCCTTTTCCTTCTTCAGCTCCTGTAGCTGCAGTCTAAGTTTCTCGTTCTCTTCCTGTAGGAATACCCACTGGCAGTTTGCCACGTGTTTGGCCATAGCTAATTCTTTTCTCGCCTCCTTGAGTTGTTCCTCCAAGGGGCCTATATCTGCCACTCCTTTTGATTTAGCTATTTTCATCCATGTGTGGGTCCTCACTCTTTCTTCCTCCAACGTAAAGAAAAGCGGCACGGTGAATTTTTGTGGAATAATTTTCCCAGCCTCCAAAAAGTTATAATATGAGCTCAAGCTTGGCTGGGGACTAGGTTCCGGAATATGCTCCTTCTCTTCTTCCCTCGGTGGCTCTACTTCGTCTCCCCTAGGTGGTGATGAGGGTGCCTCTCCCTCCATCCTCTCTGTCTCCTTAAGACGGGCTAATGTTTCCTGTAGAGCTGCCTCAGCATCCTGTAGCCGGGTTCTTGAAGCCAACCTGTCCATCCTCTCCTTCCAAGTAGTTGTCTTCGAGCTCCCCCACTCATAAGTGACTGATATTTTTGAGGGGGGCTCTCCCTTGGAGAGGTAGGGGTATCCTCTATAGTAATTGGGCTGCTGGATGGAGGTTAGGGCCTGCCCGATTTGATCCTCACACTTCTCCTGGCTTTGAAATACAGAGGGGTCTCCCTCTTTCGCTTTTCCTTCGGCTTAGGAGGTGTACTGAGGGTGGCCAGCACGGCTGCTGCCTCCCTTGCAAGAATTTCCGATGTTTTCTCTTTTGGTTTTCCTTTCTAAGGGCTTCCTGTAGACGGCCCTGTATCAGCTGATTTCTGGCTTCCTATAGAAGCCATTTTTGGTTTTCCTATAGAAACAGGTGGCACCGTTTTAGCCTGTTTGGCTGAGGGTGCTTTGCTTTTTAACTTGGTTGAGGTTGCCTTCGAGGTGCCTTTACTGACGTGGACTTGTCCCGTCCTTTCCACCCTACTCTATAGCCTTTTCTCTCTGGGTGTCAATGTGGATTTGTCACCCTCCTTTTCAGCAACATGGGGTTTCTTTTGCCTCTCTTTTTGTTCTTTCTTCGGTGCTTTGGCCGCGGGTTCTTTGCCTTTTCCTTTCTTCTCTGTGTGTGCTGACTCCTTCTCCTCGCTTCTGGAGGAGGTGAGCTCCTCGGTCAACATTTTGATATTGCCATCCTTAGTCAGATTTCGGAAGGCTTCCCACGAGAGAGGGACTGTGTAGGTGTGGAGTGCATCCTCCACGAGGAGCTTAATGAGCCCATGATGGGCTACCTGGTCCGGCGTGCCCTCTCGTAATTTGGTGGCACATTCAGTCATGGACTGTAGAAGGAAGTAATGAATACTTAGCTTGTTTTCTGAAGGTAGGTCCATTTGGTGCCTCAATTCTGTGAGCAGCCAGAAATGGTACCCATATATGATGCTGAATCGTCCTTCGCACGTTATATACTTCATGATTTGGAGGCTGACCTCACTCCAAAGCGGCTGTAGGCTAGCTCTACGAACCCCGTTCTTATCGTCTGAGAATTGCTCCTCCGGTGGAAAGAACTCTTTTTTAGCCTTCTGGCCTAATTTCCTTTCCTCCTTGTCCCATGGTACCCCCATTGGGAGGTCAGTGACCCTGCTGATGAATTGTGGGGTGAGTCTGAGATTCAAACCCCTGAAATTGACAATGGCCAGTGTTTTTGATTTTGGCTTCAAAGCTCACAGGAACTCCTCTACCACCTCATCATCATAGCCTTGAAGTTTGTCGCAGAACGACATCCATCGCGCACAGGTGAACAGTTCTACCACCTCCGGGTTTTCCCGTAGTTTCTTCGAGTCTGTCGGTTCCTTTCTGATGAATCCACCCGGCATGGTTAACCGGAGGTGGCGGGTGCGTATCAAAAGATGGCCTTTCGGATTTCTTTGGGACAGAGCGCAGAACTATGCCTCTGTCACGCACACAATTCGTGAATTCTTGGCTATCGACAGATGAGCCTTGACAGAGCCTTAATTACGAACCAAATCCTGTAGAAAACCCCGCATATACTACGATGACACTTTTCATGCAAAAGGAAGACGACGCTTGCAATTCTATGCTCAGACTGTAGTTTTACACTTTTGAGGACGTTGACTTCGCCACCCTTCAAACCAATTGCATGTGAGGAACAGGTTCAGGCTTACCTTTCCCAATTCGCCACCTTTGATGTGAATAGATCAATTTTCCTCTGTAGCGGCTAGCTTCCTGTAGCGCAGCTTCCTGTAGAAGTCGCGCACAGGTTCCGAAGAGCACGGCAGTGGTTCTGTGCCTTCTGTGCCACCACCAGACATCTGAACGAGCCGAGGACTTGGAGTAACGAGCTTTAAAGAAATTCGAACGCTTACTCGACTGCAAAACGGCTGGTGATAAATGAGTGGAGTGACGATCTAGCCGGTGGATTTGAATCCCGGCCGAACTCGTGGCGCGGGGGTGAGCTGTCCCTGCCGGACTGTTGGACGACGTCACCTACTCATTTCACTGCAAGTCTCCCTTACTGCCGCATCATTCCCTGCAGATCCGCCGCCGCCATTTCCGTTATATCGCCGCTTCTCCCCGACTGGACGCTTCTCACGTGTCCATTACCCGTTTTGCTTGCCACGACCAACACTTTCCAAATCTGACTAGACCATCTGACTGGTCGTGGTGGCCAGTTGAATGGCTACCCGACTGCTCAACCCATTCATTTCCACACTTGCAAACATTTCAAAGCATAGTTCATGTAATTTGACGAAAAAAGGGTGAGGCACTTACCTGTGCGGCCGCGACGTTATTTTCAGGTTTCAGGACGAGGGTGATTGGATTTTCTTGTTGTTGCTTCGTGCACAGGCACGGGGGTTCCTCCTCGCAGACTACTGTTGGTTGCAAAGCTTATTACCTATCTGCGGATGGTGCATGTGCCCGCTCTGTGTGTTGCAGGCGCCTTGATGGTGTGCACTCTAGCTAGATGAACTGCTACGGGATTCCTGTAGGATGTCCTGTAGCAGTTTCTCCTCCTCAGGTGCATGCTGAAACGGTGGAGATGGTGGCATCATGGTCACGATCGCAGGACCCTTGGACGGCTTTGACAAGTAGTGCATGGTATCTCTGCATCTTCTTTTCCCATTTGAGAATCGCTTCTTCTGATAATTCAATGTTCTGATTTGACTGTGCAGGTATCTCCATTGCATGGCAACTGGGGTGGTAGAAGGAGGCGACAACAGTGCGTGATGGAGAAAAAATTAGCTTGCATGCCTCCGTGTCAGACCTCAGGCGTTAGATCTCCCCACACAGTTGGTTCTGGGCCGTCCAAAGCTTCTACAGGAAGTTTCCTGTAGAAATACAAAACTTCCTGTAGAAAGTCCTGTAGCTTCCTGTAGAGGCTAAACTGTAATCAAATCACGCCCAGACCTTGGAAGAGATGAGTGTTTCCGGAGGGATTGCTGGTGAGGTCGCCTGGTAGCATAGTAGGGACCCTTGTCTTTGAGTTGAGGGGTCTCTTTTTCTGCATGGCATACCTGCAACCTGCATGCATTGCCACATCCTGAACTTGTTTTCCCTGTTTTTTTTTTTTTTTTTTTTGAAAGACAGCAGGGGTGCCTCCATGAGGTTTTCACCCTTACCATCTGCCTTGAGCGCCTCAGAGAGGTTTTCACTCAAGGGTCTTTTTCAAACATTTCCAGAAAGACAGCAGGGACGCCTCAATGAGGTTTTCACCCCTACCATCTGCCTTGGGAGCCTCAGAAAGGTTTTCACCCAAGGATCTTTATTATCTCTCTTTTTCTCTTTTTTCTTTTTTTTTTTTATTTATTTATTTTTTTTAGATCTTTAGGGTACGCCCAAAACAGAGGCAGAACCCTTCTCTATGACCAACACTGATTTTTCCACAGTTTGGATGAATTCTTGCCTTGAAAGAGGTTTCCTGTAGATCTTTAGTCGATGCCCATTGACAAGCATAGGGATGGCCTCCTCATCAATGGTCCGAATAAGAACAGATCCATTGTCATTACATTTTTCCACTACATATGGTCCCAGCCATCTGGTTCTCAGCTTCCCCTTGAAATCCTTATGCCTGGAATCATACAACAGCGCCCAACAAGGATAATTTTAGGGGCGAATGTTCGCCCTTTGGCGAAATTAAGGGGTTTTAAATTTTTAGTGGGCGAATATTTTGTATCATAGTACATTTTTACAAATCACCTCAAATAGCCCACCTTATTTTAGGGGAGACGGTAAAAAAGGTAAATTTAGCCCTTGAAATTAGGACTTACAACCTTCCATTCGCCCATTTTCAAGAATAGGTTTTATTTAAGTGAATCCATTCGCCCATTTTCAAGAATAGGTTTTATTTAAGTGAATCCTATGGGCCAAATACCATATTTATAAAAGAGGTACGGTAAATTAATAAAAATATAAATAAATGAGAGGTATGGTAAATAAATAAAACATTTTTTATATTTACTCCATAAGTCACCTTATATACATGTAATGGTGTAAACAAATAAAAATATAAGTAAAGTGGAGGTATGGTAAATAAATAAAACTTCATTTTATACTTACTCAAACGATATGGTAAATAAATAAAAATATAAATAAACTAGACGTATCATAAATAAATAAAACCTCTTTTTATATTTAGTCCATAACCCTCCTTCTATTTATGAAGGCTCAAGAAAGAGGTTTTATTTAAGTGAATCCTATGGGCCAAATACCATATTTGTAAAAGAGGTATGGTAAATTAATAAAAATATAAGTAAACGAGAGGTATGGTAAACAAATAAAACGTTTTTTTATATTTACTCCATAAGTCACCTTATATTTACGAACACTCAAAAAATGGGTTATATTTAGGTGAAACCTATGGCCAAAATACTATGGGACAAATACCATGGACTAGATTGTTATTAATACCATGCAAAAAACCATTATTAACTCTAATATTAGAATTAATAAAAATAAAAATGGCACATGGTATTGACCCATGGTATTCACCAAAATGGAACATGGTATTGACCCATGGTATTCACCTGGAATGTAGCCTATTTAAATGGGGGAATTAAACCAGCATGTAGCCTATGCTAAGATTCACCAGGACTTTACAAAGTTCTATTATTTAGTGAAAGACTCGCCAAGATCTTATAAGATTTTATAATTGAGTAAAATATTCGCCATGCCTCGTGAGAGATTCGCCAAAAAATTATATATACATATTATATTATTGATAAAATCGCCTTCCATTTTTCCTATATACCATGGAGATTCGCCCATTTATTATATTTATAAATTTAGGGGGGGTTCTTAAAATTTTCCCTGGCGCCCAATCTCCCGACTGAAATTGCTTGTCATGGAGGTGTTGGTCATGCCACACCTTCCTCTGAAGTTGAACCACTTCTGAGTGGAGAAGGGCCTACATTCGGTGCTCGTCCAATCCATTCAGCTGCAATAACCTTTCTTGTTGGGCATGGCTGAGATCCAAGTCCAGCTGAGCTGCCATCCTCAAGGTGTTGTATTCGAACTCAGTTGACAGCAAAGCTCTCTTCCCATAGACCAGCTCATAAGGTGTGAAGCCGGTTGTGGTCTTCCAAGTGGTGTTGTAAGCCCACGTGGCCTCAACCAGGCGATCTTCGCAATCTTTCCTGCTGCTGCTCACCACCTTAGTCAAGATCCCCTCCAATGCTCTATTGGTGACTTCCACCTGCCCATTTGCTTGAGGATGATAGGGGGTGGAAGTCCTATGCTTGATTTTGTGATGAGCAAGTAGTTCTTCAATTAAGTTGGAGGTGAACTGGCTTCCTTGATCGGTGACTAGCTCTCTTGGGTAGCCAAATTTGTAGAAGATGTTCTCTCTTAAGAACTCGGCCACCTTTTCTTCTGTCGCTGCTTTTATTGCCTTGGTCTCTGCCCACTTTGTCAGGTAGTCTGTGCACACAATGATGTAAGACCTTTGCCTCGAAGGAGGGTTGATTGGACCCACAAAATCCATACCCCACTTCACAAATGGCTCAAGAGTCACTTGAGGTTGAGAGGCATTTCATCCCTTGGAGTCGGTTTCCCCATTCTTTGGCATCGGTCACATTGGCTGATATACCTTTTGACATCTTGATGAAGCGTGGGCCAATAGTAGCCTGCCTGCAGGATTTTGAAGGTGGTCCTTTTGGCTGCAAAATGTCCTCCACAAGGCCCGTCATGACAGGTGAGGAGGATATCAAAGACTTCCTCCTCCCTTACACAATGCCTTAAGATCTGATCGGGGCCAAGCTTGAATAGGTTGCCCCCGATCCAAGTGAATGAGGCACTCTTCCGTATGATCCTGCTCTTCTCTCTGGAGGATAGGTGCGGATGAAACTGTGCTGAGACAAGGTAGTTTGCTATATCAGCAAACCATGGAGAGAGTATTGAAATAGCAAATAGATGTTCATCTGGCATCTGGTCATCCACTGTTCCATCCTCTCCTACAGGTAAATCCAATCTAGACAAAAAGTCAGCAACAACATTTTCTTTACCTGGCTTGTCAACAATAGGCAAATCAAACTGTTGCAACAAAAGTAACCATCTAATAATACAAGCATTCACATCCGATTTATTCATTAAATATCTAATTGCAGCATGATCAGTATGTAAAAATGTTTGATATCCAGTAATATAATGTCGAAATTTGTTCAGTGCATGGACCACGGCCAAGAACTCTTTCTCAGTTACAGTGTAAATCAGTTCTGCCTTGGATAAGTTTTTGCTGACAAAGTAGATGGCGTATGGAAGTTTTTGTTCAACTTGTCCTAAGGCTGCCCCTATGGCTTTGTTCAAGGCATCAGTGTGGATGTGGAAAGGTAGGGCCCAGTTTGAACCTCTCAAGATTGGGGCAGACACCAACTTGTCCTTTAATTCATTCAGAGCCTTCTGACAATCGTCGGTCCATTTAAACTCAACATCTTTTGCCAAGAGGCCAAACAATGGCGAGGCTAGCTTGCTCAAGTCTTTAATGAATCTCCTATAATACCCTGCTAATCCTAAGAAGCTTCGAACATCTCTTACCTTCTGAGGAGGTGGAACCTTCTTGATGAGAGCAATTTTGTTGGGATCCACCTGTAATCCTTGCCGAGAAATGGTATGGCCTAGCACGGTCCCTTCAGTCATCAAGAATTCACACTTTTCAGGACTAAGGGACAGGTTCATCTCAATGCACTTGGTTAGGACTTTTCCTAGATTGGACAATGCTTCCTGGAAGTCGGACCCATAAGGAGTGAAGTCATCCATATAGATTTCCACCGAATTATGGACCAGCTCAGAAAAGATGCTCAAGACGGCTCTCTGGAAGGTGGCAGGAGCATTGCATAGTCAAAAGGGAAGAACTCGGTAAGCAAAGGTACCCCAAGGACAAGTGAAGGTGGTCTTATCTTGGTCTTTCGGGCTGATTTGGATCTGGTTATACCCGCTAAACCCGTCTAGGAAAGAGAAAAACTTCTTCCCTACCAGGCCATCCAACACTTGATCTATGAAGGGTAGAGGAAAATTGTCTTTCTTGGTGGCCTTGTTCAGTTCTTGGTAGTCCAAACAGATCCTCCACTTCCCGTTTTTCTTGGGAACCAACACCAAAGGGGACACCCATTCGCTATCTGAGATGGGGTAGATGAATCCTGCATCCAATAGTTTTTGTAATTCCTCCTTGACGATGTCCTTAAGGGCTGGATTCATTCTCCTTTGGGGTTGCCTAACCGGCTTACAGTCTTCTTTGATGTAGATGTGATGGGTACAGACTGAAGGATGGACTCCTTTCATCTCCTTGTAGCTCCAAGCAAAATCATCTAGATGACCGGCCAACAGACTACACAGCTCCTTTTCCTGGGAAGGAGATAAGGAGGAGCTGATCTTCAACATTCTCTCAGGGCCGAACTCCACATTTTTTACTCTGGGAGTGACAGGGTTGGTCACACAAGGGTCCACTAAGGTGCTGGCTTGGGCATCCTCCACCAATTCCTCTAAGGACAATGCACTGGGAGGTGGAGTCTGGATCAAGGTCTCAATCAAATCATCCTCGGTCGGGAGGCCTCCCCTAGTGGTGTCTAGGGTGCACAAAGGTGCTGAGTACACCTCATCCTCTTCTCCTTCCTCCAACCAAAGTGGTAAGTCATGTTCTAATGAGGGTTGGGCAGGAGGGTACAGGACTAGCTACTTGGACATAGGACCATTTTTTATGGTCATGTTTCCTACACGGCAGCTTATGTAAGCATCTGCAGTGGCTAACCAAGGCCTTCCCAAAATAAGGGGGTATCCAGTAAGCTTTGCCTTTGGTTGCAGAACCAAGAAGTCCGCAGGGTAATCCCAAGAGTCAACAGAGACCAAGACATCCTCTACAATCCCTTCGGGAGTCACGGTGGAGCGATCTGCTAGTTGTAGGACTGTCGAGGTCTTTCTCAAGGAACCCTGAAGGTTGAGTTTGAGCATGGTATCCTTGGTCATCACATTAATGGCAGCCCCCAGATCAATCAATGTGTGAGGTATGATGGTGCCATTGATGTGGACATCCACTAAAGGACTCCCAGGATCCAGATACTTTGGGCAGATGGCCTGCCCTAACATAAGATCAGACAGTTGTCCTATGACATTGATGGTTGAAGCATCTCTTTTTCACCTACCTGGGTGTCTGAAACACTTTTCCTTCACTAGTTTGTTGTATATCGGTACATCTTTGATGGCTTGGAGAAGTGGTATTCTAACACACAACTGTTTGAGTTCTCCTAGAATCTCATCCTCCTCTGGGTTGGGTTGTGTGGTGGCCATTAGTCTCTCAGGAAATGGTGGAATGGCCTTTGGTTCACTTTCGTGTGTATCTTCCTCATCCTCTGGGGGAGGAGGTTGGTGATCTGGAAGAGTCTTTCCAGATCATAGATTGATCTCCTGGATCTCCACAGCATAGGTAGGGCATGATGTTTCCCCAGTATATATCTGTTGGGCCTGTCTGTTGTTGGGGTTCGGGTTCGGTTGAGCAGGAATTTGGGGTTGCCTTGGAGGAGTAGGAGGTAATGGCTGTGGTTGAGCTGGTGGTGGAGGCAAAATGGTGGGAGGAGTATTGTACTGGGGCCTCCACCCCGATTGAGGTGCGTTCCACTGAGGCTGTGGCTGAGCATGTGAATGAAACGAAGGAGTAGTGGGCTGAGTATGGTACTGAGGCGGGTAAGACCATGGAGGAGGTATGGACCAGGAAGGATGAACAGGGGGTCCCCAGGAAGGCATAGGAGTAGATTGGTTGGGTTTGTAATAAGCTTGGGGTGTCCCTTGCATCCCCTGTTGGTAAGGTCTGGGTCCAGGTGGCCTCCTTTGGTTGAGGAAATAGAAAGGTTCAGTGGGTGCTTCTGTCCCTTAATACATGGATTTAAGCCCAGGTAAGGTTGGACATTGGTTTGTGGGGTGGTCCTCCTCACAGACAAAACATACCTCAACTAAATGTAATGGGCACTTGTTCTTAGGGTGTTTCCTTGTACACCTAGGGCAGAAGATAGCCAAAGACCTCTCATCTTCCTCCTTCTTCTGCTGGATTCGGAATGTATCAAGTTGCATGGCGATGGTCTGTCTCACCTCACTCTTGAGGTCCTCTAATTGATTTGCAAACTCATGTTTGGAGAAAGGAATACCAGCTGAGAGGAGGTTTCCTCTACCTCTTTTCCGGGCTACCCTAGAGAGGTTTCTAAACACAGTCTTTATGTCCTCATAAGGTAGTTGGTAAATATCTCCTCCAACTAGCATGTGAAGGGTATCTAAGAGGTCTTCAGGGACTCCTCGGAGCAGGACCAACTTGAGGGATTCAGGGTCAAGTTTGCACCTGGCCCGTTTATAGCTAAGTTGGAACCTTTCCTCGTAATCTTCTAAAGACTCATCATTCCCCATGGTCATCCGAAAGATTTCTCCCTTGGTTTCCTTGGACCTACAGTAGTCCCGGTATTTGGTATTGAAAGCTTGCTTCATTTGGGCCCAAGTGGTGATACTATTCCCAGGTAAGCCCATGAACCAGCGTAGTGCTGCATCCTTAAGGGTAGAGGGGAAGAGTTTCAATTTTTGCTCATCCTCGGTATAGTCATAGGTTCGACAAAGGACGGCAAACTCAAACAGGAAGGTATCAGGGTCTTCAGTAGTCAGTCCATGGAAGTGAGGTAAAGCGGAGGGGCTGCTGTTCTTCATTTTCATGTCTCCATTGGTCTCTCGGATGGGGAAGGCACCTTCAATTCTCTCATCTTCTCCCCTATTGTCAGCCATAGCTTCAGATGGAGTGTTCTCTAACTCTTCTTCTGCTATAGGATCTTCGTATATCTCATGAGGTTCACCTATAGGTTCTTCTGGATCACTGCCACCAAAGAAGAGAGAAGGGTGACTCAGTGATGTGGTGGGGGTGTTGGGTAAGAATTTGCCTGTTTTATCTCGATTTCTACGAGGCATGAAATGAAAAGACTTTTGATTGCTTTTGTTTTTTTTTCTGGTACCTGCAAAACTAAAATAGATTGAACTGCAACTACTATCTTGCTGAAATGGAAATGCGGAATTGAAATGAAAGCATGAAAGGACTAATCTATTTTGCTCAAATGAAATTGCAGGAATGAAATGCTAGGCTACGCTTGCGGAATTGAAATGCTAATCTACGCTTGTAGAAATGAAATTACGGAATTGAAATGTTAATCTATGAAAGCAGGAAATGTCTATGCTACTTTTGCGGAAAGGAAATTGCAGAATGGAAATGAAATACTACTTAGCAGAAGGCGAGAGTAGGAAAGTAGAAGGAAAGCAACAATCACTAATACTCTGACGCTTCCCCGGAAATGGTGCCAAAAAGGTGGTGGGCTCCAGTATTGTAGCAATAATGCTACAACTCCTGGAGCTTCCTTCTTTAGTTTTATCAACCCGGTAGTTCGTAACAAACTTGGAAGCGATGGTGCTGTATGCACAAGTACTAGCTCTTGCCGCAGCTGTCACTTGGTCAGCTGGCACAAGTCCGCTAGGGGCTCAAGCCAACTTCTACGAGCTCTTAGAAGAATCTTTTTTAACTGATGGATGAAAGCTAATCTCAAAAGAAGCTAATCTATTTGCAGAAAGGAATTGAAAGCCAACAAGAAACGCAAACCCTAGCAAACCCTAATTCTACCAGCTAGTCTTACTAATGCAGAGATGGGAATGCAAACTACTGAAAGAGATGCCATTACTTCTATGAAGGTGAAATGCATGTGTTTAGACTACCTCTATCTAAAGAAAACACTTTTTGTATTTTTGTTTCAATTATTAGAATGATCATGCATGTGCTTTTAACTAGTTTCTTTTTACTGTGTAGAGGTGGATCAAGGAGGAGAAAGGTTTGAAAAAGGTTGGGAAAGTTCAGAGAGGGTCTAAGGGGTCTGTAACACCCTTCCAGAGAGTTTCACAAAGTTTGGCTACCAAGAGACCGTGTTTATGAGCTTCTACAGGAAGTCTGCAGGGGTTCTACAGGATGTTTCAGAATTTCTACAGGATGTTCAGTAATTCCTACAGGATGTTCTACAATCGGACTTTGGGTGATGGGTGAGTGGAAGAGGCTGCATGGGTGGATAGGGAGGTAGGAGAGGGGTTTGTAATGCCTTAGTGACCGAGAGATGAGATGATGAGGGGGTGTGCTAAGCTAGTGTGTCTGAAGGAGGGTAGATGGAATGGAAGGCCGAAAAGGGAGGATAATGTGGGCAGTAGTGTAGCTGAGAGACAAGGGGTCTAATTGGGAGATGAGTAGTTGGCCTGGGCAAGGCTTAGAAGGATGAGAGGGTGAGGGAGTAGCACTGCACAATGCAAACTGAATCAAATCATCCATGTCTTGCATATAATCAAAACATTCCTAACTGTTTAATGGAACCAATGAACAACAACGTTATTCTTAAGGAAAACCATGTATGGTACTGAAGCAAAGAAACATTCCAAGAGGTCTGAACGCATGGAAAACTTCTACACCCGAGAATATTGCACCAAATATTTGCATGAACACATAAACCAATGTTTTTGGTGGGTGGCATTGTCTGCAATTCCAGCCCCTAGAAAGAGGTGAAAATGAGTGTGCAGGCAACCCTCTTTTGGAACTTTTATCAACTCCAATCTCTTCACTTGGTTCTAAACAGCTGAAGCAATTATGTCTTATGTTAATGACCTACTTAACCACACCAAGAAATCTAACTCAGCAAACTGCGTTTCAAATGCATGTAAAGAAAACCAAAATGCTGAAGGAAAAGATAACACTACAAAGGAAGGAGGCCTTAGGATCTCAGGTTGGGCCCAACCCCGAGAGCTATGGCTCCTTTTAAAAACTCAGGACTGAGATCAAATAGGAATGCTTTCCATTAAAAAATAATAATCATAAGTCAAATAGCATGCCAATAATTGGCTACAAAAGAGCAGAACCAAACTAGCAGCTCGTAGTGCAGATTGTGCAACAATGTTTCAAAAGTCCTTTTGGAAGGCTAAAGCCTTAGCATTTATACATCACGAGGCCCCAAGCTGGCCTCCTAAATTAGTGGGACTCGGCTAACCAAACCAGGAGTGAACTTCTGCTTCCTCAAAATCCTTTTGGCTGCCTTCTAATCTGGTTGCGGTGGCTGTTAGAGCTCGGAGTTGGGGGTGAAGATCCCGAGGAAGGCCTTTTAATGCTGGACAACCCTCCTACGAATCCTCAACCCCATCTTGGCTGTCTCCTGGTCCTTATCTGCTCGGTTTTGTTCCAATCATGTGTCAAAAAACCTGAAATGAGCACGTGTTAGCCACCTAGGAATAGTGACTTCCCTTATTCGTACAAATGACATAAACATACTAAAAAATGATGCATAAGTTATGAAAAATGAAGGTTTGAGCAAAGGTAGTTAGGCCAAATGAGCCCAAAATGTTACCAAATTTGGGGCTCATCAACAACGTTGCTACACAAGAACCAACATCGAATCCTGGCTCAATGGAAGAAGAAAATGTAGGGTCATCAATAGAGAAAGGGACAACAAATGATGTTGTCACACAAGAACCAGTGTCGACTGCTGACCTAGAAGTGGAAGTAATGGAGACAGAAGAGGATGCAGGTGACGTTGTTACACAAGAACCAGTGTCGACTGCCAATTTGATGGAAGAATTTCCACCCTTGGATGAAATTGTAGGTGGTGTTAATACACAAGAACCAACATCACCTGCCCAAAAAAATGAGGAACCCTTGGATGAAATTATAGGTGGTGCTGATACACAAGAACCAGCATCACCTGCTCAAGTGAATGAGGAACCCTTGAAGGGAACAAGGGCCGCAGTCGACACTGCTCCACAAGAGCTAGTATCAACTACTGAGTAGGAGGACAATTTGGAAGAAGCACAGGTAGAAAAAGAAAAAGGGAGCACAGACCAGCCAATGGATAAAGGGGAAGGAGAAGGAATTGATGGGCCTGAAGTAGCAGGCACTGGAAGAATGGAAATTGAAGAAAATATTCCTCGTTCTCCGCTTTTTGCTTCTTTACCAAGAGGAGCAAGGAAATTTCATTCCCTTAGATGCCTGGTGAAAGAAAAATTCTCTCCCCCGATATTAAAATTCGTCACGACGGCTACAGGAACCATTGTCGACGTTGTTACACAAGAACCAACGTCGACTAATGAACAAATTGGACAAATTGAAGAATTATTGGTGGACACTATCACACAAGAACTAGTGTAGACTGAAGGACAAACTGAAGAAATTGTGGTTGATACTGTCTCCACAGGGCCATTAGAGGAGAATGTTGCTATTGGAACTAACCCACAAGGGCTAGAACCAATTTCCGAGCACATGGAAGAGGATGATTGGGCATTAGAGAAGCTGCAAGAAAAGGGTGTCGAAGACACTACCACACAAGGGTCTGCAGTGACTCCAGAGCCACCAAGGGAAGATATGGAGGTCCCAAGACCTAAAGGAGAAGATGTTGGGGTTGTTCCCCTAGCTGAGGAAGAAACAGAGGAGATCGGGGTAAAGCAAGAGCCGATTGATGAATTTATTGATGAAAATTCGCCAAACCGCACAATGGCAGAGAGACCAGTGGAGGAGGTCAATGTTAAACAATAATTTCTTGAGTAATGTGAAAAAAGGAAGCCTCCCCTTAAGGAAAGGTACCAGTCACAGTTCAGAGAAAACATGCAGCTAAAAATGGAAATCATTAAGATAAGAAAGCAAGTGCTGCACTTACGGAGGTGAGTGAGCAAGCACAAGAAAAATGTTGTGAAACCTGGGGCCAAAAACACTTAAGCGGCAGTGCGGACCGAAGGCAAGCCCACCAATTCAGCGCACACAAACTTATTTGTTTTTGCATTTATTTGAGTTACGATATTTTTTGTTGACTGGAGAGATTCAGAAATGGCAGGCTATTGCATCTCACCTTCAACGGGGGTCGATTTCTTTGGAAGCTCATCAGGAAGGAGTTAGAGGGATTCATGGGAAAGATGTAAAAGTAGTTACTGATTACATGGACCATATAGATAAAGAAAAATGGAAGCAGTAGAAGAAGAAGAAGAATATCGAGGAACTAGAAGAGCAGGTGCAACTACCGAAGGCTAACAAGGATGAAATGTTCACTTTGGCATGGTAGGTAATGGCTTGCCGATCTCCTGCTCACAGTTATGCTTTGTTCCTCTATGAATAGTATTTATTATTTTGTTTGGAAATAATTCATCGGGAAATAATCCATGTGATAGAATATCTGATACATTTTTTGCGTATCCTGAGGGGTCACAATACCCTGAACTAGCACCTGATGTGTGAACTCTACATGCATGATTACTTTTTGGGCAATGATCAGTCGTTTAACCCGGTGCCATACGTGGGGGATATTTAGCTGAGATCCTTCACCTCTTACACGCTTAATCAGGTTAAGTGGAAGAAAGCCTTCGAAACATTTAAAGAGAACAAAGAAAATAGGCCACTTGTCCTTCGAAGGGAGCATTGACAGTCTGTGAACATATATAACAGACGCCATACCTTCTTGGAAATCGAAGGACAGAAGGGAAAGATACTGGCAACCTAGAAGTGGTGTGCTGACATGTGTACAAATCAAATTTTTAATTGTTATGAGGAGTCTCAGGATAGCTTCCATAAAAGGTGGATTTTATTGTTATCAGCCGTTAGGACACGAGAACCTTTTAGGGCCCCAATTTTTCTTGAGCTTTAGACATAATACCATGATATATTGCATGTATACATAATCGTGGGACCCGATGGATGGGTTTGAGATTCTGGTTACCCATTATTCGGTTGCCAATCAATTAGTATACCCCGACTTACGTGGTAGGTGAGGATTGGTGGAAGGAAGTCCTCATAGCAGATGGGTATAAGCTTCCAGAAACAAAAATGGCCACAAATTATGATCTCGCATAGCTTCATGTTGATCACAGCAACTCCAACCCAGATTTGCATAGTTGACGAGCTGCATGAGGAAATGTAGAAAGGATAGTTGGGGGGAGATTTTGGTTGTTAAATTTGCATACTTTTTACCCACATTTTTACCCCTATCCTGTACCCATTTCATACCATTATTGGTTGATTTATATTCTAAACAGCACATGTATGCCTCTTTTCATGTCTTTGTGAATTATTAATCAATGAATCATAGTCGCAGGGGATTATTGCCTAGGCGGATTGCTAACTCGATTATTCTTGAAGATTTGGAGGAATGATGACCAAAACTGTGGTTCAACGAATGGTGATCATCAAGTTGGCAGCTCTATCCTTGGACATCAGCTGCAATGGTGGATCAATCTCTCAACCAGCGCAATTTTATCCTTATATTTTGTTTCACCTTGGAAACCGCTAGGTAATTGTAGGTAGACAACTGGCGTAATTCTAAGGGTTGTTAATGTTTGATCAATTGTATAAGTAGAGTTACGGGGCTATGAAAGCCAGTAGGATCACAAGAGAAATATGCTAACTCTAAGTCTGTAACAACATACTTTTGTAATGTCCTTTTGATTAATGAAATTTTGATCTTCTGAGCATTTCGTGACTTCTTGATCTTTCCATAGCCCCGATTAGGGAGTTGGGCCCACTCTCCTGACCAGGTGTTGTTGGATTAGATGTGTGCATAGGTTTATTTATCTTGATTTATTTATTGTTGTGAATGATTTATCAATGTATTGTTGTGAGTCTTAACTTGTTGTTACTCTTACTTTTGTTACAATTATTTCTTGATGCTACACCTTGTTAAGTTATAAATGAATGTTCAATGTTGGGTAGGGAAACTATGGCCTGCATATACCTTGCATGATAACATTGAAATAACTAGTTGAGCCACAGGTTGACAATAAATGTGGAATTGGGTTAATTGCATGATTCATTTATGAACACCAAAACTCAGTTCACGACTTGTAATGATCGAGCCTTGAATAACTAACGACTTTTGATGTCATTGTGGTTTTCTTGTCTTAAGGACATGATGGTCTTCTTACATGAGTAAAAATAAAAATAAAAGTAAAAGAAGCTTCCTTTCTAAAAACATTGTAAATGGTATCCACTCCAAAGTGGTGAATATTGGGTTTGAACTCTTATGTTAGACCTATTTCCTCCCATTATGCCTCCCATTCCCTCTATTATGGATCTCACCTCTTCCTTCATGGATCTCAAATTCCATTCTTTCCCTATAAGTGCAATGCACTCAAAGAGAAATGGGTTTCCATTTTTGACTTTTGATCTATACCTACATGTTGTCCAAGTATTCATCAGAGACTTCATGATTGCAAGGGTTTGTATTGAGGATAATTGGAAGGAGGCTTCCAACATCAAGGACTAGTTGTAATTCTCCTTTTATTCATTATTAATACAAATATATGTTTCTTTCCCACATACATTTGTCATGATGTTTATTGTAAGATTCCTTGGTCAATTACAGAGCTTATGATTGAATCCTTGATGTGTTATATGCTTTGATCAATTGTTTGTTTTTGTCTTTACAAGTCACTTCTTGGAGCATCAAGAAGAAGTTGAAAGATACCTAGGACAACAGTGAGGATCATCATAAAACATTTTGGAAAAAATCTACGAGTTATGCATCCCACTTACATCTATCAATCATAAATTAGGGAATGTTTTCATACGTTTGTTTGTTTGTTTCCTAACTTGGCTTTCGAGTCTAGGGAGATCTATCCTGTCAGTGGGATAAGATTTTTCCACCAAACAATAAGAATTTGGACGATATGAGCTCCCTATGGTTTTCAACCTATGTTGTTTTGACATCCTTGGAAAAAAAAATTTAAGGTGTTGGAATATTATAGGGATTTTGGACAAACTCTATCATCTTTTAATGTTATTTTCATAGTTTTGATACCTAATCCTTCTAAATTTGATAAATTTATGGCTATTTTGTTACAAAATAGCATATTCAAAATCATATCAAATCTTGTATATAGAAAACTAAAGGATAACCTCTCTAATCGTATTTCTCCAAAACAATTTGGGTTCCTTAAAGAGAGACATATTCATGAATTCATTGGATTAGCCTTGGAAGGTCTACATTCTATTAGTGCTCACAATAAAAAATCCATCACCTTCAAGGTGGATTTATCCAAGGCATTGGACAAGGTAAGTTGTCTTTATGTCAAACTTCTTCACATCCATTTAGGTTTGAACACTCCTTTGTTACACAGATACTCAATTGTATCAATCTAGCATCCTTTGCATTTCTAATAAATGGATTCATAATTCCCATCTTCAAAAGTGAAAAGAGGTCTCATACAAGGTTGTTCTCTTTCACCCCTCCTCTTCTTTTTGGTTGTAAAAGGTATTGGCAAAATCTTGAAGGACACCATAGCATTCTATCTCACACCTCTTGTTTGTAGATGACATATTAATCTTCTATGAAGGGCTATCAACTTTGTGGATAATTTAGACAAACTCTTGAATGTATTCTATAAATCGACATGAATTTTTATAAACTAGGAAAAATCATCCCTTTACATGTGGAGACTTAGTGAACAAGAATGAAATTCTTTGTCTCAAATCATGTTTTATTGGATGGGGACTTGGGCCCAAATCTAAAATTCTTAGGATTCGTGCTTAAAGACAACAACTACCATAAGAACCAGTAGTTATGGTTTCTTTCAAAACTAGAAAGGAAAATCAATTCAACAATAAATGGTTATCTAGAGCAAGGCATATGGTTGTTATCAAGGTTATTTTAGATGCCATTCCAATATACTATACCCCTTTGGAATGTATCCCCAAGGATCTTCTAGGAAAAAATAAGATAGACCTTTTTCTGATTCCTTTGATCAAAAAATGATGTAAAACAACCTTTAGTGAACTAGCCTCTTGGAGGAAACTTGCCACCCCAAAATCTATTGGAAGTTAGGGGTTAAAAAATATATATATATCTTCTCCAAAGTGTTAGTAACAAAAAATGTGTGGGACCTAATTTAAGGAATGAGTCTATGGGATTAAGTCATAAAGCCAAAATATTTTCCTCGGGACTTTGTAGGGGAATAGATAAGGAAACCTTTTAAAAAGTGCAAAATGGATCCATCATTTGGAACTCCATTATAAATTATTTTCCTCTCGTTGGTAGACACTTAATCTGAACATTTGAAATAGGACTTAAGTCCTCAAGCTGCCATAGGAAAGTATCCTTCGATAGGTAGAAAGGACAATCATTTACTTCCTAATAACCTACTCTAGGACCTCAATAAGGGAGGCTTTTGCTTTCTAGGCCAAGTCTAAAAAGGGATTATGTTACTCAATCAGTTCAATGGATGTCTTGTCAAGAAGTAGTACTTGAGGGTGATTGTGCTGCCTCATGGAACACAACTATGTCAAAACTCTCCAAAATGCATTTGTCTCTCTCCCAAACTAAGAATATCAAGATCCCACAAAAGTATAAGAACCAAGGTTGGGATATTCTACACTAGCCCAAGAAAACATAATTGATCCTCCACCTTGGTGGGGGAGTGTTGGCTTAGTAGGTCTTGAACCAATTTCAAAGTTAATTGTGCCAAACAAAACCCTACACTACTGACCCTTTCGGCATCAACCCACATAGCACATGCTGAAGTCTCACCCGAAGCAGTATGGGAGGGTAATGGAACCAAGTTTCCGCATCCAGAGATGAGGAGTATGTATTGTGTTGTGTTGTACACTGGGTGTAGATGCATGTATTTCATGGTGAGGTATGTCGCATGTGGTGATATGTGTGGGATGTACAATGTGTGTATGTGCACATGGTTAAGCAAAATGAATTGGGTGTTTGTCAGTGTGGCAACCGATCTAGAGTGCGTACAAAATAAAGACAAAGGTAGAAGCTAAGGGTTCATTAAAGGATAAGTATTAGTATTTTACTTCAGTTTTATTATGCATATGATCTATGATTCTCAATTATGATGGTTACATGTGATTTATGATGTTGATCTATGATGGTTGTGTTTTGAGATAACTAGATGTGATATGTTTATGCATGATGTTTTGATCAAACAGTAAGTTTGACTTGTTGTGGTAGGAAGCAAACAAAATTGCAAGTGTACCTTATTGATGAGCTACCAATGAGGTATGATGTGAATTTATTTCAATTTATTTTAAATCTAATGGAAGTTATGTGCTTGGTACAGGAATGCATGAAATGCCCAGTTGGGTGGTTGAAATCGACTACAATAATTTGCAACAACAAAAGGAATTGGAAAATGCAGCAGTATGCTAGTAAAGAAATCAGGAACAGGGCCATTGTGTGACACTTCCAATAGTGTCCATTGATTTCCATGAGCATGCTATGACTAGTATGATGGTTTGAGGTAGGTATATGACTTGGCTTTTGTATCTTCTGATGCTAGGAAGCCTTGCTAAGGAATGGACTGCCCGGGATGGGGATGGCAGCGAAATTTTGAAGGTGTGTGACTGCACTGAAGGGGATGACCAGATTGCCCGAGGGACTATGTAGCAGAGAAGGGAATACCAGGGATGTATTTGTTTTCATCATTAACATTGCCAGATGGAATCATATGCACATTGGGAGTGCGCATTAGAACAATGAGTTGGTAATTTTTCACTGAGAGGACAGGTGGCACGGGATTACAACACTCGACATTGGATGCAGAGTTGATTTTGCGGTGGATTCTAGACTTCCTAAAAAGGAGGTGAATCAGCGCATTTCTTCGAGGGTGGAGGTGTGCACCTTTGGATTTCCTTGTTGCAGATGCAGGGATCATATCCTTTTATTTCTTGGTTGAGAAAATGTGCATATATGTATATGTGTGTATTATTGTAAATATTGTATTGAGTTGGATTTATAAATCTCCATAGACAATATGGTTAATTGTTGGTTGAAGCAAATGTGTATGTGTATATGTGGTTATTATAAATACCATAATGAGTTGTGTTATAAATATCAATTAAATGGTATGTTTGTTATGTTTCAGTAGTGGTCTTTGTAAATAATTCAATAAGTTATGCTATAAAGCTCCAAGGGCAGTATGTTTTGTTTTCAACAGTCTTGTTGGTTATAGGTGTCATTGAACACTAAGGATGGTGTTCCTCCACGGGGGAGGGTTTAATAATAGACATGGTGAAAATTCCATGTAAAAATATATATAAGGCCATGGTGATGGGACACATATTCCAAGCTGAATGGTGGGAGAAACATCTTAGTGGGTGTTGATTCAGTTTATTATGGATAAGGGAATTGGCAAAGGCAATGGCTAAGGTTTTGGAAAGGCATGAGGCATTTATTGGCATTTCATTTATGAAAATAATGGAAATTAGGAGAATAGAAAGGTGAAAGGTCACAGGTTGCATGTGAGGAGGAAAATGAAGAAAATAGAGGCCTCATTAATAAAAAGGCTTATCAGGATCAATGGGAAAGACATGATCAATTCAATTTTGGAACTCTCTCATTATTCTTTCTCTCTCTCTCTCATACTCTTAGATACTTAGAGTTTTCTTGGAGCACTCTTGGAGGGTGTGGCATACTTGGATTTTTGTAGCAAGAAGGTAAAGGAAGAGTAGGAAAGCACAAGAAGACATCGAGATGAGCAACTACATCAAATTTTCTTGCAAGTACAGAGTTGCATGTATGTTCCCTTCAATGTTTTTGGCATGCATGGCATATGCATGTGGATTTTTGTTTGTGATCTGTCATTGGCATGGAGGATAGCTGGGATTGATAGTAGATTGCCTAGCCTTTCCATTTCCTGGATAGCCATGGTGATTAGGGGTTTATTTCCTTGTTTTGTTTTGGTTGGTTCTCGTGTTCTCTTATCTTGGGTTGAGTTACTAGTCTTGAAATCTATGGTTGGAACAAACACTCTAAATCCCTAGAAGGATGGGATAGAGACTAATCTGATGATGGTTTTGTGATGTCTAACCGTGAGGTGGAATCACTATTTTATAGGTTGAGGTGGATGACCTTTGGAAGCCCTAGATGAGTTTTGATTGATGTGTTTATGAGATCTAACATTCATGCTTGGAATATGGCATGGGGGTGAATGGCTGAAGAGAGATTGGCTCGGCCATTCTATGGTTGGGTGGAATGCGGAAGTCCCACCCTGGGTTTGGATTTTGCATCATTAATGAAAGGTTATTTCTCCTGGTATTTCTATGAGTATTATGATGGATTATATGTGGTGTATATGGTTGTGATTTCATTGATATTTTTGTCCCTACTATGTTGGTTATGTAAATGTTTTATGACAGCAGCCATGAGTGGCTCTCATCACGTTCTTATTTTTTATTGAATTATCAATGTATCTATGACCTAATGGATGAAATGGAAACTAATGTGACAAGGAGACAATGATTCATAGTGAATCTCAGATAAGTATGAGACCCTTATTCTCAGATCTGTTATTTGCACCCATTAGGTTGCATATTTACTAAGTGTTTGAAAAAATGTCTGTCAGGGCTAGTAGGGGCCCAATCAAGGTCTTGAACAACTATTTGCTTTAGTATTGTCATTTCCATGTTATTTTACTGATTTGAAGAGATGGTTCAATTCTAGGCAGTGACCTAGGCTCTGGGCCTGAAAAGGTGGCTTAAATCCTGGAGTCACTGGCATAGCACTGCCAATTTGGGTCTCTAGACACTGGTAGGAAAGCCTCTGAAAGTGACTGTAGGTTTCCAGTCGTATGCATGCCTTGTTGTGGGAGCGACTTTGGGTTTAATTCATCGAAATGCTAGGTTAACTCAGGGGTTGGGCACCTAGAGTGGTAGAATAGCTCATGGGTGTCTTGTAGCACCTGAGGGAGGTCTATAAGGTATTTTTTTGTCGACTCCATTTCCTTAAGGTTACCTAGGAGGTCAATTCTTACCATAGTGGCCTCTCGTCACATGTTTACCCTGCTAGATGATTGCTTGGGTAGATGTGGGAGGAGGGTGTTACATCCTTGATGTTTTCCATTGTGTAAGTCCTGATAATGAGAGTGAATGCAGGCCCAAGATTCTTCTTCCCCTTGCTCAGTGTCTTCGAAAACCCCTGGTTCATCTGATAACACACTTATTGCATAAGTACTTTGTCCGTGGAAAATCGAAGAAGTGCATGTGGTGTCTTGTAAGAACCAAAATCTCTGATGAATGTCCCCTCCTAGATTGGGAACCAATGCGCCACTTTGATGATGGTCTCTGTTGCCCTCTTCGACATGTAAGGGGGTTCTTCACCAAAAACCACTTGATATAATGGGATAATAAATGATTCTGAGATGGTGTCGAGCATACCCTTATAGTCAGGGTTCTAGAAGATCTTGTAATGTTGATGCATTGGCTCTATTGCAGTCGTGGTCCAGTTGTAGCTCTAGTGGTCGAACTGGCACCTTGCAAACGCATCCAGGAGGTATGAGACCATATGGAATTGTGACAGCTGGTCTGGCTCAGGTTGTTTAGTCCCAACTATATTTGTTCTTAGCGTTGAATCTAGGATGTTATCCCAGTTGAAAATTGTACCCTAGTGGCGACAATGTACATGATAGGGACCCATGTCTTAAGGAAAACATCAACATTGACCCTGTCGTACAACTGGTTCATCATAGCGGCGATCAACTGATAAACACTCTTTAGCATTTCCTTTCTATATATTTGGTCTCTTCTCACCCGGAACTTAGATGGGTCTTGCCACCATTCCCTCGGAATGTCCTTGGTTTGAATTACAAAATTTGAGAGCCACTGGGTGTTAAATGCATCCTCCTTTTCGGGAAATCTGTAACATGCAATGATATATGTAGAGGAGATCACTGTGAATGGTGTGCTTGAGTGATCCCTTACCATCCATTGATCCATGTCTATATTACATATGATCCACTCAATGGTCTAGGCACATGGAAGAACTTGGGGATGTGAGGTCACCTTATGGAGCTTTGACATCTTGAGATTTATGTATACTTGGAAATCCTCCTAGTCTTTTTGGATCTCTTGTTTGGAGAATTTTGTGTAAATGTAAAGCCAGGAGATCTTGGTGCTTTTGTTGATATTTCACACAATATCCCCATCGATGGGGGGTATCAGGGCTTGGTTAATCTCCTGCACACTTCTTTTGGAACTCCTACGGGAATATTTCACTACTATGGGTACCATCTCATTTTTGAAGGAGGAGAGCAAGATGCACTCAAGATCAATGCCACCTAGAATGTCAAACAAACAATCCCATGATGAGAGAGACAACATGAATAATAAATCCTAGTATCAAGTATAAATTATAGTTTCAAGATCCCGGGAAGAGGTTTCCCCTGGCAGGTCGCAAGGTTGCAGGGGTAAGGGGGTCGCAGAGGTCAAGCAGATGAGCGCGCGATTTGGTGAGTGGTAGGCCAGTAACCACAACTAGGTCACACAGGTCACGGGTCGCAAAGGTCACAAGGTCGTGAATGGGAATGGGTCACAAAGTCACAAATGTGGATTGGTCGTAAGGGTTGTGAGGTCACAAGGGCAATTCAATGAGTGAAATGAGGCTCAAGATGGGTTCTTGGGGCCTCTCAAGATCAGATGGCTTGGTCCTCGGGGAACACAAGCCAATTTGGCATGAGGATGGCTAAAGAAAATACTCATAGGGGTTAGTAAGGAATAAATTAATTAGGAGCTAAGGGTTTCTAGTTTAAAATGAACCCAAATTGGATAAAAAACCCCTTGTCTGGAATGAGCAGGGTTAGGGTGGAAGAGGGAGACAAATGACAAAAGGAAATGATTAGCAGGGGAGGGGAAGAGTCGCCTACCTGACATGGTTGTGCACCTCCTCCAAGTCATCGAGCGTCTTTGTCTTTCATGTGACCAAGCTGAATTGCCCAAATGACTAGTGAGGCCAAATATTTATAAGTTTGGTTTCATATGTGGGGGTTGCAGGGGTCGCACAAGTATGATTTCATGTGTTTGCAACCCTTGAGACCTCGCAACCTCAAGGGTTCGCGAGGTCGTGGGGTTTCATAGGTCACACTTGTTTGGTCTCCAAACCTTTTCAACCTTGTGACCTCGCAACCACAAGGGTCGTGAACTCACATCGGTCGCACAATGCATGGATATGAAACTTGCGAACATGCGACCTTGTGACCTAGAGAGGTCGCATAGTCTCAAGGTCACATGGGGGAACAAAGGTCACAAAATTTTCACTGTGACCTAGTGACTTGACTTGATAATTAATTTGGTTAGGTCAGAGGGTCATGATTTTTTATCTTACAAGGTTTGTTCTGATTCACGGGATGAAGAAGGTTCAAGGTTCCTGAAAAGGTCCCAAGAATAGGCGACAACTACGGGGATTGTAAAGGGGCACCAAAATTTCGAAGGGTTAGAAAGTTTGGAGGGGTTGTTGCAATAGCTACAACACTAGGGAAGGAGATATAACATCCTAGGGTAGAGAATCTCTAACTCTAGGCCACTAACAAATCTTAGATTAAGAGTACATACATTGAAAGAAAAATTGAAGCTAACTATAAAAACCAAATTATAGAGAGGGGTCAGGCACTTTATCAACAAGGTGAGAGACCAAAATTTTTATAACCATGAATTCTTCCTTTCATGGCCATAGCAATAGTGACTAAATGAGTTTAAAGGAAAATTCAAAATCATGCTCCAAGGTGGATGGATGCAATAGTTAAGTCCATAATGATTTGAAATTTCCCACTTATGTACCAAAGCATCTGCATATTATGGAATCACACAATTTGCACACCATTTTCTCAAGCATCTCAAGGAGGAACACTCGCTGGTGACTAATTGATGGCAGCATTGTGTGGGAAGGTCATGTTAGATACCCCATTTGGGGTAACAAACCGTAATATTATTATCACACAATTTTAACTGAAATTTATTTCCTATGACTTTTTGGGTATCTAGAAATCAAACACAATCAAAAAATTAGTTAAACATCATAGAAATTGTTGCAAAGGTGATGAAAGAAATTTTAGGTGGTGGTTGACAAACACTCTATCATGTACACATGGTATTGAGAATTCAAAAAAACTCAACAAAGGAAAAATCACATCAAAGGAACTCTTAAAAAGGTGTGGAACACATCAAGGGAACTTTTAATAAGGTGAGAAAAGGAGGTTTGGAAGGTAGTAAGAAATAGGTAAATATTAATAATTTTATAGTAAGTCTATGATTAGTTCATTATCTTTACATTTTATCATTTCGATTTAAAAGAAGTAACATTTAATAGATAAAATTTCAAAGTAAGATTACTACATGGTACTTAATATTTGCTATAAAAAATATCCTCCTATATGTGATTGTCTGAAAATAAAGTGGCATACACGATACTTAATATTTACCATACAAAACATCCTCCCGTGAGGAAAAGATACAAAGAATTATCCTCCTTGAATTGCTAAATATCTTTCCCACGTATAAGGAGTTATGTCACACCCTAATTTGACATTTACATTAACCAGAGGTGAATCATTTCATGATTAGTGAAATTATGAGGTATATTTCTACACTTAGCTCTCGATCATATCCAATATTGTCATCCTATTGAGATTTTCGTTTGGCATAATAGGTGTTGTCACTCGCTGCAAAAATTATTTTCAAGCTACCCAAAGTGCAAAAGAGTAGAAAATTTTGCAACCATCTTCCAAGCCACAGAAGCTCTTAAAGCTAAATTGGACCCTCTCCATTGGATAGGGCTCAGAATAATCTTTCCAACGGTATATGGAACTCCTCAAATGATCCAGGTGGATGTTGGTGGCCACCCTCCTATCCCACTTGGACCCCCACAACTGTCTCTTTCAGTTTTTCAGTTTCCTTAATTGTAGCACAATTTACTATTTTTAGCAGTTTTTCGGGTCCTGAACTTCCAGAGCCATTTTGAGGCCCTAAACGACGTTTTTTGTGAAATCTGGGAGCAACATGGGTCCATTGACCGATGTTTCTCTTCCTAAAGTTGCATTCCTTGGATAGATCTTTCTAACGAGCTATTGTGCGTGTCAAACAGGGATCATATGCCAAAGTTACGACCCCAGGAAGTTGATGTACCAATTTACCCGAAACAGGGCCCATAGTTTGGCATTTCATCTCCTAGGGTTAGGTTTTTGGATGTTTATGGTTTTCCATTGTTTCTCAACAATAAATAGCCCTTCGAGCCTCATTGTAACATATTTCAGAGGCATGTAGCCACCACATCTCTTCTCAGAGATAAGCTACCATCGCCCTAGCTGGTTTATTTCCATTTATGTTTGTAAGCATATTTCAGTATTTTACAGTAATGAAATGAAGTATTATTTCCACTACATCTCTGTATTTATGGTTATTTCTGTACTTTATTGCATTCCTGTATAAATCTGGATCATCAAAGGGACCCCGAAATCAGAAGATATGGCTTGTGAAAGATGAGGGTTTTGTCACCGTTGAAAGGAGGAAGAACAGGTCCAGTTTAAATTATTTTGGAGAAATCTCTATATTCTCTTAATACCATTTCTTTCACAAACCCCATTTTATCCCTTTATATTTCCAATTCTAGTCGTGTTTCCCCATTCCCCTTTGACATAACTTAAAAACATTAATAGAACATACCAAAGGCCTTTTAAAAGGTTGGGACCTGCAACACTTTATCGCCATCGGCTTGTTTTCCTTTGCAACACATATCCGCTCATCTCCCTTTTCCTTTTGTGATTGCGATATCGCAAAGTTTCCCGCCTCCCGTAATAAAGTTCTTCCTCGATGATTGTGATATCACAAATTCTCCATCGATATCGAAATATCACAAATTCCCCATTGATTGTCATATCTAACTCCCTCCTCCATGTGTCGATTGCGATAAGGTCCTCACCTCCGATCGCAATATTTCCACCTTCCCACCGATCGTGATAGGGTCCTCTCCATCGATCATGATAAATCCTCCCCCCGCTGATTGTGATATCGCAATCAATGATCACACAAAACATAACTCCCTCCTCCACTGAACTCCCTTCTGACTTGATTGTGATGGACCCGAAAGGTTATGTATTATGGTTTTGAGAAATTTTAGATCCAACATATCAGGAAATCACCATAAAATTAGTGTTAAATCCCCTTTTCGCTTCCGATGGCAATATACGAGTCTTGGTTCTCGATGCGATATTTTATGTGTGTCATGCTTTATTGAATTTTTTGCGTCCGGACAATCGATAAGCACTATGAAATATGGTAAAAAGACCCTCTCCTGTGTTGCGATTGTGATACCAACAAGCCCAGATCAACGACCCAGATTGAATCGGCCCGGATCAATGACCCAGATCAACAAACATTAAAATATCTATTTCGCTTCCACTTAGTGGGATGGCGAGGGTATTCTTTAGCATATGGGTCGGTAGCTGAGGTATTAAATGAAGGCACAAAGCAGTTGGAGAGTGATATGGGATAATCCTGTGGAAACCTCTACAACAAGAAACCCAGGACAACAATGGCCTTAGAAATGAATTCCATTGTTTTGTTGCACATCTTCGGAGAGTAAATGAATGTATGGGGACTCAGCAATATTAATGGCTTAGCATGGGTCTCCGTTCAGATACACAATGAAGGACAAACAAGACATTCTCCACTTCTAGTCAGTAACATGAAAATCACAGTCGAGCCACTCCTTGCTCTAGAGAACAAGTGATTCAGGCAGTTAAGGTGAAAGCGATAGAAACTGGCCAAGAAGTAGGAGGGATACATTATGGTAGAGACGTGGCCTAATTAGGGACCTTCAAAGGAACCGCAGGATGATATTTTCCTCCATCATCATTCAGTTCCCTCTTTTCTATTTTTCTGTAATTTCTTTTACTCTGTAATTTCTGTTTGTTTTCAAGAATGGAATCAAATCCTTGGAAATCATTTTGGGAAGCAAAGTTATCACAGGCCTAGACAGCTAGTCAATCTGACAACTAGCCCTGGGCTGAGATATTTTGTAAATGTTGATTCAAATCCCCCCTTATCTATATAAATAAGGGGGAGAAACACTTAATAGAGGTTCTAGAATTCTGCATCGTGAGTGGTCCAAATTTTATGGTTCCATTTTGGTTCTAATGCTTTTTCATAAGGGACTCGTAGGATGTATTGTTGAATGTAAATGGATTGGTGAATGGGACTCTTTTTGAAGATTAATAAAACTCTCTAGGGATTCCAATCATGGCAATGCGCAGTATGTTTTCTCCTCTGTAATCTCATTCTATATATGTTTTTCTGTCTCTAAAATAGTGTGATGAAGTTGTCAGTTTCTCCCTTGTTCATGATTATATATTTGTTACCAAGTAGCTACAGTACCTATGTTAGCTACGTATTTACTTAAGTACCTGTAACATGCACATATTTGCTTGAGCATTTGGATACAAATGTGCCCATGAGTATATGGCCTGAAACCCTAACTAGCACTCCACTCATTCCACTCTTGCATCTCCTCCCTCTTCCATATTTCTGTCAAGACGTTGTTGCTTAGGATTTTGTGATAGCCTTATGCATCAAATCCCCTTCTTTCTCTCCTCCTCTTCACCTTTACTACAACTGCAATATTAAGCTTCCCGTCATTACCAGAACCAGACTTTTCTCTCTGAGATTGGCACAATTTACCCCTTGAGCATTTAGACCCATGCATTGGCTTGTGTTTACCTTAATGAAGGCCAATTGAACCAAGCTCCCCTTTATCCTCTTTTTCCAACTACATGACAATTGGAGTGTAATAGAAAACCCCCATTGATAATCTCAAATGCACTCCTCTATTTAGGATGTCCTAGGCACTTGTCTACAAGAAACCTAGAGGTTGTCTCTAAGAAGCTTTCTATATCTCCTTTAGCAATTGTTCTACAGGTGCTAGAAAAAGCGACAACAGCAGGTATACTACTGCTGCTAGACACATGGATGTCAAAGACAATTAAAAACCATTGGATTATGGGGGCCTCTCTCATCCATGAAGCTCTTACTCTTCAATTGTTGGTATTTTTTACCTTGCTCACCTATCTGCATTTTATCAGGGCTCTAGTGGGTCCTTCCACTAATACCATGAACGACCACATACGGGCATGCTACGAAGCATCGAAAATTGTAGACCTAGTGGAAAATTCTAATTTTTAAGTCGTATAGGTGAATAAGTAAGCCAACATATTATTCCACAATTTGAAGCAATAGTGGAAGTGGTTTGGCATGCCTCTCCCCATTAATCATTTCCAAGATAGAATTGTCGAAGCGGCCAAAATTTCCTTCTAGGGGCTTGCAAACAAAGGAAAGGAAACAACAAATACTGGCTATGAATCTAAGAATTTTTAGCCAGTAATTGCAAGAAATAGCTTGTACATGCTTTGTGAAAGAATGAAAGGTAATCAAAGTCTTTTTATTTTTTACTCGTATTTAACAAAAAAATTGTGGAAATTATAAACACTGTAATTCACATTAAAGGAGGTAATTTTTCAAACCAATTCCATAACATCATCAAAATCACCATTCTTTTAATTTTTATTGTTGCCTCATATTCCCCCCCCCAAAAAAATTATTTTTTGATTGTGCAAGCTTGAGCTACAACAAATTATTGGTTCACTAGAAAAAGAATATGTAGACAGTTCATATTCAACATCATAGGCTACAATGTAACCTAATACCTTAACTATATTGCAATATAGATTTTTTAAAATTGGTACAAATCAAACATTTGGGATTGTGAATTTGCAACAACTATGAACTAATAGTGAGTGGATGAAAATTTACAAATATTAAAATCATGATATTTACATCTTGTTATAATATTCTTTTAGCACTCACACAACACATCATGTAAACTAATGTTTATAACTCAAATTGAAAAAGGGGAAGAGTTAGCCCATGAGACAACTCAATTAATGATTGCCATGATATAAAGTATTATATAAATGATAAGATTCAAAGTTCGAATCCCCGTGGTTCAAACTAAATAAAAAATAAAAAATTGAAGACACAACAGTAACTTAACCCCATTCCTCATTATATCAACCAAAAATATTATAGTATTAAGAAATTTAAAAGGAGGGCTTCGTTATTGATTCCAAAACAGTAATTTGTTTTTCGTCCCATATACACCATATGATTACACTTTTTGAGGATGATGTAACAAGTTGGGAGCGACGCTTTAATCTAGACCCTAGTGTCGGCTAATTTGGGAATTATTTTGTTTCTAAACATGTGCAAGGTAAAATAAATGTAGCTTTTCAAGCTTCCTTCCAAATTTAATCCCTAGAACTCACAGTTGTTGACTTGCTCCCCTGATACTTCCCACTTCATACAAGGTATTCCATAATTTCTCCTCCATGAATGCCTATGCCCTCAACCTGCACTCAATCACTATAAGTTCTCTCATTCTAAAAATAGAAGTCGTTCACATCAACCAATGAACTTTGTATTCCATCCAATAGTTCTTCCACGTTAAGTGAATGACCTTTGATTCTTTCACAAAGCATGTACAAGTTATTCCTTATGTTACCACCTTCCAATTCTTGGATTCATAACCAATATTTGTCGTTTTATTTCCCTTGTTTGTGATTCCCTGGATGGAACTTTGGCCACCTCAACGGTCCTTTGATTGGGATCCCCTAGAGGGAACCTTTGGTCACTTAAATAGTCCTTTTTTTGTGATCCCCTAGAGGGAACTTGCAAGATTCTTTCAAACCATGGGATAATTTGTCAAGTTATTAAATAGTATGACTTGATGATTAGAATTTTCCATTGGGTCTACAATTTTCCATGCTTCGCAACTTGCCTATATCGCACACATGAGGATGTTTTTGATGGAAAATATTGATTACAATGTAGTAATATTACTTTGACAATTAATCTATTGAATGTCATTTTATTTTCATTCAATTTCGTTACTCCCTTGGCCCTTCCTGCTTCGTAGAAGATATCCCATAATTTATCCTCCGTGAATGCCTTTTCCCACAACCTGCATGCAACCACTATAATCTCTCACATTTTAAACATAGAACTCCTAATTAATCACATCGTCCAATGAACTTTGTATTCCAACAATTATTCCACGTTAAATGAATTAGCTTTCATTGCTTTCCAATTCTTGGATTCATAACCATTATATGTTGTTTGCTTTCCTTTGTCTGTGAGGCCCTAGAGGGCATTTTTGGATGCTTCAACAGTTCTAGCTTGGAAGTTGTTAATGGGGAGAACCAGGCTTAACCACTTAAGACCCATTAACATAGTAAATGACCCATCATTTTTTTCAGTTAAGACCCATCATTAAGACCCATTAACATAGTAAAAGAAACTTCAGTCTCAATGTACAAAGCACAAAGAAAAAATACAAATTATTAAAATCACAATCCCTACAATTGGTTATAATGTTCTTTTAGCATTCATACAACACATCATGTAAACTAATGTTTGAAATTTTAATTAAAATAGTTTGAAGAATTAGCTCACAAAAGTAACTCAATTAGTAAGTAATTCAATTAATGATTATCATGTAATTGATTGCCATGATATGAAGTATTATATAAACAATGAGATTGAAAGTTCAAATTCCCATAATCCAAATCAAGGGAAAAAAGGAAAAAGAAAAAGAAAAAAAAAATTGAAAACTTCACTATTTGGAAACACAACTAGTTTGGTAACTTAGCCTTATTCCTCACGATATCAACCAAAAACATTATAGGATTAAGAAATGAGGGCTTAGTTGTTGGTTGACAATAGTAGTTTTCCATCCATAAGACACCATAAGATTACACCTTTTGAGGATAATGTAGCAAGTGATGAAAATGTAAAGGAAAAAAGACACAATTAACCCACAAAAAACAATATGAAATGTTGTTCTTCTAGTGATCACACAAACTTGACTTCATTACAATAAACTCATCATAAAATATTTATATTTTTTTACTTATCACTATAATTTTTCAACCTACAAACATTTTCTAAATTTAACTTTTCCAAATATAAAATAAACTTAAACTTCTAATATTCCCTCCACTTATTTCAAGTCAACCGCTCGCTTCATAAAATTAATTTCCAACCAGAAGTTGAGAGCGATGCTTTAATCTAAACAGCTAATCTGGGAATTATTTTGTTTCTCAACATTTGCCGGTTAAAATGAGTGTTGCTTTTCAAGTTGCCTTCCAAATCTAATCCCCGGGACTCGCGGTTGTTGAGTTACTCCCTTGGCCCTTCCCGCTTCGTAGAAGGCGTCCCATAATTCTTCTTCCATGAACGCCTCTGCCCACGACCTGCTCTCAGTCACTATAATCTCTCCCATTTTAAACATACAACTCCTAATCATATCGGCCAATGAACTTTGTATTCCATCCAACAGTTCTTGCACGTTAACCGAATTACCTTTCATTCTTTCACAGAGCATGGACAAGCTATTACCTGCGATTACTGCCTTCAAATCCTTAGCTTCATAACCAGTATTTGCTGTTTCCTTTCCTTTGTCTGCGAGCCCCTGGAGGGCACTTTTGGCCGCTTCGACCGTTCTAGCTTGGAAGTTGTTAATGGGGAGATCTAAGCCCAACCACTTGCGCGATTCTTTCAAACCACGGAACAGTTTGTCGGCTTGCTTGTTCACTAGTACGGCTTCAGTATTAGAATTTTCCACTAGGTCTATGATTTTCCATGCTTCGCAGCATGCCTGTATGCAGTCATTCACTGTATCGGTGGAAGGACCAGCAAAGGACCCACCAGAGCCCTCATAAAATGCAGAGAGTTCGATGACAATGGTCAGTAGGGAAACCACCATCATCTTAGAAGAACCCTTCTCCAAGTTGAAATTCCCTTCTTTTCTTCTAACACACTCTGTAAACGGCTCCTCAAAACTAAACTTCTGTGTCCCTGTTTTTTCCAGCAAGGAAATCAGAGCTTTGCAATTTTTACCTTCGTTTTCCCCTTCTCTCAGCCGGGCCTTCATATCCTTGATGGATTTCCGATTGGCTATCCACACTCCTGCTGGATTCTCTTCGGGCATGTGCATCATAACGTCCGAGTATTTGACGAAATCACCAGGATTTCCTGGTCCAGTGACTTCACGGCTGTTGTGCAGATTATAGACCACCGAAAACTCAACATGACAAACCCGACCCATCAGAAGCCTCCGCATGTAGCGATTAGAGAAAAGCATCTCTGAAATCAGCCAACAAATTTTGCTCAAAAGTACTAGAAAAATCTGTAGACAAAGCAAAGTGGGGAAGAGCTTGTACAGGCGGAGTTTCTTAGCAAACATGATCAGAAATTTCTTCATATAGCTAAACCTATAGATTGATTCTCCATCCAATTCCTTGAAATCTTCCTGCATCTCTAGGATAGCTGTTTTCCAGAAATCCTCCACACGAAAATATTCCCAGAGACTTAAACCCAGTAGACAACGGCCGTGAGCCATCTCCAGCAGACGATTGCCCACCCCGACAAGATGAAAATCCATTGCAGGGCGAGAGCCGTGACCCTCAACGAGTCGAATCCATCATTCATGACTATGTATCCGTACTTCACAGATGCCAGGGAAGAAACCGCGATGCAAACCGTGACGAGGAAACCGATGGAGGAGCTCAGGACTGATCGGGCGATGATGTACTGGGGCTGGTGCGTCCGTACCGTGATCCATGAGCGCAGAGCGTGCTCTTCGACTGCTTCCCACGGAACCACACATTTGGGGTTTTGGTACTCTGTCCGGAATAGGAGGAAGAGAATTCTGTTAGCCACAAACTCCTGAATACTCTTGCCGGCTAAAGCCGCACAGCCCAGAAAAAGGACGAGCAGCACAATCGACGCGAAAACGATTATATTCGATACCTTCATCCAATGAATCAATTCCCATTTCCTCTCGTTGATATAGTGATAATATTCTCCATGACCATACTTCATGCGTATCATATATATCTCGGAAAACAGATGAATAAGCACGCCGCTGGCGCTGATAGACAAGGCCAACATGTCGCTCCAAACGTTCCTGTGGCGGGATCGGGCAACGTCGGATAACAAGATTCCAAAGAAGACGCACATCACGATTCTTCCGCCCAGATTCAGGAGTTGGTTATTGCTATTTTCCTTCTGTAAATTTTGGTCCACGTAACAACCCACAGACACGTCTGGGCATGAAATGGGATCCGTGATAGGGAGGTAGAAAAATCCCAGCAACTGAAGAGTAAGAGCTCCGAGAACGAGAGAGTCGCCCAGAATCCAATGCGTTGTTTTCGTCTTTGACATCCATGCGTCCAGACCAAGCAGCAGCAGCAGACCTGCAGTGCCGAACGACCAGTTCAACAGATTCACTGAATCAGACATGCGCGAGAGGTTAATGTATAAAGATATCCCCATAGTTTCACCAATCATGAAACGAGTCACTAAAGTAGGGCGTGGTGTAACTCCTTATACGGCGGTGAAAATATATAACAATTTGAGGAACAGAGTTTTTGTTGCTTTACATCCAAATCTCTATTCGTCACTTTCTTCCGAGTTCCCTTTCACCTTCTTAACAGTTTCCCTTTCTCTTTCGTTGAGTTCGTTCAATTTCTAGATACCATGTGTACGTGGTGGGGCGGTTGCCGACACCACGTCAAAGTCCTTTCGCCACCTTCGCGACAGCTTCACACGAAAGAAATTTCGGTGAAATTCCTGTGATAACAACATTACAATTTATTACCCCCAATGGGGTGTCTTCCACGATCTGCCCACACAATGCCGCAACTCATTAGTTTCTGTGATGTTGTTCAACTCATTAGTTGACTTCATTCGATTTCTAAATAAACGAAAAGTCAGAGGAAAGAAATTTCGGTGAAACTCGTGTGATAACAACATTACGATTTGTTATCTAGCACGATCTGCCATCAGTCACCAGCGGGTGTTCCTCCTCGAGATGCTGCCATCAGTCACCAGCGGGTGTTCCTCCTCGAGATGCCTGAACAGGTGGTGAGGCAACGGCGTATCTCCATAGCATGCAGAGGATTTCGTACGTAACTGGGAAATCTCAAATCATTTTGAACTTAAGTGTTGTTTCCATTCACCTTGGAGCATGATTTTAAACTGTCCCTGCGGCCTTCTCATCTAGTCGTTGCTGTTATGGCCATGAAATCTCATAGCCACTACTGCTATGGCCATGAAATGAATAATTTGGCTATAACAATTTCAGTTTATCACCTTGTGGATGGAGTTCCTCACCTCTATGTAAGTTGGTTTTCCTACTCAACTTCAACTTATCTATAAATGTATATACATGTAATCTGAGCTTTGTGGGTGACCTCGAGTTGGAGCTTCGCTACCATAGGCTGCACTATTATCTATAAATGTATATACATGTAATCTGAGCTTTGTGGGTGACCTCGAGTTGGAGCTTCTCTACCATAGGCTGCACTATCTCCCTTCTTTAGCAAGTTTCTTTTCCTCAATCTACTCCTTCTGCCACCTCCCTTAGTTTGGTTTTGGTCTGGAACTTCCCTAACAAAGTTTCTCCCACCTATTCTCTATGGTTCCTTTCCTTCCATTGCTCTTTAACATAACCATATATTTATGCTTTATAGAATATTTGTAAACAATCATAAGATATTTATTCAGGCTTTATAGAATATTTGTAAACAATCATAAGATATTTTTTTGTTGTGGTATTAAGATTTTATTTCTAAATATATAACAAAATAATTATGCTTTTGCCACTGGCCTTTTCTTTTCAATCACATGGTAGTTATTGTTATTTTGAAGTTAACCAAATTTAATATAAAGTTCCTATTTAACTTTAAGAAAGAAAAATAATACGATCTTGTAAATAAAATTTTTTTTTAACTAATATTATTTTTTAATATAATATAAATATAATTTAATTAACATGTATATGGTACATTCTAACTATGAACTATTTCCTATTTAACTTTAAGAAAGAAAACAATATGATCTTGTAAATAAAAAACATTTTTTTTTTTTGCTGAGTAAAACTAATTCTATTAAGAGGATGAATAGTACAGTACGAAGTTACAATCAAGAAAAGCAGAAACATAGGCAGCCGGAAAGGATAGGCTATCCACCTCGGCTCCTAGAAGAATAAGAGAAGAGAGGAGAGCAGAACAGGAAGAAACAAGAAGAGCAGAAGAAAAAGATCAGAACAGAGGATTCTACCCAACATGGGAGGAATCCGCTATTCGACATTTTTTCCCTTTCTTTTTACCAACTTTGATCCAATCAGGAGGGCAATGCTGAGCTGGCATGACTTGCAAACTGAGCTGGGCGGAGAGAGAGGTTTCCTTATCTGAATCCGAGGTGGAGGATTCATGAATCCTTTTCTGAGAGATTGGCTGGACAGACGAATCCTCAGGCCCAGTCGAGGGCGGATCTTGTGCCATCTTTGCTTCCATCCCTTCCTCATACCCCTCCTCTTCATCCGAGCTGAAATCAAAATCGTCCATGGGGGGAGGGTCATGAGGCTTCCAGCTTTTGGATTTCTGCTTGGGATTGGCTTTCTTCTTTTGGGCCGGCATCGAGGGACAGGAGCTTCGTAGGTGCCCTGTGTTGTGGCAGTTTCTGCAGCGAAAGGCTGTATTCTCGTAGTCCAAGGTCTGAGTCCAATGGAAGTCTCCGATTTTGAGGTTGATCTGGTCAGGGAGACCTTTGCTCATGTCTATTTCTGCACAGATTCTGGCGAAGGTGTATAGGCCCTTTTCCCCTCTTGAGATGTCTGTGTCTAGAAGACGTCCTAGAGAGTTGCCGATCCCTTGAAATACCGCAAAGTGCCATAGATGCGCCGGGAGATTGGGCAGTCTGACCCAGATTGGGAGCTTGGTGATGATTGCTGAAGAGGGATCGAAATCTGGGAACCAGGGGGTGAGGAATAAACCTGCTGAACCCCAAAACCATGGGCCTGAAGTTAAAGCTCTTTGGTAGTCCTCGCCGAAAGCAAACACTACAATGAAGAAGCCCTTTGAGCAGAACAGAACCTTACAATTGTTGGTCCAGTTAGAGTGAATCCATTGGTAAAGGTCTGCTGTGCGTGGCCATAGCCCATTGAACCTGCAAATAATGGCATGCTCTGCAAACTTTTGGGTTTGCTCATCCAGCGATGGATGCATTATTTCAATGGAGGGGGTTTCCTCCAGTTTGTCCACCAAGAAAGGTTTGGGAGCCTGAACTGGTGGAGCTGTTTTCTCAGGCTTCTGAGCATGGACAACATCTTTATATGAAAACGGTTTAGCTGAGGAAGACTGTCCTACAGCTCCTCCTCTCAGACGGAAAGTGAAAACAATGGAAGCATTTCTCTTAATGCTGTAGAAGGAAAGGGGATAAAGATCCTCAAGTTGTTTACCTTCGTGGAGAAGTCGTTGAGCTGCAGATGGGATCCCCAGCTTGAGTTCCAGAGCATGCTTGAGGTTCTGCACTAGATCCGATGAGCTCACCCATTGAAGCAGAGTTTTGCCAGAGATGAGCATGATTTGGATCTGAAATGAGCCAGAGAGGTCAATATTCCGCTTTCCTCTTCTTATCTGAGACGAGTGAAGGTTGGTTCCTTGAAGGGCTTTCTCTTCCTTAACTTGCCGCTGGGGCTTGTGAGGAGATGATGGGAAAATCCTGGCGTCATTGAATCTGTTTATGTTATCCACCTCATAGAGCTTCCATATGCTCCGCCCAGGCAGATTCAGGGAGCGGAAGGGGTTCTGATGATTAAAATCAGAGCATTCTTCCGGAGCAATAAATATCCACCCAATGACTATCGCTTGAGGAGAAACAGGAGAAGAGTCTGCGTGTTCCCCCTTGGCCAATGCATTTGAAATCTGAAGGGGGCGGCTAATACTTCGCCCAGGCAAATTCAGGGAGCTGAAGGGGATCTGATGGTTAAAAACAGAGCATTCTTCCGGAGCCACTAATGTCCTCCCGATGACCACCGCTTGAGGAGAAGCAGGCATAAAAACTGTGTATTCCCCCTTGGCCTTTGCGTTTGGAATCTGAAGGGGGCGACCTGGGCGAGTTGGAGCCTCCGGGGGCCGTGAACTAGCCGCCTCAAAGTTCTGAACGACGCATAACAGAATGAAGGGGGCTCTTAGCAGTGAATGGAAGTCGCGCAGTTCATCACTGGAAGAGGATACCAGCGATCCAAGATTGACGTGCCCAACACCATCAATGGCAGGGCCGAGCAGAAGCTCGACAGCGGCCGAAGGAAGGGAGGCGGCGGTGGAAATACAACTAGGGTTCATCATCGGAGTTCTCATGTTCTCCTAGCCGTCCCATTTATTTTATCAAAAAAAAATAAAAAATTAACTAATATTATTTTTTAATATAATATAAATTTAATTTAATTAACCTGTATATCGTGCACTCTAACTGTGAACTATTTTTCTTTTTTCATTAGAATCCACTCATTAAATTTTTGGTGAGGTCATGATTTTTTATTATTTTAAATGCATTTATGAATACATAAATGCATTTTGCACCATGAAAACCTCTTGGGAACTCATATTATGTAAACTCCAAGAGAGAACTTACAATTCCAAAAAAATATTTACCATATTTAAAACAACTCTAATCATAAATATACTGAGAGAAAGATCAATATAACTAATAGTTTTTATTAAATTTATTATGATATGTGTGCATAAATTTCTCTCCATTTTACATTTAAAATAATTTTATAAAATTTTCTTTATAATATATATTTATATATTAAAAAATGTTTTAAGATTTAAAGTGTGGAACATACTCTCTTATGTAATTGTGTGTAGTAATTGAATTTAGAGTAGTTAGAGTAGTAATTTCACTTTTCCACATTTAAAAAAAAAAATTAGTATATTGTTTAACTAATTTTATTTATTATATTGTTTAACTAATTTTATTTATTATTAAAATTGCACGAAATGATTGAGATCACAATTAAAATAAATTAATGCCTAAACGCAAAAAATTGAATAAAGCGTTTTTTAGTAATGTCTTCTCCTTGAATTATAATAACTTAACAATATTCTAAGAGAACAACTCAACATTTAATTAAAAAAATAGTCAACATATCACCCATTGTCTAATGTTATCACAATTGTAGTTATCATGACGAGAGAATTCACACTGAATATATTTATTTTCAAACTTTGAGAAATAGGGTTTTCCATGAATAATGCTTATTTGGAGAAGCTCTACGACATATGAAGGTAGAGATCATTCATGGTGAAAAACAATGGTAGGAAGAGTTTCTATTGGACGAGACATTCATTACTGAAAGCTTCTCATAGATAATCTTCTAAAAATGAATGTGGTAAATTAAAATTGGAAATTGGTAATTCTTTGTATGTCATTAATTCTTTTAGGAAGGTGGAAATTACAATACATTACAACATCTTCCATACCTCTCAATGTTATATAAATTTCATAAATCTAAATAAGAAATTATATTTTTAGGACTTGTCCTATAATTTTACTCAAAAATATTTTCTCATCAAAATTCTGCTTTTTTTCTTTTCAAAAGATCTAAAACTAGGAGTGTTTGAGTCATTTTTTAATGGTGGAAATGGATTCAACACCCTTCAAAACCCCCAGAGCACCTAAAATTTTCAAAATTGAGAGATGTAACTTGGATTTCCAATGTTGGAAATGGATTCAACACCCTCAAGAACACCTAGAGCACCTAAAATTCTGAAACTTGACAGTTGTAACCTTCAAAAAAAATTGGCTAGATTTTGTCAAAATTGTGCTGGAAAAGGCATTCATTTTCGGCTTAAATCATCTATTGTTAGGCTATGATATTTTATTTTATTTTTTATGTAATTGGACTTAGCAAAAAATATTTTAAGTAATAATTATGATTATTGATTTTATTATGTTCTTTTATTTTTGGTTTTTTTAATGTCATTTGACCAAGTCAAAATATTTACATAAACATAATATAACAACATCTCTTCCATACTGGGTTGGAGAATGCTTCTCGGGGCAATAAGTATCTCTATTTTGGAGTAAGACTTTTAAAATTTTAATTTAATTATCAATAATCAATAGATGGATGATGGGTAGTTAACCTCTACCAAATATCCACATAATATTTTTAGTAATATTGAGGATAAAGGTTTGAAAATTATCTCAAAGATAGTTATGCTCTTTTTGAAATTTGTAAAGTGGTCATAAATCTCCATAACTAATAATATTAATAATCTTGTTAAATGTTTTTTGAATGTATATATATTTAACTCATATATTAATTCATTTTAATACTAATAATAATAAAGTTATTATTTAGTTAATTTTTATGATTTACTAATCATTTAATTTATTTAAGCACAATATCATTATTAGGTGAAACCTTCTATTCACTGGAATCTAGAGATACAATTTCAAGTGAAATTGTTATTTTTTTTGGGTTATGTTGATGGTGTTGGACCCGCCAACATGTCAAGGGATCTCCTCAGTAAGAAGTACCAACTAGACCTCAGACCATTTGGAGTAGGAGTCCCAGCAGTGGGTAATATGGTATCGCCTTGACTATGGTTACGCATAGAGCTAAGTAAGATGTCCTTGTTTGAAGCAAGGGTGTGACCTTGTAGCAAGTCAAGAAAGGTGCATCAAAGGCTCTAACACATGGAAGGGGAGAATATTTCACCCCTTGGAAGCCTGTGATAGAATGTAGCTTGAAAGGGAACACACAATCTGAAAGACATCACGAGATGGAGAGTAGGATAACTGACGATCCAATGTGATGAATTATACCCACAACATGCTTCGATAAGATTCATACAAACACATATGGAATAGTCCATACATACATGCATAAATACAGCTACGTACATCATTAGAGTAACCAGGATAGCTGAACTACAATAACAATATATGCATGAAATGTGTTGGCTCTGTCATATTAAAAGAGTGAAAGATCCAATCATACATACAACCATGACAATCGCGAGCCTTGATAGCAAAACATTACAGCCACTGCCACCTGCTCCTCCAAAGATATGTACTGGCTTTGCACTACAGAGAAGCCAAGGCTCGTTACAATAGACTCCAAGCTTTCTCTAAGTTATACCTATAGGAAGTTTGTCTCCTGACAACCTATATAATGAGTTATGCGGTTCTATAAATAGCAAAGGGTAAGGTGACCCTTGACATTCTCCTTTGTGACTCTTCAACTACCCTCATGACTCTTAAACTTATACATGACTGTTACATTCTACTATTGAAACTTGGTCTTTCACTTTACAATATGTTTACAATACAATTTGCACATGTAACCATGTGAGACAAAAATGGGCTTGAGTAAGCCATGCAAGACATCACTAAGACTCAAACAGTTCTGGGAAGACTAACTCTTCGACATCCTCTCGATGATCGACGGTGGCAAACTGAAGCCAAGATTGGTAGTTTGTTATGGTGTTCGCGTACTCTGTGGTGATATCCTTCTAAAAGCAAACTCTAGCCTCGGTTGCATCCTGGTATGCTTATTTGGCACCTTTATCCCACTCATCAAATTGCATGTGCATCATGATCTTGAGTGCAGCCGGACCAACATCATACTAGTGCATAGTGTCTGTGATCATGTGCAATTTTGCGTTGGTGGCTATGTGCATCAACTGATCAAAGTACATGTCCAACTCCAGTTAAACTTGGTTCTTTGTGATGCAGGAGTATTCAGCCCAAGGGAAAATCATTGTAAATATAGACATAGGGGGTCAAGCATTTTTAGAATTATTTTCCTAAGTTACAAGTCGGTTTAATATTTAGGCTGTTAAGTATGATTAATTAGATATTCTCAAAATAAATAAATGAGAATATAGGGAGAGCTTTTAGGCATAAAAGAAATGAATGTGGACCATTAAGGGATAAGGAGGCTTTTCTTGGTTTAAAACGGGAAAATATGGAATAAAGCCTCAAGAGACTTTTTGTATGCAATGCATGTAGGAGTTAGAGCTTTTATTGGAGTAATTTAAGGGAAAGGATGGGATTAGTAATCCAATCCCAGTTATATATATATATATATATATGTGTGTGTAAGCCTACGGGCAAGGAGGAGGCCATTAGAATTGATAATTGGGCCTGTGAGAAAAGGAGGCCACTATTATTGAGAATCTGGCTTGTGAGGGGAGAGGCCACTAGAGTGGAAAATCTGGCCTGTGTGTGTGTGTGTGTATGAGACCGAAGTCTCTCAGTGTAAATTATGCTTTTATATTAATATATGCCAAGTTTCCTGCTTATATTGGAACGCACAAAGCGCATGTCTTGTGCTGGAAGCATTATTCCTTGAGAAGTTTCTTTCACTGTGTATCTGCAGTCATGGTTTTCTGTTAATTGAAAATATGTTGCATGTATTAGATAATTGGTTTATCGTGAGTTGAAGATTAATGATTCCCACCTTAAATTTTCCCGCATGATGCTTGATTTATGCACTCGAGGTAGTTCCCTTTCACTGCTGCTTCCGCAGGCCTCTCTGAGTCTTTTTATAAAGCTAGCATATAATTTTGTGTACGCCGAGGAATTACAGTATTTCCCTCAAGCGGAGCGTTTTGGCGGACGAGAAATGTTATTAAGGTTGATTCTTACCCTTATCGGGTCCGAAACCAATATCGCATCGGAGGAGAGGCTTTGAGACTGCCAAGGTATAAGCTCCGACAGTCCGGAGCCGAAAATATTATAATAAGCCGAGTGTAAGGCCTGTCGGGTCCGCAGAACCCTTGTGTCGCATCGACATAGCGGAACCAGAGATTAACGAAATCGCCAAAATCATCTGGATCCAAAATCCATATAGAGAGGAGTAGAAATAGTTGTCAAATCCGCAAGGCATTCAGAACTGTACGTAAAACAGTGGGATCCGAAATATTATAGAGCATGGCTTAAGGGAGGCATCGGGTCCGCTGAACCCGTACATGTACCCGCGATCAGAACCCGCCGATATGACGGATCTGAAATCAATATAGGCAGGAACTGATAAAGGCGTCGGGTCCGCGTCACATTAGAGGTTGGAGTCAAGGGATTGTTGCAATCGCCGAAATCCAGAACCGTTGATATATATATAGAAGGAGCTATAATATTTGAAATCCGTGTGTATCAATTGGAGCGGGATTTCATAGTGTTTCCCGTGTATGGTTATATATGTGGCTGCGGGTTTTAAGGCTTGATGCCTATGCTGCAAGGTTTACGAAGGGTGGTTAAAGCATTAATGTAAGTCCATCAAGGCTCAGTGGGGTTTTAATATTTATATATGGCAATATCTAAGATTGATGTATATGCAAATGGGTGGTGGCTTCCGATAGTACTAAAAGTGCTTTAATATTATAAAGTGGATTTTAATTGTAAGTCCATGGTTGTGAAAGGCTTATAGCCTATAGCGCTTCCGATAGGGCCTTGTGGGGAATTAACCCACAGGTCCAAGGTTTGGGATTTTTACAAGAAAGGGGATTTTGGATTTATACCCAAATCTCTTTTCATCACTTTGTCTTCGCCTCGGTGAGTGTGCCAATGGATGGGATCGCATGCATGCGCAGAATGACATCCATGCTCCTAAACACTCTTGCATGTGAAGCTTATAAGTTGGTGATGAGTTATGATAGTTCCTCATCATTCTAGATCTGACTTCAGATGCATGCCTTCAAATCCACTTCCTTTGGCTTCATCATCTTTGGCAACTACAATGGGGCTCCCTTGTACAACATTTTCCATATATGCATGTGATCGACAACAGTGTGTATGTCTGACAAGATGTGTGCTCTCCTAGCACAGCGTTGTTTCCAACCATTAAGATGGACAACTGACTTATGCCGGGTGACGAACCTGAGGTAGAGATTCTGCATGATTGTCTCAAGATAGGATACTTCACCAAGTATCACTTTCCTTAACTCTGCTCTAGCAGATGCTGTAACTTTATCTTCTCCTTGGTTAGCCGCTTGTAACTCCTTAGCCATGTGCTCGTTCTCAGCTATCAAGAATATAACACTCAAGTGGCTACGACATATGCCCTTGTAGTATCAATCAATGCAGCTAGATGTCTGCACACATCGAACATGATCACTCATTCTTCAAACTGCACAGGAGATACATGGACATCCGGAGTGGGGACTCTGCATGATTGCACCACTCTGTGTTGTGACTCATCGAATGATATGTTGTGCACATCTTCTTCCCGATTGTCCTCAAGGATTTGAGTGTCTCCTTGATCACTTGGGACTTTCTCTTCTCCCAGATCTGGTGAAGTCAGTGGAGTGACCTCTTGGTTCTAAGGCATGAGGTCAATGTCTTGATCTAACTTAGGCTAAACCATATCTGTGTCCATCTTCTCTAGCATCTGTTAAATCTCCTAAGAAAAGTCCTACTCCTACGACTACTCACCCTGTGTGTTATGTGCCAGTTGCTCCAATGAATGAATAACATGTATGGGTGCAGTTTCATCAATATGTTCTTGTTTCTCCTCTTGATGTTCCTATTCTCGTTGTGCTTCCTTCTCTCTTCTACGCAACTCTTGTTCTTCCCTGAGTTGTTGCTTCAACTCCTGCAACTCCTTTTCTGCTTCCTCCAACTTCTTCTTCTCTCTTTTCCTTTGTGTGATTCTCTTGTGGTGTTGTCACCTCTTTGCCTCAATCTCTAAATTTTCTCTTAACACAAGTGGATCTACTTTAAACTTGCATCTTCACTCCGCCTCTATGTTGTCAGCAACCTTCCTCTTTCCTTTGTCAAGCACAAGTCTGTTTCCCTCTATTGTTGTTGATGATGATGCTCTCTAAGATCCTGCTACCTTCTACATTGTTAAGCACTCTACCGCCATTCTGATGGTTCATTGAGCCTGGAGAACTTGTAGCAATATCTCCATGGGTCTTCCTCAGGCTAATGACACGCCCCATGGATCTAAGGATGATACACTCTCGCACAGTGTTCCTTCATTAAGTGATGCATGTCATATGGATTGAAGCTTCTAGTGTTGAAGGTGAACCCTTGAATTCCTCTATCTCGGCCTCAGCATGCTTGAGATTTTGGATCTCATACAAACCGATCCACAAAGGAAGAGTGGGCCAAGGTGCCTTCCTCTTCCTATGCAGTCTCACTGAAAACCCTATTGAGATGTGATATGCAACTTATTGCATGACCATCTTATCCCTGGAAAACTTTGGTAAAACATGTGGAGCCTTCTCCATGTTGTACATCCAGAGGAAGGTGCCAAGGGGTGAGGCATACCAATATGCTAGGTCAATCAATGCCTCCATCGTTGCCTGCGACATGAAAGGCAGATCCTATTCAAAGATCATCCTGTATACTGGGGTGATGAAGTGGTCTGATAGTTGTATGATAACTCCACGAAAGCTACATTTAGATAACAACTTGCAATAAGTGGGCACAGAGGTTTTTGAAGGTGTCCATGCCCAACCCAAGCTTGGGAACTGTTGACGGTCACAGATTGAATCAAGTATGTAAATGGACATGAAAATATTTGGGTGCTAACCCTTGGGTGGATGTCAGGATTTTGTTACTTGTTACTTCAACCAGAGAGCCAACATGTCAGACTAGTTGAAAGGTCTTCTTTCATTTTCCAACTAATCCAACACAATCACCCAACTCTGTGGGAATGTTTCTGTAATCTCTTGGCCGTGTAAGCAGCATGCGAAGATGACCAAGAGTTGATACTCTTTCCGCAGTATCCTTGTCTTGTAAACCTCGTTGGGTGTTTTCTTGGATTTCGATGGCTCTTTCACCCAGCTCTTTAAGATGTCTCTTGAGTTTACACTGTTGCTGGGCCTGGTGAAGGGTGCATCTATTGTAACCACCGGCTGCGGAAAGTGATACATCGCTTGAAAGTCCTTTGCCCTGAAGGTAGTAAGTTATGTTCCACTGACACTTCTCAAAACCATTGTCTTTGGATTAGTATGCGAGAAAATCCAATGGATCATGTCTGTGCATGGAAATGTGGGATACCTTCATGCAATCCGGTACAAGCCACACTTATGTATGTTACATAGACCCTGAGGTCCTCCAGATTCTCCTCAAATGTGCCTGAAAATATGTCATTGGTGTCCTGCCATTTCATCTTGATATCCTTGTCTATGAACAACTTAGTGTCTTCATAGATGGGCAAGCTCATAGACACTTGCTCGACCACATCTCCAGTTGCACTCTCAACAGTGTCCTTTGACCTTGCTCTCTTGGAAGCCATTGTACTTGTGATGTTGGGAGACTGTTGAACACCTATGATACCTGGATATAGAGAAACACTCATGGTAAGCAAACTATTAGTTGAAAAACAAAAGCAACTTGAGGACTGACATACAACACACCTGGGTGACTGACTGGAGGATTTGCACAATTTTCACCAGGAGGCTAGGAGACTGACTGCCAGAACTTCGTAGAACATAGTCCAGACTATCAGAGAGCTGAATGATTACTAAAATTCTGTAGATAATAGACTATCTTGGCCTGCTGATGACTGAAACCTGGTAAAACTGCATCTGCGTAATTCCGGGGGCCTTCGGGGCACTACCTCTCAGAATTAGGCAAAGCAATCCTAGGAGGCATGTGTTATGCAAGCTCTGTGTAATTTCTAGGAGGAAGCCAAAGCCTTCCATCCCAAAAATGCACAGTTAAGCCGGCCAAGGCAAGGTCTGGGCCAAGGCAGTTCAGACCCGCCGACAGGCTACTGAAAAGCAGTAAAGGTTGAATGCATGTGCGAAGCTGAGTGCAGACATGAGTGAATGAACATGCATGCAATCAATGCGTGCGAGGGTCATTAAATGGGAAAAGAAGTAAGGGTGTGAAGTGATTCACTGCAACGACGATCGTCAATGCAGAAACAATGTCATGCATGCGACAATAAGGAGATGAAATGGAAAACTTGAAATAGTGCTTCTATAAGATAACATGCATTAAAATGACAACAAGCATTCAATGAAACCAAGAAAACATCACTCACAAAAGCCAATATACAAAAAGTGACAGAAAAGCAGCAAAAGACATGAAAAGCAGACTTACCTGGAAAAAGCTGTGTTGGGTGTGCCTAATGCTCCTAGATGCGATGGGGGATGCCAGAGCTCCAGGATAGAAGTGAGGAATGAGATCTAAAGCGTCGAATAAATATTTTTGGCGAGATCAAGGTTTATGACGTGCATGCCACAAATATAGGAAAATATGACACTTGGCGGAAGGTTTCTAAAATGACTTTTGCATGTAACCCCCAGCTGCTAAAAATGGATCCATGAAATCTAGGGATGCTTTTTTCTTTCTACTTTTTTTTCCAAGAAAAAGCAGCCCATGCATGCAAAGCAAGATTTGTAAGTCCCGGAGGGAACCAATCAACTTGGGAGCACATGCAATGGACTACAAGCCTTTGGATGACTTTTGTGCAGTTTCTGGGCTGAGTGGCTCTGGCTGCCCCTTAGGCTCTACGCAACTTCTGGACTGAAGCTAAGGTTTTCAGCCATATTTGCACAAATTTTGAGATCAAGCCCATTGATGGGCTACTCTATGTAATTTTTAGAGGGAAGGTTGCTTGCTTTCTCTGCGCATTTCTGGGGAGAAACAAGCTTCCTTGATGCTTTGCGCAATTCTGGAGAGTAAGGCTAGTTTCCCTCCATTTCTACGTAATTATTCAAGTGAGCACAACAACCATATAATGATCAAGTCACGGGATGTCAGCTTATAGGTGGAATGAAAACAAGTTAGCGAACACAAGCTGATAAGCCACGAAAACTCAACGAAAGCATAAGTACCTATCTGTGCGAGACATGCTGCTAAGGATGGATGGTAGGGAGGTTCCAAAACGAAGCTAAGGAAAAATTTTGGAGGACTGTTGTAGTCGCTACAATAGGTTAAAAATAGGTTTTTTGAATCCATGAATAGATTTAGTGACTTGAAAATCTGGGAGAATTTGAATTTTGTAGATTAAACAAATTTTTAAAAATCTCTCCGACTTCTTGGTTAAAATTGAAAAAAAAATATTAAAAAAAATTGTTTATTAGTTAAATTGTGCATTTAATTTAAATAGTTGTGCTTTGAATTGATATTTTATATTAATTTTTTTTTTATAAAATAAATTTTAATAAAAACAAGTTAGTATAAAAAGAATTGAGTTGATAATTTTATTGGAATTGATAGATTTATTAGATTGGTTTGACTGAATGTTGTGATATAACTTGAAAATAATGGATAAACCAATAGTTAGACTATTTGGATTTTGGTTGTAATTAGGAATTAGATCCTATTTCTTAGGAGGTTGTTTCATATCCCTAACTAAACACATTTGTATAAGACATGTATTATTTGATTTTTTATTCAATGAAAGCCAACGCTGTGGCAACCTAAGGGGCTCCTTAGGTGAGGATTGCAAGTTACAATCAATTTGGTTTTGTCTCCCATTTTGAGTTTGTATTAGAAAAAGGTTGTGAGTTTGAAGTTGATTTAGTTTTGTGTGAAGGCGTGAGGATTGCAAGTTTCAGTCAATTTGGTTTTGTCTCCCATTTTGAGTTTGTATTAGAGAAAGGTTGTGAGTTTGAAGTTGATTTAGTTTTGTGTGAAGGCATGAGGAGTGCAAGTTTCAGTCAATTTGGTTTTGTCTCCCATTTTGAGTTTGTATTAGAGAAAGGTTGTGAGTTTGAAGTTGATTTAGTTTTGTGTGAAGGGCTATGTTTATTCAACTGCATGTTGATTTTCATCCTATCGAGGAGAGGAAAGCTTGGGACATGTGGATTTGGGACCTCCAGGGCCTTGGTCTAGTTTTTTATCATTTAAGTCACAGTCATTCTAGAATTCCTCGGGTGCTTTTGTTCGTTTGTCCGCCCTTCCTAGTCCAAGTTACTTTCCAAGAATTTATTTCCCAGTGGAATATTAATATTACCATTTATTAATATTCCACCAACGTAAACAACCTACGCCACACGTTTCTCCCCAATCAATCAAGGTGTTTCTCCTCAAGCTACTATTAGTCAACATTTGAACGCGGATCTATAGCTCATAGGCATGGTGAATGTGAACAAGGTGCCACTATGATGGGGCCGAGAGTAAGTTTGTCACCCTGGCCTGATTTTGTCCACAACCATTGTCACATTGGACATGGAGGTTGTGGAATACTGAAGGTCAAGGATGATGTTTTCCATCTTGAAGGTATCACAAAGGCGGTCGATGAGGAGAAAACTGAGCAGTAGATTCGACTTGCACGTAATACATATGATCGATATGTGATTTTGTTGGATGTGTTGGCAGGACCAGCGTGGCGTTTTCTCAGAGGTGTTAGAAGGAACATCATTTGGTTGGACGTGTTTGCAGGAACAGTGTAGTATGTGTGTGCCCAATTTTCATAATTGTGGTGTGGTGAGAGTGGAAGAGTGTGAGAAGTGTGGTTCTCAAGTAGAGAGTTGATCTGTGTGCCCAGGAATAGAGAAGATCTTCCACGAGCTAAATTTTCCAAGATCCCAATTTGCAACAGTCATGGAGATCTTTGCTTCATTGTGTGTTAACTGAGCGTGGAAAAGCGGTAGCAAGATCCAATCAAGGCTGATACGGGTTGTTTGATTCGTGGAAGGCCGAGTCAGTCTCATTGTTAGCGTGAACATGTGTCTTGAGTAGATGAACTGTGAGCTTGAGTGGTCCGGAGATTATTTTTTTATTTATTTATTGTCAGTGCTCCCTCTAGCAAAGTGTGAAATGCACCAACAGAAGGAAAACTTATGTTTTGAATTTTTTTGCGTTGCAACACTCACTAAGATGAATCGGGAGGTGCGCTGCTCACAGAGATAGCATTGACATTGTGTGCAATATAAAAAAGATAGGAGCGGCCCACCATGATTTTTTTTTAAAAGGACTTTGATGTCACTTTTCTTTCTCCTTTTTAATGTGTATAATTGATTTGTCTTTTTGAAGATATCAAAAGGAAACCAAAGTGATTTTTTTTGGTCTCTATTTAGAGTTGCCTTGAAAATATATATATTTGGAGTCATTAGTGGTGCTTGTGAAGTGCGAAGAAGGGTACTATTGTAGATTGGGTTTACTATCAAGATGGTCAGTCTACTTGCAGAGACATACTTGAATGAGGCCAATAAATTAGATGGCACCAACTACGCTAATTGGAAATTCAAGCTGCAAACATTGTTGGAAGGCTATGATTTTTGGATTATCATAAAGGGAGAAGAAGCAAAACCTGCTACAGGTTTGACAACTACATTGATTCAAGATTAGGAGAAGCAAGAGAATAAAGCAAAGGTATTATTAAGAATCTTTGTGAAAGATAATAGAATTCCTTATATTCGTGATTTTAAGACCTCTAACGCAACCTAGAATACATTGAAGGAGATATATGAAACTAAAACTACAAATCAACTCCTCTTTCTGAAGAGTAAGCTCTTGTATATTAAAATGGAAGAGAATGAATTTGTTAGTGCCTTTATTTCTAGAATTAAAGATTTGACAGATAAGTTGGGAGACATAATATTGATATTATGACAATCACAATAAATGGAATGCACCTAAATAAGACGTTTGATATATAAAATCAATTTTCTATTTTGATTCATAACAATGTGCTTAAATATTTTCATAACTATCCTTTTAATGCTCCCAAATATTTAAGGAAAATCTCACTTAAAACAATCATGAACCACCTTACATTTTATTTTAAATCATTTCTTCCAATTTTTTTTTTTTCCCTAGGAAAAATCGTAATTTTCTATTATATGTGGAAAATTACATGTTGTAGATGCCTGTGGCATATGCTGTATGTGTGACCATAGTCATCAAAAAATATATAAGTTTGTACATGATTACCCATTTAGGGTGGACCTTTAAAGTTCAATAAAAGTTATACTAAAATTTATAAAATTTCAAAATTGCTTTGCTGTAGATTTTCTGCTTGGTTATGCATCATATAATCTATGATAAAATTAGGGCTTGTCAGCCCCTTGCTGCATCTGATCTATATATGGCTTATGGTAGTACTGATAGGCCTCTTCCTGTCTTTGTTCCTAAATCAATCATTCACCCCTAGGTTGATGCGCTACCTATTTTGAAAGTTGATTCGCAATTTTGTTGTGCTCATTGTAAATATGAATACATGTAAACTGATCAAATTGTGATTTTAAAATCAATGCATCATCCAAAATGTTCCTGAGTGAATGTACATGGCATGCAAATGTGCAATTGAACCAATTGATAACAATCTTAGAATCCCCAAAGATATCTGTGTGTCTACAGTTATGATTCAGTGCAAAATATAATAGATGACGAAGCGAGATGAGCTCAACAAAGTTATTAGTGCCAGCACCCAGGCCCATACGAATGCGGAAAGAATGAGAATCAGATAGGTGGAGTAGGACACCCCCCCACACCCCTGGTCTTGGGCTGAACCGTCAAAGTAGGCCCAAGGGTGTTCATTGTCATTAACTTCGGGAGAGATAGATCAGGGAGGGGAGGTTTGTTCATCCTCTGGAATTTCATTGTAACTGTTGCAGATCCTAGAAATAATCATTGACCACCTTATTTGCATATTTTTGAAAAATATTTTATTCCTTCTTAACCATATATTCCAGCATATGGTCAATGGAAGATTGCAAATTTTCATTGTGGGGGATGCATTCCACCATCTGTTCCATGCCTCCTTGATGTCGCTCCATTCCCATCTCTGAATGATGTTTAACAATGACAGCACCTGCTCCCATACTTGATGAGCGGTTGTGCAGGAGAGGAATAAATGATCATTTGATTCCTCCTCCCGATGACAAATGACACACCATGTTGGACCTTGAAAGGATATTTTCATCAGTTTAATGCCTTTAGGTGTCTTCTTCATGATGATGTTCCACATGAAGAGGCGCATACAGGGAGGTGCCTTAAGTTTCCAGATCGCGTGCCACCAACTTTCCGGGACAACGGGCTTGTGTGCAGCATGGATAATGGGGTACCCCTCTTTAGGTGAGTACAACCCATGTGTTGTTGGGGCCCGAATCAATTCATCATCGTCATCCCTTATTCGAACATGTGATTCTGATAATGTAGTAGTGTAATGCCTCCAATCCTGTGCCCATTGTTCAGGGATACCAAGATGAACTGCTGACTACCATGCTTGTTGGAATATGGAGGAATTCAACTAATCCACAATATGTGCTATTGTTACAATGTCCATGTTGTTAAGAAATGAAATCAATGCCGGAGGGAGTTGGTATAGGTTTCCACATCCAATCCATGGGTCGACCCCAATTCGAACTGTTGTGCCATTGTTTATTCGCCAAGTTAATCCTCTCTTGATGGTGGGGAGAGTTTGTATGACAGATTATCAAATGACATATATACCATGTTTGTTCCAAGATGGTAATCGAACCTAATCCATGAGATTTTTAGGCCGAATATATTTATAAGTGACCACTTCTGTCCACATACTTTTGGTCCTTAGGAGGAGCCAAACCAATTTGGCAGCCAGTGCATGTGCAAAAGTAGGGAGATCTTTGAGGTCCCATCCCCCCCATTTTTTTGGCAAAGCAATGCAGCTCCATTTTACATAGGCAAAAGGCTTTCCTTCCTTGTTCCCCTTCCAGAGAAAATTGCAGAAATCCTTTGTATTCTAGAGAGTATACCTTGAGGTATCTAGGTAAGCAACATCTAGTAAACTGGAGTGGCTTCAAGAATGGATTTGATAAGCACTAGACGTCTGTCGTGGACAAGAAATGATGGCTCCAGTTGTTCATCATTTTTTCTACCTTAGCCACCAACCAGTTCCAGTCCACAATTTTGTATCCATGTGATTTAATGTGGAATCCCAGATATTTTAAACCCTCCTCCAGCTGTAGGATTTGGAATTGAAACTTCATATATGCATGATGATTTTCCTGAGGTGAGCATGTTGAGAAGGTAATGGTGGACTTTGGTCGGTTAATTTCCATCCTCGATGATGTACAAAATAATTCCATTGTATCAAATAGAGTATTGTAGTCATGTATGCCTCCATTGAGAAATATGAGCATGTCATTCATGAAAAGGAGGTGTGTAAGGATACACTGATCTGTGATTTTGAGGCCCTGTAGCCTCCCAACTCTTTTTTCATGTGATATCAACCTACTTAATCCCTCCATGACTATTAGAAAGAGGAGTGGGGAGAGTGGGAAACCCTACCTGAGACCCCTCTGCGCATGGAAGAAGTTGGAAGTAGAGCCATTAATGAGAACACTAAAAGAGACAGAAGTTATATAGCACACAATCCATCAAATGAAGGGGATAGGGAAGTCAAGGTGAGTTAATAACATCCTGATATAGAGACAACTGACTTGGTCAAAAGCCTTTGAGAGATCAATCTTGAGTATGGCTCCTTTCAGATTCTTCAACTTGATAGAATGGAGGGCTTCCTGGGTGGTGCCAATGGCTTCGTGGATCTATCAATTGTGGAGAAATGAAAATTGTTCAGAGGATATGTTATCTCAGAGGATAGGCTTGATACGATTTGCAATGATATTAGCAATAATCTTGTACATACAGTTGTAAAGGGAGACGGGTTGAAAGTCATTAAAGGATTGAGGGGATTCCACCTTAGGTATAAGGGCAATGAAAGTAGTGTTGATAGCTTCATACAATCTCCCAATAGATTTTCATTCCTTGATAACATTGAGAAGGTCCGTTCCGATGGTTTCGAAGAAAGATAAGTAGAATTCCACCCACCACCCTTCAGGACCCAGACTTTTGTCCTTCTTGAACCATTTCAAGGTGCTCTCCAATTCTCCCATAGATACAGGTTTTTTAAGGTCCTCGAGTAAATCAGAATCCACAAATCTGGGGAAGTGTCTAGCTATGCGAATAATTTCTGCAAGTGATGCTTCAGGGGGGCTTTGAAGAGCTGTTGAAAATGTGTATTCCCCAAGTGTACCAACTAGTGAAAAGTATGAGTTGGCTGACCATGTTCAGTCGGCATCTTCCAAATGGTATTGTTGGCCCTCCTTCCCTTAGCAAAGTTGTGGAAGAATTTTGTGTTTTCATCCCTTGCTTGTAGCCAAATAGCTCTACTTCTTAGTCTCCATGTCTCCTCCCAATCCAACAGAATCTTGGATCTCTGTGCCTCTAGCTTAGTCAGTGTGGCCTTTGCTTCAATAGACGTGTAACCCCCGCCCTAGTCATCAGTCAAATCAACAATCTAATGTTCAAGATCACAGAGAGTCTGATCATCTCTGGCTTTCTTAGCTTTAGCCCATGTTATGGAGAGTCTTTTAAGATTCATGAGGTTCCGACAGAATCCTTCTGCCAAACAATGATCATTTGATGTGGGTTGTCTCTCCAATACTCATTAACTAACCTGTGAAAGTCGAGATCCTTTAACCAAGTCGAATTGAATTTGAAGGGGGATCTGGGCTTGTGGGATGGGCCAGACAGCTCAAGATAGATGGGGGAATTATTAGAGATCCCCCCAAATCCCACCCACTATCTGTAATTTGTGAGAGTAGCTAACATATATTATTTGATGAGGAAATGATCTAATCTTCTTCCCAGTGATGCATATCCAATTATCCTATTATGCCAAGTAGACATCTTTATGTTCATAGGGATATCAATAAGATGATGTTGCTCCAATAATTGATCCAGTTGATCTGAAACAAGATCCATCTGTGAGTGATGACCTTAGGATTATTCATAGCCAATAGTGAAGTTAAGATTTCCTCCCAGAATGGTATAGTTATTTATGAGGAAGAGCCCTAATAGGTTGTTCCAGAAATCCAACCTATTATGATTAGGAGCATATATATTGACTATGCGAAGATTCCTACCCAGCTCCGAAGAGAAGATATCCATACCAAGGAACCCAGGGCCTCCCCAAGTAGAGATAGGGTTAATGGTATGAGGATTTATGCCCAATGCAATTCCCCCTGATCTTCCATTGACATCTAAGGCGTGAAAGCACCAACCAGGCATTAATGATCGAAGTATCCAGGTAATTTTCTCGGTCATCCCTAGGGTCTCTTGTAAGAAAATAATGTCATGTGGCTCAGTGTCCAAGAGCCTCTTGAGAGCTAGTTTTTTAGAGGGACTAGGTAAACCCCTGCAATTAAATGATAGCCACTTCATGGGGGGACTGAAGCTAGGGTGTTCTTTTCTCTAAGAACCCTATCAATGGTGTTCTATCTGCCTAGGGCCAAATCAACCCCTGCAAGCATAATGGATTTAGAAATATTTGAAGGACGCCCCTGAGGGCTTGGTCTCAGCAACAGGAGATGTGATGCCTAATCCAATCAGATTAGGTAAAAAAGGGGTCCGGGATTGGAGATTATATGAGTGTGAGTGTGAAGAGATGATAGGCTCATATCGAATGGATGTGCCAAAGCTATAGACAACAGGAGGGGTGGTGGAGAAAATAGCCAGTGGAGGATCAAGTGGGCAAGTGAGAATGGAAGAGATCAAACAAGGGATGGATGCAAAATCAGACAGTGAATGCAGTAAATTACTATTAACTGAAAGAGAGGAACAAAGAGGAGGAGATGTACCCGTGGAATGAGCAGCCGCAGCAGCAGTCCGGGATCTCATCATGGGTGGGGAAATAGGCTGAACCTGGACAGTCCATGTTGGCTGAGCTGTGTCCCCAACCATATCCATCAAACTAGCAGGGCGAGAAGGCTGATCTCCCACATGAGGTTCTTCTGGTTGCTAATTATTTCCGCCCTTTGCAAATGGAGAAGACGATGTCGAGACAAGAGGACATTCCTTATACAGGTGCTCGACCCCCTGACATCTTCGGCACCTGAAGGGGATCCCTTCATAGTCAAGGATTTTCTTACGAGAAAAATGCCTCTAGTATAGGGTGATATTCTCCTCCAATCCATCCCTTGTATCAAGATGAACCAAGATGCACACCATGGACATGTTGCCAAAAGATTCATATGTCTTTTTATGATCCAAATAAGTGCCCAATGCATTACCAATGCAGATGAATACATCCTCCGACCAGAAGTGTAGCGGTAGCCTCGGAAGATGAACCCATATCGGACCTGCACATAGCTTCTCCCTTTCTAGATCAAACAGGGGACTCCATTGTTTAAGCAACACCGGGGCAAGTTCTATATGCCAATAGCACGAGAGGATCCAATCAGTATATTCCTCTCGGTGGAAGCTGAGAGAAAACCACCCAAGAGTGAGAACAGAGATCGATGGTAGTTTTTTGAGAAGGGAGCCCTAGATTTCCATAGTCCAGAGGCGAAGTCTCTCAGCCATGTAGGTTCGTCCCCTAACTCACCCCACCAAAACCCTATTAGCAGTATCCACCACATCTCCCATTGTGAGATCTTCCCCCAGCATAAGATTGATGTCCTTGTTTGCCGCTTTGACACACTTCCCTTTCTTCACTTTGTTGGACCGAGGAGCCATCGAGTGGTCCAGGAAGGGATCCCTGCTACTGTGAAATCCCGCCTGCGGAGAGTGGGAGGAGCTCCTAGGGTTAGAGACCGGAATACTGAAATAGCCCGAAGGGATTAGGAAACTGTGCTATGGATAGGTAGGGTTAGGGTTAGGAATGCTTTCCAGAGAAGTGAAGTGGGGGGAGGAAAGCCCTGATTGTGTGATTCCAATAGTCGAGGGGGTGCCAGAGGGAGTGGAGGAATGGGGGAAATCAGGGAGAGGGGAATCAAAAGAGGGGGAGGGAGAAATGCATGACGCAATAAGGTTGAGCATTGCAAGGAAAGTGGAGGGTATTCAAGATAGAAGAGGCATCCAGAGTGACAGAATCTAGTGGGTAGGGCACATATGGCCCAGGAAGATCCGTGACAGGTAGTTGTTCAGTCTACAAGAAATGCGGTGAGCGATATGAGCCAGAACTCGACACGACATATGGGCGCGACCATAATGTCTCATAGAGATTTGGGTTGGATGAATAGTTGATAGCTTTTGAGTCCATTCCAGTAGCAGTGAACGGAGTCAAGTATGTAGTAATGATCGATCGAAGGAGGAGGAGCTTGTCTGCACGCTGTTACAGTAAAGGATGCAGTAGGTAGGTAGCGGATGTGGATGGATAGCAACTGCAGGAGGTCATACGGGAGCTATTACCCTAGACCCTTTGGCGCTGCAGCATGGTGCTTTGGATCCATCCCATCCATATAGTTAAGTGATGTTATAATTCGTTTTCTTCGAATGATGTCTTTATACGTAAATTTATTTCTCCCCTGTGACACATTTCATACAAATCCATGATGATGGGTGTTCGTATCTCACCATAGAAACCTGGGAAAAAATAAATATATGGAGACAAAGTTCATAAGACCAAACAAACATTATTTATGGCAATGGAAGATGAGGAAACTTCCCGAGTCAATGTGATTTTCAAAATAAACCTTGAAAGATGTCATTCCACGAATTCAGTAGGGAGAAGTATGCTAATCCAGACATCAATTTGGCGATAATTTCAACATGATCGAGAGCATAAAGACCCAACTAGAGAATGCTTGCATCAGTGTTGTGACATGTGCAAATATTCACGCTATTATTGTTTGGGATTTTGTTGTTCAAGTAAATCTTGATTATGCTTGCTGATTTATGTTGTTATTTCTGTTTGAATTATTTTTAAAAACTAAAATCATTTTAGCCTTGAGTTAAATGGTTGTGAAAATAGTGTTCCCAAGCATCTAAATCATAAGATTAGAAGTCAATTTTTTTCCTTAATTTTTTTTAATAAAATATATATATATATATATATATATATATATATATATATATATATATATATATATATATATATATATATATATATATATATATATATATAGATAGATAGATATATATATATATACACACACACACACACACACACACACATATATATACACACACACACACACACATATATACACATATATATATACACACACACACACAGATATATATATATATATATATATATATATAAAATTTCAATTCTATTAATCACCTAATACATTTTGGGAGTAAATAAAATGAGTAATATACACCTCATAAGTATTACACTAGGACAACCACATTTGTAAATGTGATTGATATAGGCCAAAGGCATATATCAATCACATGCACAACCACATTAGTAAATATAGTTAATATATGATTATTATTATTATTATTATCCAATTGGGACACCAAATTGGTGCATGAGACCTCCTTGTTTGTGGGACAAGGGACCCACCTCCGCGGAGTGATTTAACTACTAAGTATACAAAGGCATACATACTCTACACCCTCTCGCTTCGAACATGTGACCTCTTAGGAGGAAACACATGCTCTTAACCATTAGGCCCACTCAAGCTATATTAATATTACTATTATTATTAAATAATATTATTATTTTTATTGTTAATTATATTTAATAACATTATTAACTATTAATTATTAGCATTATTTCATTCATTATTAATTAATTAATTATTAATAATCAATATATTCATAATTCATTAATAAACAATAATAATAATTAACTTATTATTAATATTAATATTAATATGATTTATAATGTTTTATTAATATCAATATTTTTAATTAATTAATTAATTAACTATTGTTAATTAATTAAATAATTCATTTCTATTTCATTCATTATTAATTAATTCATGTAATAACTAAACCTTAATATACATATTATAAACCCTTAAATAAACATGGTTGACCATGGTTGATTTTTATAATGAGACAATCTTTGTCTCAATGCGACATTGGACCATGCTCGACTATGGTTAAACCCTTAGATTAATAAACCCAAGGGATTAATATTATAAACCCAAGGGATTACTACTAAAACACCAAGGTATTAATACTAAAATCCCAACAGATTATGAACCCAAGAGAAAAATATTAAACCCAAGGAACTAATATTATAAACCCAAGGTATATAAACCCTAATATAAATATTATAAACACCAAAACAAACATGGATGACCATGGTTTATTTTCATATTAAGGAAATCCTTGTCACATTCTGACATTGGACCCTGATTAACCATGGTTGATTTTCATATCATGACAATCTTTGTCACAATGCGACATTCGACCACGGTTGACCATGATTAACTATGGATGACCATGTTTGATTTTATAAAACATGGTTGATCATGGTTAACCAAGGTTAACCATGATTGACCATGATTGACCATGGTTGACCATGATTATCATATTGAGACAATATTTATCATAATGTGACCCCATGGTTGAGACAATTATTGGTTTTCATATTGACACAATATTTGTTACAAATCCACCTTGGACCATCATTGACCATGATTAATCATGGTTGATCACGATTGATTTTATAAAACATGGTTGACCATTGTTCAATAATATTAAACCCAAGGGACTAATATTATAAACCCAAGGTATATAAACCCTAAGATAAATATTATAAACACTAAAATAGACATGGTTGACCATGGCTAATTTTCATATTGTGACAATCCTAGTCGCAATGTGGCATTGGACCATGGTTGAGCATGCTTGACCATGATTGATTTTCAAATCGAGAGAATCTTTGTCATAATGCGACATTGGAACATGGTTGACCATGGTTGATTCTCATATTGATACAATATTCATCACAATGTGACGTTGGACCATGGTTGACCATGATTGAAACAATCCATGTCACAATGTGATGTTGGTTCATGGTTGACCATGTTTGACCATGATTGATTTTCATATCAAGACAATATTTGTCACAATGCGACGTTGGACCATGGTTGATTTTCATATTGAGACAATCATTGTCACAATGCAACATTCAACTATGGTTGACCATGGTTGGCTATGATTGACCATAGTTGACCATGATTGATATTATAAACCCAAGGGATTGATATTATAAACCCAAGGGAATGACATTATAAACCCAAGGGAATAATAAACCCAATGGATTATGAACCCAAGGGAATAATATTAAACCCAAGGGACTAATATTATAAACCCAAGGTATATAAACCATAAGATAAATATTATAAACACTAAAATAAACATCATTGACCATGGTTGGTTTTCATATTGAGACAAGCCTTGTAATAATGTGACATTTGACCATGGTTGACCATGCTTAACCATGGTTGATTTTCATGTCAACACAGTCTTTGTGACAATGCGACGTTCGACCATGGTCAACCATGATTGACCATGGATGACCATGGTTGACCATGATTGACCATGATTATCATATGGAAACAATCTTTGTCATAATGTGACATTAGAGCATAGTTGAGACAATGATTGATTTTCATATTGAGACAAGCTTTGTCACAAAGCGATGTTGGACCATGGTTGAGCATGCTTAGCCATGGTTAACGACGGTTGATTTTATAAAACATGGTTGAGCATGGTTGAATAATATTAAACCCAAGGTACCAATATTATAATCCCAAGGTATATAGACCCTAAGATAAATATTATAAACACTAAAATAAACATGGATGACCATGGTTGATTTTCATATTGAGATAATCCTTGTCATAATGTGATGTTCGAACATGATTGAGCATGCTTGACCATGATTGATTTTCAAATAAAGAGAATCTTTGTCACAATGTGATATTGGACCATGGTTGACCATGGTTGATTCTCATAATGAGACAATATTCGTCACAATGCAATGTTGCACCATGGTTGACCATGATTTAATTTATTAGATATGGTTAACCATGATTGATATTGTAAATCCAAGGGAATAATAAACCCTAGGGTTTAATACTAGGAACCTAAGGGATTATAAACCTAAGGGAATAATATTAAACCCTAGGAATATGAACCCTTAGATTAATTAACCTAAGGGATTGATATTATAAGCCCAAAGGATAAAAATTATAAACCCAAGGTATATAAACCCTAAGATAAATATTATAAACCCTAAAATAAACATGGTTGACCATGGTTAACCATTTTTTATTTCCATATTGAAGCAATCCTTGTCTCAATGTGGCGTTGGACCATGGTTGACCATGATTTATTTTCATACTGATACAATCTTTATCGTAATGCGACATTGGACCATGGTTGATCATGGTAGATTTTCATATTGAGACAATCATTGTCACAATGCAACATTCAACCATGGTTGACCATGATCGATATTATAAATCCAAAGGAATAATAAACCCAAGGGATTGATATTATAAACCCAAGGGATTAATACCAAAACCCCAAGGGATTATGATCCCAAGGGAATAATATTAAACCCAAGGGACTGATATTATAAACCCAAGGTATATAAACCCTAAGATAAATAATACCAACTTAGATTCATCTTAACTTCGGATCCACTGAGTGTGGAGAGGGATCAAATCTCTTTTCACTTTAAAAGAGGTTTACATCTCAAGAAATTTGATCCTTTTAGGCGCTTGGTTGATCCAGTGTTAAAATGAATCTAGGTTAATTTAATTATTAATTATTAATTATAAATATAAATATAATTATTAATTTTATGTTTTTTTTTTTTTTTTATTATTATTATTATTATTATTATTATTTTTATTTTTATGTTATTTTGACCGAGTCAAAATGTTAAACATTACAACATCTCTACCATATTGGTATCAAATATTTACATAGGAGTTAAGTTTACTTATGAACCTCAAATATAAATATTTTTTTTAATAAAAAGTGGATTGGGTGAGAGGAAATTTTGGATAAAATATAATATTATAGTATTATATTTTACCCAATATTTATTACTACTCCCACCTAGTAAAAAGTGGCCAAGGGTGGGGGTAATTACTAATTAAAATGTAATATTATTATATTTTACCTAATATTTTCCATCACCCCCAACCTAAATATTACATTTTATTCAATATTTCCCCTCACCCCTACTATTTTTTTAGTTGAGTTTGTTTACTTTTAAACTTAAATATAAAGAAAAATTACAATAAAAAGTGGACCAGTTGAGGGTAAATATTAGATATAATATTATAGTATTATATTTTACCCAATACTTCGCGCAAGCTAGTAAAAATTTGATGAAGGTAGGAATAAATATTAGATAAAATATATTAATCACATTTTACCTAATATTTCTCCCACCTCCTCCCCTCGCCCTATCTCACTTTCACAGTTAACTTTATTCATTTCTAAACTTACCATCCTAGATCTATTAGAGCTCTATTTTTATAACACATTATTACACATAAATTACAAGAATATATTACATATATTATATTAAATTGATTACCAAAAAATCCATTAGAATGAAGGAAAGGCGATTGTTTTGTACTTTGTGCAATCTTGTTTAACCTTACACTTCTCAAAAAGACCTTATTGGATCACCCAATAGCCTCAGGAATCTCTAAAGATTCTATTCATATATGCACATTATGTATTCATCCATTCAACGATAGAAGAAAAACATATAAAAAAAAAAAAACACATAGGAACACCAAACAAGTCCATACAAATTCCAAGTGTGAACATATCCATAAAAATGGTTTACCTTTATAACCTACATGGATTCAACATCATCATTTTCTACAACTAATTATGTATCTAAATATAACATCAAACTAAGATGAATCTAGGCTAGTTTAATCTCCCCCTTAAATAGGTTATATTCCACATGAATACCATGTGTCAATAACTGGATTCTTAATACCATGGGTCATTTTTATTGATTTATATTATTAATTTTTATAGGGTTATTTTTATTTTATTTTCACCATGTTAAAATGTTTACATTATATTACGTTACATTAAGTTACACACCTCTACCATTTTATTTTATTTTGTCGAGTCAAAATGTTTACATTAACATTACACATCTCTAGCATTCTGGGTTGGAGAGCACCTCTCAACCCAACAAAAAATGAATAATTTCATTAAAAAAATAAAAAAATATTTTATTATATTTTAAAATAAAAATATTATATTCAAAATCTAGAGTCCACCAACGTTAAATTAACTATATTACTTTCTCACAAACAAAATTCCACTTCACACTGTACGATGAAACCAATTCCACTTCTCTTTCTGTAAAACCAATGTTGAATTTATATTTTGTTTATACATAATAATTATATAGATTTTCAATTAGGACTGACATTGACATTAGATTAAATTTTTTAAATGTTAAATGTTAAACATTTACACTTAACATCTACCCCATAATGGGTTGTAGAGCACCTCTCGGCGTAATAAACACTAAAATAAACATGGGTGACCATGGTTGACCATGATTCACCATGGATGACCATGTTTGAGTCTATAAAACATGGTTGACCATGATTGACCATGGTTGAGCATAGTTGACGATGATTATCATATTGAGACAATATTTCTCATAATGTGACGTTGGACCATGGTTGAGATAATGATTGATTTTTATATTGAGACAACCTTTGTCACAATGCGATGTTGGATCATGGTTTACCATGATTGATTTTATAAAACATATTTGACCATGGTTGAATAACATTAAACCCAAGGGACTAATATTATAAACCCAAGGTATATAAACCATAAGATAAATATTATAAGAACTAAAATAAACATTGTTGACCATGGTTGATTTCCATATTGAGATAATCCTTGTCACAATTGGAGCATGGTTTACCATGCTTGATCATGATTGATTTTCAAATCGACAATTTTTTTGTCATAGTGCGACATCGGACCATGGTTCACCATGATTGAATCTATAAAACATGGTTGACCATGATCAATATTATAAACCTAAGGGAATAATAAACCTAGGTATTAATACTAAAAACCCAAGAGATTATAAACCTAAGGGAATAATATTAAACACTAGGAATATGAACCCTTAGATTAATAAACCCAAGGGATTGATATTATAAACCCAAGGGATAAAATTTATAAAACCCAGGGCATATAAACACTAAGATAAATATTATAGACCCTGAAATAAACATGGTTGACCATGTAGACCATCGTTAATTTCCATATTGAGACAATCCTTGTCACAATGAAACATTGGACCATGGTTGACCATCATTGATTTTCATATTGAGACCATCTTTGTCACAATACGACATTGGACCATGGTTGACCATCATTGATTTTCATATTGAGACCATCTTTGTCACAATACGACATTGGACCATGGTTGACCATGGTTGGCTATGATTGACCATGGTTGACCATCATTGACATTATAAACTGAAGGGATAACAAAGTGAAGGGAGTGATATTATAAACCCAAGATAATAATAAACCCAAGGGATTAATACTAAAACATGAAGGGATTATGAACCCAAGGGAATAATATTAAACCCAAGGGACCAATATTATAAACCAAAGGTATATAAACTCTAAGATAAATATTATAAAAGCTAAAATAAACATGGTTGGCCAGAGTTGACCACGGTTGATTTTCATATTGACACAACCTTTGTCATAATGCGACGTTGGACCATGATTGGTGATTGTTAATTTTCATATTGAGACAATATTTGTCAAAATGTGACATCAGACCATGGTTGTCCATGGTTGACCACATATTGATTTCGATATTGGGACAATCTTTGTCACAATGTGACATTGGACCATGGTCGACCATGATTGACCATGGTTGACGACGGTTGACAATGGTTGTCCATGGTTCATTTTCATATTAAAATAATCTTTGACACAATGCAACCATGGTTATTGACCATGGTTGACCATGGTTAATTTTCATATTAACACAGTCGTTGTCATAATGTGATGATGAAGCATGGTTGTTGATGATTTGTTTACATATTGAGACAATGATCAGTTGTCACATTGATAATGGTTGATCATAATTGATCCTGATTGACCATTCTAATCATGTTGATCTTTAATGGGCTTGGTTGGCCATGGTATTAATTGATCATTATGGTAGTTTATGGTTGATCATGGTTGACCATTATCATCAATCATGGTTAACCATGCTTGAGTAATGTTGACCATGTTTGACCATCTTAACCATGATGATCTTGGTTTACTATGAACATAGATGAGCTTAGTTGTCCATTTTAATCATGACGATTTTGGATTACCTTGGTTGACCATGGTTGAAAATCATATACCACAGTTGCTCAAGATTGTTGATGGGTGACCATTATGGTTCACCATGATTGAAAATGGTTGACGATGATTGACCATGGTAAACCATTCTAACCATGTTCAATCATTGAACCTTGTTGATCATGATTTACCTTGGTTGAGCATGGTTGATTATGGTTTACGACAGTTGACCATATGATGTTTTTAATAATATTATTTTTTAAATAATATCAATACGAATGTTAATATTAACACTATATTAGACATTATATCATGTTTTTTGCCGTACAACATATTAAATGTTACTAATAATGCTATTAATAGCATCAAAATTAATATAAAGTATGTAAAGTAACATTGCAACAATGTTGGTCACATTACAACATTTGTAATATTTTTGTACCGTTGTGACATCACAATATTTAGAGTGAGGTTGACCATTAATGACCATATTCACCATACTCTAAATATTCACAATGTTAATAGTAGGGTTGGACCATTATTAAATGTTATTAATAATGTTATTAATATTGTCATTAACAACATAAATATTAATATAAAGTGAATAAATATTATTGTTATATTAATAATATACTTATATATAAATTAATATAATAATGTTATCATAATAAAGTATTAATGAAACATTATTAAATCTTAATATTAATACTAGTATTGTTAATTTTATTAGTATTAATATTAATATTAGCAATATTTTTTAAGAAAATATTCCTAATAATTTATATGAATGTTGTATAATTTCTATTAATGTTAAATAAGTGTTAACTTTAATATTAAAAATATCTAATGTTAAAATATTATATTCAAATAAATGTAATAGACTTAAATACACAATATTAAAACAAAACTATTAATAATAAAACCTAAAACCTAAAAAAGCGCACACATATTAAATTTGTGCCCTCTAAACATCTTTAATAATCAATTTTGGAGCATTATTTAACTCATGAATTTTATTCAAGTGAAAGATACAAAATTTTGTCCACAGGGTCTTGGATAGATGATGATTGGGTGCTCTCTTAAGGCACTCCTTAATGTGAAGCCACAGGTTCAATTCCCCGCCCTGATCGGGGTGATATATTGGACATGATAAAGATGTAGGCATACCAAACTTACAAAAAAAAGGATGAAAAATTCTAATACCAACAAATTTTTAAAATAAAAATAATGTTTATTGCTTAAAATGATACTCACAATATAAAAATAGTACTCAATTTATAAAAACATCACTAAAAAATAAAATACTTTAGTTGTGATCTTTGAGCAAACCAAAATTCAACATAAAATATTGAAATTTTATATCAAAATAGTAAATTTTTAATTTATCTTTGGGTAAAGTAAAAACCATAAAAATACTTTCCTTAATAATTAAAATATATATACTATTCAAATAGTGATCATAACTAAAATATATATACTTTTCAAATATACCTACTTTCTAAATATTGATCATAGCGAAATCTAACTTCGATCCTTCAAATTTTCACCTAATATTGAATTCTTTGACACAAAGAGGAGAGTTTTACCACACAATTACTCGACTCTGGGTAAAGGCTTTGATCATATCGAAATATTTACCAAATATCAAAATTTTTGAGGCAAATAGGAGACTTTTACACATGATTACCCTACCCCATGTAAGGGTTGTGTTTATTACTTAGAATTAAAAATATTATTGGACTAATTTTGAGTTTACACGTTTATTGTCCATGCACGATCTAGTGCTTCATACATGGCGACATGTGCGTATACGTATGTCTGCATATGAGAATATGTGTTTTCTCTTAGACATGGTTGCTTGATCCAATTAGTAAGTTGTAAAGTGTGACCGTTAATATTCAAAATAAATAATGTCATTGTTGTTAAGCTCCATTAATTTTTGCACAATTGCTGCCTACAATTATGGAATTTAAACTGCAGTGTTTCTTTAACTTATGGAAACCAACTGCAGTAGTTTCCTTAAGTTAAAGAAATCAACTGCAGTTAATAAATTTATTGTTGGGAGCTACTGAAGTGGTTCATTACTCCATCTGGAGTTCTCTGCCTTGATCTGTGGGACATCTGACACATAGCTATCAGAAGCTTGATGGAAGCTTGGCTATAAATTCATTTGTTTGGTCCCCAAGCTTGCATCTCAATCCCCTTCAGTTTTTTACGCCATCTAGCTGAGATAGTAGAGCTTGGAAGTGCCTTCAGAATTTTTGCATTCTTTTCTTTTTGCTTGGATAGCTGGAGCGTGGTTTTTCAGAAAGAAGTTGCATAAAGAGTTTCACCAATGGTTGGAGGTAATTCGTATCCTTGGGCATTAAGTTTCAACGATTCATTGAATTTTTTTCCGCATGCAGAATCGGTGTTATAATTTTCTTACATTTGGTATCGGAGACCTTTTACCTCTGTCTTGCTGTGTGTTGGCCAAGAAACGAATTCTTATTTTTCAAGCATGCCTATATTTATTGGGTCGGAAACATTCCGCATAATAATGAAATGAATGTTTGATTGCGCAAAGCTTCATTGTAGTGAACGAGTTTAAAATTTTGAACATTAAAGTTATATTAACTTGTCACAAGATTATATGGAATAAGAATCATGACCGACATCCTCGAAACCGAGTTTAGCAGTTAAAAAAAAAAAGAAAAAAAAGGCAGTCTTTTGACCTGTTTTTCCAAGGTTTGTGTTTTCAGAAAGGTGAGCGTTAATCATTAGAATCCCACATGCAAGAATCCCCTTGTCAGTATCCATTCCATTCAGGAGAAACTCTTGTCGCTGAAGTTCGATATGTCACTTGTTTTTTATTGTGGATTTGGGAAATTGCAAGAATCCCCTTGTGGCTGAATTTTAATGTGACAGTTGCTTTTTCATTGCGAATGGATTACAATATTTGTGTTTTTGAAAATTGGAAGGATAGATCAGAGACTTAAGTTGTTATGCGAGTACTTCGTTAACGATTATGAAGTTTCTTTTGAACGATGGAATTAATCTATAATTATGAAGTTCATTAAATTGGAAATTTTTGAACTTTGAATTGAATTCTGACCTAGCTTATTCCCAAGCTGTTTTTTCGCATTCTTTGGGTTTGCAGTCGGAACTCAAATCTTTTATGTTAACCGATATCAATAAGTGCCTTTTATGAGTGATTACGGTTTTACTAGCAGATAAGAGCACCGACTTAGAGATCTTTTAAGTTTTGACCTTTGATCTAGTACGATTCAGCGCTGAAGCACTTGTGAAGATGTATCCCTGAAAAATTGTTATTAACACATGCCAAACTGTTCTGTGTTCACAAGTGCCATATTTAGAGTTCCATTTTTTTTGTTGGGAATTTTGTCGAGGGGATATTGGTTAAATATTGGAAAATTGGAAATCTAACGTCTCAGGAAAAATCATCAGAGCATTTTTGTTATTTGATAATTTTTATTTTTATTTTTGGAAGAGTAAGCTTGGCCCATATTTTCAAATGGATGTCTTTATGTAGCAAGGCTTCTGGCTGACACATCTAGTGGTGCAGTTAGCAGCCTTAAAGACTTGCACAATTTTGTGTGTTAGCGTGTGCCATGCTATTCAATATATGTTTATATGATGGTTCTCGAATTCGTTAGCTGTGTCTCCTGATCCCATCATTATCGAATAATGGCACTCTATAAATTTTATAATTGATTACATATTTATTGTAAAATTTACGTTGAACTTACATATATTTTTTTTGTAAGCTATGGTGTTGCTCTTTTTTTTTTTTTTCTATTACTTCAAATCAAAATAGACATCATAAGTAAGGTTGCCTTCAACTCGCCCTCTTGGGGAAACCGAGTATTTAAGCCACCTAAAGTTCTTAATAGCCGACCAAAAATAAAAGATCCAAAGTATGATTATCCAGGCTAAATACACTAAACAGTCTTTCAAGTTTCTAATCCTACTTGCATGCATATAGCGATTTTCTACTTCTAGTATTTGAAACAAACTGAAATTATCTATACTATGCAGTTTCATCAAAATTAATACATATCTATAATTAATCAACTTCTGCCTCCGGTTGCTGGGTGGTATCCTTGTTTGCATTCTGATTTCCTTCCCTTATCGATTGCTGGATCTCCTCAAGCTTCTTTTCCTGCATCGCCAAGGTAATCTGAATAATTCTGAGCTCCCTCCTTAGGTTGGGAACTCCACGTTGAACTTACATTTATAATAATGAACATTTGTAATTAAAGAAGAAATAAGAAATGGTTTATTTCTCATTTGGGCATTTAGTTTTTTGATTTTATGTTTATTTCGCATGAAGTTCAGATTTAGCGTTGTTGAAATTTAATTTAAATTTAATTTTAATTTTATTTATCTTGTGAACAAAATAGCTTGTCTATTTTTGTTGTTTTATAAACTTAAGGACGGAGCCTGAAGTCAAGCCAGCTAGCCTTCGAACTGCATTTGCTATGCAAGTGCAAAGTAGATCAACGCTGCTTCAGTCAATCTCCGGGTTTAGTTTATAAATTGAACAATCAATTTGTAGTCATTTTCGGTAATGTTGACTGCTTTAACCTTAATTTTGATTTTGCTAGAGAATTATTACAGTTATATGGAGTTTATTAAAATGTCATTTTGACTTACTCCTTTCAGTAAACATTATTTTTCTCTCTGGTTAAGTTTTGTTTATGCAACAAAATGATGTCTAGTGATCCATATAATTTTAATTAATTAGAGAATAGCCACAGCATCTTTAATTAAATAAAATTATATATTTTGATTGGTTAGATTACATAAAGATTATTTAGACATTAAATTGTAATTAATTAGACTGAATTTAATAAATTTTATCCCACAGGAATCTTTATTATATTTATCTAATTAATTAGGATAAAATTTTATAACCTACCCACAGGAGTTATGAATTAATAAGTTTTATCATAAAGTTTTATTGAATCTGTTTGAATTGAAAATTTAGTCCACAGGCAATTTTTATGTCATTAGATTCAATTCTTTTTAGCATGATTTACATTGAATATAATAAATTTTATCCCACTGGAATTTTTATTATATTTATGTAATTAATTAGGATAAAATTTCATAACCTACCCACAGGAGTTATGAATTAATAAGTTTTATCATAAAGTTTTATTGAATCTGTTTGAATTGAAAATTTAGCCCACAGGCAATTTTTATGTCATTAGATTCAATTCTTTTTAGCATGATTTACATTGAATATAATAAATTTTATCCCACAGGAATTTTTATTATATTTATGTAATTAATTAGGATAAAATTTCATAACCTACCCACAGGAGTTATGAATTAATAAATTTTATCATAAAGTTTTATTGAATCTGTTTGAAATGAAAATTTAGCCCACAGGCAATTTTTATGTCATTAGATTCAATTTTTTTAGCATGATTTACATTGGTAAAACATGACAGTTTATTAAGCCTCAATTTTAACATAAGCATGTGATTTTTTAATGCAGTAGTACAACCTGCAAATTTCTCTGAAATTCGTTGTGACATTCCCGAACTTAAGGAAGTAATCTTGTTTGTTTGTTATGAATCTAATATGGTTAATGTTAATATTAACACATGGTGGATTGATTCTGGATCAACAATTCACATTTCAAATTCCTTGCAAAGTTTGCAAAAGCTAAGGAAGCCAGTGGGAAGTGAGCAAAGCATCTTATCAGGAAACAAGATGGGCTCGCATGTAGAAGCTATAGGAACATGTTATTTAACTTTAAGTAGTGGCTTTGTTTTAGAATTAGAAAAGATCTTCTACGTTCCAAGTTTTTCTAGAAACTTGATTTCAGTTTCAAGGCTTGTACCTTTTGGATATTCCTTAAACTTTTCAGAAAAATCTTTTAGTCTATTCTATAAATCTGATTATGTTGGGAATGGTATTTTGTCTAATGGTCTTTACTGCATTAATTTACAAAACAATGTCACTTATGATTCAATGCATGTTCACACTGGCACTAAAAGATGTGTTATTAATGAAGATTCCTCTAAATTATGGCACCGGAGACTAGGTCATATCTCCATAGAAAGAATTAAAAGATTGGTAAATGAAGGAATACTTAATACTCTAGATTTTACTGATTTTGAGACTTGTGTGGACTGCATAAAGGGAAAGCAGACCAACAAGTCAAAGAAAGGTGCCAATAGGAGTTCAGACATATTAGAAATCATACATACTGATATATGTAGTCCAGACATGGACTCACATGGTCAGAGATACTTCATCTCCTTTATAGATGACTACTCACGATATATGTATCTCTACATGCTTCATAAAAAGAGCGAAGCATTAGATGCCTTTAAGATCTTTAAGGCTGAAGTAGAGAAACAATGCGGCAAGCAAATTAAGATCGTGAGATCAGATAGAGGTGGAGAATATTATGGTAGATACACAGAAGATGGACAAGCACCTGGGCCATTTGCTAAATTTCTTCAAGAGCATGGGATTGTTTCCCAATACACCATGTCTGGTTCACCCGACCAGAATGGTGTAGCAGAAAGAAGAAATCGAACATTATTGGACATGGTGCGGAGTATGCTTAGCAGCTCCAATCTTCCTAAATCCTTGTGGACTGAAGCACTTAAGACGGCAGTGTATATATTAAACCGAGTTCCAACCAAGGCGGTTCCTAAAACGCCATTTGAATTATGGAAAGGTTGGAAACCGAGTTTGCGACATATGCGCGTTTGGGGATGCCCGTCTGAAGTGAGAATTTATAATCCACAAGAGAAGAAGCTAGACCCAAGGACCATTAGTGGGTATTTCATTGGATATGCTGAAAGGTCTAAAGGTTACAGATTTTACTGTCCATCTCACAGCACTAGGATTGTGGAATCAAGAAATGCAAAGTTTCTTGAAAATAACTTGATCAGTGGGAGCGATCAAACCAGAAACATATTTTTTGAGAAGGATCATTCAGAATCTCAACCTTCCACTTCAAGTGATAGATTGGTTATTGTTCGTAGCACCCCTCAAGTACAAACTGGTGTTGAACAACCAATTGTTGAAGTTCCACAAGCTGCTGACGATATTCCAGTAGATCAAGGATTTCGAGAGTTGCAAAGAACTTTTGAACAACAAGTTGAACCACATACTTCTCAGGAAGATGATGGTACAACATTAAGAAGATCTACTAGACCTAAGAGATCAGCGATTCCTAATGATTATGTTGTGTATCTACAAGAATCTGACTACAACATTGGAGCCGAAAATGATCCCGAGTTCTTTTGACAAGCCATGAGTTGCAAAGAATCAGAACTATGGTACAATGCCATGAAGGAAGAGATGAATTCCATAAAGAGTAACGAAGTCTGGTATCTTGTTGAGTTGTGTAATGGTGCAAAAGCCATTGGATGTAAATGGGTCTTTAAGACAAAGAAAGACTCATTGGGCAACATTGAGAGATACAAGGCAAGACTTGTTGCTAAGGGATTCACTCAGAAAGAAGGAATCAACTACACGGAGACTTTTTCTCCTGTATCTAAGAAAGATTCCTTGCGCGTTATTATGGCATTAGTAGCCCATTTTGACTTGGAGTTGCATCAAATGGATGTGAAAACGGCTTTTCTTAATGGAGATCTAGAGGAGGAGGTTTACATGAAACAACCTGAAGGATTCCCCTCTAGTGATGGTGAGCAATTGGTTTGCAAGCTCAAGAAGTCATTATATGGATTAAAACAAGCATCCCGCCAATGGTATTTGAAATTCCATAATGTAATTTCTTCTTTTGGTTTTGTAGAAAACATTATGGATCAATGTATATACCTGAAAGTTAGTGGGAGTAAAATTTGTTTTCATGTTTTATATGTGGATGACCTTTTGCTAGCAACCAATGATAAGGGTTTGCTACATGAGGTGAAACAATTCCTCTCTAAAAATTTTGATATGAAGGATATGGGTGAGGCATCTTATGTCATTGGCATTAAGATCCATAGAGACAGATTTCGAGGCATCTTGGGTCTGTCACAGGAAACCTATATTAATAAAATTTTAGAGAGATTTCGGATGAAGGATTGTTCACCAAGTGTAGCTCCCATTGTGAAGGGTGATAGGTTCAATTTGAACCAATGCCCGAAGAACGACTTTGAAAGGGAACAAATGAAGAACATTCCATATGCTTCTGCTGTCGGAAGCCTAATGTATGCTCAAGTCTGCACAAGACCTGACATTGCATTTGTTGTGGGAATGTTGGGACGATATCAGAGTGATCCAGGTTTAGACCTGTTGACACCTAATCCTCAACGGATGGGTGAATTGGAACGCGATCAGTCATCAAGAAGATGAATTGATCTGTCCTATTTCTGTATATAAATGATAGTTAGCTAATGAATTATGCAATCAGTTTTCTTCTGCCTATTCTAGAGTTACCCTAGCCTGACATGGTATCAAAGCACAGGTCCCAGGTCCCTTTTTCTGGCGTGCCTTGTAACTCCTCTGCCTTTGCCAGTGCTCTCTCCTCTAGTGTAATTACATTCATTGGTTAACGCCTCTGCTTCTGCCAGCGCTCTGACCTGCATCTGCCACACCTGCTCTGCCTCTGCCTGGTCTGACATTGATGCACATCCATTTTTGCTGCCTCTTCACACCGTATACACCACGAAAAACTAGGGATGGTCCCAATACCGCCTTGAATCAAAACGCTTATAGTGCACAAACCTGGAGGTCTCCCCATTCAATTTAGCCTTGTTATAGGATTTCTTCAGGCGATTCCACTTGTATTTGCACTGGACTCCACTGTAATTAGCGCTGCAGACAGCATTGACAGCATCGGTGAATCGGCCCTGGCTGACACTGAAGCACGTGTCTTCAAACTTTAGGAGCAATACATCGATGGAGGTGTTGGGCCAGAGAGCCTCCTTGTGAGCTCTTGAGGACTTAGGCATCTCTAATCTCTTGAGGGCCATGGGCGAGCGGTTCTCATTGGGGTTCTGGAATCGAATTGAGGGCATCTAAGCAGCGTTGTTCCTCGGCTTCTTCGCATTCATCATCCTTAGCAGCTTTGTCCGCGGCTTTCTGCGCCTTCTGGAAGAGCTCCACCAGCTCGTTTTCCACGGCCTTTGAACCCATTGAATTGCGGATGTTGCTTAAAACAGGCACAGTTGGTATCCACACAAAAATCCTCTGAATCCACCTCTTAACAGCTTCCAGATTGGATTGAATTGAGGGCGATGCCATAAGGTTATCACAATCCAATTCAGGGAAGAGGATAGCCTCACCATTTTCTGCACTGGGTTTGAATTGAGATTGTAATGGTTGCCGGTAATGATTTCCTGTCCTCCCTTGATGTTGTTATTATTGTGCTGCGTCTGTGGATGTTGATGTAGCGTTCCCGTGAGCAGTCTCTAATCACTGCGACGCCGCATCCCCATCTCCATTTTCCGGCCTTGGGAAATGGTGGGAGGAGTCAAAAGTTAATCGTTGTTCGGTGCTGGTAGTGTGCCGGTTGTTATGTGCTTCTTGGGAGCTTGCTGTTAACACCCACAGGGATGGTTTGCATTGAACGTTTTTTAGTGAGTACATCATTTATGAGTATAATCTGACATTATTCCATAATGCGGGGGTTTTTGTAAGGGCTGAGAGTCAATCTGGTTATGGGCTCAGGTCTAGAGAATCAAAGGGATTTATGGTGATTTTTTAGTCTTTTCAGTGAATTTTGAAATTGTAATACCGTTGCTGCTCCAACTTTGTAGAGATCGCGGTTAATACCATTGCTGCTCCAACTTTGTAGAGCTCACAGTGAATGACTGATTATTTTTAAACAACCAAAGTTATTTCCCACAGAAATCTTTTGAGTACAATTTCACTGTACATCAGTAAAAGTTTTTTTATCAGCAGAAATTTCTTATCAGCAAAAGTTTTTTTAGCAGAAGTATTTTTTTACAGAATGCATTCAATCATCTCTATGGTCGGAATAGTTCTCACTGGCAAGGAGAACTATTCTGAATGGTTTCAGATGGTAAAACACACCCTCATCTACAATGAGTTGTGGAAAGGAATGTGTGTCGGAGAAGAAGACAAAGACCCTGTGCAACCTACATCAGATAAAGAACTTGTCATTTGGGAAAACAAGAACAGCAAAGCCTATGCATTGATCGCAGCATCTGTAAATGAAGAAGTAAGTCATCATATTTCATCACATTCCACTGCCTTTGAAGCTTTAAAAAGCTGAAAGAACTCTATGATTCACATTCTGCACTTGAAGTTGTTCAGCTCATGATTAAACTCTTCACTCTTGAACTGAAAAATAATGATCCCCTTGCTCTTGCATCTGAAATAAAGTCTATAATGCATGATATTAAATCCACTAAGGTTGAGCTGGATATCTCTCTTATTGCCTTTCTCAAAGCACTCTATCCTACCTACTCCAATTATCTTGAGTCTTTACAAGCAAATGGAAATCTTAAAGACATAACCTTTGAGTCTCTTGTGAAAAAGTTTGCTGAAAGAGAGAAAGCCTTCGGAAAGAAAACAGTCCCTGAATCTTCTGAAGAGACTGTTCACCTTGCTCATAAAGAAAAGCATCCTGCTCAAGATTCTACAAGAGGAAGAGGTGGACGAAGAGGAAGAGGAAGATACTTCAGAGGCAGGGGGGGCAGACATTCTCAAGCAGAAAAGGCAGATCTGCATTGCATTCGCTGCAAACGAAATGGATCACATGATGCTTCTACATGCAAGCTACCATGGGACAAAATTGAGCAGAGAAGAAATCAGCAGAAAGGTAAAACTGATGACACAGACAAAGGTAAAGCACCTGAATCCGCTCACTATATTGAGGCACAATGTAACATTGGAGTAAATGAAGATTTGTTTAATGCTTCACTTGCTTCTTCAAAAAATGACTAGTTGCTTGATTCAGGAGCAACCTGTCATATGACTCATAGGAAAGATTTTTTTGAAGATTTCACTGACAATGTTGATGGAGCAGTATACTTTGCAGATCAGTCAAAAATCAAGCCATCAGGGCTTGGCACAATCAGGCTTAAACTGCCTGGTCTTCCAGACTTTCTTTTGGATCATGTTCTATATCTCCCACAGCTCAAGAGAAACTTGCTGTCCCTGGTCCACATCCGCCAGCAACGTCACTCCATTCATATGTTTGATGGAAAGCTTGAGGTAAGAAAGGCATCTGACCACTCACTTGTCATGAGGGGTATAGAAGAAGAAAGACTTCTTAAACTGCAAGGAACCTCTGCTCATGCACAACATTTCTCATATATTTCTCATCATGAAGAAGGTACACTTCCGTCAAGTTTATTATGGCATGCTAGATTTGGACATTTAAACTATGATAGTCTCCGCTTGTTGAAGAAAAATGGTGTTGCTGGTTTGCCTACAATTCATAGAAAACATAAGCAATGTGATGCTTGCATTCTAGGAAAGCATAGTAAACAGTCTTTTCATGATTCACATTCAAGAGCACATAGGAAGCTTGAACTCATTCATTCAGATTTATGTGGTCCAATGCCTGTTTCTTCTGCAAATGGAAATAAATATATCATGACATTTATTGATGATTACACCAGAATGTGTTGGGTTTATTTATTGAAGAACAAATCTGATGCTTTTCAAACATTCAAGAATTTTCATAAATGGATTGAAAATGATGCACAATCTCATATTGGGTCTATTCGCACTGATAATGGAAAAGAATATACATCAAATGAATTTGAACACTATCTTCGCCAACATGGGATTAAACATCAAACAACTGTGCCTTATAATCCTCAACAGAATGGTGTAGCTGAAAGAATGAACAAAACAATTTTGAATATGTTATGATCCATGCTTTTCTTCAAAAATGTAAAAATAATGTTTTGGGCTGATGCTATTCTATGTGCTGCATATATAAAGAATAGATGTCCATCTATTGCTATAAGAAACAAGACTCCTTATGAATTGTGGTATGGACATGTTCCTTCGGTAAAACATCTCAGGATCTTTGGTTCCACCTGTTATGCTTTAATACCAAAGGTACATAGAAACAAACTTGGTGCTAGAAATCGTAAGTGTATCTTCTTGGGGTATTCAAACACATCTAAAGCATACCGTCTCTATGATGAAGTAAATAAAAAGTTTGTTGTATCTAGAGATGTCATTCTTCTTGAATCATCCAAATCTGACAGTGTTGTTGAGCGGCAACTTGATCGCTTGGATAGATTCACAAAACCGAAATCATTTCAAGAGTTTGATAATCAGATTCCACATCTTGAAGGGGGGATTCCTATACTAGATCAACATGTGGAATCTTCTTCTGAAGAACAATCTCCCCTGCATGACACTCCAACAACGGATGATGCTTTAAGTGATGTAATTGATAGAATTGGGAGACTCAATCTTGATTCAGACCCAACTCAATCAACAGAGCAGCCTGGACCATCTCAGAAAGGTCCCCCAAAATGGCTGACAAAGACACTTGAAAGTGTTCATCCTGATGAAATTGGAAAAACAGGAACCAGAAATACAAACAGACAAGATGGAGGTGATGTAGATAACTCTAATTCACCTGTTGATATGGATGTTACTTATGATTGTGAATTGAACTTGTCTACAGATTTTGAACCAACTTCCTTCAAAGAAGCTGCTTCTCATGATGAATGGAAAGAAGCGATGCAGAAGGAGTATGATGCCCTCATAAGGAATGGCACTTGGAAGCTGGTTGATCCTCCATTTGGAACCAAACCAATTGGCTGCAAGTGGGTCTACAAGAACAAATACAAAGCTGATGGCTCACTTGACAAGCACAAAGCTAAGCTTGTGGCAAAAGGTTTTGCACAGAAGGAAGGGGTCGATTATGAGGAAACTTTTGCCCCCACAGCAAAATGGGCCACCATCCGGACACTCTTTGCACTAGCTGCTCAGAACGGTTGGAAAGTCCATCAAATGGATGTAAAAACTACATTCTTGAATGGAGATCTAAAAGAGAATGTTTTTATGTCCCAGCCTGAAGGATTTGCTATGAAAGGACATGAACATAAAGTATGCAAACTTGTGAAGTCCTTGTATGGCCTCAAACAAGCACCACGAGCCTGGTATGAAAAACTAACTGAGCATCTTCTGAAACTCAACTTCAATCATTTTGATCTTGATGATACAACTTTATTTGTCAAGAAAGTTGGCAAAACAATTGTATATCTTGTGGTATATGTAGATGATCTTTTAATAACAGGGAACAATGAAAGCTATATTGCATCCATAAAGAAAGAATTAGGAAAAAATTTTGAAATGACTGATTTGGGCTATGTTCATTACTATCTTGGCATTGAAGTAACCCAACATCCAAAATCCATATTTCTTTCTCAAAAGAAATACATTGGAGATTTGTTAAACAGATTTGGCATGACAGAGTGCAATCCTCTTTCTACTCCAATGGAACAAAGCTTGAAGCTCACATCTATTGAAGGAAAGGAATTTGAGGATGCAACAAAGTATAGACAGCTTGTAGTAAGTCTCATCTACCTCACTACTACCAGACCAGACATTTCATTTGCTGTTGGAATCCTCTCCAGGTTTATGAAAAAGCCTTGTGAGGGACATTGGTCTGCTGCAAAAAGAGTTTTAAGGTACTTGAAGGGAACTCAAGACCTTGGAATCAAGTATACACAGGTGGAGGACTTCAACTTGATTGGATACTCTGATTCAGACTTCGATGGAGACAAAGAAACTGGGGTATCTACTTCAGGATATGCTATGAGTCTTGGATCAGGAGCTATCTCCTGGAGATCACGCAAACAATCAGTACCAGCAGATTCCACAACAGAAGCAGAATATGTGGCAACAGCTGAAGCAACGAAAGAAATTGTGTGGCTCAGGAAAATTCTTGAAGATTTGCAGGTAAAACAAATACAATCAACTCCACTCATGATTGATAACACCTCTGCAATAAAGTTGGCCAAGAACCCAAAGTTCCATGATCGTACTAAGCACATCAATACTAAATATCATCTAATCCGACATCATGTTGAGGCCAAAACAATCCATCTCCATCATTGTTCCATAAACGAGCAAATTGCAGACATCTTCACCAAAGCGCTTGGAAGAGAAAAGCTTGAAAGATTCAGAACGATGCTTGGACTCACCAACATCCCTTCAGATTAAGGGGGGGAATGTTGACACCTAATCCTCAACGGATGGGTGAACTGGAACGCGATCAGTCATCAAGAAGATGAACTGATCCATCCTATTTCTGTATATAAATGATAGTTAGCTAATGAATTATGCAATCAGTTTTCTTCTGCCTATTCTGGAGTTACCCTGGCCTGACAGACCACTGGAGAGCTGCAAAGAAAGTAATGAGGTACCTTCAAGGAACCAAAGACTACATGCTTATGTATAGATGGAAGGACAACTTGGAAGTAATTGGCTACTCAGATTCTGACTTTGCTGGATGTGTTGATTCACGTAAATCAACATCAGGTTACATTTTTATGATGGCCGGTGGAGCTGTATCATGGAGGAGTGCCAAGCAGACCTTGATTGCCACTTCCACTATGGAAGCCGAGTTCGTCTCCTATTTTGAGGCTACTTTACATGGTGTATGGCTTAGGAGTTTCATTTCTGGGCTTAGAATTATGGATTCTATCTCTAAGCCATTGAGAATATATTGTGATAATTCAGCTGCTGTTTTTATGGCTAAAAACAATAAAAGTGGGAGTCAAAATAAACACATCGACATTAAGTATTTAGCTATAAGGGAACGTGTTAAAGAAAAGAAAGTGGTCATTGAGCACGTCAACACTGAGTTGATGATCGCTGATCCTTTGACTAAGGGCATGCCACCGTTTAAATTCAAGGATCATGTATTGAATATGGGACTTGGTTCCATTATGTAGTTTCTCATTGTATGGACAATGTTATTTAAATGAAATTCTTAATTATTGTGATGTTTTTTCTCATATTTATGTGCACCTTAAGTTGATTTGAGGAAATTCATTTAAGAAGGACCAAGAATAAACATAAGGTTTATTCATTAAGAAATTGTTGCCACATAAATTTTACTAAGAATAAATACATAGTAATACATGGAAGATAATACTCGTCATTAGAGGACTTATCGCCATGATTCATGTATCTATTACTTATTACAGATTATCAATGGTTTTTAAGTTGAGACAATAAGTTTGGAAGTATGGACCAAGTGGGAGAATGTTAAGCTCCATTAATTTTTTCACAATTGCTGCTTACAATTATGGAATTTAAACTGCAGTCTTTCCTTAACTTATGGAAACCAACTGCAGTAGTTTCCTTAAGTTAAGGAAATCAACTGCAGTTAATAAATTTATTGTTGGGAGCTACTGAAGTGGTCCATTACTCCATCTGGAGTTCTCTGCCTTGATCTGTGGGACATCTGACACATAGCTATCAGAAGCTTGATGGAAGCTTGGCTATAAATTCATCTGTTTGGTCCCCAAGCTTGCATCTCAATCCCCTTCAGTTTTTTACGCCATCTAGCTGAGATAGCAGAGCTTGGAAGTGCCTTCAGAATTTCTGCATTCTTTTCTTTTTGCTTGGATAGCTGGAGCGTGGTTTTTCAAAAAGAAGTTGCATTAAGAGTTTCACCAATGGCTGGAGGTAATTCGTATCCCTGGGCATTAAGTTTCAACGATTCATTGAATTTTTTCCGCATGTAGAATCGTTGTTATAATTTTCTTACAATTGTCTCATGGATACCTTTGCAAATATAGTTCATATGCTGACCTAGACCCTCACTCGGAGATCCATACTCTTCTTCTTTGGTAGTGAGGGAAAGTAAATCATTATTTATCTTCCAACCCTATTGTCCATTGTTTATCTAGCATAATAATTCACTCAATTCTTTTATTCCCAGAAAAACACAACAAGAATATTTTTAAAGCTGAAGAGTGTCTCCAATGATAAATAATAGCTCCATTAGGCATTAGTGAATATAAAGCATAAATGAATTTATAAAAGGGTGACACTAATTGTCCAACAAAAATTAGGCGTGTTTTTTTGTAGAAAGAAGAATCTTCATAGTTATCAATAACTGGATAAAGAAAATACAAATTGAAGGAAAGCATGCAATGACAAGCCTACTTTTTGAACATTTTTTCCACAATTTTCCAATCCCTGGAAGAGTGTATCTATATATATGTATGGGTAGACATTAATGTAGTCAAAACTAAAGTTTCTTGATCTCCCTCAAAAAGCAATACAAAACTTCAACGCACCCTTTGCGATGAACAGAAATCGCAATGTCATGGCTAGTTCGATCCTTGGCTGCTCCATTTCAAAGCCACGAAGAGGAGAAAAGCGAAGAAGAAGTAATTGGTGAGTCTTCACCTATAGAAAGAGGAGCACAATTAAAGGAATATCTCTAGTACCTACATTGAAACATTCAACTATATCAACTTAACCAATAGATAGGTTGATTCAGATTCAAAACCCTTTATGTAGACATGAAGGTCAATAGGGACGCATCTTTGAGTGGAGGTTGCAAGGCCTAATGGGAATGCTTCCATGAAATTGACCGTAATTCTAGAAAATCCAAATTCTAGGTTACGAACAATGTTTTTAGGCATAAATAATTCCAACCCGTTCACAACCAATAACATTAGTGGTTAAACTATGATCATGTCCTGAACAAGGAAATTTGATTCGCCATCACCTTAACAAACATTTAACCAAATGTAAATTGTGGGTTCCCAAGTTATATTTGAGCCACCTTGAGACTCAATTCATTGAATCCAATTAGTTATAAAGCTAAATTTAGCAACTGTAAGTTGTCATGTGTGTAGAGATAAAATTAGCATACCTGTTTTTTTGTAGTGATTTTGGATCTTTATATTCTTATAACCTTAAGCAGTTGAATCAAGAAATTTACTGAGCAGCAGTTCATATCATATTACATGATTGCATTGTGTTTCCTGATTTGTTTATCTCTCAATGGTTGAAGCCGAAGAAGTCATTCAAACATTATCTACATCATTTTGAAGTATCGGTTGGATCCAAGAAATCAAACATTATCTACATCATTTTGTATCCAGAAGTTTTGCCACACAATAGAGTCTATCTATTATTTTTGTATATAGATTGAAAAAGATTAAAACAGAATATAACTAATATGGTTGTGCTAGTTGATTGTCTTCATGCATGGGGAGAAATAGTAAATGATGGTTATCAATAATAATAATAATAAAGAAGTCAATTTTAATGTTAATATTATTATTGTTATTATTCATAGCCAACTTCATTAATATTAATATTATTATTATTATTAAATATTTTTAAAGCATGACTATGACCAACTAAATTTGACCATAGTTGGCTTTAGTCAACCACAGTTGAATATAATTGAATATGTTTGAGTTAGGTTGACTAAGGATGACTATGAATGAACAAAGTTAACTACTCTTGAATATGATAAACATAGGGTTGACCATATTAGATCATGGTAAACTATTAATAATATATTTAATCATATAATAATAATAATAATAATAATATACTCAACCTTAATAGTAATACTATATTATTAGTAGTGGTGGTATTTTTCAACTTTATTCTCCAAATATGGGTGGTCGCTCATGTGGTTTTCACACAGTTGTCCCTCATGATAGCACAACTTAACTCATTTAATGTTTAGGTTGGGTGGCGATTGCAGTTGGATCTCCATGTAGGTTTCAATCAATGTACCAGCCACGGGCATAAATGGACAATTCTCAAGAAATTTCACCTGGATAGGGTCATGAATTTGGTAGTTAAGATGTAGAGGAACAATCATTCTCCCACTCGTAGCACTCACCTCGGTCATCTCTCTTCCTTTCTCTTGCATACCTCTGCAATTATGGCTAACCTTGGCAGCGGGCTTCAACTCCCCCTATTTTCTTCTACCACAACCAGTTGCGAACTTGCTCTACCACTTCCCTACTCAACAATCATTCTCCATTACTCATGCTCCAAGATTGGCTTGGCCAATCTTGCTCAGTTGCCACAATCTTGTTTGCAAGAATTTGAGTATGGCCTTTATGGAACCTATTAGGAAATGAAGGCATCAATGAAAAGAAAAACACTCAATAAATTATACTCCTAAGTAGTCATGGGATATGAGACAGAGCAAGCCAAGCATGGCCGGCATGGACGCAGACATGTTCCTCAACCTCCAACTTGGCATGGCTCAGGGATGGATTAATTTCATGAATACATGCCTTAGCACATTAGGCTCCTAGTGGCCACCATGGAAGCTCAAGAGCTCAATAACATGGGTGATGGCCATTGGGCTATTAATAGATTTTTGGGTTACCACTTGAAGGACCAAGAAGAGGTCCTATGACTAGTAGAGAGGAAAATTAACGATATGGATTTTCAACTAATACAAAACCGCTCTACTTTTATGGCTCTATTAGGATCTTTGGGAATTCAATACCCTCCACCTCTACCACCTCCAGCATCTCCTAACTTTATAGATCCTTCACTCAATCCAAATTCTACAACTCAGAAAACCACTCCACCTAGCCCTATGATTACTCAACCCAAAACTCCGAGGACGGGGAGGCAGAAGACCCAAGGGAGCATGTCCATATCTTGACCAAGTTGGACATCAATCAAATGGCTAGCAATACCGAAATATGAAAAGATTATCAAGCTAGAAACTCCACGCTACAAATGACCACCACTATCTTGTCCCTGCAACAGTATGCCACTACTAGCCTATATGGAGTGTTCGTTGAGTGGGAGTGTTCTCCTTGGCTCCCAGAAGGATAAGAGGACCCCTTCCAGTTCATCATGAGGAATTATTAGCCCCGTTAATAAGTTCAAGGAAATTCTCTTCCATTTTTTCTTTGTCTACAATTTTCCTATGATATTTTGTTATCTCTATCATGCCAGTTTTTGTTATTGTATTAGGAAAATAAATTCTACTTTCAGACTTACTCAAAGGGGAATTTAGTTTCCTTTCAAGGGTATATGGTCTCTCCTTAGTAAACTCTCAGTTAAGATGGTTTTGGTTCCCTGACACCTCTCTATTGAGATTTTGTCAACACATGATACTCCATGCATGTATTCTATGTAACTGTGTGAAAATATAATGAATATTTTTTTTGCTTACAAAAAAGAAAAAATTGTCTAATTTATTAATATGAATATTATTATTATGATTATTAAACATTATTTACAAGCCCTATTATTATTATTATTAGGGTTTGTGAATAATATTGGTCAATCTATTATATTTTATTATTATAGTCTTTACCAAGGTTTGATCATGGTGAACTATTAATAATATATTCAATCATATAATAATAATTATAATAATAATAAAGAAGTCAAAGTCATATAATAATAATAATAATAATATAGTCAACCTTAATAGTATTATTATTAGTCAAAATTATTAATATTAATATTATTATTATCAAACATTTTTAAATACTTGGTACCAAGGTTGACCTTGGTTGACTAAGGTTGACAATGTCCGACTTTAAACAACCATGGTTGACTATAATTGAATATGATTAATTTAGCCAACATTAATATTATTATTAGTCAACTTTATTAATATTAATATTAATATTAATGTTATATGGTTTAACAAGTTTAATCATGGTTAATTATTTAAACATTGACATTAATGGTTGATTTTGTTTGACTATGTTGGCTAATGTGATTAACCATGTTTGATTATTAATATTAATTAATAATTCATTAGGATTTTATGATTCATTGAAACTAAAGAGTGTTCAACCTTATTATTATTATTATTACTATTATTATTCAACTTTATAAGTATTATTATTATTATTAAACATTTTAAAATCTTGATTGTCACTAACCAAGGATGACCTTAGTTGACTAAGGTTGAAAACGTTTGACCTTGATTAACCATGGTTGGTTATAATTGAATATGGCCAAGTTATGTTGACTAAGGACAATTATGAGTGAACATGGTTGACTATTCTTAAATATGGTAAACATAAGGTTGACCAAGATTGAACATGGTCAACTATTTAAACATTGACTATAATGGTTGAATTTGTTTGATTATGTTTGGCTAATGTGGCTTACTATGTTTAATTATTAATATTAATCAATAATATTAATATGCAATTATGTTTGACCAAAGTTGAAGAGTGTTCATTATTATTATTATTATTATTATTATTATTATTATTATTATTATTATTAGTCAATTTTATTAATATTAATATTACTATTGTTAAACATTTTAAAATATTGAGTGTGATCGGCCAAGGATGACCTTAATCAACTAAGGTTGACAAAGTTTGACTTTGATCAACCATGGTTGACTAAATTGAATATGTTCTAGTTACATTGACTGAGGACAACAATGAGTGAATAAGGTTGACTATTATTAAATATGGTAAACATAAGGTTGACCAAGTTTGATCATGACCAACTCTTTAAACATTGACTATAATGGTTGACTTTGTTTGACTATGTTTTGCTACGGTGGTTGACTATGTTTCATTCTTAATATTAATAGGTGATTATGCTTGACCAAAATTGAAGAGCGTCTACTAACAAACATAGTCAAACATAGATGAACATAGTCAACCACATTAGTATATGTAGTTGACTAATTTTATAATGTTGCATTGTGACATTTGAGAAATTACGATGTAATATAAAATTGCAATAATGTTTGTCATAATTGCGATGTTGGCTAGATTTATGTACCATTTAGATGTCATAACATGTTTGATTATTAATATTAATAAGAGATTATGTTTGGCTAAAGTTGAAGAGTGTTGATTGTTAAACATAGTCAAACATAGTCGAACATAGTCAACCTAGTAAATATGGTTGACTAATTTTGTAATGTCGCATTATGACATTAGATAAATTGCAATGTAATGTACCATTGCAATAATGTTTGTCAGATTATGATGTTGGATAGTTTTCTCTGTTGTCATAATATTGTTTTTATTTTCATATCCTAGAGTAACCTAGCAGCCTGCCTAACACGTAGCTATTAGTAAACCTCTAGGGATATATGGTATGTCCTCCTCTCTATAAACTGGGTCACAACCAAAGGGGTTTGAACCTTCGATCTCTTGTTTTCTCAAGACTCACATTATTTCAATCGCCAATTGAGCTATTTCTTGGGTCTCTAAAGTCACAATATTATTGTTGTTGTTGTTGTTGTTGTTGTTGTTGTTTTTAAATAGAATAGTTATTTTTTATATATTATGCAATCTAGATTTCATGAATAAAACCATTTACAAGCTTTTGTGACTTATGTTGCTTCGACGTTCTAGCACAGCCAGAACAAAATTTTCTTGCCTCTATGGGATTTTTGAACTACTATTTTTCATTCGAATCTCCCATAGATTTTACAAAATTTCCCCAAAAATAGTTCAAACTTATAATATATATAAGCATATTATCTAGGATGACCTAAAGGGGTCAACTTTGAACTACCTATTTTCCATGAGACTATCCTTCACCGAACATTGAACAAGCCACGTTAGCCTTCTGAGAGTCGGATGCTAAATCAAAGAAACCATGCATGTCATCCAGAGTCTATGTCATCCTTGTAACTTCATTTGACTGTGCCTTCAACAAAAGAATCTTTGTCTCCAGACCAGTGAATTTCCTCTCCATTTGAATCTACAACTAATCAAATTTTTTCTCCACGGGCTTAAACCTTTCCTCCTTCTCACGCTCCATGAGCTCCAACCTTCTAACAGAGATTTTATAAAATCCCATTAACACCTTGAATAGCCTCTCAAACAATTGTTTCCAACAGTCTGATCCACCTTTTGGAACCTAGCTTTCCATGGAAGCCATAAAAACAAGATACCAATTACAATGCCACTGAATTGAACTTAGAGAATAATAAGTAGTAGTGAAATTTCCTAGGGTTCTTGCACATTTAACATTGCTTTTTCACTCCATCCATGATTATCCTGGAGAAAACACATTATTTATAACATTATGTGAGATCTCAAATTAGTTACCTCTACCATTCTGAATAAATTCAAGCAGAGGGAATTTTGCAGAATATTTATGGTTGAGGCTTCGGAGTAATTTAGTTGGATCCCTGACATAAGGTGAACTGATGATCCCTCATTATAATATATCCTCCCTCTTATTCATTTGTACCAAATGCATTCACTTCTGGATAGGGAATGATAGGTGGTGATTTCATCCCATCCACGTGGATGGTGATTCAAGGTGACAGTGCCAAAGGAGTGGAACTCCACATGGCAACCTTCATTTAATTCCTTTCTTTTGGTTACCATGAGCTTCTTTTGAGGCATCATTTGAACCTTTTACACTAAATTCATTAATTTTTCATGGGATTGGGTAAAAATTCCTTACTTCGTCCTATGATTCAATAATTCCTTACTCAAGCTCAGGCCGTAGCTTAGTAATCTTGTTTGCCTTGTCATTTAGGGATCTAACTATATGATGAAGGGAGATTTCTTTAAAAAAATTGCATTGCAATGAAATCCTATAAACAATTGAAGATATATTAGACTTTCTACATGATGTCACATTAGAGATCTATTTAATAACAACTATATAATCCCCTAGGACCTTTATCTTCTTTATCCCTTTGCTTATGGTGATCTTTAGTCCCTTCCACAATGCCTATAATTCAACTTCATTGTTTGTTACTATTCACATGCCCCACATGAAGTTATAAACCATTTCTTCTTCCGTGCTATAAATTACCCCTCTCGCTCCAGTCGCCCCTATTATTATTATTGTTGTTGTTATTGTTGTTGTTGTTGTTGTTGTTGTTGTTATCCACTTTATTAATATTGTATTTCCAAATGTCACATTGCAACATTGGATATATTTTTGTACCATTCCAATGTCACAATATTAATATTAATATTAATATCATATTATTATTATTATTGTTATTATTATTAGTCAACTTTATTAATATTAATATTTTCAATTATCACATTGTGACATTGGATAGATTTTTGTATCATTCAAGATCAAAATATTATTATTTATATTAATATTATTAGACGTCATCTAACGAGGCAGAGGAATTGCTCAGACGGTCAAAAGTGGTTGGAATCCAGCCAAAAAAAAATAAAAAATCTCACACTAGCAGTGTTTGAATAATGTTTTTCATGGTGAAAATAGATTCAGCACCATCAAAAACCTCTAGGGCACCCAAAATCATAAGTTTGATAGCTGTAACTTGTATTTACAAAAATCCCTATCAGATTTTATCAAAATCTTACCAGAATTTCCATGATTTTCAGGGAAAATTTGCAGGTTGGTTAGACTACAGCATATTATTAGTCATATTTATTAATATTAATTTTAATATTATTAAATGGTTTTAAATATTTCTTGTGACTGACCAAGGGTGATCTTAATTGATTAAGGTTGACAATGTTTGACTTTGGTCAACCATGGTTGATTTATGTTGACTGAGGACGACTATGAGTGAACAAGGTTGAGTATTGTTAAATATGGTAAACATAGGGTTGACCAAGTTTGATCATGGTCAACTATTTAAACATTGACAATAAAGGTTGACTTTGTTTGAATATGTTTGGCCAATGTGGTTGACTATGTTTGATGCTTAATATTAGTCAATAACAATAATAGACGATTATGTTTGACCTAAAGAGTGTTGATGGTCAAACATGGTCAAATGTAGTTTACCACATTAGTAAATGTGGTTGACTAATTTTGTAATGTTTCATTGCAATGGTAGATAAATTGCAATGTAATGTAACATTGCAACAATATTTATCACAATACGACATTGGATAGAATTTTGTATCATTCCACTATCACAATATTAATATTATTTTTATTTTTATTAGTCAACTTGATTCATATTAATATTAATATTATTAAACATTTTAAATCTTCAAAGTGACTAACCAGGGATGACCTTAGTTGGCTAAGGTTAAAAATATTTTAATTTGGTCAACCATGGTTGACTATAATTGAATATGATTGACCATGGTTAGACCATGGTTAGACTATGGTTGACCATGTGTGACTATTTTTAATTATTCTTTTACTATGGTTGACCATTATTTTAAGTTGAATTCCCAAGACATACAGTGGTTCTAAAATTGAAAGATGAATGCTCAAACCCAACAAACAAAAACATCATTTGTGCTACTCTCAAAAAACCTAGATTGAAATATCTATATACTCTTTAAAAAGTGGTTTCTCTTTTGAAATTGGGATCGTGGAGATTATCATTGTTGGGCATCGAGTCCAAGAGGCAAAACTTTATTCTATAGAAAACTATTGTGCCTCTAATCCAATACACACCATTGCACTCTTCCAAACTTAGATAGCAAAAATCCCAACTTCAGTTGTTAAATGTACATCATTTGTAGCACAATTCAAAATCCCTTACGAGATCGAATCTAGAGCATTATAATGGATTTTCATGCTTTTATGGAATTATTTTCTATTTTAGCAATGCCAATCTTGATTTCACAACTTTCCAATAGGCATGTACATTGAAACCCATATAGGGCATAAAGCACAATCTTGACATGCATGGCTTAATCTTTTAGAATATGACTACTGATAGGATCAACAAGGTACTTCATATAGTTGGCAACGTTCACACAACCCTTCTATTTGTTTTGGGAATATATGCAAGAAATGTTGTAAATGGCCAGATTTTATTGAATTTACGCCTCTTCCTCAACCAAAAGAAGTATTATAACCCAATAGATTTCTCAATCTTTTGAATCTCATTTAAGAATATCCATGTCATCATGACATAGGGAGAAATTTAAACACAATAAAAGGGAACCCAGTATAGAACTTAAATGACCCCCCTGCTTTGATTGTTTTCACAAAACAATCTAGAGAACTTGAATATGGATAGTTCCCATTGGCATCGAGTTACTCCAGTATAGTTCCTGATGCATCTCCCTGATCTACTACATCTGTTACTCCATACTTTTTGAAGCCTCAATAACACTGGCACCTAAAATCATGCTCGTACTAGTCTCTATACTCATGCTTTGTTGATGCCCCTGATTTTGTTGCTTAACTCTAGGAGCTTCTCGTGGATACTCACTATAATACTTAGCTGTTGGGAAATTTGTATACCTCTTGTATGTCTATCCTCCCTGAACTCGACATCTCACCTAACTATGATCCTCCTAGCTCTTGGGATGAAGATCTTATACACTTTAGAGGTTTCGTTGTACGAAATGAAGTAACCTTACTCTACAATTTGATGTAACTTTGAACGTGTCTCCCCTAGAATGTGACAATATTCTAGGTAGCCAAATATCCTAATGTGACTGACATCTAGCTCTTCCTAGTGAATGCCTCCTCGAGTGTCATATTTCCAAGTGTTATATGTGGGACCCTGTTATGAATATAAAGTGCCATATTGCATGCCTCTACCCATAAAATAGCATGGCAGATCCTTGTCATACAGTGTTTCATGCGCTACCTTTGAAATAGACTAGGTCTTCCTCTCAGCAACCCCATTCTTCTATGGGTTGTAAGGAATCATCCACTCTCTCTTGATCCTTGCCCTGGTACAAAACTCCTAGAACTCTTTGTTAGTGTACTCATCTTCATTTTCTGACTGAAGAGTCTGGATATTTATGCTTTTTGTATTCTCCACTAGAGCCTGAAAGTCGTAAAAGTGACTGATGACCTCATCCATGGTCTTCAAGAAATAGATTCATGTCTTCCTAGAGAAATCATCGATAAAAGTAATGTAATACTCATATTGCCTAAGATATTTCATCGACATCAACCTACATATATATGAATGCACTAAGTCAAGTATCCGCTACAATCTATTATCACTCCTTGGAAAAGTTGCTTTCACAAACTTCCCCAAAACACATCCTCTCCACACATCATCGTGCTTTGTGCTCACCTCTGGAACACTTGTCACCACATCACAAAGAAATCTAAGTGTTCCATGATGAATTTGTCCCATCCTCCTATGCCATATCTCCCCCTAATATATCAGATTATTGTTGCTAACTAGTTCCTTAGGAGTTTCCATTTGTAGCTTATACAACCAACATCTCCTCACTCTGATTGTTATAGGTGAAATCAATCTTTGTGCTTCAAAAACACTTGCAACCCTCTAAATATAACATCATAAAAAAATTCCTAATGAGCTGATATGGAGATAAAATTCATCCCTACGTGTGGCATGTGCAACACATCATGAATAGGAATTTCTTTTCCATTCTTCCTTTGAAATAATAGTCCCTTTGGCTAGGTCTCACTTGAGCTTATTCCCCATCTGAATCTGGAACGTCCTCCTCCCTATAAATAGAGAAGTAATTTCTAACTCATGTCATACGAAATGATGCTCCATTGTCTATATAGAAAGCACCCTGTAAAGTTGAGCTAGACATGCAAGTTATCAATGTGAATTCTTGTTCCATCTTGCGAGAGAGCTCATATGCATCTGTTGAATATGTTACTTACTTCTTTCCCTTCTCCTTGTGAAGACAATCGTTGACATGGTGTCCAAATTCATGATAGCCATAACACTTAACATTAAATAGGTTCTTCTTCTTCTTCTCTCCTTTGGAGTTAGATCCTTTGTTGGACCCCTTCTTTGCCTTTCCCTTTCTTGTTAGGGTGACATTATCCTACGCCACCACCTTTGGTGCCTTGTCGCTACTATTGGTTCCATTGACCAAGTTGAGCCTATGCTCCTCCTAAGTGAAGTGACTTCATAGGAGATCTCATCTTGAAAGTGTATCTCACCCATAAATCACTTGGACAAACATACTCCATTCCTTGGAAAACCCCATTTATTGTTCTGCACACTAGCTCATCGTCACTAGGCTTGTCTCCTACTACAATTAACACATGTTTGTAGAGTCAAACTCTAGTGAGGCAAGAAGTGACGTCTTCTCCTTTCTGCTACTTGATGGTCCTCAGCTTCTCTTTGAGAAACATCTTCCTATTCTTGGAAGTTTTCTGGTACAGGTTTACTATGGCATCCCACATCTACTTTGTTGATTCCATATCAATGATATGTGGAACATTATGGTACATCAAGAATAATCCTCTTTGTTTTGGCATTTTCTTTCCCGTAGGTTTCTAGCTATTGTGGATTTGTTTGCATGGAAATCGCATTCTCCACATACACCTTCAACCCAAACTCATCTAATAAGAACGAAATTTTGGCTTTCCGCACACTAAAATTGGAGGCTCCATCCAACTTGTCCTAATCTCTCAATCTTGTTGTGGCCATCTCTAGAAATCTAAGAAATGTAGAAAACTCAAATAAATTGGAGAAATAACTGAATAATTTGAATTGGGTTAAAACCCTTGACTTTTTTATTCATGTGCTTGTATAGATCCTCCTTTTTTCCTCAAAGTTTCTTTGATATCATATGAAATTTTTAAGATTGTTGCAGTTAGCTGATTATTATTCTCTTATCAATTGATTATTTGTATTCCATAAAATACTTACAGAAAATAATAAATAGAACACAACTACAACTTCATTGAAAAAATTATAATCATGTGAACTAAGGAAACTATGCACACACACACACACATGATGAACACCAATATTTTTGGAAATATGTTCCTGGAAAATCCCCAAAGGGAAAACTAGTTCTACATATGAGGGTTTTATTATTAATTATTTATAAAATTAAAGAGTACATCAACTATTTTCCTCACACTGGAAAAGATCAGTAATTTTCTCCACTGGAAAATTTGATCTGGAAACACAAAGTTCCCTTCTATAGAATATCATGACCTCTTGCCTGCGGTTCTCACTAGAAACTATGGAAATTCTTATGGCCCTCTCTGGAACTTATGCAATGTCGGAAAACTATTCTTTCAACACGTTCTTCTACCTACAACTCGACTGAGAAACTCATACTTCCTCTGGTAATTATATTTGGAAACTAGAAATTGAACTGCTACCCAATTATGCACACTAGCTAGCTTTCACTAACTAATGTGGCCTCTATTCCATTCTCTCAAAATGTTGGAATTTCATGAAGAATTCCTCTGGAAATATTTCCTCAATTTTTCTAGATGAAAACCCTTATTACTGGTGTCCTTTCACTGCCTTTGCACCGTTGCTCTCACTACAATTCTATGTCTCTAAGTGTTTTCCAAATGCCCTTCAATTTCCTCTTACAATCTCTGATTAATGAATCAACAACCATGATCTAATCACAATCAATGGCTATGATCATCTTCATCTCTTCTCATGATTTTTCCAGAATTCTCTAGAGGAAAAATGATTTTCCCTAATTAATATTGATTAATTAATTGATTTCCCTAAGTTAAACTTGGGAAAATTAATTAATTTCTTAATTAAATCCAATCAAGGTATTTTCTCACAAAACCTTTTCTGGGTATTGGGGAAAATATGTTCGCTAGTGTCATAGACACAACATAATACTATAACACCTATCCAAGCTATGCAAACTGTCATAAAGGGGCCCAAACATAGGGGTAAATGGTGCAAAGGTTCATAGAGGTACTAATAACACTCTAAGGTATAGGGGATAAGGAAGGAATAAGATCATAGGGAAATGTTTCCAGGGGTATAAGTGGTGAGGTCCCAAGGGAACTATGGCCCTAACGTGATGGTAATTAAGGTATATATGTCATGGTAAACTTAATTCAATGAAACATTCAAAGTTGTTATGTCCACAATGGTGGTTTTAGGAACATGGTTTTGGTGGCCCATGGTATTAGAGACCATCGTTTACCTGTAATGTCACATTTAAAAGGCCTTGGGATTATCCATTATAATGTGTTTTATTTAAGGAAAGGGTTCAATTGGATTTTGGACCAAGAATATAGATCTATCAGTCCAAGTTAGTTTTCCCAGAAGGGTTTTCAAGGTAAAAAACATGTTTATGTGTTTATCTTGTGTTTGTTTATTTCTCTTGCATTATCTTTATTTTTTATAGTGGTATCAAAGCCAAGGGATCATGACCTAGGGAAGGATATGGTGGTTTAAAATGATAACATTGAGATCAAATTTGATAGAGAAGCCCCAAAAAATAATCCAATGTGGAGTTGATCATGGAGTGCAAAAATGACTAGCATACGTGGATTAATTGTGAGTTTCATGTGGATGAGAGAGTATACATGGAGATTGTGACATACTCATCTTAAGAATAAATATAGGTCTACCAGAGTGATATGCATCCATAGAAGTGAGATTTGGTGAGGAGAACACTTGGTGTGAGCAGGTGTGCAAACTTGAGACAATGGTAGCATAAGTTCATGACAACAATAAAAAATAAAAAATAAAAAAATAAATTACTTTGGATATGGAATTAGTTTAAATTACATGTATATGGATATATGGTCGTGAGAATAGGTTAGGCATGTGTACCTCTACTGATAAATTCTTGGAGTTGACCAAGGTGGGAAGAGAGCATGCAAATTCCCCAGTCGAGTTTAAAGGGGTGATGTTAAGGTAAACTTGACTCAGTGAAAGAGTCAAAAGTTGTTAGTTCCACATTGGTGACTTTGGGCACATGTTTTTGGGAGCCCATGGTATTAGACCCTATGGATTAAATGTAATGAATCCTTTAAATGTATTAGGTATTCTCCATTGTAATGTGTCAAATTTTAATGGTTGAGCCAAGATGTTGGCCAACTTGGTTGCTTTTAATTCAAGGCACAGTTTAAGCCATACAATAATAATAGATCTATTAGTTGGTTTTTCTCAATTTTTGTTTTCCAAGATAAAATTTGTGTATTTTATATGTTATTGTTGCTATAATTATTTTCTCTCATATTGTCTTTACTTCTATGGAAAGAGGTGGGAAGTCCCAATGAGGAGTATCTTCCTAGCATGAAGGTGATTAGCGTAGAGGCAAGGTCATTTCTAGTGGGTAAACCTATTTTTGATTACATAGATGCATATAAGCTTTCTTTGGCACATTATTGCTAAACCTACCATGTGAATGCTTAGTGAAAAAGCATGGATGTGTTCCTAGAATCTGCACACACTCTAAAACATGTATGTGTTCTATTAGTATATATGGTTATTGATTTGTTTATCTTGGCTTAGGTTTAGGGTGATAAAAGTGATGGTTTTGGCTACAAATACATTAAAACGTCCATTTTTCTAAATACCTCTCAATAAATCTATTTTTTATGTTATTTTTGTATATGCTACGCAAATCCATCAGTAGTAAAATTATAGACAAATAAAAGTGACTACGAAAATTCCAAGTATATAATTATTTAAGAAATGATATTGTTTAAACTATTTATAATATATGTTGTATCGACTTATATTAGAATCTTAAAATGCATACATATGTGATTCCTATTATAACCTTGTACCTCCTTAACCATTTCTAAAATAAGTTATATGCCACACTAGTATAACCTAAAGTCTACAATCTAAAAAATAAACTGTTTAACAATATTAAGGTACTCATACCATGCACTAACATGAGCCTTAAAATAATAATAATTTCAAGGATATAATAATTTTGATAATTTTAAAATATCATAAAATGAACATTATAAATTTATAAAAAAATAGCCTTACACTAGAATAATGTGTTCTCCACAATTTTACAAATTTGTTTAAGGAAAATCCATCATTAAGATACTCAACACTTGTACTAATGTAAACATATGCGTTATATTTTACATGGAAAATAGAATGCCATTATTCCTACATTTTTCCATTATTTAGGAGAATTGTTATTTATAGCATGTATATTTTTAGAAGATGACATATTCATAGTATGGTCACTTTTAGTAGGTGTTTCCATGAAGGATGAAAAATGACAGTGACTAGGCAATAACATGGTAGTTACATGGAATCTATAGCACACTTGATTGGATATATTTTACTCCTATATAAGCATGCACTCCCCATAGAGACTACAGTTGTATTCTTGGATTTCAATATTATTATTCTAAACTTTATCTCCTTGAGACTTTAGTCCTGTTTTGGAAACTAGTTCTATTTTTTAAGTTTAAAGTGCTATAAAATTTCCCTCATATGAATAATATATAATACCATGGGTTTCCAAAACCCATTGTGTACGTGTTATATTTTTTGCACAGATTTAGACACATGATTTTTTTTTTGCCAGTTTTTATGGTGATGGTGTTCCATCCCATGGTTTTCTAATTCAAATTAAGGAATTAACATAGTAATCTAATCCTACTCAATGGATTAGTGGTTTTAGAGGTCGGTTCTATATATTATTGTAAATAATACAATTGATTCACGACAAAATTAGAAATGTCATGTAGAATTTCCTATAGATTCACAAGCTCATGCAATTTACTAAAGCACAGGACAAGAATCTACTTCTACTTTCAACCAATGGAAGCCAATAGATTGATGAAAACAATCTGAAAAAGAAGAAGATAAATCAATGGCACATAACACAAGATGTATCTAGGGAAAGCCACTAATCAAAACCTCGTTATCTGTACTGCATATATCAAAAATATGAGTGAAAATACAAAGCTTGTTCTCACTAGAACAATTCCGCACAAGTATGCTCAACTCTCTCAACTCACAAGATAGCTCTTCGCCAACACTTAGCCAATTATGTAGCTCTCCAAGCCACTAATCTCTTTCATAATTCCTAGGATGAGTAGCTTGTATTTAAAGGGAATTCATGCTTCTAAAACTGCGCAATCAAAACATAGGTCCTTATCTGATTGGATACATGATGTTTACAACTCAGTAAATCACACAAGTACATTGTCCACGCACTCTAGTCTCAACTGGGTCTTTCTCATAATTGACATGCATGAGTTTCTGATAAGGGAATCTTCAATTAACTAGAGTGACACTTGTGGATGCATTAGTGCACCAACTAACTATTAACTCTCTATTAGTTCCTCAAATAGTTCGGAACTAATTTAACTTAACATAACTCAGTAAATTGAGTGATCTAATTACAACTCACAATTAAACTCATACTAAACCCCTAAAATTTAGGGAGAGCATATGCATGACTACAGAAAGACTTCCAACTCTAAATTCCTAAGCTAATTAAGTTAATTAAATTTAATTAACTATTTACAAGTTGCTATGAGAATAGAATTCTATTTTAATTCTCATTTTAATTCAAGGACAAATTAAACTGGAAGTTCTTGTTTCCATTTTTCAACGTTACTCCAAATAATTTGTTGGTTTTGTAGGTTTGGGTTTCTAGGGTAAATATTTATGCAATATGTGCATTTGTCATCATTTTCTTTTTTTATTATTAAGAATATATGTGTGCATTGCATTACCACAAAAGGTTTAAAACTTACAAAAGCCATGGTCTTGAAAAGTAAGAAAACTTTCGGTAAAAATCACATCATCATAGTTTTTTGATGTGTTTTGAACCATCTATAATTGTTAGAATATAGATGTTAATATTGAAAATAATTAATCAAAAGGAAAATTTTAATGAAATGAATATCTAAAAATCAAAATAAAAATAATATTTAGGTCAAACCTAAATAATGAAAACACTAAAATAAAAATAATATTTCGGTCAACTTAAATAATCAAAACAATTAATTCTAAACATTTAAAAATAAATAAAAGTAATAAATGGTCAAACTTATAAATATAAAAAAAAAATGTTATGAAACTAGCTCACAAAAAGATAGAAAAGATAGATCAACGCCTTAGAATTCAGCCTCTTCGAGGGGGAAACCTCCTTTACATTACATAAATGAACAATTCTTAGATGATTCAAATGAAAAAACCTCCTTTCTATATATAGGAGTCTAAGGAGTCACAATATAACCCAGCTGACCTAACAATAATAATATAAAGGCACAAAAATAACAATAGAGGGATTCTATGGGGCACAGTAATAACAATATGGGGACAATAGTGGCACAACAATATTAATAAGGGATATAATTACAATAGTAATGGGGTAATCACTAGTATTATAGGGACCCAACATGCCCCTCTCCTTCAAAAAAGTGTTGTCCTCAACGCTTGAGTAGATCTGGATGCTTTTGTATAAAATTCTCATCCTCCCATGTGGAATCTTCAGCAAATAAGTTCTTCCACTTGATGAGATACTCTGAAATTGATCAATTTCGTAGCTGTCGAGTTCTTGTTTCTGTGACCGCTCCCAGTTCCAATATAATTTTTCCTTCCTCGTCAAGTTCTGGAAATATTGTTTGAACTAGGAGCTTGTTGCCTATAACCTTCTTTAAACATGAAACATGGAAAACTAGGTGCACTTGAGAAGCTGCAGGAAGCTCCAATTTGTATGCCATAGTACCAATCTTTTGCAACACCTTGTACGGACCGTAATAATTTGGTGATAATTTATTATCCTTCTTAGCTTGCTTGAGGGACATTTGTTTATATGGTTGTAGCCATAGGAATACCGAGTCACCCACATCAAAACTTCTTTTGCTGCGATGTTGATCTGCCTGTTGTTTCATTCTATTCTGTGCCAACACGAGGTTATCCTTTAAGAGTTGGAGGACTTGTTGTTGATGCTCGATGTGATGTTCCACTGCTTGAACCTTAGAATTTTCTCTTAAATATGATGTGATGGATGGTGGCTGATATCCATAAAGTGCCATAAATGGGGTCATTTTTGTTGTTGTATGGAAGGAAGTGTTATACCACCATTCAGCCAGAGGCAACCATTTGACCCATTGTGTCTGTTTATCAGATACAAAGCAACGAAGATATCCTTCCAAACATTTGTTTACTATCTATCAAATTGAGGATGATAAGATGAGCTATGAGCTAACTGAGTACCGAGACAAGAAAATAATTTTGTCCAAAAATTTCTAGTGAAAATGGGATCTCTGTCACTTACAATAAGCTTTGGGTTTCCATGTATCATTTGAATTTTTTCCGTAAATGTAGTAGAAACTATACTAGCTTTAAATGGATGTGATAATGCACAAAAGTGTGCATACTTGTTAAGTCTGTCAACTACCACCATTATGACACTCTTTCCCTCGGACTTGGGTAAACCTATGATAAAATCCATTGAAACCTCCTCCCAATGTTGGCTTGGAATGGATGAAGGTTGTAATAGACTCAGGGTCTTAATTGTTTCAACTTTATTTTGTTGGAAAACCAAACATTCTGCCACAAACTTTTGAATATCCGATTTAAGGCCATCCCAAAAAGATTCCTTCTTAACCCTGTGGTAAGTTTTTAAAAATCCTAAGTGCCCTCCTAAGGGAGAAGTGTGCAATTCCATAAGAATCTTTTGTTTGAGTTGGGAATTATTACAGAGGTATAAGTGATCTTTGTACCATAATGAATCATTTTTCTAGCTAAATGTATCATATGTACTGGAATCTTGTTGTAACTTTTGAATAAGTGCCCATACTTCTTCATCATTCTTCCATTCCCCCCTTGCTTCATTTATCCAATCTGGTTAGATATTAGAAATGGCACACAACAATGCTTCCACATCCTCATCCTTTCTTGAGAGTGCATCTGCCACCACATTTTGCTTCCCTTTTTTGTAGATGATTTCAAAGTCATAACCCAACATCTTTGTGACCCACTTTTATTGCTCTTCAGAGGATAATCTTTGTTCTAAAAAGTATTTAAGGCTATCATGATCCGTTTTTACCTTGAAGTGTCTTCCCATTAGGTAGGGTCGCCATTTCTTAAGTGCATGTAGTATTGCCAACATTTACTTCTCATAAATGGCTTTGTGTAAAAACTTTCCCTTGATTGGATGAATTTCAAAAGCAATGGGTCTTTCATCTTGGATTAAAACAGCACCAATTCCATTTCCTGAAGCATCACATTCCACAACAAAGGTTTTTTTGAAGTCTGGTGTAGCTAAGACCGGTGCTTGGCACATTGCCTCTTTAAGATGTTTGAAGGCCTTTGTTGCTTCTGGAGTCCATAAAATGCATCTTTCTTCAATAATGTTGTTAGAGGTGCTTCTATTCTCCCATAATTTTTAACAAACTTGTGATAATACCCTGTCAACCCGAGAAATCCTCGTAGATTCTTTATGGATGTGGGGATTTTCCATTCCTTAATGGCTTTAATTTTGCTAGGGTCTACCTTAACTCCCTCATGAGATACAATATGACCCAAATATTCCACCTCTTGTACTCCAAAGAAACATTTGGATCTTTTTGCATATACTTGTTTCTCCTCCAATAGTTGTAGCGCCCTCTCAACATGTTCAACATGATCCTTCCAAGACTTGTTGTAGATTAGTATATCATCAAAAAATACTAACACAAATTTTCTAAGGAAGGGTTTGAAAATGGAATTCATCAAACCTTGAAATGTAGAAGGTGCATTAGTAAGGCCAAAAGGCATGACCAAAAATTCATAATGACCCTCATGAGTTCTAAATGTTGTTTTCGAAATGTCTTCAGTCTTCATTCTGATTTGATGATATCCTGAACGAAGATCTAACTTGGTGAAGTAAATTAATCCATGTGATTCATCCAGTAATTCATCAATGACAGGAATGGGAAACTTATCCTTAATAGTGAGCTTGTTGAGCTCCCTATAATCCAAACACATGTGCCATGATCCATCCTTCTTGTGAACCAATACTACTGGAGCAGAGAAAGAAATTTGACTAGGTCGAATTATACCAGCCTCTAGCATTTCTGCAACCATACATTCAATTTCACTCTTTTGAGCATAGGGATATCTGTACGGCCTGATGTTTGGAGGAACACTTGCTGGAATCATATGAATAGCATGATCATGATCACGAATAGGTGGGAGACCTTTGGGAGTCTCAAATACCTTGGAATAATTGTCCAAGACTTTTTGTAGATCTGGAGAAATAGATGATTTCGATGTGGAAACATCTAGTGAACATAATTGTGCAATTACACCTCTTTGTTCCTTTTTTAGAAGCTTTGTCATACCGTTAGAGCTTATTATTTTTCCCTATTTCCCTACAATACCCCTTAATTCAACTTCCTTTCCTTCCGCATAAAATTTCATGAAAAATTCTTGAAAATTAAAAGCTATTGTACCCAAGGATTGTAGCCATTAGACTCCTAGTACAACATCAGCACCTCCCATTGGAATGGAAAGCATTGGGCTAGTCAATACATATTATCCCATGGATAGCTTGATATTATGGCACTTTCCAAAGCAATTTATTGTTCCTCCATTTGCAACCATCACTTGACACTCTGGTGCTAGATATAGGAAGAAATTCAATTCTTTTGCTACCTTACAATGAATAAAACAGTGGGTACTTCCTGAATCAATCAACACTATTACCTTTTTCTTCTTGATTTGTCCTTCTATCTTGATGGTTTGAGGAGTGGTAATTCCCGCCAATGCATTACAAGATATGGTCGGATACATTTCTTCTTTATCTAGGCTTTGTTCCTGGAGTATATCCTCTTCTTTTGACCTTTCTTGCTCCTTTTCTTCTTCCTCTTCACAGTCTATGTAGAATAATTTCTTCTCAGCACACTTATGACCTTTAGTGTATTTGCTATCACAACTATAACAAAGCCCTTTTGCTCTTTTTTCTTCCAATTGTTGTGGTGTCAACCTTATAGTTTGTGGAAGACTAGGGACAACAACACTTCCATCTTTATAGTTGTGAGTGGTATGCTTCCTGTTTGCCATAATTTTACTTTCTATTTTTCTTGCTAACCTGAATGCCTTTGCTAATGAATCAGGTTCCCAAAGGTGAACATCATGTTGGATATTATCCTTTAAAGTCCCTATGAACACATCAATCCTATGCTCCTCTGGAATATTTTTTACCCTTATGTTCAATTTTTGGAACTCTTCAATGTGCCCCATTATTGAACCCTTTTGTTTGAAACTTATCAATTGGCTAAAAAAAGTGTTGCTTTTTGTATCCTCATAATGTGTTGTCAATTCTTCCATAAAAATTGTCCAAGTGATAATTTGTTTACGAGAGCAAAGCCATTGATACCATACAAACTGATTTGGTTCCAAATATAAAGTTGCAATACGTACCTTTTGTGTGTTTTGCACATTATTAAGATTGAAAAATTGCTCCATCTGTAATATCCATGTTGCGGGATCCTTGCCATCAAACTTCTTCATATTGATTTTTGGACTATGGTGGATCTTCAATCCAATGTTAGAGTCTATGAAATCATGATTAACATTTCTTTTGTTCGCATCATGAGTTTCCTTTACTACCCTTTCACCATTTGTAAGTATTTCTTGTAGAAAATTTGTCAAATCTATCTTCAAATCTGCCATGTCTCTCTTCAAATCTGTCTTCAAATCTATCTTCAAATCGTCCATCTTAGCTTCCATGCCCTTTATCTTAGATTCCACGCCATTTATCTTAGCTTCTGTTAGCTTTTGAGAGACTGACATTTGTTGCACTTAGTCTTGTAATTTTGATATATCATGTAGCATTTCTTCCTCTTCTTCATGAGTCATGCTAGAGCTTTTAGGTTGCTTACTAGGTGTTTGCATTTTCTTTCCTCGGGGCATCAGTTACCGATAATAATGCTCTACTATGCCCTTTGAATTCCTTCAAAATAATTTTTCAAACCAAGCTTAAGTAAAAATTTGAAAAAATCTACACACCTGTTTTCACTTTGTAGGAGCTCGATATTGCCTCTGATGTATCTTTGTAATTTCGGATGATCCAGTTCTGAAATTGCAACCTGCAGTAGCCCTCTATGTCCTCTTTCCAATGCCACCAATCTGATCCAAATTGGATTCTTCAAGGAAGAGTTATGCCAAATATCCCATAGTGACCTGATTATATACTAGTTTAGTAGAGTGAACTTGTACGACATGTCACGTGTCCCTGTTTTGACCTTTGGCTTTGAAAAAGATATACAAGATGTTGGCATTTTGGCTCAGGTATGGCGCTATGATACAAGTGTTGTCCTTGATGGCAACTCTCTTTGATGACAGACCTCCGTTCAGTCTACAGAATGAAGAAGAAATCTCATATACGCAGGTTAATTAAGTCTAAGTTGCGTATACACGCTGGTGATATGCATAGTAGGTCGCGTATACGCAGGAGAGCTATATAATAAGTCGCGTATACACGCAGATGAATGAACAGAAAAGTGCGTATATGTCGGGAAGTTTCCTTTTGGTCCATGGTAGTTAGTCCTCGGTACTTGTGCCCATGTCTTTGGACCAAAGTACCTCGACAGTCGTGTAGATCTCTAGTTTTGAAGTTGATGGTTTTGGTTTTCTATGGTTTTGGCTCTTGGTATTGAGCAAGGCCTAAGGCTATATAAGGAGAAGAAGATCATTAGGCAAAATCATCTTTTGAAAAGGCTTGAATATCTGAAAAAGAAAGAGATCTGATATGCAGGTTCTGGGTTGCTTGATCTAAGCCAAGGAGAGATCACATCGGTTGATGGAAGACTAGATCTAAGTATAGATCGGGATCTAATGGTTTGAAATGCACTATCATGATATGGTTGATTATGCGTATTTCTAGATCTGCATACTGTCGCAATGTTATGTTCTGGGTCTAACTGATGTCTGGTACAGCTGCAAATTGAGAGAGTTTATTTTTAGATCTGTACGCAGGTTGGCTTCGGTAAAAGCGCGTGTATACGCGGGTTTTGCTCATTGAAGTAGCGTATATATTTTGAAGCTTGATTTTGGGTTTACAGTTGGGTCTGACTGTTATTGCAGAGTTCTGTAGTCTGCTCTGTGTTCTGGTATCTGGTGATTGACAGGGTTCAGTGGTTCAGCGATTCAAAGTTTGGTTGTTTTATGCTTCAATGATCTATTATGAAAGGTGAATGAATTGTGGTCTTCAGATTGTAATGTTGTGCTTCAGGAATATCCAGTCTGAAAATGTATGAAAAGTGGTACCTGAAAGAAAGAAGATTGTAGGTCAGCACCTACGTACTAGTATCTTGGCTAGTACAAGAGCAAAGGGGGTTGGAGCTCCCTTCCAAGGAAGTTTGGAGAACGAGAGAAGGTTGTAGCCTTCTGCAGGTTTTAGCCTGCATACTGGTATAAGGCTGCACCAGTACAAAAAGATTGTAAACTGAAGTTTCATATTAAAGAAAGATAGAGACAACTTGCAGCAGGTGGTTTTCACCCACATTGGGTTTCCACCTTATATCTTGGTGTTCATGTGTGTGGCTTTTGATCTGTTCTGTTATACTGCACCTGTTTACTGTTAATGTGGTGAATAATGTCCTGATGCACTTAACTGAAGAATAAGCTAACTAAATTATGAGTTTTCCTCTTATACGTTGTTTTATTTAGTCAAGCTTGATCGCTTGAAGGTAGATCATTCATCATGAGCAACTACGAGAAAGAAGCATCAATCAGGCCACCGATTTTTGATGGGACAAATTTCAATTATTGGAAGGTAAGAGTTACTGCATATCTTCAATCTCTTAGTACAGAAGTTTGGAACATTGTAGAAACAGGCTATGCTTTTCCTTCAGCTACTCCTACAGATCCAGCTGAGAAAAAGCAGTATGAAACAAATGCAAAAGCAGTCAGTACTCTATTAGGAAGTATATCCCAAACAGAATTCATGAAGGTCATGCACCTCAAATCAGCAAAAGAGTTATGGGACAAAATGATCACTAGCTATGAAGGAGATGAACAGGTAAAACAAGCTAAACTTCAAACTCTCAGGATTCAATATGAGACTCTCAAGATGTATAATGATGAAAGTGTGGCTAATTATTTTCTTCAGGTAGATGAGATTGTTAATTGTATGAAAAATTTGGGTGAAGAAATAAAAGAGACTATAGTAGTTCAAAAGATTCTAAGATCATTATCCCCCAAGTTTGAATCTAAAGTATCTGCAATAGAAGAAAAGGAAAATCTCCGTGTTCTCACTATGTCTCAGCTACATGGAATTCTAACTGCTTATGAAATGAGAAAGGGAGGTCCATCAGACAGAAGGGAAGCTGCTTTTAAGGCATCAGGAAAAGAAGATTACTATGAAGCAAGCCATGTTCCAGAAGAAGAGGAAGAAGAATCAAATTTTGTCAGAAATCTTCAAAGGGGTTCTGGAAGGTTCAGAGGTAAGCTACCTTTCAAATGCTTTGCTTGTGGAAGAGTAGGTCATTATGCTGCAAAATGTCCTTATAAGGATAAAGGAAAAGAACCTGCTAGATGGAACAAGAAACAAAGTGCAAATAAGAAAAGCTACTACACCCATGAAGATAGTGATGGCTTATCAAACAGTGATGAAGATGAACAAGGTAATAAATATAAGCTGTTAATGGCATTTGAAGATGATGATTATGAGGATGCTGTAGATGTGGATAATCTCTATAATGAAATTACTAGACTCAAGAGATGCATAGAAGAAAAGAATGTGATCATTGATACTTTGCAATTTCAAATTGATGAAAAGGAAAAACATCTTGAAAAACTAGAAGGTGAAATTGTTGGTCTCAGAAAAGAAATTGAGAAAACAAAAGCTATTAATCTTAAGTTTGTCAAAGGATCTGAAACTTTGGATGAGATTATCAATGTGCAGCGGTCTCCTCTAAACAAGACAGGTTTGGGCTATAATGGAGAAACCTCTCAAGCATCCACCTCAAAAAGTTATCTTGATGCAGCAAGAAGAAATGAGCAGAAGAACAATGAAGATAATCAGGTAAAGCAGGGACGAATTACAAACAGAAACTATCAGGGACAATCCATCTTAAGGGTGAACAAAAGCTACAACCAGCCACAGGTAAAATCTTCTCAGTTTGGTTCAAGAATAAATGAAAATAGAAATTACAATCAGTTGGCTGGTAGATTCAATAACCGCAGAAGCTTCTTCAATGGACAATGCTTTTCTTGCCATAACTTTGGTCACAAAGCAGCTCAATGTGTTGCATATAAAACAATCATGACTAGGGAAGCTCAAAAACAAAGAAGTATGACAGGGATTACAAAAAGGACCTATAACAACTTTTCGGTTCTTGAAAATGAAGTTGAATGTTCTATTTGCAATAATTTTGGTCATGAAGACTCTGAATGCAGGAGCAGGTTTCAGGAGAAAAAGGAACAAGCCACAAGCACCAAAACATGGAGAATAAAGGAACCTCAAACAGAAAGATGTGGGATAGCATTTTATGCAGAAGGACAGGAAAATCTATGGTACATTGACAGTGGATGTTCGAAACATATGACAGGTGATAAAGAAAAATTTGAATCTTATTCTACTTAGAAAAGGGAAAGAAAGTTTCTTTTGGAAATGATACTCCTGCAACTATAAAAGGAAAAGGTATTGCTCCTTTGAAAGAAAAGGTCAAGGCTGGAAATGTTTTGTATGTTGATGGATTGAAGCATAATCTACTAAGTGTCAGCCAGATGTGTGATCAAAAAACCGAGGTTATTTTCATATCGAATGGATGTCTTGTTCGTGATCTTGATACAGGGAAAATAGTTCTCAAAGGCAAAAGAACTCCAAATAATCTGTACATATTTGAAGAAGGACAACAACAATGCTATCTTAGCAAGGATGAAGAGCACTGGTTATGGCATCGAAGGTTGGGACATCTAAGCTTCTCACAAATAAGGAAAGCATGCAAATATCAGGCAGTTCGCGATCTTCCAGATATCAAAATTCCAGACAACACCATATGCAAATCTTGTCAGTTTGGAAAGCAAACCAGAACTAACTTTCCAGAGAAGGAAGGATCAGCTAGCTTGCCTCTTGAGCTAGTCCATACAGATGTATGTGGTCCATTTAGGAAAAGGACACCTCGAGGAGAAGAATATCTGATATTATTCATTGATGATTTCTCAAGGTTTGTTTGGTTAGGGCTTATGAAGCACAAAGATGAAGCATTCGAAAAATTCAAATCCTTCAAAGCATTGGTTGAAAATGAATCAGGACATAAAATTAAGTGCCTCAGATCTGACAGAGGTGGGGAGTTCACCTCAAATGAATTTTTCGATTTCTGCGATGAACATGGGATAAGAAGAGAATTCTCTACAGCTAGAACTCCTCAGCAAAATGGGGTTCTGGAAAGAATGAACAGAACTATCCAACAAATGGCTCGTGCTATGCTCGATGAATCAGGTACTCCTGCAACCTTCTGGGGTGAAGCTGCACATGCTGCTGTTATTATTCTTAACAAAACAAATGTCCGAGTAAACAGCACTCAAACACCTCATGAGCTTTGGAGTGGTAAAACTCCTTCCGTGAAGCACTTCAAAATCTTTGGGAGCAAATGTTATATTAAGAATACTGATGAGCAACTTGGCAAACTTGAACCAAGAGCAGATGAGGGCATTCTTCTTTGTTATTCTCCACATAGCAAAGCATACAAGTGCTACAATAAAAGACTTGGCAGAATTGTTGACAGTATTGATGTAGTGGTTGATGAGAAGGGATATATTCCTAGGCAAGTTCATCATGAAGACATTGAAGAAGATGAAGGCTACTCTCAAAGGCGGAATGATGAAGAAGAAGAACCTCAAGAAGAAGAAGAATCTCAAGAAGAACCAGAGGAGCAGACAAGAATAGAAGAGAAGACTCCATCCAGATATGTTCAAAAGAATCATCTAGAAACTCAGATTGTGGGGCAGAAAGAAGCAGGAGTACAAACAAGAAGGACACTTGCAGAAGCTTCAAGCTACTTGGCATTACTCTCCTCCACTGAACCACAAAATGTGAAAGAGGCATGCAAAGATGAATGTTGGGTCAAAGCAATGGATGAAGAACTTGAGCAAATCGAAAAGAACAACACTTGGGAATTAGTTCCTAGACCAAAAGATAAGAATGTGATAGGAACAAAATGGGTCTTCAAGAATAAATTAAATGAAAATGGAGAAGTAATTAGAAACAAGGCCAGACTTGTTTGTAAAGGGTATGCACAGCAAGAAGGAATAGATTTTGAAGAGACCTTTGCTCCTGTGGCAAGACTTGAAGCCATCCGAATGTTCCTTGCTCTCTCAAGCTTTCAAAACTTCAAGGTTTTTCAAATGGACGTGAAATCAGCCTTTCTGAATGGAGACTTAGAAGAAGAAGTATATATTGAGCAGCCAGATGGTTTCATTCTTGGGAATGATCCAAACCTTGTATGCAGATTGAAAAAGGCTCTCTATGGACTCAAACAAGCTCCAAGGGCTTGGTACTATCGGTTGGACAAATATCTTCACCAACAAGGCTTTTCAAAAGGATCAGCAGATAGCAATCTCTATATAAAAGTTGAAAATAACAAATTGCTAATTCTTGTTGTTTATGTAGATGATATTATCTTTGGCAGCAATGAAGAGACTATGAGTCAAAACTTTGCCTTGGTTATGCAGAAAGAATTCGAAATGTCACTACTTGGAGAATTGACATATTTTCTTGGATTGCAAATCCAACAAAATGAAGGAGGTATCTTCTTATCTCAAACCAAATACCTCAAGCAGATCTTGAAGAAGTATGGCATGGAAGAGTCAAAACCAGTATGTACACCCATGGTTACAGGATGCAGCCTCAGTGCAAATGATGAATCAGCAGCAGTTCACCAACCCACTTATAGATCCATGATTGGGAGTTTGCTTTATTTGACAGGTACTCGACCAGATATTACACATGCAGTAGGAATGGTTGGAAGATTTCAAGCCAACCCAAAGGAAACTCATCTTCAGGCAGTCAAAAGAATCTTCAAATATCTTCAAGGGACCCAAAACTATGGCTTATGGTATCCTAGAAATACAGATCTCACTCTTCATGCTTACACAGATGCAGACTGGGCTGGAAGTGTGGATGATAGGAAAAGCACAAGTGGTGGTGCTTTCTTCATGTGTTCCAGATTAGTATCTTGGTTCAGCAAGAAACAGAGTTCGATTGCCTTATCTACAGCTGAAGCAGAATATGTGGCTGCAGCATCTTGTTGCACACAACTTCTTTGGATGATGCAGACCTTGCAGGACTTTCAAATCACTTACACTCCACCCGTCTCTATCTTATGTGATAATACAAGTGCAATCAACATTTCAAAGAATCCAGTCATGCACTCAAAGACCAAGCACATACCAATCAAGTACCATTTTCTTCGGGAACAAGTGCTTGAGCAGAAGGTCAAGTTGGAGTATGTTCCTTCTAAGGAACAAGTTGCTGATATTCTCACAAAACCACTGCCCAGGGAAACTTTTGAATATCTCAGACAAAAGCTGGGAGTAGTTGATGCTTCATCCTGCTGTTGAAGTTTGTTTACAGAAAAGTTGGTATACGCAGGTTACGGAAGGGATATCCGCGTATATACGCCGATTTATGCGGGGTAAGTCGCGTGTCTGTTGGACGCTTGTTGCAGAAAGTATATCCGCGTACATACGCAGTTTCATGCAGGAGAAATCGCGTATATGAAGTTCTGAACAGCAAGGGCAAACTCTGGAGTTCTGAACAGCAATGGGTATGTCAGAATTCTTCAGGCACAGTTTCAGGGGGTGCAGCAGGCACAGGTTCAGGGGGAGCAGCTTAAAAGTCTCATAAAGCATTGTTGGCATTCAGATGTTTTGGTTGTTGATTTCAGGAAAAGGAGCTCAGAAAGAAATCCTGGTTGCTGATCTAAAAAGATGTTTATCATATGCTGCTGGTGACTTTCATAAGTCTTGGTCTAGATATGTTGTCTCTATGTCATGTATCTCTCTTGTGATATCTCTTTTATGGTATGTCAAGGTCATGTAACGGCCTATGTTGGTTTCCCCACTATGCCTGGGATGAATGATGTAATATAATTGATTGTTTCTGATGTGTCCCCCCTTGATAGGGAATATGGATGTATGTAGTGAGTCTTTTGGTGATAGAAAGGTCCCTTATGGTGTATAAGTCTTGGTTCTTGTTGAAGATCATCTTTTGCAGATCTTGCCTACAGTCAGGGGGAGCATGTTTCAGCACAGCCAAGCAGAGGTATCAGCATGTTCTTAGGGGGAGCACAGCCCTTTGCCCTTGATGACAAAGGGGGAGAATGATTCTAAGGATCTGAAGGTTGCCATCAAGTCCAAAGGGGGAGATTGTTGGCATTTTGGCTCAGGTATGGCGCTATGATACAAGTGTTGTCCTTGATGGCAACTCTCTTTGATGACAGACCTCTGTTCAGTCTACAGAATGAAGAAGAAATCTCATATACGCAGGTTAATTAAGTCTAAGTTGCGTATACACGCTGGTGATATGCATAGTAGGTCACGTATACGCAGGAGAGCTATATAATAAGTCGCGTATACACGCAGATGAATGAACAGAAAAGTGCGTATATGTCGGGAAGTTTCCTTTTGGTCCATGGTAGTTAGTCCTCGGTACTTGTGCCCATGTCTTTGGACCAAAGTACCTCGACAGTCGTGTAGATCTCTAGTTTTGAAGTTGATGGTTTTGGTTTTCTATGGTTTTGGCTCTTGGTATTGAGCAAGGCCTAAGGCTATATAAGGAGAAGAAGATCATTAGGCAAAATCATCTTTTGAAAAGGCTTGAATATCTGAAAAAGAAAGAGATCTGATATGCAGGTTCTGGGTTGCTTGATCTAAGCCAAGGAGAGATCACATCGGTTGATGGAAGACTAGATCTAAGTATAGATCGGGATCTAATGGTTTGAAATGCACTATCATGATATGGTTGATTATGCATATTTCTAGATCTGCATACTGTCGCAATGTTATGTTCTGGGTCTAACTGATGTCTGGTACAGCTGCAAATTGAGAGAGTTTATTTTTAGATCTGTACGCAGGTTGGCTTCGGTAAAAGCGCGTGTATACGCGGGTTTTGCTCATTGAAGTAGCGTATATATTTTGAAGCTTGATTTTGGGTTTACAGTTGGGTCTGACTGTTATTGCAGAGTTCTGTAGTCTGCTCTGTGTTCTGGTATCTGGTGATTGACAAGGTTCAGTGGTTCAGCGATTCAAAGTTTGGTTGTTTTATGCTTCAATGATCTATTATGAAAGGTGAATGAATTGTGGTCTTCAGATTGTAATGTTGTGCTTCAGGAATATCCAATCTGAAAATGTATGAAAAGTGGTACCTGAAAGAAAGAAGATTGTAGGTCAGCACCTACGTACTAGTATCTTGGCTAGTACAAGAGCAAAGGGGGTTGGAGCTCCCTTCCAAGGAAGTTTGGAGAACGAGAGAAGGTTGTAGCCTTCTGCAGGTTGTAGCCTGCGTACTGGTATAAGGCTGCACCAGTACAAAAAGATTGTAAACTGAAGTTTCATATTAAAGAAAGATAGAGACAACTTGCAGCAGGTGGTTTTCACCCACATTGGGTTTCCACCTTATATCTTGGTGTTCATGTGTGTGGCTTTTGATCTGTTCTGTTATACTGCACCTGTTTACTGTTAATGTGGTGAATAATGTCCTGATGCACTTAACTGAAGAATAAGCTAACTAAATTATGAGTTTTCCTCTTATACGCTGTTTTATTTAGTCACAGTAGCGTGTACACGCTGGTTCACTTAACTGAAGTAGCGTATATGTTTCTGAGCATTGAAAAGTTTGATTGATCTAATAATACTGATTCACCCCCCCCCCCCCTCTCAGTATTATTTCCAACACAAGAAACTAAAGTCCATCCTCTTTTGGTACATTCTTACGAAAATTCAATCTGATGCTCAAAGAGAAAGTTATGATGATTTTCCCCAGGTCACCTATTTGGAATGTAATTCAGGAGTCTGCAAAAAGACCAACTTCCTCAAATCATATCCCCGCAAATATAGCACAAAAAGCTCTGAAATTCGGACTCAAGTTTCAATGCGATTTCATCTCAAATGCGTTTTTTTTCACTTCTAAAACATCACAGAAAAAAGTTATAGCGAAAATGCCATGATGACCTATTTGGATCAGTGAAACCCTAGAATCCAAAGCTCCAATACTAAATGTTATGAAACCAGCTCACAAAAAGATAGAAAAGATAGATCAACGCCTTAGAATTGAGCCTCTTCGAGGGGGCAACCTCCTTTACATTACATAAATGAACAATTCTTGGATGATTCAAATGACAAAACCTCCTTTCTATATATAAGAGTCTAAGGAGTCACAATATAACCCAACCAACCTAACAAGAATAATATAAAGGCACAAAAATAACAATAGAGGGATTCTATGGGGCACAGTAATAACAATATGGGGAAAATAGGGGCACAACAATAATAATAAGGGATATAACTACAATAGTAATGGGGTAATCACTACTATTATAGGGACCTAACAAATAATAATAATAATAATAATTAATTAATTAAATTAAATAAATGACTAAATAAATAAACCAATAATGAATAAAATAAAGTAATTAATCGTTTATTAGTAGTCAAGATAAAAATACAAATAAATAATAAGAATTGAGAAATTATATATATATGAAATAAATAAAAACTTAAGAATCCAATAACTATTAATTTTTCATCCATAATCTTTATTCAGATTGCTTGGCCTCCTTTCAATTTCTATAGATTCCCTAAACTTACGGTGATGGATATGATCTATCTTAGCAATGACTCAGGCGTCTTCCATGTAGATGTGGTGTTTTTCCTTTTCCGCATGTTCTGCTAATGCTAAGGAGCGGGTCCTCCCATGTTTGATGTTTGTTGATGTCTGTTGCATGCTCCTGAATCCATTGATTTATTGAGCGGTCATTTTCACCAGCATAGGGTGTCTCACATGAACAAGGGATTACATAAACACCTTTCATATTCTTAGGGTCAACTGGGTCTTTTACAACCATGGTCTCGTAAACCATCATTGATAGATTTCACTTTTATATTAATTAAATTCCTATTTTATAGGAATAAGTGTTCTTTTGAGGAGGGGTTATACCTTACCTTCTAGGATGGAAATAACACTTCACTTGCCTTGTTATATGTTTACTTTAGTTCTCACTCTATTTCAGCATAATTAACTATGTTTATGGCACTACTAAATTTTTGGCTAGCTAACTCCATTCTTGGGCTACTTAACTAAAACTACAATGCGAGTTTATTTTCGGTTTACATGTACATGCAATAAATAAGAAAACCTACTTCCCATCGTTCCTCTCTCCAAGCGAGTGTTATAAATATGTACTCATGGCATTAAATGAAATACAAGAAATTTCATTGGTCTCTTGACTACTTAAATTGAATTGGTCTCTTTACCTCTTTGGTCTAAATAGTGGTCTCTTATTCTCTCTTCTTTCTCGTTTGTTTCAAGCTTTCAATTCTTAGTGTTGCTTATTTTTCATAGCTAAATTCTTGTATTACTGTGATCAAAATATAATAGAATCATCCCTCCAAGTTAATAGATTGTTCGTTTTCCATGTTTAGATTGTCATTAATGTTTCATGAGAAACCACCATTAGCTTACACGCACCCCATGGTTAAAATGGACATTACTTTTGAAACATGCTTTGAAAAAAATATTTGAAAGTTGAAACAAATAGCCCTAATCCAAAAAAATCATCAAATTTTATTTATGTGGATGATTAAAAGAATTCAATTAAATTGAAGCATGAGTGATACCCCCACTCAATGAACTTTGAAAAATTATAATTTTTGCCTATGATCTCCTATTGGTGAATGATTTTTATGGTGTGTAAAAGAGAGAAGATGATTTCAAACAAATGGTTCAAAGCTTAGCTTCAAAGAAATTTTTCTCTTTTATAGCTTGTGAAGTACCAACTATCTCGCTAGTAAAGAGACATTAACTACCCACTTTCAAACTTGTGTTCTTGAAATTGGATTATGATAGTTTCATTGAATTCATAATCCCAAAAATCCTATAAGAGGTCTATTCTAGAGGTAAAAGAAGTTACTTTTTGTCATGACCAAAATTTTAATGAGAAAACATTTTTCATAAGATTCCAAACCATGTTTTAAATGATGCTTTACCTAAATTGAAATTTTCTAGCTTATTTAATATCTATATTATATAGACTTTTAGGATGCTAATTAAAAGTACCATTATTCATCTAAAATTAAGAAATTTTAATATGTGAAAATAGTCCACTAACCTCTAGATCAAACCTAAATACCATCAAAGGTTTATGCAGAAATACAAAGAAAAAATTTCAAACTTCTTAAGCAAAGAGAAAAATCCTTTGAAGTGATTCTTGAATCAAAAATCTTAATCATTACTCCTATAGAATTAACAAAAACATCATTAAATGAGTGCCATTATGGATGCCAATCCATCATGGGTCACTACTAGCTTCAACCAATAAGTCAAAATAGAAATTAATGCCCAAACAAGAGGCTCATTCTTAAAAACAAGTTGATGACTAACAAAATGGTGAAGCATAAAGAATCACCCAAGGAAGCATGGCACATCATCCCTCACAATGTTGAACTAGGTCGGTTGTTGACGATGGCAAAAGTATGGAGATATAGTTGAAGATGATGATAATGCTAAATAGCCATGAGAGAAACACTCCAATGTGGCTAGCTTCAAGCTCTATAAAGCAAGGCTAGTCCTAAAGGTAAACCCTAGTAACATTCTAAGAAGAATATTCGCAAAAAGGGCCACTACTAAAAGTGAAAAATAGATATACCAAAAATAAAATCCATGACAAAAATTACAAACAAAGTGTGAAGAATAATATGTCTTTAACAACTTCATCCATATGCTAAGGAGGCAATCCCAATTAAAAATAGAAACAATACAACCCATGTCAAAAAATAAATAATGCTATGATTTATAAAATGCAACCACAAAAGGAAACTTGCTCCTCCTTCATAGGTTCAGAGGTTCTAATATAGAACTTGTCAAAGGCATGGTTGGAAGATAGGGAATTCCCCTCCAGGCACTTAGTAGAATATCTTTGGGAGGATTGGAAGAAGGGCGAGTTCAAATGGAGATTTTGCCTCATTTTTCTCTATGTCATGGGTGCATTTGATAGCTGGAATTACTCTTAAAAACTCATGGTGTAAACTTTGAAGAAGGGCACTCTTGCTCCAATAAGAAGAGATAGGCTAAGGTTTTTCCCTCCTTACTTCTCACTGGAATCATTATTCATTTCATGGTTGTTGCTATCCAGTTCCATTCTATTTGGCTATTTTTTCATTGTTGTAAGGTGCAGACTCTCCTATTCGTTTTTTATATTGAAAAGACGATTCGTTAAAGCATAACCATTAATAACCCCATCTTCATCACATTCAAACCCTCATATGAAACAACTTACAAATAATTTATGATATTGAAAAAACAGTTAGTTAAAACATACCATTAATATTTTTTTATATTGAAAAAACAATTAGTTAAAACATACCATTAATAGCCCCCTTCATCACATTCAAAGCCTTCATGAAATAACTTACAAATAATTCTTTTTAAGTAAAACTAATTTATTAAATTAAAATTAAAAGTATGATCTTAACTCTATGTTTAAATAAATTTAAATTTCATAAAATAAACCACAACAAAAATTTAAATCCATCCATCATTATGGTCCATAAAATAAGATTTATATTCTATTTAATAATAATTGAAAAAATGAAATAACAATGCAAAAATACCTCGATGAACTTATTAATGATAATAACGGATTACATTGAGGAAAACCAATCTATTAATCATTCGATGAACTTATTAATGACAATAACGGATTACATTGAGGAAAACCAATCTATTAATCATTCGTGAATAAAGCAATTCCCTTTTATTTATTTGAATAAAGTTGTAAACGTCTTAAGCTCACAACACCATAAATAATTGCATAAAGTAGTTTAAGACCTAATTCGCAAATATAACTGTGAATCTACAACTGGCCAAAACAAAATTAAATATAAAATCGATATTCAATTTTGGTTACTTTACACCTCCATTTGCACAGGGAAAACCATACATATATTATATTTCGTGGATGGTTTGCACAGGAAAAACCATATATTATATTTGGTGGATGGTTGCTTCGTAATTCAATTCCCTGCGCTTTATTCGCATGTAATAATTCATCCTCCTCCTAACATTATAAAATAATGGTGAAAGTATTATAGTTACTTCACGCTATAACCGTGAGTTGACAAGTGACCATAAACAAACATTTATTGCAGCTTTTGGTTCATATCCACATTCGACAGCTGACCAGAAACAAAAATTTATTGGATCTGTACGTTTAGATTGAACGTTTGTTTTATTTTCTTATGGGTTGACGAGGACTCTGCAACTTTACAATAATGGATCAATATGGAAATTTAATGGATCAATATGGAAATTTATATCATCAGCAAAAGATTTGGTTATGGCAGTAAGGAAACCACATAAATGCTGAATGACGGTCGAGCACTCGTGGAAAATGTGCAAATTTTAAGAATATACAAGAATTTAACTATTAGGTAAGAGGTCAGATTCTAAGATATTCTGGAAATCTGCAATCTATATAAGTTTTGGTAATGCACAAAATATTTATTCATGCACTGGGTTTCTTATAAAGTTATGCGGTGCTTGCAAACTAAGATTGAGACTGAGTACAGTGCAATCTTAATAAATCATTTTAGAGCAAACTAAGATTGAGACTGAGTACAGTGAAATCTTAATCAATCATTTTTCCATCTAATATTAGATTAATGTTAATATAGAAACACCTTAATGTTAATATAGAAACACCATAGAGGAAAAAAACAATCCTCATAACACGCTTCTTTCCCTGTCTCGGGGCGGGCCATGCAGGAACTTGAGAACTACGCACAGGACCACTCCTTTACTCCTTTATGACCTTTAGGGAGAAGCATCTGCAGGACCACTCGTTTATCACCTTTAGGGAGAAGGCATCTACAGCAAATGAATGAACGACCCCTAAGACTTTTATATGCTGTTATAAATTGGTAATCATAGATCTCCCAGAACAACCCTGCAAATTGCTAAGCAAATTAGTTTAGTTTGAAGCGCTTTTCCATAACGAACAATGGCTGTTTTGATGAAAAGCCTTCTTTCATGCATTGCTGTAATGATGTTTATGTGTTCGATTACTAACAGCGTGCATGGTCAACTGAGCTCAACGTTTTATAACAATTCTTGCCCGGCGGTTCTGTCGATAGTGCAAGCCGCAGTGAAGCAAGCAGTGGCTCAGGAAAAACGTATGGGGGCATCGCTTCTCCGCCTCCACTTCCACGACTGCTTCGTTAATGTGAGTGAAAGAATTTAGTCTTATCATTGAACATACTTAATAATAGTATTCTTTAATCTCATTAGATTTTTTTGTGTATAAATCTGGTAAAAAATTTGAGGTTAAATTTTGATTTGTGTTATTTAAACTGGTTTTTTTTACTGTATATGAATTTAGCACTTCGAGAAATTTTTAGAGCACTTTGAGTGCAGGGGTTAACCATCAATTTTGTGATTTCAATAAATTCTGACATGATTTTAGAGAAATTAGAGAAAAAAATCTACAGAAAAACTTCCAAATTTTTTAACAAAAACAACTCTACTGAAAATAAGAATTTACCAAAAACAACTCTACTGAAAATAAGAATTTACCAAAAACAACTCTACTAAGACAACTCTACTAAGAATAAGGGTTTAAATAAGTTTATGAATATAGAATAGTATATTTAGTCAAAAGCATATTTAGTAATACGCATTGATTTTGTTGCATTGAATGTTGAAATTTGCCATTAATAAAAATGTAAAATATTAATTAAATTTTTTAATATTTAACTTCAAAATTATTATTGTAATCAATTTTATTTTATTTTATTAGTTTTTTTTCAATTTTCTTTTAAATATGTAAGTTTTTTATCTAATTTAAATTTATAAATGTAAATAAATTTATTAATTTAAAAAATTATGAAGTATTTTAATGATGTAAATTTACATATCCAATATATACTATTTTAACAAACTCGTTAATTTTAAACAAAAATAACCAAAAACATATTAAAAAATAATCAAACTTTATAACAACTAAATAAAGGTGTACTCCAATTAAAACATTAAAAAAACACTTTATATGTATTAAAAATTTTAAGAACCACCTTATAAAGGTACATCGAATTAAAAATTTTAAAAACCACCTTATAAATTTTAAAAACCGCCTTATAAACACACATCGAATTTTAAAAACTAACTCCTATTAAGAAACACTTTACAAGTTGTATTTTCAGTAACCTTGTATATACAGGAATTTTTAAATTTTTAAAAACTTACTCATATCAAAGTGAGGATGTATTTTAAAAACTTACTCATATCAAAGTGAGGATGTATTTTAACTCTTTAAAGTTTTTGTTTTTGTTTTTTTATTTTAAATTATATAATTTCTATAACTATATATATATATAATTTTGATTTTTTAAATTTTGAATTATATATTCTCTATAATTTAATTATATATATATATAACAAAAAAAATAAAAATATATATATATATATATATATATATATATATATATATATCACCAACCTACTACACTTATGTTCAACCTGTTTTAAATAATCTCCAAAAAATCACTATCTCACCCACCCATTACATCTATATTCAATAAAACTAATTAAATAAATATAACCATAAATAAACTCTACAACTTGGACAACCTTATTTAATTTTTAATTCTTAGAAAAATACGGAAATTAAAAGAATTATTTCCTAATTTTTACATTATATTTCCTATAATTAATTATCTTCATTACATCTATATTCAATAAAATTAATTAAATATATAAAATTATAATTTGGGCAACCTTATTTAATTTTTAATTCTTAGAAAAATACGAAATTAAAAGAATGACTTTGCTAATTTTTACATTATATTTCCTACAATTAGTTATCTACATAAACTGATGATTATTTAGCCAACTTGGAGTATTCCAATTCACGTATTTATTTAGTTCATAGAATCTTGGATTCAGGGTGTGGGTAGTCACTACTCTTAACATTCCTTATGATAGGTCAAATCCCATGGGTATTAAACAAAAAAATACGGATGCATTTATTTATTCTGGTTACACAATTTTTGAAGGTGTCATTTATTGCAGGGCTGCGATGGGTCGGTGCTGTTGGACGACTCCTCCACTCTAACCGGCGAGAAGACCGCCATTCCCAATAACAATTCGGCGAGAGGTTTCGAAGTGATAGATACCATAAAAACCCAAGTCGAGAATGCTTGCACCGGAGTCGTTTCTTGCGCAGACATTCTTGCTATTGCTGCACGCGATTCTGTTGTGGAAGTAAGCTCTGTTGTTGTCGTTCTGTTTTGAATAATTTCTTAGAACTGAAACCCTCCTGAGAATATGTTGAAATAAGCTATGGTGTTGTCGTTCTTGTTTCAAATAATTTCTTGGAACTGAACCCCTACTCATTATATCAAGTAATAATGAATATGTTTTATAAAATTGTTAATTACCAGTTGGGTGGGCCTTCATGGACGGTGATGCTGGGGAGGCGAGACTCGAGAACAGCAAACTTAAGCGCCGCAAACGCTAACATTCCACCCCCCACTTCCAATCTAAGCACCATCATCTCACTATTCAGAGCGCAGGGGCTCTCCACAACGGAAATGGTTACACTTGCTGGTAATATTATTTTTTTCATACAATATTAGTATAATTCATTAATTATCATAAAATTGTAATTAGGAGAAAATATATATTTTATATATTTTGGGGAGTGTTTTTAATATTGGGCCATCAGAAGGACATGGTGCGGTTAAATAATTAAGGGCGTTCATGTTTGGTTGATTGTTAAATATTTGGTGAATCAGGCATCGAGATAAAGATGTCTGTTGAGTTCAATATTATATACTCCAGAAAATTAGTTGAATTCCTTATTTCTTTGAAATAAAATTCCATGATTGTGGTTCCGAAAATAAACCACTTAATAAAAAAGTTGCCATCAATATGATATGATATATTCAATCCGCAGGTGCTCATACTATCGGGCAAGCTCGGTGCGTGAGTTTCAGAGGGCATATTTACAACGACACCAATATAGACACTACGTACTCTATTTCATTACGTTCAAAGTGTCCTCCTACCAACGGCTCTGGAGACAGCAACCTGTCGCCACTGGATTATGTGACTCCCACCACCTTTGACAATAACTACTACAACAATTTGAAAATCAAGAAAGGGCTTCTCCACTCCGATCAGGAAATCTTCAACGGAGGCTCCACTGATTCAGATGTGACTTTGTACAGCACCAACGTGAACAATTTTTTCTCCGACTTTGCTGCCGCCATAGTAAAGATGGGGAATATCAAACCTCTGACGGGCAGCAGCGGAGAGATACGAAAGAATTGCAGGAAGCCTAACTAGCCAACCTGTGAACCGGCCGTTGTCTGCCGAATAGTTTAGTGTGTTTAGTTATCCGACCAGCAAGGTGTCCTTAATCTGAAAGTGGAAGTCTTCGATTTTTAATTTGCCTAAACTCTTTAATTTGTAATCGCTCTGGACGCATTATGAAGACGTCCTCGAGCAATAAACGGCGTAGGTTGAAAATAATAAGTTTTTTTTTAATTTATGACTTTTACAAAGTGGAATTGACAATAAATGTGCTGCGCATAATTTTATTTGGAAGGCATGTCATCATTTTACTTGCCTGAAAGACTTAGATTGAATTTTAGTTTTATTTGTTAAGTAGTTGTGAGTTTTGATGTTTTCAGATACATCACAGCTACATAAATAAAAGAGTTTAAAAGTTAACTTTCTTTTATTTTAAACTAAAAAATTCTCATTAAATAATAAAAGCATAATGCACTTTTGACTTTTTAAAATAATGGAAAATATTTATTTATATTATTAAAATATCTTATAGTAATTATATAAATTAAATTATAGAGATTTATTTTTATTTTTCATTTTTCAGTGGAGATTTTTAACTTATAAATAGGCTTTATTGCAATACTATGGCTTATCAATACTAAATTCATATTTTTTTAATTGATCAATTTAATTAACTAGCATATATCCATCTACCAAGCATTAAGAGGTATCAAATTATTATTATTATTATTATTGAATTTTAAGGTCACAGGCAAGGAGACACCAAATTGGTGTATGAGACCTCTTGCTTGTGGACAAGGGACCCACCTCCATGCAATGATTTGACTGCTAAGTCTACCATACATACTCTAAGACCCCTTGGTTTTGAGCCTGTGACCTCTTATGAGGAAACACATGCTCTTATCCAAGAGGTTTGCATATCAAGAGATTTGATCCCTCTTAGTGCTTGGTAGATCCGGAGTTAAAGATGATTGGGAGTTAAGATCGATCTAGGTTGGTTTAATTTCCCCTTTAGATAATCTATATTGCACATGAATACCATGTACCATTTTTATTTTTATTTTATTTTGCGCCAGGTAAAATGTTTACACTACATTAAATTTTTCATCTAATTTTATTTATTTAATTTAATTTAATTTTTTATTTTATCTAATTTGACTTAGTCAAAATGTTAAACATTATATTACATCTCTACCATATTGGGAGAACCTCTCGTACAAAAAGGTATGAAATAGTATATGTAATTAAGATAAATCTCCACAATTAATTTGTGACTATTACTATAGAATATGCAATATTCTAGAATATTGCATAGAAGTTAAATCTCACTCATCCACCTAATAATTATTTATAATTAAATTAAAATTAAAAGTCCTATTCCAAAGTAGACATGCATATCTACATAAATATCTTTAACAAAAATATTTTAAGTCTAAGAAAACTATAATCCTACTTATTGTAATAAAAAAAATTGAATATATTTGTTATCCTTCCAAAAATTAACTCATTATAATTCTAATTTTAGATATTCAATTTTTCATATAAATAGTCATTATTTATTGTTAATAAGTTATAGGAATGGTTAATAAGTTATAGGAAGGAAATGTGACAATTTTTACTTTCAACTATCAGTGTTACATCCAACTACTTATTTGGAGAAAAAGAAGAAAACATTTTTTTAATTGTATTTTTTGCGCATTTTTAGACATTCCTTGGATACGAAATTAAATTTAACATCCAAGAAGCACTCATTTTGCATATTTTTAACATACCCACACTACAAAAATTGAAAATACATGAAAAATAAGGTTTATTCAAATGCAAAGTGTAGACATTTGTTGGATACGAAATTAAATTTAACATCCAACAACACCCATTTTTGCATATTTTTTTAGCATACCCACAGTACAAAAATTGAAAATACATGAAAAATATAGTTTAAACCTATTATTTTTTACGTATTTTAAACGTATTTTAAAAATTTTCCATTGGGTCTACTAAAAAACATGCAAAGTAGGTGCTAGTTGGTTGTGTAATTTAGTTCCACATCCAAGGAATCTCTATCCGTGATATTTGAGTACTTAGAAAAATATAATTAAAAAATAATAATTTTATTTCTTTTTCTCTAAAAAAATCATCTCCTATTTTATTATTTTCACTATTATGTTATTACTTTCCTTACGAGACCTATTTTAGATCTCAAAATTTATGTAATGGTAGGCTCACCAAATACCATTTTCATTTTTTCTTATAATTTATAATTTATTAGGATCACCTATTTTTAAATATGAAATAATTAAAAAATAATAAATTTATTTCTTTTTCTCTAAAAAATCATCTCTTATTTTATTATTTTAACTATTATGTATCATCTCTTATTTTATTATTTTATCTATTATGTTATTACTTTCCTTAGGAGACCCATTTTAGATCTCAAAATTTATGTAATGGTAAACTCACCAAATACCATCTTCATTTTTTCTTATAATTTATTGGAATCACCTATTTCTTAAATAAATGGCAAGCCAAGAGAAATGGACATTCCGCTATCATGCATATTATCCTATTTCGCTCTCTTATCAACATCATTAGGAAGGATTTCTTATACCAAGTAAATTTGATATAATCCTTTACCTCCTAGTACATCATGTGGGATTTCCATAGAAGAAATTAGTACGAATAAGAAAAAATTCACTTGAGGTGGACATATTAAAATATACAAATAATATAGTATAAAAAGTTAACAATGATTTTCTAGATGGAAAACTTTCCAAAAAATATGTTGTTTAAAAAAAATAGATTTCGGATGTGAAAGTTATACCTTTTTAAAAAAATCATTATCAAAAAAACCACATAGTTATATATAGATATATAAAAGACTTGACTTTCATATAAACTTGCTTGTGCAAATAAATTATTTTATAGAGTGATCCAATTTTATAAGACAAGTTAGAATTATTTTTACAACAAAATTACTTTATAAATAAAAGTTACAAGGAAATAAATAACTAAAAAATTATTAAAGTTATTTTTATGGTGATTCACTGTGAAATACATTTACAATGAAGTTATGAAATAAATTAAATTTGTGTGAACTTTTTCAAAAAAATAGCTTAGAAGAGATTTGGACTTAAAACCTATTACTAAATAAATTAATTTCTAATTAAGTTAGCATAAAAACATAACAATGATAGTGAAAAAGGTTGGGGATGTTGGTATTGTTATTATTGTGATTGAAAATATCTCTTGAAGTGAGTGCTGACAAAAAAATATCCTTATCAAAAAACAACATTTTGAAACTAAAATTAAATAAATAAATAAATTCAAAATTAAATAAATAATAAAAATATATAAGGTAATCTTTGTTGTTGTTCTTGTTTTGAATAATTTCTTAGAACTAATGCGATCTAATTATATCAAATAATAACTAATATATTTTATGTTAATTACCAGTTGGGTGGGCCTTCCTAGACGGTGATGTTGAGACTTGAGAACAACAAACTTAACCGCTGCAAACCCTAACATTTCACTGCCCACTTCCGATCTAAGTTCCGTCATCTCATCTCACTATTCCGAGCGCAGAGGCTCTCCACAATGGAAATGGCCACACTAGTTGATAATATTATTTATTTCCTACAATACAATTCACTAATGATTATAAAAGTTTAGTATAATTCAGGTTGCCAATTTAACAAAATATATATTTTTGGGTCGTGTTGTGTTGATATGATAGGTCATCTATCACATTTAGAATTTTCCTATTGATGTTTTAGAATTCATATGAACTAAAAATTTAGTATAATTCAGGTTGCCAATTTAACAAAATATATATTTTTGGGTCGTGTTGAGTTGATATGATAGAATTCATATGAACTAAAAATTTAGTATAATTCAGGTTGCCAATTTAACAAAATATATATTTTTGGGTCGTGTTGAGTTGATATGATAGGTCATCTATCACATTTAGAATTTTCCTTATTGATGTTTTAGAATTTATATGAACTAGATTTGATGGTTAGAAGAAAAATATAAATGTAATGCATCTAAAAAATATATTAATATCAATTACAAAATCTTCTATTCAACAATGATATCACATGTTCAATTTATATGTGCTAATACTATAGGGAAAGTTTGGTGCGTGAATTTCACAGACCATATTTACAATAACACTAATTCTTTCTAGGACTACAACAATCTCTTCTTTTTCATTATTTTGTTTGTTTAAAAGAATGAAAATGAGGACCCTCTAAAAAAATCTTTCTTTTTTAGGCTTTTGGTAGCTGATACATCCAAAAGGGGAGAGACATGGGTCTAGTGAGTCTTAATCAGAGATTTAAAAAATCGTCTTTTAACCATGTTAAATTCATCTTAAAAGGGTTGGAAGGTTTCTTAAGGGCCCCTTTTATGTCCGAGAAAATGGGGCAATGGTTTGAAATGCCTCCCTCACCAATCCATTGTTTAGCCATGGGTAGAGATTCTAGAAGAGCTTCAACGAGGAGGAATTTGTCGATTATATTAACAACCCAATCATCCCCTAAACATTGATTTCTCCAAGTAGATGAAATTTTAACAGGTTGCACATCCACCAACATATAACAAGTAATCCTACTCCAGAAGAAATCCACTGGAGGATCCAGCTTGGCCCAAAGGCCCCAAGATTCTAAATGACCCAAAGAGAAATTTAAGTCACCACCAATCATGGTATTGTTTAATCAAAGAAGGGATTTATTCAGGAGCGAATCCCAAAAATCAGTTCGATTTTGAGATGGTCCATAGATGTTAATTAATATAAGAGCTTGACCCAGAACCAGAGAATAGACCTCAATCACATAACCAACTCGATGCTCCAGATATTGGAAACTTGAACTTGATGGGATTTCCAGCCCACATCAAGACCCCCCACCCCCCCCTTTCAAACGAACAAAGGTATCTATAGTTGAGAAAGACCATCAATTCAGTAGGGATTCAAGGCACAAAGAAATTTGGATGTTATTACTAAGAGTTTCTTGAAGGAAGATAATATCTAGTTCGTTTACTTCAACAAGTCCCTTTATATCTTTTTTTTAGAGGGACAAGCAATACCCCAATAATTGAAAGACATTAATTTCATTTGGGAAACTCCAAGGAGGTTTGGATAGCTCTAAGGGCCCCTCTGATAGACAATTTCTTACTGACAGTAAGATTTGCCTGGACTTTTTCTTTGGCTTGGGATAGGAAGGATTGCCTTCCATGGATTTGGCCCTCCACATAGGACAAAGAAAGTTGTCGGGCAATCCCTAGGAAATACGTCCCCTATGGGGAACCACAAGCCGAGAGTGGTCGTTACTTAGGACATCATCGGTGTCATGAAACTTAGAAGAGGTAAAAGAAAAAGAGGATGATGATGAGGACATGTCGCCAAGGGTATTAATAACAAGGAAAAAAGTTGGGTCGAGATGGGAAGAGGATAAATGAGAAGGGATAAAAGAGATAGCAACATAGAATCCCACAGATACTTGAGGACTACATGTCTGAGAATGAGAAAAAGAAAAACCAACATCACTAAAAAGAGGATATGAGGAAGAGAAGGAAGTGGCATGGTACCTTCACAATTCGGAGTTGAGAGGGAAGAAGGATGGACATATGGCTGAGAACCCTCATTCATATGCAAGGAAACTTGAAAATCATCGTAAAATCCCATATAATTCATGCAAGATGTAGATACCAACATCTTCTAAGATTGGAACCTCAGTTCATTAGACTCGTCAACCTAAGAAAAAACCTTGGTTTTGTTTGCCTTCTTGTGCAGAGGAAGCATGCAATATTTTGTGAGGTGCCTATGTTTATGCCACTTCTACATCTAAAAGGGACTCCTATGTAGTCCAACTCAAGAGAACATGTATGTTGACTTTTTTCCACAACCATAGTTTAAAAAAAATCAATTTAGTCTTTAACCAAAACATGTTTTGTAAAAGTTCAAAATTATTTTTGAAAAAATAATTACTTCACTACCAAGAAAAATTGAAGGAAGATCAAAACTAAATAGAAGAAATAATCTATCAATGTCAAAGAAAATCACATGTATAAAAAACAATCATCAAATAATTTTTGCAGAAAAAAATTTCTACAAAAGGTTTTATGATTTTGTTGTGTTACTTGATATAATTATTTGACTCAGTTCAACTTTATGTTGGAGATCAACTTTTTGGAAAAAATTGTGTGGAGAAACTGCAATGTCTGATGTTTCGAGTGAACACTTTACCCATCTTCAAGGACCGTGCACACCCCTTTAGGTTTTAAACTTTCACTCTTACCTGCATATCTCAGTGATTTATTAATAAGGTTTTATGATTTTCTTGTGTTACTTGATATAATTATTCGACTCAGTGCAAGTTTATGTTGGAGATCATTTTTTGAAAAAAAATTGTGTGGAGAAATTGGAATGTCCAACTTTTCAGGTGAGCACTTCACCCATCTTTGGGGACCGTGCACACCCCTTTAGGTTTTAAAAATTCAGTCTTACCTCCATATCTCAGTGATTTATTAGTAAGGTTTTATGATTTTCTTGTGTTACCTGATATAATTAATTATTCGACTCAGTGCAAGTTTATGTTGGAGATTATCTTTTGAAAAAAAAACTATGTAGATAAATTGCAATGTCTCACATTTAAGGTGAACACTTCACCCATCTTCAAGGACCATACATACCATAGTGGAGTGGCTGAAAATATTGTAACCGAGAAATTTTTACTTGATTCCCTGATCACAAATGTAACTCATGAAAATGATATTTGACTATTTATTTGACTTGACTCGCTAGCCTTCCTCAAGAGAACATGTCAATAATGTAATGGCATTATGATATGGGTAGCTTCATGTGGTAATTTTATTTTTATTTTAATATATTATGGTTAGTTATTCTACGTGTATCTTTTATGTTTTAAACTTTTACTCTTACCTACATATCCAATTATTAGTAAAGTTTTATGATTTTGTTGTGTTACTTGATATAATTATTTGGCTTAGTTCAAGTTTTATGTTGGAGATAAAAAATTTGGAAAAAAATATGTGGAGAAATTGCATGTCTTGGGTTTTGGATGAACATTTTACAAGTGTCCCACATTGTCTTGGGTTTTGGATGAACATTTTACCAAGTGTCTCACATTTTAGATAAATAAAGTGTTCACCCAAAAATAAGACATTACAATTTTTCTACAGAATTTTTTCAAAAAAATATTCCAAACATAAATTTAAACCCAAACAAATAATTGTATCAAATAACACAACAAAATCATAAAACCTTACTCATAACTCACTAAATATGCAAGTAAGAATGAAAGTTTAAAACCAAGAAACTACGTCTAGTCAAATAAATAGTCAAACCTCCTTTTCATGGGTTACATTTGTGTGATCGGAGAATAAGTTCAAAGTTCTTCGCTACAATTTTTCAGTCAAATGCAGACATAACAAGAAAGTATCACAACATAAATAAATAGTTTTTTAAATATATATTACAAATATTATTAAAAAATAATTATGAAAAATCTCATTTAAAAAATTATTATCAAAATTAGTTGCACAAGTCAAAAAGATAAAGATTATAAAGTAATGTAAATAAATATTAGAACAAATGAAGGAAGATTTCAAGAATGAATTCGAGAAATTAACTGATAAAAGATGAAGAAAAATATTTCCTAAAGAACTTTAACCAAATGTGTTAAAATAATCATCAAGTTCAAACATGAGAATCAAAATATTAAAAATAAAATCAACAAAAAAATGAAAAGTTTCATGTCTAAGGAATTATAATCAATCTAAACTTATTTACATAAATTGGGAAACTCAAAAATGATAAAAACTCATTTATAAAAATGCTATAACAACTTATCCAAAAGAAAACATCAAAATATTCAGACATAAAAATCCAACCTACGCAGAAAGAAACATATATAAATTCTATCCATGTCATAATTCAAGAATGCTTAAATTGTAAAGACATTTTTGGATATTCGAATACAAACAATGAAAATTCCAAATGTAATTAATAATAGAAATTTAACGAGCAAAAAATACACAAATCCATTAAAAATATATAATAAAAGAATAAATCAAGAAAATATTATAGATATAATAAAGTAAAATCATGCTTAAAAAACATATTATCAACATTCTTATGACAAGAACATGTGTACCAACATACTTATGAATAAAAGCAATTAACATATGTTCAAAAGAATCAAACAAAATCATTACAAAATAAAAAACAAATAACATTTTTATAAAATAGTTTTAAAAAAAATATCCTTATTTTTATTATATTTAGATTAAGATTGTTTTACTATTTTCATTTCATTTACTTTTTACATAATTAAGTTTCCATATATTGATTTTAACATCAATCTAGATCTATCTTAACTTTGGAGCTACCAAAGTACCAAAGTCAAGTGAGATTAAATAGCTTAAGTTTCAAGTTCACCTTATTATTTTATTTTAAAGTAAATTTTTATTTTTTATTTTTACACGACATTACATTATGTTACATCCTTACCACATTAGGCTGGAGAGCCCCTCGTTGTGAAATTAGCATAAGTTAGACTTCTATTTGGATTTTACTATTTGTTTTTAATAGATTTATTTGAAATTAATATTATTTATATTTATTTGTTTATTTTCTTTAATGCAATACTATTTATAAATTCTTCTTAAAAAAATCAATAATAATAATAACAAAATTAGAGACAATTATAATATTGTGTATTACATACTGAAGTTAAGATGCATTACTCTTAGTTCCAGGGATAGCTCAATTGGTGATGGAAGTAATGTGAAATCTATGAAAACTGAGAGAGCCAAGGTTCAAATCCCCTTAGTTGTGACCCAGTTTATAGAGAGGAGGACAGACCCCTAGGATAGGATAGGATAAAGGATAGGATAAGAAGGCATGAAAGTAATCAACTTGACATGTATTGGTTTACTATAAAGAATAGGATAGAGATAATGAAAGTATTCTTTTCAAGATGTATAAAAATCAACTTGAAATGTATTGGTTTACTAGTAGCTACATCCCAAGAAGGTTATTGGGTTCCTACACCCCTAGGATAGGATAAAGGATAGGATAAGAAAGCATGAAAGTAATCAACTTGAAATGTAGGTTTACTATAAAGGATAGGATAAGAAAGCATGAAAGTAATCAACTTGAAATGTAGGTTTACTATAAAGGATAGGATAAGAAAGCATGAAAGTAATCGACTTGAAATGTATTGGTTTACCATAAAGGATAGGATAAGAAAGCATGAAAGTAATCAACTTGAAATGTATTGGTTTACTATAAAGGATAGGATAAGAAATCATGAAAGTACAGTTTTCATATGTGTAAAAATCAACAGGATAGGATAAGAAGGCATGAAAGTAATCAACTTGACATGTATTGTGTTGGCATTATGATTCAAGTGTTGTCCTTGATGGCAACTCACTCAGAGGTTGGTACAGATGCTCAGAAGTTGGTACAGGAGATGGCAACTTAATCAGAAGACAGATCCTAGTACAGCTTGCCAAGGAAGTTCATACACGCAGGTTTGTTAAGACCAAGTCGCGTGTACACGCAGGTTGGCTTCAGAAAAAGCGCGTGTATGTGGAAAAGTACCTTTGGTCCATGGCGGTTAGTCCTTGGAAGTTGTGCCTATGGTTTCGGACCATTATGTCTCGACGGACGTGTTGATCCCTAGTTTCGAGGTTGATGGTATTGTGTTTCTATGGTTTTGGCTCTTGGTATTGAACAAGGCCTAAGGCTATATAAGGAGAAGATCACTAGGCAAAGGAGTATGGATTGTGGGTGTCTGACACAGTGAGAAGATCTGGTATTGCTGGTTATCTGTTCGGGACGCTTGGCAAGGGTCGGATCTGACAGCAAAGGCAGAAGTAATCATTTCTAGATCTACACGCGGGTTGCCTTTGGAGAAAGCGCGTATACACGCGGTTTTGGTACAGTGAAGTAGCGTATGCATGATAAGTGTTAATATTTCAGGTTGCTGCTGATTCTGGTGGTTGTTGCAGAGTTCTAGATTCTGGTTTGGGTTCTGTGTTCTTGATGACAGGGTTTCAGTGATTCGGTATTGGGTTGTTTAATGAATTATGATGCAAGTATAAGTTGATGATTGTATTGCGGTAATGTTTGCTTTGTACTCTTGGATCCAGTATGAAAATGTATGAAACGTGGTCCCTGAAGGTTGTAGGGTCAGCACCTACGTACTAGTAAATGGATCAGCTAGTACAAGAGCTGAGGGGGTTGTAGCTCCCTTCCAAAAGTAGTTGGAAAACGAGAGAGGGTTGTAGCCCTCTGCAGGTTGTAGCCTGCGTGCTGGTAAAGGACTGCACCAGTACATTGTAAAAGAAGTTTCTCATTAAAGAAGAAAGAGACAAATTGCAGCAGGTGGTTTTCACCCACATTGGGTTTCCACCTTATATCATGGTGTTCATGTGTGTGGTTTTTGTGTGATGATCTATTCTGTTATACTGCACCTGTTTACTGTTAATATGCTTAATAATATCCTGATGCATTTACTGAAGATAAGATTAACTGAATCATAAGATCTCTGCATATACGCTAGTTGCTTTAGACACAGTCGCGTGTACACGCGGGTTCACTTAACTGAAGTCGTGTATATGTTTCTGAGTATGAAATTGAAAAGTTTTATCTGATCTGATAATACTGATTCACCCCCCCCTCTCAGTATTATTTCCAACAATTGGTATCGGAGCAGGTCCTTCAGAGAAAGCTTGATCGCTTGAAGGAAAAGATCCATCAAATGGCTAATCCAGAAAGAGAGGCACACATCAGGCCACCAGTCTTTGACGGGAACAATTTTACTCACTGGAAGATAAGAACCACTGCATATCTACAGTCGCTTGGAGCAGAAGTTTGGGGAATCGTAGAAGGAGGATACAAATTCCCATCAGCAACTCCTACAGATCCAGCAGAGAAAAAGCAATATGAGCTCAATGCCAAAGTAGTTACTGTCCTATTGAGTACTTTGACTCAATCAGAATTTATGAAGATCATGCATCTCAAATCAGCTAAGGAAATATGGGACAAAATCGTTACAAGCTACGAAGGAGATGATCAGGTAAAAATAGCAAAGCTTCAAACTCTCAGAATCCGATATGAAACTCTTAAGATGCGAAGTAATGAAAGCGTAGCTAATTATTTCCTGCGTATGGATGAGATTGTGAATTGTATGAGGGATCTGGGTGAAGAATTTGAGGAAGTTGTCTTAGTTCAAAAGGTTTTGAGATCTTTGTCTACTAAATTTGATTCTAAAGTATCTGCCATAGAAGAAAAGGAGAATGTGCGGAAAATTACCATGTCACAGCTTCACGGGATCTTAACTGCTTTTGAAATGCGACAAGAGGTACCACCAGAGGCCGCATTCGAAGTGTCAGAGGAAGAAGATGAGGTAAATTTTGTCAAGAATCTTGAACGGGGATCTGGACGGTTCAAAGATAAGCTACCTTTCAAATGTTTTCTATGTGGTAGAGTTGGTCACTATGCTGCTAGATGTCCTCATAACAAAGAAAAGATATATGAAGAAGATGGTAGAAGCTATTATACCCATATTAAAAGTTCATTAAATGATAGTGAGGATATTAGAAGTCTCATGGCACATAAGAAGAAGAATGCTTCATCCAATAATAGCGAGGATATTAAAAGTCTCATGGCACATGAAGAGAAGAATGCAGAAACTGAAGAAGTTGCCAAACTAAAAGAACTATTGGAGACAGAAACCAGGGTAAGGGAGAAATTGCAGGATATAGCAAAAGATCAGAGCACAACTATTCAGAGACTTGAATCAAAGATCCTCTCTCTAAAAGAAGATCTTGAAGATCAAGAACATGAAGTGATCAAACTAAAGCGACAAGTGGAAGAAGGGAGAAAAGTTGAAGAAGACCTAAGGAAGAAGTATCTGAAAAAGGAAGAACAACATCAAGTTGAGGTAAATATCTTGAAAGGTAAACTAGAAGAAAAGGATAAGCTTTTACGATTTCAAGATAGTTCTAAAGTCTTGGATGATATTCTTAATAGTCAAAGATCTCCTGCTATTAAGACTGGTCTTGGTTTTCATGAATATGTTGAAGGAGAATCTAGTTCACAAGGTGAGACAAGAAACTCTAATGAGAAATCTGAAATGCTCAAGGAACAACCAAGGAAAGAAATTCCTCAAGGAAGATCCTTTACTCCTAACTATGGACGTGATAGACGATTATTTCCTCCGCTGAATAATGTTGAATGTTATGTATGTCATAATCTTGGACATGTTGCAGCCAGATGCAGAAGTAGAATGGTTCAAGAAAGATCATCGCATCCCAGGTACTTCAGAGGGTATTGCTTTGCCTGCAATGCATATGGACACAAAGCAATTGATTGTGATAGAAGGAACATGAAAAATATAAGGTGCTATACATGCAACAACTATGGGCATAAAGCAAGGGAATGCAGGAGCAGATTTCAAAATTCAAGACAAAAGGACCATACATCATCACAGTTGCAGGAATTGAAGAAGACAGAGACAGAAAGGTGTGGGATAACTCAGTCAGCTGACATAACAGACACAGGGGAATCTGAAAGTGAAATTCAGTATTCCATCCTGCATACGCTTATATAATGAAGACAAGTCGTTTATATACACGAGTTACAGGCTGCAAAGTCGCGTATATGGAGAAAGGGCAGCAGAACAGACCCAGGTTCAGTCATGGTTGGCTCAGGCTCAGGGGGAGCAGAACAGACTCAGGAAATGGTTCAGACATGGTTGGCTTACACTCAGGGGGAGAATATTCTTCAAATAATGCATTGTTGGCATTATGGTTAGAAGGTGTTGATAAAGTCTATGAAGCTAAATGATACATCTTACTGTTTAGGAATGGTATTGCAGGCTGATGCTTATGGTACAGATCATGATGCTGTTGGTGGCTTTCATAAGTCTTGGTCTAGATATTTCATCACTATGTCATGTATCTCTTTTATGATGTCAAGGTCATATAACGGCCTATGTTGGTTTCCCCACTATGCCTGGGATGAATGATGAAATGTTCATGTATTATCATGTATCTTCACATGGTTAGGTGGATGAGTCAATATTGGTATATCCCCACTAGGTTGGGTGATGAATGTATGTTGAGTCTTTTGGTGATAGGAAGGTCTTCTATGATGTATAAGTCTTTGTTCTTCTTGAAGAACATCTTTTGCAGATCTTGCCTACAGTCAAGGGGAGCATGAACAGCACAATTCAGCAAGAACAGGATGGATAGATTGGTACACTTTGGCATACACAAAGGGGGAGCACATTTGGAGATTTCAGCATGTACTCAGGGGGACTATGGACAGCAGTATGGACAGGAGAGGGTATACCAAAGAAGAGAATATCTTGGTCCACCCTTTGCCCTTGATGTCAAAGGGGGAGAGTGACTTGGTGTGGTGGTTGCCATCAAGTCCAAAGGGGGAGATTGTTGGCATTATGATTCAAGTGTTGTCCTTGATGGCAACTCACTCAGAGGTTGGTACAGATGCTCAGAAGTTGGTACAGGAGATGGCAACTTAATCAGAAGACAGATCCTAGTACAGCTTGCCAAGGAAGTTCATACACGCAGGTTTGTTAAGACCAAGTCGCGTGTACACGCAGGTTGGCTTCAGAAAAAGCGCGTGTATGTGGAAAAGTACCTTTGGTCCATGGCGGTTAGTCCTTGGAAGTTGTGCCTATGGTTTCGGACCATTATGTCTCGACGGACGTGTTGATCCCTAGTTTCGAGGTTGATGGTATTGTGTTTCTATGGTTTTGGCTCTTGGTATTGAACAAGGCCTAAGGCTATATAAGGAGAAGATCACTAGGCAAAGGAGTATGGATTGTGGGTGTCTGACACAGTGAGAAGATCTGGTATTGCTGGTTATCTGTTCGGGACGCTTGGCAAGGGTCGGATCTGACAGCAAAGGCAGAAGTAATCATTTCTAGATCTACACGCGGGTTGCCTTTGGAGAAAGCGCGTATACACGCGGTTTTGGTACAGTGAAGTAGCGTATGCATGATAAGTGTTAATATTTCAGGTTGCTGCTGATTCTGGTGGTTGTTGCAGAGTTCTAGATTCTGGTTTGGGTTCTGTGTTCTTGATGACAGGGTTTCAGTGATTCGGTATTGGGTTGTTTAATGAATTATGATGCAAGTATAAGTTGATGATTGTATTGCGGTAATGTTTGCTTTGTACTCTTGGATCCAGTATGAAAATGTATGAAACGTGGTCCCTGAAGGTTGTAGGGTCAGCACCTACGTACTAGTAAATGGATCAGCTAGTACAAGAGCTGAGGGGGTTGTAGCTCCCTTCCAAAAGTAGTTGGAAAACGAGAGAGGGTTGTAGCCCTCTGCAGGTTGTAGCCTGCGTGCTGGTAAAGGACTGCACCAGTACATTGTAAAAGACGTTTCTCATTAAAGAAGAAAGAGACAAATTGCAGCAGGTGGTTTTCACCCACATTGGGTTTCCACCTTATATCATGGTGTTCATGTGTGTGGTTTTTGTGTGATGATCTATTCTGTTATACTGCACCTGTTTACTGTTAATATGCTTAATAATATCCTGATGCATTTACTGAAGATAAGATTAACTGAATCATAAGATCTCTGCATATACGCTAGTTGCTTTAGACACAGTCGCGTGTACACGCGGGTTCACTTAACTGAAGTCGCGTATATGTTTCTGAGTATGAAATTGAAAAGTTTTATCTGATCTGATAATACTGATTCACCCCCCCCTCTCAGTATTATTTCCAACATATTGTTTTACTATAAAGAATATGATAGAGAGAATGAAAGTATTCTTTTCAAGATGTGTAAAAATCAACTTGAAATGTATTGGTTTACTAGTACCTACATCCCAAGAAGGTTATTGGGTTCCTACACCCCTAGGATAGGATAAAGGATAGGATAAGAAAGCATGAAAGTAATCAACTTGAAATGTAGGTTTACTATAAAGGATAGGATAAGAAAGCATGAAAGTAATCGACTTGAAATGTATTGGTTTACTATAAAGGATAGGATAAGAAAGCATGAAAGTAATCAACTTGAAATGTATTGGTTTACTATAAAGGATAGGATAAGAAATCATGAAAGTACAGTTTTCATATGTGTAAAAATCAACTTGAAATGAATCGATTTACTATAAATGATAGGATAAGGAAGCATGAAATTACAGTTTTCAAGATGTGTAAAAATCAACTTGAAATGTATTGGTTTACTAGTAGCTACATGCCAGGAAGGTTATTGGGTTCCTACGATCAACTTGAAATGAATTGATTTACTATAAATGATAGGATAAGGAAGCATGAAATTACAGTTTTCAAGATGTGTAAAAATCAACTTGAAATGTATTGGTTTACTAGTAGCTACATGCCAGGAAGGTTATTGGGTTCCTACACTCATAGGATAGGATAAAGGATAGGATAAGAAAGCATGAAAGTAATAAACTTGATATGTATTGGTTTAGTACAAACGATATGATAAGAAAGCATGAAATTAATAAACTTGAAATGTATTGGTTTACTATAAAGGATAAGATAAGAAAGCATGAAAGTACAGTTTTCAAGATGTGTAAAAATAAACTTGAAATGTACTGGTTACTATAAATGATAGGATAAGAAAGAATGAAATTACAGTTTTCAATATGTGTAAAAATCAACTTGAAATGTATTGGTTTACTAGTAACTACATGCCAGGAAGGTTATTGGGTTCCTCTGGGATTAAAAAAAACCATTACTACAGCCTAATGTGTAAAAGTCAACTTGAAATGTATTGGTTTACTAGTACCTACATTCCAGGAAGGTTATGGGGTTCCTCTAGGATTAAAAAAAGAAACATTACTACAGGCTAATGTGTAAAAGTCAACTTGACATGTATTGGTTTACTAGTAGCTACATGCCAAGAAGGTTATTGGGTTCCTCTGGGATAAAAAAGAAAAGAATTACTACAGGCTAAGAAAGCATTACTACAGGCTAAGAAAGTACAATTTTCAAGATGTGTAAAAATCAACTTGAAATGTCATTGTAGAATGTTTTCCATAACTATATTTTGTGGAAGTGATGTTTTTAGAAGTGAATGTTTCGCTTTGGGTTTAATAAATTTAAGGAGTTTGCATTGAAATTTTGGGATTTTTGTCAAAAGTTATAATTTTATTTAGTTGATGGAAACTTTAACAATGGAACTTTATATTTAAAGTTTTATTCTATTTTAAAACAACCCAAAGTTTTAAAAAAGAAGAAGAAAGAGAGAATAAATGAAGTTGGAACTTTACCTTGAAAATTTGAATTTGTTTACTTTTTAACTCATTCTTAATTTTTTTCTAAGCTTCCGCAAATGATTACCATTAATATATAAGAAAGTATTACCAGTATTACAATGATTACAGCAAGCATTCCATACTCCAAAAGGACTACCTTGGGAGACCATTGGTTCAACTAGGTGCGTTGAAAGAGCTATCATCACTACTAGTTCAAAACTTAACTAAGACACAAAATAAAAGGGACCAACTATATCTACTAAATTTATCCATCACCACTCTTAAACTTACAAAAAGATAAAGAGGATGGCAAGAGTAAAACATGCACTACCAGACTCACAAGTGACTGATTGCATTAGAGAGTAAGAAGAAATAAGAGATCGTCATATGTCATCCAGTTGAAAGAAAAAACAAGATTCATACAACAATAAAACATTAACAGCCTCCACGAGATCCATACCTACGACCACCTGAAAATGAGAGTGTTGAAACATTGGAGCCGTTATTAGTATGAGATGATAACTCGACAGATGGGAGAGGATTTTTCTTGTAGATAAGGAATGGTTGGAGGAGAAGCGATGGATGGGGAGACATGCATTTATGTCTGCAAGAGCATCATTAAGCTCCTCGTTAGAAACCACAAATTTTTCCACGTTCTAAAGAATCCATTTAATATCCTCCTATCCTGCAAACAATTTATAATTATCTACCTGCTTATATTTGAGGACCATGCGAAGTAGGGTTTCCATCCATTGATGCAGTGCAATTAAATGTAGAAATTGGATTCTATGCTTTCCATATTTTTTAACTCATTTTTATTTTAATGTAAAAAATACGGATGCATTTATTTATTCTGGTTACACAATTTTTGAAGGTGTCATTTATTGCAGGGCTCCGATGGGTCGGTGCTGTTGGACGACTCCTCCATTCTAACCGGCGAGAAGACCGCTATTCCCAATAACAACTCGGTGAGAGGTTTCGAAGTTATAGATACCATAAAAACCCAAGTCGAGAATGCTTGCAGCGGAGTCGTTTCTTGCGCAGACATTCTTGCTATTGCTACACGCGATTCTGTTGTGGAAGTAAGCTCTGTTGTTTTCGTTCTGTTTTGAATAATTTCTTAGAACTGAAACCCTCCTGAGAATATGTTGTTGTCGTTCTTGTTTTGAATAATTTCTTGGAACTGAACCGCTCCTGATTATATCAAGTAATAATGAATATGTTATATAAAATTGTTAATTACCAGTTGGGTGGGCCTTCATGGACGGTGATCTGGGAGGCGAGACTCGAGAACACCATCATCTCACTATTCAGAGCGCAGGGGCTATCCACAACGGAAATGGTTACACTTACAATAATAGTATAATGCATTAATTATCATAAATAAAATTGTAATTAGGAGAATATATATATTTTTGGGGATTGTTCTTAATATTCGGCAATCACAAAGATATGGGTGCAGTTAAATAATTGACCAGGTCTGGTTGATTGTTAAATATTCGGCCAATCAGTAATCCATATAATATTATATTTTCATACCATAATACTATAATGCATTAATTATCATAAAATTGTAATATTTTATATATTTTTGGGGAGTGTTTCTAATATTTGGTAATCGGAAGTATATGGGTGCTATTAAATAATTGACCACGTCTTGTTGATTGCTAAATATTTGGCTAATCAGCGATCGAGATAATGTTATTTTTAGTATAATGCATTAATTATCATAAAATTATAATTAAAGTGTCGTTAAATAATTGACCCCGTCCATATCTGGTTGATGCACCCATGCCCTAAATATTAAGCGAATCAGCAATCGAAGTTCAATAATTGACCATGCTAAATAATTGACCGCGCTCATATCTAGTTGATTGTTAAATATTTGGCAAATCAGTGCTCAAGATAAATGATCAAGATAAAGATGCCCGTTGAGTTCAATAAGATATACTCCATAATTTTAATTTAATTGATTAAGTTCAGTATTTCCTTGAAATGGAATCCCATGATTGTGGTTCCGAAAATAAATGATGGGACCATGTTCAGATGCAATTATTTGATTAATTAAATTATTAATGAAATGATTTTTGGGGATCTCTGATGGTGGTTTGATATTTTGCTGTGTTTAATTATTTGGTACGGGTTCTGGCTGTGAGGGAGACACCTGTCTCTACCTCGGATTCCGTCCTCCCGCCTTATGCTACGCTTGAAACCCTAACTCTCCACTTACCTGGGCATTTTCAACTTTCATTCCATTGCTCTGAAGGGGTCTGCTCTCCAGTTTTCACTTGCGATTTTTGTAGGGTTTCTCTGTGGCGCTCTGCTTGAATTCCTCAGCCACGGCTCTGCTCAGTTGGCTGGGCTCTGCTAGTATGTTGTTGTTGTCAATGGATTTCTGTTCACTAGTCCATCTGAAGGTTTTTGGGCTTGTCTCTCGGCGTTCTGCAAGTGACCTCCTCTGTTTTGAAAACGCTACAGCGCAGTTAATGGTTGCTTCCTCTTGAGTGTATTTGGTATCACTGTTATTGTTTTTTTTCTTATTGTTGGTTCAATGGCTTCGTTTTTTAACTTGTCCATTGGTCATTATGTATCCAGGTTGTGGCCACGAGGTGACCTAGTGTTCGACCTCTGCTCATGGCTAAACACAGGTAAGCTCTCGTTCATTGATTCAGTTTCTACTTTGCATCTTCTGTCGGTACTAATAGTTTGTGCTCCTTGTGAGCAAGGGTTCCTTGTCGGTTCGCGGCCTGTTGAGACCTCTCCTCCTGCGATTTTTTGACTCCTCCTCTGGTAAGTATGGGTGACAAACCCTTACTCTGTTTCTTTCATTCAGTTGGGGTTTTCATTCTTCCTGTTGTTAACTACTGTGTGCGGTGGATGGCGGGCATGCAGCTATGGTTTCGGCTCCTCTTGCGACTTGTTAGAATAGGTAGGGTCTTTCCATGTATCTTATTCTTGGCATCAGTTGATAGTTCTGAGTCTTCGTCTTAGGCTTTGGCCTCCCTGTCGGTCACTTAAGTCCACATTTTGGTCGTTGTAGTAAATAGACAGGTCGCTTGGTTTGTTTTTAATTTGGGATTACGAGAGTCAAATGCGTCTTTGGGTTTCGAACCCAGGTTCCTCTGGCTATTTTGTAATATGAATTTTTCCTAACTTGGGATTGTAAATGAATTTAAAGACTTCTGTAGTTTTGCTTCAAACAATATTTGCAAGGAAAAATAATGCGTGTTAATTTATGTGGTACCTGGTCGTAGATGTTTCTTCTTGTTGGAAATTTGGTTGTGCTTATTATGAAACCCTCTATCAGTTTTCTTTATTACACGCTCGATACTCTTCAAGGACTGCAGGTAATTGTTGTGAACGTTCGTTATTTCTTGACGGTTGTTCTCTCCATGTGACTGTAGCAACACTTCCACCAGCTCTCGGTTTCGTTGTCTCTGATATTCTGGATGTCTGTTAGAAAAATTAATCTGCCAGTTTTGGCCTTGTTTGGAAATACACTCAATTCATCTTAAGAACAGAAAAGAAATATAATCTTGTTACAAAATGGACTCAGATGATTTTGAAAGTCTCTTGTATGTTTATATTATTCTTCTGCTATGATGCAAATCAACCTTTACAATGTTTTTTTTTTTTTTTTCTTTTATCTTATTTGTCAACAGTTTTTAAAACTGTCAACAGTTACATGTAGTTACCATGAGTAACTGTTAATTTCCGTTTGTCTAAATTCTAGAATTAATTTAAAAACAGAGTTTTGTTTTTATTTTTCCTTCTAAAAAAAAACATCTTAACAAAAATAAAACAGAACTTGCTATCATGTCCCAACTGCTAATAACTAAGAAAATAAAAAAAACTCAGGTACAGTGACCTGTGAACTTGTTAACTTGTGAGACAAACACTTCCTCTTGTTCACCCCTAGTTGGATGCTCCTGCATCAGGCTCCTGGGGTAACAAAAATTCATGGCTCTGGTCCATGAGCTCCTCGATAGAATACCCTGCACGTTGTATCTGCCCCACATCAAGCCATGAACTGTCCTCTATAGGGTGGTTCTTCCACTTGACGAGGTACTGTAGGTACTCCTTTTTCCATGTTCGCCTGGCCACTTGTGTGTCGAGGATTCCCTCGATTTTGAGTAGCTGAGCTGAAGGCATTTGTCTCATCCACGAACTACTCTTTTCTTGGGTGTCCCGCTTCGGCTATGCCGAACTATCCTCTTCTAGATTGGCAATGTATGGGAATAAATTTGCCACATTGAAAATGGGTGATATTCCTATACTTGGAGGCAATTGCAATTCGTAGGCATTTTGATCCGGATTTAAACAGGAATGCAAAAAATTACAGAGATAACCATAAATACAGAGATGAGATAACCATAAATACAGAGATGCAATGCAAATAGCACTTCATTTCATTACTGTAAAATACTGGAATATGCTTACAACCAGAAATGGAAATAAACCAGCTAGGGCGATGGTAGCTTATCTCTAAGAAGAGATGTGGTGGCTACATGCCTCTGAACTGTGTTACAATGAGACTCGAAGGCCTATCTATTGTTGAGAAACAATGGAAAACCTTTCACATCCCGAAACCTAACCCTAGAAGATGAAACGCCAAATTGTGGGCCCCGTTTGGGTAAATTGGTACATCAATTTCCCGAGGTCGTAACTTTGGCATACGATCTCCATTTGACGCGTACAATAGCTCGTTAGAAAGATCTATCCGAGCACTACCACTTTGGGAGGCAACATCGGTCCATGGACCCATGTTGTCCCAGATTTCCCAAAACACGTCGTTTAGGGCCTCAAAACGGCTCCGGAAGTTTAGGACTCGAAAAACTGCTAAAAATAGTAAACTTTGCTATAATTTAGGAAACTGAAAAAGCTGAAAGAGACAGTTGTGGGGGTCCAAATGGGATAGGTGGGTGGCCATCAACATCCACCTAGATCATTCCTCCCCCCTTAGGAAGCGATGGTCCCCATTGCGTTGAGTTCCTCCCTGAGATGAGGAAGCTTCTGCTGAGCTAGGTCTCTGTTGAGCTGTTCTGCAATCTCTGATGTGACCAGAAATGGTGGGAAGCATGGTCGACGATGGTCCACATTGAACACTCAGTGCAAGCAAAGGAATGGAGGAATGTTGTGCTTCAAAGCATTGTTGCCCGTAGCCTTGGTACTGGTGTAAGGACCATGTCGGAGTGGTTGGAGCTTCTAATGGGCTCTTGTAAGGTGTTCTTTCTGTAGATGTAACCAAACTTTGTCTCCCACCTGAAACTTATGTGGTACCCCTGTGGGTGAGGAGAAGTTGATCTTGTGTTCTGTCATGACCATATTGCTTTGCTGCTGCTGCTGCGTGGAGGAACCCTTTGCGGGGGTCATGGATGTAGCAACGATCTTCCCCTTACTTTGGGAGCGAACTAGACAGAAAATAAATTTCCTAGTCTGTGATATGAGCTTGTTTCCTTTCTTAGCAGTGATCAAAGAGGTGGCGGTAGGTGGGGCTACCTCCGGTATCCTGTATAATGAATTATTCAAAGAAATAATGACAGCACGAGGCCTTGACTCATACACAACATGTCGCCTCCACAAGTATGGTTGGCCTAATAATACATCACAAACATCCAGAGGTGTAACATCACACAATACCTCGTCTGTGAGGGGCTTGATGCTGTAGCGAAGGCGGCACTGCTGGCGAACTTTGAGATCTCGTCCTTCATGAAGCCACCCGATACTGTATGGCTGTGGGTGTGGTGTAGTCGGTAGGCCCAAACGCTTCATGACCTCTGCTGAAACAAGGTTCTTTTGGCTGCCACTGTCAACAATGAATTGCAGTGGCAAACCCTTCACCCACATCTGTGAGTGGAAAAGACTCTCCCCTTCCTCTGGATTTTCGGACTCATTTTTCTAGATCTTGGCGGTGGCAACAGTGGCACTGGGATCCGCATCAATGATCTGCTTCCCTTTGCCATTCCCCTTGTCGGGTTTTGGCTCAGGGTCGAAACATGTATCTGCTTTGGAAGCCTTCAACTCGGCCACCAGCGACTGCTTGGTCTGACACTCACTTGTGTTATGAGTGGGACTCTTGTGGAACTCACACCACTTTCCTGTGTCCTTCTTCAGCTTCATGGTGTTGTTCTTTTCTTGCGGCTTCGACGGGTTGTCTTGGGTCACCCCGCCTTGGCTTTGTCCTTTGGGCTTCGGATTGGCAGATCCAAAGTCTCGCTTCTTCTGTTTGAACTTTTGCTCGATTTTGACAGCATATCGGTATGCTGTGCCGAGTGAGGAGATGTTCAAGAACTCCATCTCTTCCTGGATGTATATGTTCAGGCAGCCGCTGTATTTGAGTACGAGATGCAGCTCAAAATCTTTGATACCCAACTATGTGTGAAGGGTATGAAAAATGTTTGTGAACTCCGGCACATCTTGGTCTCGTCCCTGCCGCAGTGTGGTCCATTTGATGTATTTGTGCTCATAGCTTTTGACGGGGTAGTACTGCTCCTTGATGGCATCTCGAAAGTCATTCCAAGTGGTTGTGGCTGAAAATAGTGAGCCTGTACTTTCATCCTTCTGCTCGCAGTAGGTTTCCCACCAGTCCTTAACGTGGGGGGCTGTTTTGAGAAGAGCGAAAACAATCTTTTCCCGCTCGAAAATTCATGAACAGAAAAATAACCCTCTAGCAGATTTAACCATTTGTCTACGGCATCTGCATCTATTTGACCCTCGAATATGGGGATTTCAAAATTAACTTGTACCTTAAACAGCGTGGTGTTTCCAGAGTAGCTGTTGGAAGCTGATGCGTCGCCTCTGGGTAGTCGCTGAAGGATCTGCATAAAGCTATCCATCATCGCGTTCCGTTGTCGCTCAAGGGCTTCTTCGAGCAAGGTTTTGATAGGATCTCCTGCCCCCTCATCTTTCTTCTCACCCGCCATGGGAGGCCGTCAAGATTTGCGCGGCTGGTCTTGCAAAGGTTCGACCAGTTTAAGCCCTAACTCCTTATATCCCGACCTCATTGGGGACATGCAAAGAAAAACAGAGAAAAAGCGGACCGCTCTGATACCACTGATCCGAATTTAAACAGGAACGCAATTAATTATAGAGATAACCATAAATACAGAGTTGAGATAACCATAAACACAGAGATGCAGCAGAAATAGCACTTCATTTCACTACTGTAAAATACTGGAATATGCTTACAACCAGAAATGGAAATAAACCAGCTACGGCGATGGTAGCTTATCTCTGAGAAGAGATGTGGTGGCTGCATGCCTCTGAACTGTGTTACAATGAGGCTCGAAGGCCTATTTATTGTTGAGAAACAATGGAAAACCTTTCACATCCTGAAACCTAACCCTCGAAGATGAAACGCCAAATTGTGGGCCCTGTTTGGGTAAATTGGTACATCAATTTCTCGGGGTCGTAACTTTGGCATACGATCTCCATTTGACGCGTACAATAGCTCGTTAGAAAGATCTATCCGAGCACTACCACTTCGGGAGGCAACATCGGTCCATGGACCTATGTTGCCCCAGATTTCCCAAAAAACATCGTTTAGGGCCTCAAAATGGCTCCAGAAGTTCAGGACCCGAAAAACTGCTAAAAATAGTAAACTTTGCTATAATTTAGGAAACTGAAAAAGCTGAAAGAGACAGTTGTTGTGGTCCAAATGGGATAGGTGGGTGGCCACCAACATCCACCTAGATCACATTTACAGAAAACTTATGCAGAATTTTTCAAGGTCCAATTTTTTTGAATTTCAACTTCTTGTATTCACCCCTAGGAAATCGTTCCTTGCGCAAATACGCTAGGACCTGATCCCCCACATTAAATTGTACCTCACATCATTTCAAATCATCTTTTTGTTTGTACCTCTAACTGTTGTCCTGTAATTTCATTTTCACCTGCTCATGTAGGTCATTAATTGCTCTTGCAAAGTCTTACCCATTAGCACTCCTCTTCTCTAGCTGTCCCAAATCCCTCAACTCACGCACTCCTCAGGGATGCATTATGTACACAATTTGAAAAGGACTACTTCCCATGCTTCGGTTTGGTGAATCGTTGTAAGCGAATTCTGCTTGAGCAAGTACACGATCCCACATTCATGAATTTTCTCCCACTAGACTTCGTAGTAGGTTTCCTAAACTTCTGTTCATCACCTACATTTGCCCATCAGTCTGTGGGTGATAAGCGGAGCTAAAGTTAAACTATGTGTCCAGCTTCTTCCACAAGGTGCGCTAGAAATGTCCTGTGAATTGCACATCCCTGTCAAAGACAATGGACTTAGGTAAGCCATCTAACTTGACAATCTCTGTGAAAAACAAGTGTGCTACGCAAGTGGCATCACTGGTTTTCCTACAAGGAATGAAATGTGCCATTTTGGAGACCGGTCCACCACCACCATAACGGAATCATAAGCTCATTGTGTTCTTGGTAGACCCAAGACAAAGTCCAAACTGACTGAGTCCCATGGTCTACTTGGAATAGGCAGTGGTGTGTAGAGTCTCGTATTCTAATTGTGTCCTTTTGCCAACTGACACACATTACACCTAGTTACAAATCACTGCACATATCTTCGCATCTTTGGCTAGTAATAAAAATTACTAAGCTGATCGAAGGTCTTGTCAATGTCGAAATGTCTAGCTAGATCTCTGGTATGCTTCTCCCAGATGATGTTCTCCCTCATCGAACAGTCGGGAATACATAGTTGTCCTCCCTTAAATAGCAGCTTCTCCTGTAGGTTATAGTCCAACCATGGACTATTATTCCTCAACAAAGGGTTTTAGCAGGCTTCATAAGCCTCCTTAAAATCTGCATATGTCTGATACAAGTCTTTCAGGTGTTCAAAACCCAGCACTTGTATATTGCTCTTCTGTAAGAGAAAAATCCTCCTACTCAACGCATCTGCTACATTGTTGGTCTGTCTGCTAATATGTTTCAACATAAACATGTAACTCTGCAAGTATTCAACCCACTTTGCATGCTTGTGGTTCAGCTTGTGCTGATGCAAAACATACTGCAATGCAGAATTATCAGAAAATAAAACAAACTCATTACCCACCAAGTAGTGTTTCCAATGCTTCAATGCTTGGACGACATCATATAAATCCTTGTAATAAGATGAGTATTTCTGTCTACTTTCATTCAGTTTTTCACTAAAATAAGCTACTAGCTTGTCTTCCTGACTGAGAACGAACTTGAAAAAGTTTGTTGAAGTTAGGTAGCCTCAAAATTGGCCTCTCAGTGATCTTTTTCTTCAATATCTGGAAGCTCTTTTCCGCAGCTTCAGTCCACTGAAAAGGTTGACTCGCCTTCTTGATTGTATCCAACATAGGTTTGCAGATTACACAAAAATACCTTATAAACTTGCAGTAGAAACTTGCTAACCCATGAAAACTTCGAACTTCGAACTTCAAACAGTCTCTTAGGAGATGGCTAGCTGAGTATAGTTGCAACTTTTTCTGGGTCCATTTTCAGCTCATTTTCTGCAATCACGAAACTCAAATAGACTAACTCCTTATGAAATAAAGTACATTTCTTCATATTTATCAGCAACTTGTTTTGCTACAGCTTCTCTAGAACATATTGAGCATGTCGAACATTTTCCTCCCTAGTTTTGTTGAAATTCAGTATATCATCAAGATACACAATCACAAATTTCCCAATGAACTCCTTCAACATCTCGTTCATCAGGTGCATAAAAGTACTAGGTGCGTTACTCAACCCAAACAACATCACCAGCCATTCATATAGCCCTTCATTAGCTTTGAAAGTTGTTTTCCATTCATCCCCCTCCTGGATTCTAATCTGGTGGTATCCACTCTTTAAGTATATCTTTGTAAAATATGCTGCCCCGCTCAAACAGTCCATCATATCATCCATTTGTGGCAATGGAAACCTATACCTAATCGTAATCTTGTTTATTGCTCGTGAATCCATGCACATTTGCCATTAGCCTCCTTTATTGGGAGCAAGAACTGTTGGAACTGCACATGGACTCAAGCTCTCTTGAATCAGTCCCTTAGCCAAATACTCCTGTACTTGTTTTCTAATCTCCTCATTGTCTTTGGGGCTCATCTGGTAAGCAGCTTTGTTCAGTAAATTAGCTCCAGGGATGAAATCTATGTGATGACTGATACTCCGCTTTGGTGGCAATTTATCTGGTAGATCATCCACCACAATGTCGCTGAATTCCTGCAACATTTCCTGGATTTCTTCAGGTAAATCAGAAATTTTAGTGTGCAACAACATTGTTCTTAGTCTTCTTACAACACCGTATTTCACTTTGTCATCTTCAATCTGTTTTAAAAATTGTTTTCGACCCACCAATAATACTTTTGTTCCACTAGTTTCAGCTATTTCCTCCTCCTTGATGGGCACTAGCATATGTTTAATCCCATCCTTAACAAACTTGTAGCAGTTTGTTTTTCCGTCATGAACAACTTTCTAGTCATACTGCCATGGTCTACCTAGTAGAATATGACACACATCCATGGGCATGACGTCACAAATAACTTTGTCCCTATATTTGCCAATATGGAATTCCACCTCACACTGCTCATCAACTAGCAGTTGGTGACCCTTCTGTAACCACGACACCTTATAGGGAGTTGGGTGCTTCAGTCATTTTAAACCCAATTTCTCCACCATCTTTGTTGCAACTAGATTATCAGTGCTTCCACTATCTATAATCAGTTTGCAACATTTGCCATGTGACTTGCACACAGTCCGGAATAATGCCTTCCTTTGGGTTTGTTTAGCTGTTTCTTTTGCCGGTTTCAGTAGTACCTTATTCAAGACTAAGGCCTCTCCTATCTCCGGTACATTTTCTACCTCCTGAGGCGGTGTCTCTGCTTCTTTTTTCTAAGCAACGTATGCCCCTCTTTGACCATCCTGTTCTCCTTCAGGACACTCAAAGGATCTGTATCCCCACTTGTGGCACTTGTAGCACTGATAGGAAGCTCCTTTGCCTCTACCATTTCCCCTTCCTCTCTGGTATGGCCTTCCTCCCCTAGTGTTGCCTTCCTTTTCTGCTATCCCTGAGATCTTGGAACTGCTGCCCTCTTCATTGTTGTTGGCAGTTCTTCCTTTGCCAAAGGACTGTCTTTTCCCTCTGCCAGTTCCATGTACCCTCCTGGCATTCTTCTTCCTTGTGATTTTTCTTCTGCCTTTAAGGCACTCTGATATGCTTCCTCTATGGTTTTTGGAGAAAGAATACTTATCTCGTCCAATATCTCCAACCTTAGACCATTCACAAATCTTACTGTCTTTTCTGGGGTGTCTTCAATATAACCAACTCTCAAATTCACCTGATAGAATTCTTCAGTATATTCTTTTATCTTCATTCCTCTCTGCTTCAAATTTTGTACCTGTCAATGCAGAGCAATCTGGTAATCTTTGGGCAAAAACCTGCCCTTCATCTTGGCGACCATTCTGGTCCACTTTTTAATTGGTAACTTATTCAATCTTCTCCTCTCTGCTTGGACACTGTCCCACCATAAGGCCGCATGTCCTTTTAGCTTGGTAGCAGTGAATTTAACTCTCCTATCTTCACTGACCTCCTCACATTCAAAATACTTGTCTAGCTCACTAATCTAGTCCAACAACACTTCTGTGGACAAACTGCCATCATAGTTCGGAATTTCAGGTTTTGGCTTGCTGCTAGCCAACAAAACTAACCTTAACAATTTGATCTCAGGTCCTTCTTCATCTGATCCATTTGTTGTAACTACAGCCTCTTCCTCACTATCATCTCCTATTTCTGAATCCCTTCTCCTTCCTGCTTCTACTGCCGCCAAACGACCATTTAGGATCCTAATCTCTTCCCTCAATCCCTCATCTACTACTCTTCGAATAGCTTTGTCACGACCTCTTCTCCCAACTTCCATTCTATAAGAAAATCATTTAACTAAACTTGCTCTGATACCAAAATTTAATGGGACGGACCCTCGTCCTTCTATCCGTATGCAAAGATTTGATTAATTAAATTATTAATGAAATGATTTTTGGGGATCTCCATCGGTGGTTTGATTTTTACTGCGTTTAATTACTTGGTACAAGTTCAGGTTGTGAGGGAGACACCTGTCTCTACCTTGGTTTCCATCCTCCCACCTTGCAAGAAAATGAAGTTGAAAATGACATCTACATTAACTTAAAAACAAGAGCAACTAGTTTAATTCTTCAATGAAATCTCAAGCAATGTACAATCTAAGTGACGAATCACACTACTTAATTTTCCCTTAACCTTTCTGCCTTTAGATGGATTGATCATATAAGAAAGAGTTATGAGTGAGTTAGCAATGTGAGTCTTAAACAAAATAACCAAGCTGTGTTAGTGATATTTTGGTCCTCGATAAAGATATTGAATTATAAAGAAGAGACCATCAACAAGTAAACAACTTGATTAGTAAACAATTATGCAACTTAAAGAAATGATAACAAAGAAATAAAGGCTGCAAACAAAGAAGGTCAGCACCATTAGACAAGATGATCACAAGTATCACTAGCTGTGAAAAAGAAAGAAAAGAAACTGTCCCGGGCACCTAAGCAATCTGCAAAAACACACTGATCAATCATGGAAAAGTGCGGAAATATAAATGGACAGAATTCAAAGTTATATACAGCTATTGTACATGATCAAAGCATAGCAAACAAAAGCATTATGTACAACTATTATACATAAAATGTTAAGAAGAAATGCATAAAATGAAAAGCACTGTACAGGCCTTAAGTAAACAGGGGCCCTCTACCTACTCCAGCTAGCTCAAAAGATCACTTAAACGCTCAAATGGAGAACAGTCTTCTCATATATTATGTAGAAAAAGTAAAAGTTACAGTGGGGTTCAATATTACATAACAGTAGCTAGCTAATCAGCGTTCAAATACACTTTATTTATAGCAGAAAAGCCAAACTAACTAAATCACAAACTACGCTATTCTAACAGCTGTGTGAAGAACACGTAATCTAGCACAGTCCACGGATTTAGGCAATGGTCGAGGTGGGTATTAAATCTCTGGTTGGATTCGTGTTCCCCATCATCTGCGTGGTTGAGGAAGAGGCCAGCTGTGCTTCACGTGCTCTAAACCGAACACGCAGAGCCGTGCCACCGTCAATTACCTTCGTTTGACCGAAGTTGCCCCCTCGTTGACCATGGGTGTTTACGACTGTTATGGCTGAGCTGGAAGGACACACACCATGTCCTTAGTGCCACACACTTTCCCATGTGGCCCTTCTGACCGGAGGACACCTGGATCATGCCGTTTAAGAAAACAGCTGCGGAAACTGGGATCAGCTACGGAAACTGCAGGTTTTGAACCAAAATTCTAATCCAACAACACAGTCATTAGCATAATTAATAAACCATGTAAAAGTCCTACAATACAATGATTTAAGCAAATTGATGAAGGAAATGAGTGATAAAGGAAGGAAATGAATGGAAAAGGAGGCTAAGAGGATGTGAAAAAGAGTGCAGGTCTGAGGCTCAACAGTCACACCTTGAACAACAAATGAATTGCGATGTGATCATGGTTTTCCTATGTTAAGGGCACGATGGTCTTCTTACATGAGTAAAAACAAAAGAAGTAAAATAAACTTCCTTTCAAAAGCATTGTAAACGGTATCTACTACAAAGCAGTGAAGATTGGGTTCGAACTCCTATCCTAGACCTTTGTTCCTCCCATTATGGATGGCATTCCATCTATTATGGATATCACCCCTTCATTCATGGATCTCAACTTCCATTCTTTCCCTATAAGTGCAATGCACTCAAAGATAACTTGGTTGTCATTTTTTACTTTTGAACTATACCTAAATGTTATCTAAGTATTCATTGGAGACTTCTTGATTACAAGGGATTGAACTGAGGATCATTGGAAGGAGGCTTCCAACGTCAAGGCTTGGTTGTAATTCTCCTTTTCTTCATTATTAATACAAATATATGTTTATTTCCCATATACATTTGTCATGATGTTTATTGTAAGATTCCTTGATCACTTACATGGTTTATGATTGAATCATTGATGTGTTATATGCTTTGATCACTTATTTGTTTGTCTTTGTAGGTCTCTTCTCTGAGAATTAAGAGAGAGAGGTTCAAAGCTACAAAGGACAACATCAAGGATCATCATCAAACATTTCATAAAAAAGTTATGAGTTATGGATCTCACTTACATCTATGATTTAATCATAAATTAGGGAATGATTTCATATGTTTGTTTCTTTGTTTCTAGACTTGGTTTCTGAGTCTATGGAGATCTATCCTATCAATAGGATAATATTTTTTTCAGCAAACAAATTGGCGACTCCACTTGAGAACAATATGCTCTTCATTTTCCCTTGTTTTGAAAAGTCAAAGTGTGTTCTGAGTTTTTGGTCAACCTTCATTAATTTGGAAAAACCTAGAACTGTGAGATCTTTTCAAAAATTTTAATTTTTTCTTCGCTTTTGTGGCCATTACATCCTGCTATGAGAGACAATGCACTAATATTGCATTTTTCTTCTCAACAGCTGTGACCATCGCACTAGTGTATATTGTTGAACTGCAATGATCAATGAAAATTGAAATTTCTCTATCTTTCTCTGTTTTATTTTCAATCAGAGGATCAATTTGGTTTTTGGGTTAAGTTTCGATATGTTATAAGTGATTTTCTTTGGTTTAGTTTCATTTCACTACTTCTTTAGGAAAAAATCCATTGTTATATTGCTTTGATTTGATTTCTCTATTGGCCTATTAAAGGAAAGTGTCATTGGTGTAGATGATTAGCTTGTTGGATCTTTCTTTCTATTTCCACAGTAATCATTTTCAAAAACCTTGTTGTTCATATTTTGGGAAAAGAATTTATTAATAAGCTATTGATTTTCACAAAAATAAAAATCGTGTATTGGAATTGATAAGTGAAGTATATTTTAGCTTGCATTTTTAAGCAAAGTAAGTTGCATTTAAAAAAAAATTCCTTCTCATGGCCAGGAGGAGCCAAGAATCATGTATTATGTAGTTTCTTTGACTTACATTTAAAAAAAATGGTTGTTGTTTCTTGCTTTGAATTTTATACTTGTTTATTTGCTTGAAACCTCTCGCTCCTCACTCTAGTTAGTATTCACTGAATTGAAAAATATTACATTTTCGTATTAGTTTCATCAAATTTGGATTTGAGTCATAATATCATTGATTTCATCTCTATGGACCCTATTGAGTAAATAAATACTTTAAAAAGCAACGCTAATACAATCAATTATATTTTTTTTATCCTTTTATCATAGTCACACCTACATTAGATCAATTGCAACGCTTTGGAATAGGAGTGAAAGTTAACTTTCCAAAGTTGCAAACAAACATATAAGCTTGTGTTAGGGAGTAAATCCATTTACTACAATTTAACTTTGGGAAGCTCCTCTTAATAGGAGTCAAGCATGAGGTCATATCAAACCCAGTGAAGTAATTGAAACTACTTCATCTATTATGGTAGCATTGGTGTGCATGCATTACAAACGTTGTCGAAAGACACTTAGGGATCACTTGGGAGGAAACTCCCAAGGGGAGTATGGGCCTTAAGTTTTCTTGCTCTTCCGTGTAAGCCCAACTATTTAGTTCCCCCCCAAGTCATGATAATGTACATGGTAATCTTAGTGACCATAATCATAGTACTTTTACCCAAGGTGATGGCGAGGTGGGGGATTCCCTATTGTATCTGGAACCGATGTTAACTAGACTCATTTGGGCCTTCTTAGAGAGTGCTTCACACGAGATGGTATATGTGAAGCTACTTGCACCAGATTGTGACCATTAAGCAGGTTGTTAATGTAACTAGTTCCACCCGTTCTATCTCTAGCCACTTTTCACATTGATTTTTGTGATGTTGGGTTTCATCACCAACTAGTGATTTCATTGTCAAAAGGTTGTTTACATGGTTTGACTCCTTACATTTGTTAGCATGTGTTATTTTGATTTTCTTACTTTTTAGTATACCTTAGGTTGAATCTAATGGAAACAATTCTGGAGTTTGTTAATCAAGGAACCCCTTTTAACGAGGATCCTATTCCTTTTCCTTGCTTTGGAAATGTTGGTGCTCCTTACATGGCTACATTGTCTCTTCCTAGATTCACAATAGGTTTATCGGTACGGGTGTTTTAAACCTCTAGGTCCAAAATACCCAATATACTTCACCTCAAGTGACTACTTCACCTCAATAACACCAACCTCATGTTGAACCTTTACATTCTTCTCCCATCATATCTTATTCCATTTCTTCTTCTTCACCTGGTAAAAGTCTTAATGCTAGTAATCAGGAGGAAACGAAGAAGAAGAAGAAGAAAGATAAGAAAGGACTCAACAAAACAACTATTGTTTTGAGTGTTGATAATGTTGAGGAACCCTCCAATATACATCACAAGGTCAAATTCCCTTGCAATATTTATAAGGGTGGCAACCTTCTTATCGATTGTCCTAGTATTCTGAAGGTATTATAAGGATTGTTTAAATATTCTCATCAACTTTTTGTTGATCCATAAACTAGTGATTATAACTTTCTAGGGAAAGAAAATTAAGTTAGGTTTCCTTGTAGGTTATGCGAAGGGAGTCGTCAACTCACATTTTCCCTCATATGGACAAAAACTCGAAATTGTTGGAAAACCTTATTGTTTCTCGGCATCAACTTCCAACTAGTTACCACAAAATTTCTCCCAACCTATGGTTAGTTGATGAAGTGATTAATCTGAGTTCACCATCAGTCAATCCCACTCTTCCTTTGGAGAGTGAAACCCATACTACTCATATTTATCAACCACTAGTTGATGAAGTGGTTGACTCGATTCCATATTTTGTCGATCCCAGTCTCCCCTTAGAGAGTGAAGTTAATATCGTTGAGGTTCTTCTTGTTACTTGCGATGATTCTCGACAATGGGGCATTTCTAGTGTTCCCATAGAACCCCCTCCAAGTATTGAGGTGTTTTCCTTGAAGTTGAATAAATTGACAAACCCTCAACTTCCTTCTTGCATCCCTTTTAAAATCATTGTGAAGGCTTGTGATAAGAACGTGTGTCTCACTATTATAGATGAAGGTGCTTTTGTTAGTATTATATCCTCAACCTATTTAAAATATTTGACTTCCCCTCATCTTGTGTCTATTACTTAGAATATATTGGCTTTTAACATAAGAGTCAGTGACCTTTAGGGATCCTTCCTTAGTTTCCCATTAATTTGGAAGGAAAGATTGTTTGTAATGATTTTATGTTAGTCCAAGGCCCCTTGGATTTCAATTTTATCAAGTGTGAGACTATATATATTCCATGAAATTTGTCATGTCCACACTCTTTCATGTGATGTATTTCCCTCATAATGGAAACATTTTAACTATTGGCCATCTTTCATTCGTTGGTCCTTATCTAATTTCCAACCATTTCACATCCTTGAATGTTTCCTATACACAAGTGGTATCCCCCCCACCACAAGTTAATTATGTGGAAACTTGTCCCATGCCTTCACTCACCAATAAAAAAGAACCTCTCACTGTATGCTTGACTTCTTCTGACTTATATTTGGTATTTGACATGGTGAACTTTTAAATGGGGACATTGAAGTTGGATATTCCTACCCTATTGAGTCCTTTGGCATGTATTCTTTTCAAAGAATTGTTCTTCCATTTGGTGAAGAACTCTTGGAATCCATGATCAAGGTGTGTCCCTTTGCATGTATTTCTTCAGGAGATTTCTCCTGTTGGAAGCCATGATAAATAACATTATGAGAAAAGTTATTTTCTTGTGTCAAGGTCATTAAAAAATTAAATAAGGTGTTATGAGCATAGTTCCTAATTTCTTGTATTAACCTCATTAAAAAATGGAACAAATATCCCTCCATAAATTTTGGCGGCATGTGCCTCTACTCATGATGTTAGAATTAAGCTACTAGCATCTTCCATTATGCTTAGGGAATGGTACCTATCTCAAACATAATTTTTCTCTATTTCAATCTTGTGTAAAAATGAAACCTATCTCAAGTATAATTTTCTCTTTGTGTCAAGGTTGTGTAAAAATGAAACCTATCTTGAGCTTAGTATTTTTTCCTTCTCATTCTCATAAATACATTTGAATAAGTTACCAAGTATATTTTTATCACTTTTTTGGGCTCGTAAAAACTATACAAAAAATGAGCTTTATGGAGTTTCCTTTGAAGCTCTTTCAAACTACCTAAACATGACAAGTTTTTCGAGTGAACTTGTTTCCTTTCACACTCATGAAAAGGATTAGAAAGGGCATATGTTCAGTGTAAGTTTAACCTTTTTTCAGACCATGTAGACTAATTATGAAAAAGGTATACTCTAGTCAATCATGATTAAAAGGGTTCTCTCTTGTATTATTTTATACCTTTTCGGTCTCGAGAGACTAAATTTATGAAAAATGACCTTATGGAGTTTCTTTTTGTTTATTTTTCAAACCATCTAAACGTGAAAAATAAGTTGAGTTACCCCTTCATTGGATTCGTAAAACAAAAACAATGTAGGACTCATCAATCGTGATGAGACTGAACCACCCCTTCCTATTGTTCGTTAAAAATACTCATAAGGACTCATCCGAAGGATGAGCTTATATGAAAAGCATATGATATCCACCTCAAGCTTGTGTAAACATAAAGAGGTACTTTCCAGTAATGGTGGGGGGAAATGGGGAAGGAAAAATCATATTTTGTTGAAAAGGTAGTATGTCGCTCTTGAACATGGCACTCTGTCACTTTTTAATGTAAGGGTTGGGAAATCCATTTACCTCTCATTTGATCATACCTCACTGAAAGTCTTCATATTGGTCTATGGTCATAGTTTGAGTCAAATGTTACCAAGTCAGATGTCATGTTGCCAATATGTTCAAGAGAATTCCAACCTTAGTTAAAATTACTTTGCAATATTTTAAAGCCTTCTATCGCGTTGGCCATCCCTGATTTAGTCATGAATCACTCCTAGTTTGTTCCTGAAAACTTGATATTTTTTTCATGTCATAGGTCCTCCTACAATGGGTCACTTTTTATTGACTTCAACACATCCTCTAGGAATTTGATATAGAAACCCCCTTTATTACCTTGGGGCCTGCCACAAGATATTCATTGGGAGATCAATGCCCTACCATGTGCGTTGATATTGAGGTATATATATTCGGACGAAAAAATGACATAATATATTGAGCATATAATTTGGGCTAAAGGGATTTTATATTTCCAGGTATAAAAAATTGAGCTCAAAGTTAATTAAAAAATATAAAGGGGTATAAAAATATTAACGAAAAATGGATACTTACAATATCTAGTGAAAGACTTACAAGTTTTTTAAATTAGGAAGGTGTATTGGGTTTGTATTGGTAGGGAGTTAAATAATGTGATTTTTAGAGGTATTTTCCAAATTATATGTAGTCAAATTAGGGGTATTTTTTAACTTTCCATGAACACAAATGATATGTCATAGGTTAATTAAGTGAAGCCCTTTTAGGGCCTGCATGCCTTACTGGTAGGGTTCCTTACTTTTGACAATAGTTTCTTATCACTGGCCTTCAATGGGATGATTTTATGGGTGTTTGACTTCAAATCATTTATTCTCACCTCATATGTTGTACTAGCATACCTTGAAAATCATTGTCATTGTTGGTGGTTACTCTCGCATATGTTAACGGTCCTCATCATCAGTCAGTAATAAGATGGTTTCTACCAAGTTTGACTTTAGGGAATTTAGTCACATGGTTAGATTCGTGCTATGGATTGATAGAGATGAAGACCCTGGATTTTGTTCAAGGCACCTAAGTTGCATGGAGTTTTGAGTATTCATGATTATAACATGGATCCACAATGTATATTTGGTGGCCATAACCTCATCTTGACATGGATAATTGCATATTTCCATACTTTACTTTTGAGATACTTGTACTCTAAGTATGGGAATTCCTACCTCAGTGATGATCATGTGATGATATTGTATTGTAGTTCCTTGATTGTTTACTTGCAAGTCTCTAATAGGTGATTCCTTGATTCCTACCTTTGCATGATAAAGCACGTTAGCCATCATAGCCTTTCTGAATTTGTGCTTTCGGGGGAAATATGTTACACATCAATTTATTACATCCATGCAAATGATGCAAAATTCAGATCCTTCACTATTCAATGAACTACTTTCATGAATTCCCATGAAATATGGAAGAAATACCCCTCCATTAAGTATAAGAATCCTAGAGTAAATACCTACAAATCCGTAACTTTGGAAATCATTGTGGGTCGTCAGTGTCGGTTGCTAAATTTGCATAATTTTTACCTACCCTTTTACCCCTTTCCTGTAACCATTTCATACCATTGTTAGTTGATTTATATTCTAAATAGCACAGCTATGCCTCTTTTTATGTCTTTGTGAATTATTAATCAATGAGGCATAGTCGTAGGGGATTATTACCTAAGCGGCTTGCTAACTCGATTATTCTTGCAGATTTGGAGGAATGATGACCAAAATCATGGTTCAACGAATGGTGACCATCGAGATGGCATCTCTATCCTTGGAAATCAACTGCAACGATGGATCAATATCTCAACCAACGCAATGTTATCTTTATATTATGTTTCACCTTGGAAATCTCTATGTAATTGTAAGCAGACAGTTACCGTAATTCTAGGGGTTGTTAGTGTTTGATTAATTTTATAAGTAGAGTTATGGGGCTATGAAAGCCATATGTTAAGACCACAAGAGAAATATGCTAACTCTGAGTCTGTAATAGCATATTTGTCTAATGTCCTTTTAATCAATGAAATTATAATCTTCTGAGCATTTATGACTTCTTGATCTTGCCATAGCCCTGATCAGGGAGTTGGCCCCACTCTCTTGACTAGGTGTTGTTGGATTAGATGTGTACATAGGTTTATTTATGTTGAGTTATTTATTGTTGTGAATCATTTATCAGTTTCTTGTTGTGAGTCTTAACTTGTTGTTACTCTTATTAATGCTATAGTTATTGCTGCTTGTTACACATTGTTAGGTTATAATTGAATGTTCAATGCTGGGTAGGGAAATTGTGGCCTGTATATACCTTCCTTGAAATAACTAGTCAAGCCCCGGGTTGATAATTAATGTGGAATTGGGTGAATTGCATGATTGATATATGAAGACCAACATTTTTCCGTCATTGTCGGGGAGGTTATCGGCGGCAAGAAAGTACAACTAGTATTGACCATAGGATATATATCTCATCCTGGGGAGGGAATTTTTTCACCCTACTCTAGCTCCTGAGCATTAGATTGTTATGTTTCCTGTTTCATAGGAACCTCTAGCTTGTCCTGGGAAGGAAAGTTTCTATTTCACCCTATTTCAGGTCTTGAGCTTAGATTTTGTGATTGGGTTTTTTTCTTTCTATTTAGGGGCCACTCTCTCATCTTGGGGAGGGAAGTTATTACCCTACTCTAGGTCCTAATATTTTGATTTTCTTGAATTTTTTCCTTTTATTTTCTGATTGCATGAAAAAGGACACAAATAAAAGGGGCAGAGGAATACCCTGAAAAAGAAGAGAGAGAGATCTAGGAAGAATTACCTACATCCAAGATCTATGAAGAATTACCTACATCCAAGAGTTGTTGTTAGGGTGAGGTCTCATACAAGATCTGGAGGATAGTCATTTTCACAACTAGAACCTCCCCCAATAGTAGAAGTGTACTTCAGGGAAAAAGAAGTAGCAAGAAAAGGATCTGAGGAAATGAATATGGTTAGTTTAGAAGAAGAGTACTTGAGGGAATTCTCTACACCATTTGATCAGGGATGTTCTGTTAAACAACCTCAACTGCCTATTATAGAACAACCAGAGCCAGAACCTGTTGAGATTCCAAGTGAATATTGGGAGATATTCATGGCTCTTGTAACTTCTTCGATCGAATTCACAATTGGAGATATTAGAGGTTATGTGCCTATGAAGCCAATTCCTTTGAAAACATTACCTAATTTCCATGGTCTTTCTTTTGAAGATTTGGAATCATTCCTTTTTGAATTCGAAGTTGTCTTTCACGGGTATGACTATATTTATGATGCTCACAAATTGAAGGAACAAATTTGAGATGGTTTATGGGTTGAGGGGGGAAATCCATTACTACATGGGATGATATGAAGATGGTTTTTCTCGAAAACTGTCAAGATTAATGCCAATCCGGAGTTGTAAAGGAATAAATCTTTAAGATTATGCAGAAATAGGATGAGAAAATGGAGGACTTTGTGGAACATTTTCAATATAGTTAACATAGATCATACCATAGTGATCTAGATAAGAACATCTTGAATATAATCCTTCTCCGGGCACTAAGGGAGGAATCTTTGAAACTGTTGAATATAGTAGGAAAGGAAGATATATCAAAAGAAGAATTTGACACCATATGAAAATTTTGCATTAAGTTTTCATGAGGATCTGCGAGGAATAGGAAGGGGATCCTAACTCTCAAGACATCCAGTGGTGGAGTTACAAAAGAAGAAATTAGGAACTTGCTAGACAACTTGAGAATCGATATCCTAAGCACACTATCATCACAACTGGATGTTTTATAGGCAAAATAGAAGCATATGGAAGAAGAGAAGGCTATGTCTATTTTCTATCCTCAATCCAGGAAGAAGCACCTATTGAAGGAATTTCCATTGAATTCTGTTGAGAATTGTGCGATATGTGAATAGAGTCATTCTACTAGCACCTGTCCATCTCTTCCTAGGCTGAAGGTAGTTTTCCAGGGAAAAAATGAAGTAGATTAGTTGTATTTCATGGGATCAAGGAAACAATGGCAACCGCGACCATAGAACATGAATCAAGGTATGCCTCAAGACCCTTCTCAATATTTCAATAATTTGAATTTTGAGCCTCAGTGTGTACCTTTTTCACCTTCACGGTCACAGTCCTATCAATATCCAATACCCTGGAAACCATGGTTCCCTCAATTTGGTCCAAACCCTTCGTAGTCCCAAAATTGGCGTGGACCTCCTCCTCCTTTAGGAAAATTCTCCCAACTTATGCCATAACAGCAACTACAACTACATTTTAAAGCGTCCACTATTAATCCTCCTCTTCATCCACAATTGCATGTTCAATCCAATCCAAATCCAAACAATATAGGGGCTCAACAAGTTGAGACACTCAACCTCCATGCATACAGTATTGTCACCGTGGAATGTAATGAATTGAATATCTGATCTGATCAGGTGGTAAATACTCAAACTCCACCAATAATCTTTTAACATACCGATGATGAAGTCTCAAAACCAGAACCTATAGACTCTACTAGAACAATTGGGGATGAATCAATACAAATTTCTATGAAACAACAAACCCCTTCTCAAAAAAATTGTTACTAGAGGACGTTAAACTGGTCGACCTTATCCTGAGAGATTATCCTTGAGAAAACAGAGCCCTCATCTTGAATTTGACTTTTTAGGGGAACTGAAAAATTTATTTGTCAAAATACTGTTACTTCAGGCTATGAAGGATGTACTGATTTATGCCAAAACAATTAAATAATATTTCTCTAAGAAACCTCGAAGAAAACCAATGGATCCACTCACTCTTCACGTTATGGGAAAACTATCAGATATAATGTTGGGGAAGTCTATACATGTGAAATACGGGGATCCAAAGAACCCGATTCTGACAGTACAGATATTGGGTTTGATATCCCAAATGTGCTAGTAGACTTGGTGTTATGAAGAATTTGGTATCTACGGATAAATACTAATTCTCTAGATAAGTAACCATATCTAGAACAACAATTTAAACCACTTTAACCTTTTTCTATAAACAATAAATAAGACAAAGAGAATGAGAGGACCTACTTGTACTTTCACTTTCCTCTTGTCTCCTTTGTATCGGTCCCGTCACTCCTTCCCGTACTTAACACGCTTGAGAAGTACCTGTAAACATCAATATAAGATAAAGAACCAATCAAAGCAAAATATCTATTGATTACAAGTAAATGGAATCAGATACATTCACACATATAAACATCGCATATCAAGATAAGCATATGGAAAAATGTGTAAATACTTTATTGAATAGAAGGAACAATTACAACCAGGAAGCCTGATTCAAAGTCACTCCTCCAGCTTTGGTTCCATCCACATCACATCATAAGCATGACATTCTAGTAGCATAACAACACTTACAATAGTCTCAATTCTCAAACTAACATTATCTCCTTACAATTCATCAAAGTCCAACCCCTGATCACTTAGATGAGTGCTCAATTTATAAGAAGATGGAGGAGGTTTGTCATCAATGTGGGTATTGAATAGCCTTCCAAACTTAGAATTAGTTCCATGGAGGAATGGATGAGAGGATATGATGTATCTTAACTCATTACTCATCCATTTTCGAGCTCATAGGAGACGATAAATGTGGGAATATTATAGAAAGCTCCAGAAGATAAGAATATTCCCCAAACCCTATGTGAATTTCACTCAAAGTTCCCAACGTAGGTCAAAGAGGGCCTAAGTACTCTATAGAGCACCCTAGCATGGACTTAACTGCTTTGCAGTGCACACTTGCATGGGCCTACTTGCGCTGGTCCCTCTAGAGGTCATTTCAGGATGTCTTTATACCATGAATTTGTATGGGAAGGAGGCATTCAAAAGGTTGACTTGTTTAGGGTATGTCACAACTGAAATTAGGGTTTGATGAGCCCTAAAACACTGATCTGGATGATGGGAGTGATGTTCCCAAATGGATTTGCAACACTTTGGGGCAGCAATTAATGTTATAACTTCTGGAATTGTGATTACCTTGGGCCTATGAAACCTTAAATCAACTCACACCATCCTAGAATTGGTAGATCGATCTACTATAAGACTAGTAGGGAAGCTAGAATACATAACCATTTCAGCAGACTCATGGGAGTACCCTGTTGACCTTTTGGTTTACATACCCAATCCCTAAATGGTAGAAATTCTTTGATTTTAAGGAGGCCATGGATTGCAACTACAGATGCTTACATTGGGTGTCGGTCTAGAAATATGCTACTATCTAATGCGGAAATTACAAAGAATCTTATCTTATACCCCCTTGCATAACCAATTTCGTCAGATAAACTGGGATTTACCTTAATAGAAAAACCCCTACCTCTGAAAGAGCCTGAACCTGAGAATGAAGAAGTTATACCTATCCTTACAATTAGTATGGCTCTCTGTTTGAAGGACGAAACAGAAGATGATGCCATTAGCACTTTTCTTAGCAGTCCCAACTTTATTTCTAATTCAACCCACTAGCTATTAGAATCTATCATGAGTTGCAATATTCAGGAAGATATTGAACCAGAAACAAAAATCGAAAATGTTATTGTAATTGTACTCTGTAACAATATTCCTGTAGAAGTTGATGGGGGAAATCCATTACTACATGGGATGATATGAAGACAGTTTTTCTTGAAAAGTATCAAGATTACTGCAAATCTCGAGATGTAAAGGAAGAAACCTTTAAGATTATACAGAAAGAGAATGAGAACATGGACGACTTTGTGAAATGTTTTCAATATAGTTTACAGAGATCATACCATAGTGATCTAGATAAGAACATCTTGAATATAATCTTTCTCCAGGCACTAAGGGAGGAATCTTTGGAACTGTTGAATATAGTAGGAAAGGGAGATATATCAAAAGAAGAATTTGACACCATATGAAAATTGTGCATTAAGTGTTCATGAGGATCTGCAAGGAATAGGTAGGGGATCCTAACTCTCAAGACATCAAGTTGTGGAGATACAAAAGCAGAAATTGGGAATTTACTGGATAACTTGAGAATCGATATCCTGAGTACACTGTCATCAAAACTGGACGTTTTATATGCAAAATAGAAGCATATGGAAGCAGAGAAGGCTATGTCTATTTTCTATCCTCAATCCAGGAAGAAGCACCTATTGAAGGAATTTCCACTGAATTCCGTCAAGACTTGTGCGATATGTGAACATAGTCATTCTACTAGCACCTGTCCGTCTTTTCCTGGGCTGAAGGTAGTTTTTCATGGAACAAATGAAGAAGTAGATTAATTGTATTTCATGGGATCAAGGAAATAATGGCAACCACGGCCACAGAACGTGAATCAAGTTATGCATCAAGACCCTTCTCAGTATTTCAATAATTTGAATTTTAGGCCTCAGATTGTACCTTTTTCACCTTCATGGTCACAGTCCTATCAATATCCAATACCTTGGAAACCATGGTTCCATAATAGAGTTTAGGCTTCTGTGATCCATATCAAGTTAGAGAAAGATTTCGGCGAAAATCACATGGAGTCTCATTTGTCGACGCGTTTTGAACCAACTAGTGTGGTTCATCGTCAGGACAAGTTGAAGAAACAGATCTAGCTCATCATGCTAAATAGTCTGAGCGGAGCCTCCAACAGCTATCATCTCTAACGGCTAGTTTGACTCAAGGACAGGGGTCAAAATTATTATAATATTTTAATAAATAAATTAAGGTAAATGGTACAAGACCTAATAATTAAAAACTATAAGTTAATTAATAATTAGTCAAATAAATGACCTTGAAATGCCTAAAAAATATAAATAATTTTATTTAGAAGTATTAAGAATAAAAGGTAAAGAAAATCAAAGTTAATAATTAATAATTATAATTTAATTAATAATTAAAAGGAAAATTGGTTAATTAAATGACCTAATGGATGAATAAAAAATTTGGCATGAAACCTAAAAAAATTTTATAAGTTAATTAATAATTTAAAAAGGAAATTGGTTAAATGAAGAAAATATAATCTTATTTAAAAGTATTATTAAAATTGTAAGTTAATTAAAATAATAAAAGGTAATAAAGAGAATCAAGGTTAATAAAAATTATAAGTTAGTTAATAATTTAAAAGTAAATTAAATGACCTTAAAAATGTATGTTAAATAATAAAATGTAATTAAAAAAGGACCTTAAATGGAAAACTAGTTAATCAAATGACCTTATAATAAAGGAAAAGTTAAATGTATAGAGTAATGTATAAATTAATTTTATTTAAAAATATTATAAAAATTGAATGTTAATTAATAAAAGGTAATAAAGAAAATCAAAGGATGATATGATAGATCGGGAATTAGTTAAAAATATAAGCAGTAAAGAATTAGAAAGGAAAATTAGTTATATGGAGGCCCTTAAATAAAATAATCAATATAAAAGTAATAGGAATTAAAATGGAAAAATAGGCATAAAGGACCTTGAAATATCAGAAGAAATAGGTTGCTATACAAACGAATAAAAACTAAAAATAAATAAATAAATCAATCAATAAATAAATAATAATAATAATAATAATAATAAAATAAATAAATAAGTGAAAATAAAGATAAAAGACACAAAAAACCAAAGAGGACGAAAAAACGACTAGGAAGAGAGGGCTGGGACCCAACACCTACTAACTTTCCAACCATCCTCTCTATTGAAATTGCTTGGTCTCTTTTCAATCTCAAGCGCTTCCCTGAATTTTCGATGATGGAAATGCGAAACCTTAGCAATAACACTGGCTTCTTCAATACAAACATGATGATTGGTTTTCTCAGCATGTTCAGCCAAAGCGGAAGACTTAGATCTCCTATGCTTCAGATTCGCTGCGTGCTCGCTAATCCTCTGATTAATGGAACGACCAGTCTCCCCAATATAGGGGGTCCCACAGGAACAGGGGATCATATAAACACCCTTCATATATTTAGGGTCGATGGGATCCTTCACCGATCTGAGGGACGAACGAATGGTGTTCAGGGGCCTAAAGGACATAGGGATACTATGTCTCCTGAGAATCCTACCAATTCTGTCAGTGGTCCCTTGAACATAAGGAAGATGGACACCAGGAACACGATCTTTTGGTTCTCGTTTAGCCAGAAAATTCTTGGAAGCTTTAAGGAAAGCCCTATGATCCATGTATCTACTGTAAACATTCTCCACAAAGACATCTAGCAGATGGGATTTTTCCTTCTCAAAGCTCTTCTTGTCCGATATCCTCAGGGCCCGAGTAGCAAGGGTACTAAGAACACCCATCTTTTGATCTGGGAAATGGTGGGAACTGGCATGAAGATACTACTCCGTATGAGTTTTCTATCGAAAAACTTGATGGGCGAGGGAACCATCATCATTCCTAGAAATAAGAATATCAAGGAAAGGAAGGCATCCCTCAACTTCCTGCTCCTTAGTGAACTTAATGGCTGAGGACTGCCTGTTAAGATGATCAAAGAAGAGATCAAGCTCATCCTGGCCATGAGACCAGATGACATTGGTGTCATCCACATACCTCTTCCATAGTTTAGGAAGGAGTCGGGAAGAGTTCAGAGCCTTGGACTCAAAATATTCCATAAACAGATTAGCAACAACAGGGGAAAGGGGGGATCCCATTGCAACCCCACATGTTTGCTCGAAGAACTCCCCTTCAAAACTGAAGAAGGTGGAAGTGAGACAGATCTCAACCAACCTAGCCGTGTCAGGATCTGTTAGGCGGTTGATCACATCCATGGCCTCATTAATAGGGATGCAAGAGAACAGGGAAACAACATCAAAACTGACAAGAATGTCCCTAGGATCAAGCTTAATGTCCTTGAGCTCCTCAATAAAGGAAGCAGAGTCTTTTATGAAGGACTCCGTCCGACCAACAAGGGACTTAAGCTTTAAAGCCAGGAACTTCGCAAGAAGATAGGTAGGACCTCCAATGGTGTTGATGATGGTTCCGTCAATCTGTTCCAAACTCTTCATGGTCCCAGAATTGGCGTGGACCTCCTCCTCCTTCAGGACAATTCTCCCAACTTATGCCATATTAGCAGTTGTATCTACATTCTAAAGTGTCCACTAGTAATCCTCCTCTTCATCCACAATTGCATGTTCAATCCAATCCAAATCCAAACAATATAGGGGCTCAATAAGTTGAGACACTCAACCTCCATGCATTCAATATTGTCATCATGGAATGTAATGAATTAAATATATGATCCAATCGAGTGGTAAATACTCAGAATTCACCAATATTGTTTTAACACACTGATGATGAAGTCTTGGAACCGGAACCTATAGACTCTACTAGAATAATTGGGGACGAGTCAATACAAATTCCTATGAAACAACAAACCCCTTCGCAAAAAAATTGTTACTAGAAGATGTCAGACTGATCCACCTTATCCTGAGAGATTATCCTTGAGAAAACAGAGCCCTCATCCTGAATTCGACTTTTTAGGGGAACTACAAAATTTATTTGTCAAAATCCTGTTACTTCAGGCTATGAAGGACGTACTTATTTATGCCAAAAAAATTAAATAATATTTCTCTAAGAAAACTAAAGGATCCACTCACTCTTCACATTATGGGAAAGCTATCAGATATAATGTTGGGGAAGCCTATACCTGTGAAATACAGGGATCCATGGAACCTGATTCTGACAATACAGATAATGGGGTTGATATCCCAAATGTGCTAGTAGACTTGGAGTTACGAAGAATTTGGTATCTACAGATAAATACTAAGTCTCTAGATAAGTAGCCATATCCAGAACAACAATTTAAAGCACTTTAACCTTTTTCTATAAACAATAGATAAGACAAAGAGAATGAGAGGACCTACTTGTACTTTCACTTTCCTCTTGTCTCCTTTGTATCGGTCTTATCGCTCCTTCCTGTACTTAACATGCTTGAGAAGTACCTGTAAACATCAATGGAAGATAAAGAACCAATCAAAGCAAAATATATATTTATTACAAGTAAATGGAATCAGATACATTCACACATATAAACATCACATATCAAGATAAGCATATGGAAAAAGGTGTAAATACTTTATTGAATAGAAGGAAGAATTACAACCATGAAGCCTGATTCAAATTTACTCCTCCAGCTTTGGTTCCATCCACATCACATCATAAGCATGAAATTTTCGTAGTATGACACTTACAATAGTCTCAAATCTCAAACTAACATTGTCTCCTTACAATTCATCAAAGTCCAACCCATGATCACTTAGATGAGTGGTCAATTTATAGGAAGATGGAGGAAGTTTTGTCATTAATGAGGGTATTGAATGGCCTTCCAAAATTAGAATTAGTTCCATGGAGGAAGGGATGAGAGGATATGATGTATCTTAACTCATTCCTGATCCATTTTCAAGCTCATAGGAGACGATAAGTGTGGGAATATTCTAGAAGGCTCTAGAAGATAATAATATTCCCCAAACCCTATGTGAATTTCAAGCAAACTTACCCAATGCAGGTCCAAGAGGGCCTAAGTGCTCTGTAGAGCACCCTAGCATGGACTTAACTACTCTACAGTGCACCCTTGCATGGGCCTACATGTGCTGGTCCCTCTAGAGGTCATTTCAGGATGTCTTTAGGCCATGAAATTTTCTGGGGAGGAGGCATTCAAAAGGTTGACTTGTTTAGGGCATGTAGCAACTGAAATTTGGGTTTGATGAGCCCTAAAACACTGATCTGGATGATGGGAGTGATGTGCCCAAATGGATCTGTAACACTTGGGGGCAGAAATTAATGTTATAACTTCTACAATTGTGATTACCTTGGGCCTGCGAAACCTTAAACCAACTCCCATCGTCCTTGAATTGGTAGATCGATCTACTATAAGACCAGTAGGAAGGCTGGAATACATTACCATTTCAGTAGAGTCATGGTAGTACCCTGTTGACCTTTTGGTTTCACATACCAATCCCTATATGGTGGACATCCTTTGATTTTAGGGAGGCCATGGCTTGCAACTATATATGCTTACATTGGGTGTCAGTCTCGAAATATGGTAATATCCAATGGGGAAATTACAAAGAATCTCATCTTATACCCCCCTGCATAACCAATTTCGTCAGATAAACTAGGATTTACCTTAATAAAAAAACCCCTACCTATGAAAGAGCTTGAACCTAAGAATGAAGAAGTTATACCTATCCTTACAATTAGTAAGGCTCTCTATTTTAAGGATGAAATGGAGGATGATGCCATTAGCACTTTTCTTATCAATCCCAACTTTGTTTCTGATTCAACGCACTAGCTATTAGAATCGGTCATGAGTTGCAATATTCAGGAAGATATTGAACCAGAAACAGAAGTCGAAAATATAATTTTAATTGTACCCTGTAACAATATTCCTATAGAAATTGAACCAAGGAAAATGTTGAATATTAATCCTGACTTTTCACCCTACCAATCTAAAAAGTTATTGAAGGTCCTTTGGGAACATAAGGAATCCTTTGCTTGGGAGTATATAAATATGAAATGCATCCCTATTGATTATGTACTCATCACATACACATGAAAGAAGAATGTCAACCTGTTAGGCAGCCACAAAGAAGAATGAATCATGCCTTAAAAAACATTGTCAAAGATGAACTATGGAAGCTATTATATGTGGGCTTTATTTATCTGATATCAGATAGTTAATGGCTTTTCCCTCTGGTCATTGTTCCTAAGAAGAATGGCAAGTGGAGGATTTGTTTTGATTATAAGGAATTAAATAAATCTACTCAAAAATATCATTTTCCCTTACCCTTTATTGACAAGGTCCTTGATACATTAGCCGGAAAGAAATTTGTCTCGTTTCTGCATGGATTTAGCAAATACATTCAGATAGAAATAGCTCCCGAGTCACATGCCCTTGGGGAACCTTTTTCTACCGAGTCCTTCCATTTGGTCTCTGTAATGCACTCGCTACCTTTCAACGAGCAATATTAGGAAATTTTTCCAATGTAGTTAATGATAGTGTGGAAATCTACATGGACAACTTCACCCCATAAGGAGATTTTTTTGTAGAAGCTCTAAAAAACTTAAAGAAAGTACTTAAAATATTGAAGCAAACACATGTTTCTCTTAGTATAGTGAAATGTCATATGATGATTAAAGAAGGAAGAGTGTTGGGACACTTCCTTTTAGCTATGGGGATTTGGGTTGATCTTGCTAAGGTAGAGGTAATATTAAATTTTCCTACACCTAATACACCAACACAGGTACGTAGATTTATTGATTATGCTGGCTATTATAGGCTTTTTGTTTGGTCAATTCAAGGTCCTTGAATTGTCAATCATAAATTGTCAACCAAGGTGCGTCGACTGATGAAGTACAAGTGCACAATATGTGCTTAGAATTTATTCATTAGGTCGTTATCTATTTTTTAATATCTAAACTTAAGATGGGGTTGGTATTTTTCAATTGTATTAGTGTCGTAATTCTTAGGAATGTTTGATTAAGTTTCCTAGGAATTAATCTCTGTCCAATTAGTTTGCAAATGATGTGAGAGTGGTTTTACTTATGTTAGATTGTTTGGGATTTTTGATCTTGAATATCTATGCTACAGCTCCTAATTTTCTAAGTGCAAAAAGAAACTTATTCTATTAGCTATGAAGGAATACTATTGAACTCAATTGTTTAGGAGAGGACTTCTCACTTATTTAATTTTTGCTCAAACAAAGTAACCTAAGCAACATCTATATTGTGAATTGAACACACTTCAATTATGCTGGATAATAAGAAAAATAAAAGACCATGCAATACCAGGTATAAATCAAATTAGATAACAATCTAAACTAGGTATAAAGCAAATTAAAGTTCTTATGCAGATAAAAATTCGTTGGCGATATCATTATGCAGCATTGTCACACAAAACAGAGCAATTGAACAATTAAAGGAAATTAGATTGTAATTGATTAAAACCCACCACTGTTTGTAGGGGGCCTCCACATAGTAGTTCAGAGCTTCAAATCAGCACAATTGCACACAAAAAAACCAATTCTATTCACACGGAATTCACAAACTGTTCACAATTGTATCATCCGGCGCGCACCCAAATAACAGTGCGGCCATTAGCTTTATAGCAGGTCTCTTGGAATAAATGCATGAATATTTCAAGCCTAATATCTCCAACCTATCTAAACTTATATCGCTAAACTGTCGTTTTACTATTCCAAAAGAAAAATGATAAGGTTTAAACTGATCTCAGGTTTTGTTCTGCATTAATCTAGTGGTTGACTTGGAGTTTGATCGCGATCTCCTATGCTTCTTTTAGCAAACAATTTCAAGTGGATAGGAAGGTATCCATGAGGGAGCCATCCTTTATCCATATGCACCTTTTGTTGCTAACCTGGAACTCTGGAACCTTGCGAACAATGAAGACAGCTATAGAATCCTGGATTAGCTACAGAAACAGACTGATTCTATAGCCAATTGCAACTTTAATAAATCAATAGGGTATAAAGTTAAATATGAACAAGAAGACATACTATTGCATACCTTCATCAAAACATGGTAGATATGGCTTTATTTAAGTGGCAAATATATATGAAAAAAAGAGGATCATTAGGCAAAAAGGATGTCATGGTAGGAAAATCTTCAAAATCTACATTCCCCCAGACTAGAGATGTTGTATGTCCCCATACACTTCTTCCTTGTCTTTTGCTTGTGCCTCTTATTTGTCATCTGCATGTTTCACCATTTTCTTCTTTTTAGTGAAGATTGGAATTCTAGGCTTCCTCATTAGAATTTTGTACTTTAAACTGATTATCTCTCTATACATAATTCTGTTTTCTTTCTTCATCTTTTTGTTTTTCTTATACCAAAAGCTTAGATGTAGGACCAAATTGTCACTCTTGGAAATCTTTATCTCACTCTGTGTCTTCAAGGCTTTATTTTCATTTTTGAGATATCGATTCAGTGTTTCTGGTTCAAAGATATCTTACCTCAAGATGTTTGAGGTTGATTTCTCATTTACCTGGTTGCTTCCTTCTCCAGGGCTCTCAATGGTTTCCTTTTTTGTTGTCTCCTTCCTTTCAAGTGACTCTTTGTAGTCATATATTTCCTGTTGAGTGGGGTAAATACCTGGACTATGTATCGAGCTTCCTAGAGGTGAGATGTAAGGTTGTGGTGATGATCTTGGTGACCCTTTTGGATAATTCCCAGGGCTTTCAATTGGCTCATCCCCTATTGGCTCGTTCTTTGTTGGAGTGTTTTCTGTTGGCTCCTCTTCAGTTGGCTCCTTTTCATTTGGATCATTTTCCTCAAGATTAATGTATTCTATAGTTTTTGAGTTTGTTTGTGGAATCCTGCTCAATCTCGTGCTCCTTCTCAACCCTAGGGTTTTTGTTTTCTACAATTTCCTCCTCTTATTCTCTGTTTTTTATTCTAGAGGAGAGGTTTTAGTTTGTGAAAATTCTTCTTTACTCGGGTTGGCTTTGTTTCTTCTAGGGTTTTCCCTCTCCATTCTCTGCAAAAATTTTACTACAGGCAGTTGTTATTCTGTTACATTTGTCTGAGTTTGAGGTTCTTGTTCCTTTGTGATTTTTATTATTCTCTTTCTTCGTCTGAGGGCCCTGCTGCTACTTGGTTTTTCTGGGGATTTTTCCTCAAAACGGTTCCTTATTAGGAAACTCTCCCAGCATCCCTTATACTTCAGAGATGAAATTCAACCAATATTTTTACCAGACCATGATGATACATGGTGTTTTCTCTGCATTGAATTTTCTTCTAAACATGTGTAGCCATTTTCCTGAGGCTATTCAAGAGGAAATAGGGGAGGTTCATCTGATGATCCTCAAGGAAATGGATCATCATTCTAACATGATAGAAATACATTTGCCCAAATCTACCCTCACAAGTGATAAACTTCTGAAGCATAACTAATAAGCTTCTCCATTTGTTTTTAAGAGTAGAGCTGGGAATAGCTTTTTTGTAGATCGTAGTGTCCATGTTCGGATTCTTGAGGAAGACCTTCCATTCCTCACTGTCAATTCCTCTGTTTTTAAACCATTTTTCTCCATTTCTTGCCAACTCGGTGGCCTCACCAATCATAGACTCCTTTAATGTGAGCTTTATGTCCCCAATTTCGGCCTCCATTCCATTGAATGAGCGTGCAAATGTCTTGGTTACCTCCTTGTGGATTCCATTAAATTTCTCAATGAACTGCAACCATTGTCTTATTTGCAGTCGCTCCCTAGCTTATGGGTACCCCTCTAGGAATTTCTTCCCTACTGGCTCAGTTCGAACAATTACCCCCATGCCGAAGGATGCTTTGCCTCGAAGATTCGATACCTTGACAAGAAAATGGGACTGGTAAGGTTTTCTAGCTGGCAGAAGGATGGAGTGGTCGTGAAATATCAGAGGAGTTTAAGAATAGGGAAGAACGGATGGGTTATCATACGGATTATGGGAATGAATCTGACCGTTAGGCGCATTCAAACTTATGATTTGGTAATTAATGTGACAGATTTTGCATAAGGTCGTGACATGACTTTTAAAGTGGTGGCACATGATATTTTGTTAGGCAGCCATTTCCCTTGGGTTATAATGATTGCACTTTAGTACTATATGTTCTTAATCATACATGCTATATAGCCTTCCCTATTATTAAAGTAAAGCAGCACGTACCTTTAATTTTCTATTACTAACCTTATTTATAGTCCTTTCATCTTCTACAGGTGCTTTGCTGTCAACTATCCTTCAATCCAGATCACCAAGAATCCTTGTAGACTTCAAAATTATTAGGTTGCAAAAATTTGTTTAGTTGCGGAAACTTGTCCAAGCTACGGAAATTTGTTGATTCTGCAGCTTAAGAGAAACAAGGCTTTAGTATATGAACTTTATTGTTTTTTTTTTCTTTTTCTTTTTCTTTTGAAAAGAAAATTTGAAGTTCCATCAAGTTGGTTTTCACTTTAAACTTTCTGTATAAACATGCCAACAACATGTTGGTTTTCATGTTTATACAATTTTTTTTTCATATATATATGTATATGTATATGTATATGTATATGTATATGTATATGTATATGTATATGTATATATATGTATATATATATATATATATATATATATATATATATATATATATATATATATATATATATGTATATGTATGTATATGAATATATACACATATAATTTATTTATTATATTTTTATTTTTATTATTTTCTTTTTATTTTTATTTTTTTATTGAAGAACAAACTGAATGAAAATTTCTAAGGTGGAAAAGAAGAAGAATTCTTCTTGACCATCTTCAGTTCTGAATTATCTTGAAACATTTTAACAAATTCCTCTCTTGTTAATGGTTTCTGGTAAAGCTTGAGTTGATGTCCATTTACTAATAGAGGAGTTCTCTCTTTGTCAATAGTCCTGATTCTAATTGCACCATCATCAAAGACATTCTCAACCTCATACGGTCCAAGCCAATGGGTTTGGAATTTCCCTTGAAAATGTTTGAGTTTTGAATCAAAGAGCAATGCCCAATCTCCTGAATGAAACTTCCTTTCTTTAATGTACATATCATGCCATCTTGACCTCTATTGTTACACTAAGATGGTCCTCCGGAAGGCCTCTTGTCTGATCTCATCGAGCTCATTTAATTGTGTCATCCTTTGCTTATGGGCTTCTGACAGGTTAAGATCTAACTGGATTTTGTCTTATAGCTCTGGATTTGGAACTCTATTAGAAGTAAAACTTTCTTCCCATAAACAAGTTCATAGGGACTATGTCCTGTAGTATTCCTCCATTTAGTTCTGTAGGCCCATAAGGCTTCTGGAAGCTTTTCCACCTAGTCTTTCTTGTGTAGATTTAAATTCTTTGTAAGGATAGCCTCGATCACCTTATTTGTGGACTCAACTTGTCCATTGGCTTGTGGATGGTATGGTGTTGACTTCTGATTTTTTATCTTGTATTAGTCCACAAGCTTCTGCAATAGTCTGAATGTGAACTGTGTCCCTTGATCTATTACAATTTCTCTTGGAACACCAAAATGAGTAAAAATATCCTCAAAAAGAAATGAAACTACAGTATTTTCAGTAGCAAAAGGAAGTGCTTTAGCTTCTACCCATTTAGTGACATAATCAGTACATACCATAATATACTTCTTTTGCTTTGAAGGCAGGCTGATTGGTCCAACAAAATCCAGTGCCCATTTTTCAAATGGTTCAATAAGTACATGTGGTTGCAGTGGCATCTCATTTGAATGAGTAGGTTTACCCATTATCTAACAACTGTAACATATTTTAACATATTCCTTGGTGTCCCTGAAAATGGAAGACCAATAATATCCTAAAAGCAGGATTTTGTAAGCAGTTCTCTTGCCAGAAAAATGTCCTCCACATGGCTTATCGTCACAATCTTTTAGTATATCTGGTATTTTGTCCTCCCGAACACTTCTTCTAATGATGAGGTTTGGTCCTATCTTGTACAATTCCTCATTTATCCATGAATAGGATGTGCTATTGTGGACTATTCTTCTTTTTCCTCTACGATATAAATGAAATGGAATTTTTCCTGTGGCCAAATAGTTAGCGGTATCTGCATACCAAGGTGATTTTGTAGATACTACAAAAATATATTCATCAAGAAATTTATCTTCTACGGGTTGATCATTGTTTTCATTTTGTATTCTACATAGAAAATCAGAAATTGTGTTCTGTTTTCCTAGCCTACCTAGAATGGTTATGTTGAATTCTTGTAAAAGTAGAATCCATCTAGTTATTCTTCCATTAGTGGTTCATTTATTCATTAGGTATCTAATGGAAGAATGGTCTGTGTGGACAAAATTTTCATATCCAGTTATATAATGTCTGAATTTTATTAATGGAATGAACTACAACTAAGAACTTCTTTTTGGTTACAGTATAATTTAACTCCACGGGGGTTAAATTTTTACTAGTATAATAAATGGCAAAAGGAGTGAGATATTTCTATCCTAAAACAACTCCTAAGGTTGAATCTGAATCATCTATTGAGATATGGAACAATTTCTAGTTAGGTCCTTTTAATATGGGTGCTTCAGAAATTCTCTTTTTCAAAGTTTCAAAAGCAACTTGACATTCAGAATCCCAACTTAATTCACAGTCTTTGGTGAGTAATTTAAAGAGTGGGGATGCAGATTTTGTGAAGTTTTTATAAATCTTCAATAGTATCCAGTAAAACCAAGAAAACGTCTAACATCCTGTTGACAACTTGGCACTGATAACTTGGAAATGACTTCCACCTTAGATGAGTCTACATTAATTCCATCTCTGGAAATATGGTGACCTAAAACAATTCCCTCATTAAACATCATGAAACAACTTTCATGGATTAATGAGAGGTTTGTTTCTCAACATCTTATTAAGACTTTTTCCAAATTTTCTAGTGCTTCATTGAAAGAATCCCCATAGACTGTGAAATCATCCATATATAGTTCAACACAATCATGGATAAGGTCAGAGAAAATGTCGAGGACTGCCCTTTGGAATGTTGCTAGAACATTACATAACCCAAAGGGAACTACCCAGTAATCATAAGTTCCCCATGTACAAGTGAACGTGGTTTTATCCTAATCTTCAGGGGCTACCTGAATCTAGTTGTATCCACTGATCCCATCCAAGAAGGAAAAATATTTTTTCCCTACTAAAGTATCTAAGACCTGGTCTATGAAAGGTAGCGGAAAGTGGTCTTTTAATGTTTCTTTGTTCAACTCCCTGTAATCTATGCATACTCTCCATTTTCCATTATTTTTAGGGATGAATACTAGGGGTGAAACCCACTAACTATCAGATATTGGATAGATGAAATTTACATTTAATAATTTATGCAATTATTCCTTAACAATTTCTTTTATATTTGGGTTCATTCTTCATTGATGTTGTCTAACTAGTCTTGCATTTTGTTCAATGTAAATATGATGTATGCAATTTTTAGGATGAATCCCTCTCATGTCAATGTATTCCCCTGTAAAAGCAGAAGAATGTTTCTATAAAATTTCTATCAATTATTTCTTTTGCATGTCTTCCAAGTTTTCATTGACATTCAAGGTTTTCCTTGGAAAGATTTCTATCGACGAATTCCCAAAATTTTCCATGGACAACAATGATACTTGTTTATAGGAGAGATATTCATTTCGACTACATTCATAATGCGAGGAAGATTCATTATTTTCTAGTAAATTTAAAAGTTTGTCTTCCTCTTTCACTTTTTTAGTGACAAAAATAGGTTGTATATATTCTTCATCTTCGATCCATTCTTCAGTTTATGTATCTATTGCTGTTCTTGCAGGGGGCTATAATGTAAATTTCTTATAGAATTTCCATCTGAGATAAACATATTACCTGACCTACAGCCGATAAAAGCATCTACTGTAGCCAACCAATGTCTTCCTAGAATTAATGGATGTCCTCCTAGATTATTCTTGGGTGTTAAGACCATGAAATCAACAGGATATTCCCAAGAATCTAAAGATACACAAACATCCTCTAACACACCATCTGGTTTAATAACAGATCTATCTGCTAATTGAAATAAGGTTGGTGTGTATTGAAGGTTAGGAAGCCTAAGTGTGTCCATAAATTGTTTTCTCATTATGTTTATGGCTGCTCCTAGGTCAATTAGTGTGTTTGGTATTTCGGTTCCATTGATGTGAATTTTTACAATAGGGCTTCCAGGGTCTAAATATTTTTGAATTGTTGTCTTTCCCATCATAATGTCTGCAATTTTTCCAACTAACTAAATTATTTTTATATCCTTTCTCCTTTTCCATGATAGTTGTGTGCTTAATTCCTTAATTGTTTTTGCAAAAAATGGTATTTCTTTTATGGCTTGTAATAAAGGAATCTAAATACAAACATTTCTCAATTCATCCATCATATTATAATCATGCAAGATAATTTGTTTCTCTACTCCTCCATTGATTTTCAACCTTTCTGGGAAAGGTGATTTAACTGATATCGGGGGTTGTTCTATAATAGGAGCATCTACTGGAATTTCTTCTATTTTTTTAGTTTCTTTTTTAGGTAGAGAAGTCTCCCCTTCTTCTGATTGATTTTTATGTTTTATAAGATCAGATTTTGTTTTTTGAATGACAACAGGAGGGTTTTTTGGTAATACTCTTCTAGACCTTAATTGGACATTGTTTAGGTCTAGTCGAGTTATTACATAAGTTTTAGGATTCTGGCCCTCCATGTTGTATACTGGTTGTTGTGGTATCTTATTTTTAGGATTTGGAAGTGGTTAAGCGGGTAGTTGATTTGATTTTTGTGGAAATAGTAGGGAAAGTTGCGGGTTTTGATTCTAAATTGGGACTTGTGGCAATTTATTAGCTTGAGGAATTTGATTAGAAGGAGGTAGGAATTATGGTGGAAGGTAGGATGGCGAGTATTGTTGATATTGAGCATAGGCTCCATAAGGATTTTACCATCCTTGATTCCAAGGTTGTGATTGTGGTAGAGCCCAAGGTTGCTAGGCTAAATTCCAATTACTTTGTGAACAATGGGAAAATTGTTGTGGTCTAAATCCTTGTGATTGATTTGGTTAGGGGTTTTGCCATGGTATTTTGCCTATAAAGTAGAGAGGGTCTACTGGTTCTAAGATTACTTCATCATTGAATACAACCTTAAGACTTGGTAAGGATGGACATTCCTTTGTATCATGATTATCTACACATATGACACAAGTTTCTATGGTTTTTGAGTCTAAGGGACACTCTCTTAGAGCATGTTTCTTCTGACATTTGGGATAGAAGATAGATAATGCAACATTTTCAGAATTTTTCTTGCTTTGTATCTTAAGGGTGTCTATCTGCTCACTTAGGCTCCCTTAAATATTTTTTTTAAAGGTATCAAGTAAATTTCCTATTTCTGCCCTGCTAACTCTCCCAGCTGCAGACTTGTTTATTCTCGATAAGAGAGGGTCTCTCGGACTCTTTCCAACTCTTGCTTGGCCCCTTGAGATATGTACACATAAATCACAAATATCTGCAAATGGTAGTTGGGAAATATCTCCTTTTCTAGTTAGGTTAAGGAGATCGATCCATTCATCATCAACGACTCTGAGTAAAAGAGATTTTAAGGTTTCTTCATCCAAATTATCCATTTTTTCTCTTTTAACATTATAAACAAACCTTTCTACCAGGTCTTCAAGATTCTCATATTCTTTTTGTGTCATTTTGAAGACTTCATCTTTAAGGTTACTAGGCGTACAATAATCTCTATACTTGCCTAAGAAAGCCTCTTTCATTTGTTCCCATGTTGTTATAGAATGCACTCCTAGACTCATGAATAATTTTAATGTTGAGTCTTTTAATGTGGCGGGGACCAATTTCAACTTTTGAGCATCATGCAGATAATCATATGATCTGCATAATACTTTAAATTCGAAGAGAAATGTCTCCGGATCTTCGTTTATTTTCTCGTGGAAATTAGGAAGAATCGAGGGTGATATATTTTTCATTGTGAGGGTTGTATCTTCATCAAGAATAGGGAATTCTGAAGGATGTTGATTTCCTCTGCCTCTACCTTCTCCTCTACTTCTATCTCTTCCTCTTCCTCTACCTCCAATCCTATATTCTTCGCCATGGACATTGTGTACTTCTCCTTCCCCTTCTTCAACCATGATAGATTCTTCAGAACTAATATAGTTTTCTTCTAATCTTTATGGCTCCTCTATCAATGGTTGTTCAAAATAAGTTTCCAATTTCTCTTATTCACTAGGAATTTCTAATTCTTCTCCGAAAATTTGTTCACCAATGTGGGATAGAATGATTACTCCTATGGTTGGGGATGCATGATTTTCTTCAATTACAACTTCAGTAGATGAAGTATGTGAAGTTCTAGATTGAATTTATGATCTTGAGATATTAGGAAGTCTTTGTTGACCTCTAAATGGAATTCGGGTTTGAGTAGGTGGTGTGGAATCTCGAAATCGTGGTGAGGTGAGTGGATTTGTGGGAATAAAACTTAGTCCTCATCCTACAAATCTACCCCTAGAGTCTCTATCCCTACGCATGTCATGTTTTAAATTAATGATGGTTTTTTTTTTTACTTATAATTGTACTTCCCTGGCAACAACGCCAAAATGTTTGGTCAATTCAATGTCCTTGAATTGTCAATCATAAATTGTCAACCAAGGTGCATAGTTTGATGAAGTACAGGTGCAAAATATGTGTTTAGAAGTTATTCATTAGGTATTTATGTATTTTTTAAGATCTAAACTTAAGATGGGGGTAGTACTTGTCAATTGTATTAGTGTTGTAATTCTTAGGGATGTTTGATTAAGTTTCCTAGGAATTAATCTATATCCAATTAGTTTGTATATGATGTGAGAGCGGTTTTACTTATGTTAGATTTTTTGGGATTTTTGATCTTGAATCTCTATGCTGTAGCTCCTAATTTTATAAGTGAAAAAATAAACTTATTCTATCATCTATGAAGGAATATTGTTGAACTCAATTTCTTAGGAGAGGACTTCTTACTTATTCAATTTTTGCTCAAACAAAGTAACCCAAGCAACATCTGTATTGTGAATTGAACACACTTCAATTATGGTAGATAATAAGCAAAGTAAAATACCATGTAGTACCAGGTATAAAGAAAATTAGATAACAGTCTGAACTAGGTATAAAGAAAATTAAAGTTCTTATGCAGATAACAATTCGTTGGCGAGATCATTATGCACCATTATCACACAAAACAAAGAATTGAAGAATTAAAGGAAATCATATTGTAATTGATTAAACCCTACCACAGTTTGTAGGGGCCCTCCACATAGTTGTTCAGAGCTTCAAATCAACACAATGCTTGCACACAAAAAAACCAATTCTATTCACACAAAATTCACAAACTGTTCACAATTATATCATTCAGCGTGCACCTAAATAACAATGCGGTCAATAACTTTATAGCAGGTCTCTTGACATAATTATATGAACATTTTAAGCCTAATATCTCTAACCTATCTAAAATTATATTGCTAAATCATCATTTTTCTATACCGAAAGCAAAATGATAAGGTTTCAACTGATCTCGGGTTCTACTCTGCGTTAATTGGCAATTGACTTGGAGTTTGACCGCGATCTCCTGTGCTTCTTTTAGCAAACAGTTTCAAGTGGATAGGAAGGTATCCAAGAGGGAGCCATCCTCTATCCGTCCACACCTTTCGCTGCTGACCTATAACTCTAGAACCTTGCGAACAATGAAGACAACTACATAATCCTAGATTAGCTGCAAAAATAGATTGATTCGGTAGCCAATTGCAACTTTAATAAAAAAATAGGGTATAAAGTTAAATATGAACAAGAAGACATACTATTGCATACCTTCATCAAAACGTGGTAGGTATGGCTTTATTTAAGTGGTAAATATATATGAAAAAGAGAGGATCATTAGGAAAAAATGATGTGATGGTAGGACAATCTTCAAACTCTACACTTTTTATAGAAACAAATTCTAAGATAAGATTCCCATTTTTTCAATTGTTACCTAAGGATGAAAAATTTGTGCAGAAAGACGAATGTGAAGTAGCCTTTGTGGAAATCAAAGAACTAGTTTGCAAAGCTCTGATATTACGCGGTCCTAACTGGAAGCTCTCGTTTCACATCTCTATATATTCTTTTCAAACAACAGTAGGGGCAATCTTGGGACAACAAGAGGACAAGACATCATACGTGATCTATTATATCTACAAGAACTTGACTTCTGCTGAAATGAACTATACGGTAACTGAAAAGGAGTTTTTTGATATTATTTATGCTATTAATAAGTTCGGCATTACATTACAGGGTATCCTACTTTCGTGCACACTAATCATATATCTATCATGTATATGATGAATAAATTGATAACCCCTGATCGTATTATAAGATGGTTGTTGCTAATTCAAGAATTTGATATTACCATTGTAGATAAGCCAAGGAAAGATAATGTAGTTGCAGATTTCCTATCTAGGATGGATACTAGTGATGAAGGTACACCTATAGAAGATATTTTTCCAGATGAACATCTTTTTGCAATTTCTAATCACACTTCGTGGTATCCAGATATTGCTAACTATATTGCTAAAGGAAAAGGGCCTCAACACTTAACATACAGAGAAGAGTGAAACATTTTCCATCACAATGCCCGTTATTCATGGATAGAGGGATATCTCTTTTATATAGGACCTAACCAACAAATTTGGTGTTGCATAAGTGAAGAGGACATCTATGATGTCCTGAAAGTTTCTCATGATGGCCCCTATGGGGGAAATTTTGCTAATAAGCGGACAGGCCATAAGGTGTTATGTTCGAGGCTGCGGTAGTTTCCATGATGCAAGGAATTATGTTCGAGGCTGCGGTAGTTTCCAGTGGATGGGTCAGCCTGGTCGGACATATGAGATGTCGTTATAGCCCCAACTAGCTCTTGAGCCCTTTTAAAAATGGACTATCTATTTCGTTAGGCCATTTAATCTACCTTCACATCATAAAGTTCATATTTTGGTTTGCATGAATTATATGACAAAGTGGGTAAAGGCCAAGGTTGTTGTGAAAGAAATAGAACAAGTTGTCTCATACATTTTATTTGAAGAATTTTTTTGCTCTGTACAGAGCTCCTAGAGAGATAGTTTCATATGGAGGGGCACAATTTACATCACATCAGATAATAGGACTTATGAAGAAGTATGGAATCAAGCATAGGGTGACATCTCCATATCATCCTCAAGCGAATGGCCAAGTTGAGAGAAAAAAACAAGGTACTGGGGAATATTCTTACAAAGACTATAGCAAACCATCGTCGAAATTGGGCAGAAAATCTTCTTGAGGCAGTGTGGGCGTATAAACAACATGGCGGAACACAACATGATTTTCACCATTAGAGCTTGTCTATGGGAAATCCCCTTTTTTCCCAATGGAATTCAAAATTAAGATGCTCAGGATAGCCCATGAAGTAGATTTAGATCTTTCAAAAGCCCAGAAGCACTGACTGGAATAGTTAAATGAGTTGGATGAAATTCGTTTGATATTTTTCCAGAATAATACTATAATTCAGCAAAAAAGAACTAAATGGCATGACAAATTTATTAAGAAAAATGTGTTTCAAAGAGGCGATTGGGAATTTCTCTATGATTATCGGTTCAAATATTTTAAATGTAAACACTGCTCCAAATGGATGGGACCATATGAAGTTGACATTGTGTTTGATAACGAGACTTTTAAACTTATAACAATCGACGAAGCACATACTCCGCTAACTGTAAATGGACATCACCTTAGATTTTATCACCGTCCAGCTTATAAAGACTCCTTTGTTAAACATTTCTCTGATAATTCTGGTTTTGAAGCTATGAGTGTAGAGAATATATATATATATATATATATATATATATATCTAATAAAATGTTGTTACTACTCTATCATTGTTTTACTTACAAGTACTCCATTGTTGTTGTTACTTCACTGGTGTTGTTACTCCCCTGATATTGTTACTCTAGGAATGTTGATTTCTTTTAAGTACTTCACTGGTTTTTTTACTCCTCCGGTGTTGTTACTCCTTTGGTGTTTTTACTCTGCTCATGATGATTTCATCTAAATAATTCACTGGTGTTGTTACTCATCTGGTGTTGTTAATCCTCTCATTTTGTTACCCCACGGTGATTTTGTCTAAGTACTTCATTGGTGTTGTTACTCCTCTGGTGTTTTTACTCCTCCTGTGTTGTTACTTTGTGGCGATTTCATCTGAGTACTTCACCGGTGTTGTTACTCCATGACAATTCAGGCTAAGTATTCAATCAGTGTTATTACTCCTCAGGTGCTCTTACTACCCCCGATGTTGTTACTTCTTGAGTTTTGTTACTCTGCTCGATGTTGTTATTCCTCCATTGTTGTTACTCTACCAACGTACGTCACCACATACATCCCCAATCGAATTTTTGGATTTGATCGATAATTTATTTGACATGACTTGACATGACCATGGATAGCCATCCCTTAGTTGGGGGGAGGTATTATAATAAATGAAAAAGTTTCCATAATTAAATTGCAATAATGACTTGTCTTTACCACCATTGAACCTTGTGTCAGTACGTACACTACATGATCCCCACCATACTTCGCACAATTATCCATAAGCATTGGAACTTGAAATAAGTACAATAACATTAATCGATGGTCCTTTCCAACATTGCATAATAATTTCCATAATTACCGCTCACTGTTACCATAATTCATTATGGATTTCCCCATAACACCTTCCCAAATTTCACTATCGCTACATCCTTCGCCACCACAACCCTATCATCGCAAACTTATCGGCTGACACTCTCCTCAATGATCTTTTTGTTACTCCAAGTGCTACTATAGAGCAACTGCAGAATGGGTGGGCAAGCTGTTAGGCCCAAACCGGAAAATATAGTGCAAGTTTGATGCCATCCAGAGGTATGGCAAGTTTTTCTAGATGCAGGATGACATACTTATTTTGAGAGTTTGTATGGATTTGACGACGTTTTCACAGTCGAATTCACATTGAATTTGGATGGAAATTATTCCAGAGTTCGTGGACTAGATATTTCCATCACAGAAGAAGTTATTTCGACTGTCAGTAGATTGTCGAAGGGAGGGCTGAAATGGTTTTCTTGGAAATCTCCTTGGCTAGAATTCTTGGAGTTATTTTGCAGGCAGGAGAAACAGTGGTCCAAAAGGGTGGGGGTATGATCGAAAATATTTTCCACATCCATGGGCCAAGGTCACATATTTTTTTATGAGGTATATTACTTGCGAAGGTCAGTTTGATACCTTATTTAAATATCATTTCAAGCTTCTTACATGCCTTTAATTCCGTGATGTTCATTCTTTGGATATGCCACATTTTCTATGGAATAGTCTTCAATTAATGGCACAGTCTGCTTGTCGATCTTGATAAGAATTGGCATTTCTCACCAACCTTGGGCTTGTTAGACTATTGATGGTGCATTCCCTATCACAAACTTTTGTGGCTTGGCCACAATTCACTGAGCTTGCCATTGCAGGACCTTTGAGGTCTAAAATGGGCCTCCCAAGAAAAGTGTACAACCAAAATAAACTTTATAAGAACCAAGAGGATTCAATATGATGATGTCAACCATGGGGGATGATTCACAATTTTTCGAGTAAAAAAGTAAAAAGATTAAAAAATAATAAAATAATAGAACTGCTTTTTCAACTCGTATTCTCAACTTACCTCCTTAACGGTTTACTCAAATTTCGAGTGGGAGTACTCGTTGGATGTAAAATTTAATTCCTCATCCAAAGACTACCCATGTTGCATACTTCGATGGACCCTGCTACACGAACAATGAGAAATACATGAAAAAAGGTGATTGCAATCACATTTTTCACGTATTTCTCAGTTTTCGTGTAGCAAGGTCGATCGAAAGTATGCAACATGCATAATCCTTGGATGAAGAATCAAATTATGCATCCAATGAATGTTTTCGCTCAAAATTTGAGTAAACCCATAGGGACATAAGTTGAAAATACAAGTTGAAAAAATAGTTTTTTCTTTTTCCCTCAAAAATTTGATGATGTAATCTAATATTATATTGTTATTTCCACTATTATTTTATAATTTCCTTATGAGGCCCATTTTAGACCTCAAAAATGGCCTAATGAGAGGAAGAACTTGCGGCTATGTTGCTTGCAAGGGAGGAGGAAGAAGAATTAGTGGTGGAAGAAGAGGCCACAGACAATGTTGCTACACAAGAACCAACGTCGACTGTTGGCTCAATGGAAGAAGAAAATGTAGGATCATCAATAGAGAAAGGGACAGCAAATGACATTGTCATACAGGAACCAGCGTCGACTGCTGACCTGGAAGTGGAAGTAATGGAGACAAAAGAGGATGCAGGCAATGTTGTTACACAAGAACCAATGTCGACTACCAATTTGATGGATGAATTTCCACCCTTGGAGGACATTGCAGGTGGTGTTGATACACAAGAATCAACATCACCTTCCCAAACAAACAAGGAACCCTTGGATGAAATTCCAAGTGGTGTTGATACACAATAACCAGCATCACCTGCTCAAGTGAATGAGGAACCCTTGGAGGGAACAGGGGTCGCAGTCGACACTGCTATATAAGATCTAGTATCAACTGCTGAATAGGAGGACAATTTGGAAGAAGCACGGACAGAAAAAGAAAAAGGGAGCACAGACCAGCCAATGGACAAAGGGGAAGGAGAAGGACTTGAGGGGCCTAAAACAATAGGTACTGGAAGAATGGAAACTAAAGAAATATTTCTCATTCTCCGCATTTTTCTTCTTTACTGAGAGGGGCAAGGAAATTTCATTCCCTTAGACGCCTGGTGAAAGAAAAAGTGTCTCTCCCAATATTAAAATTTGTCACGATGGCTACAAGAACCATTGTCGACATTGTTACACAAGAACCAACATCGACTAATGAACAAATTGGACAAATTGAAGAATTATTGGTAGACACTATCACACAAGAACCAGTGCAGACCGAAGGAAAAACTGAAGAAATTGTGGTTGGTACTGTCTCCATAGGGCCATTAGAGGAGAATGTTGCTATTGTAGCTAACCCACAAGGGATAGAACCAATTTTCGAGCACATGGAAGAGGATGATCAGGCAGTAGAGCAGCCACAAGAAAAGGGTGTCAAAGACACTACCACACAAGGGCCTGCAGTGACTCCAGAGCTACCGAGGGAAGATATGGAGGTCCCAAGACCTGAAGGAGAAGATGTTGGGGTTGTTCCTCAAGCTAAATAAGAAACAGAGGAGATCAAGGTAAAGCAAGAGCCGGTTGGTGAATTTATGACGTCAATTCAGCATGCCGCACACCAGTTGCAAGACTAGTGGAGGAGGTCGATGTCAAAAAATAATTTCTTGAGAAATGTGAAAAAAGGAGGCCTCCCCTTAAGGAAAGGTACCCGACATAGTTTAGAGAAAACATGCAGCTAAAAATGGAAATCATTAAGCTAAGAAGGAAGTGTTGTGCTTATGGAGGCGAGTGAGGAAGCATAAGAAAAATGTTGTCAAACCTAGGGCCAAAACCACTTAAGCAACAGTGAAGACCAAAGGAAAACCCACAAATTTAGTGGGCACACAAAATAAGTTTTTTTTGCATTTATTTAAGTCATGAGATTTTTTGTTGGCTGCGAAGATTCAGAAACGGCAGGGTACTACATCTCGCCTTCAATGGGGATGGATTTCTTTGGAAGCCCATCAGGAAGGAGTTAGAGGGATTGGTGGGAAACATGTGAAAGTAGTTACTAATTACATGGACCAGATAGAGAAAAAACGGAAGCAGCATAAGAGTAAGAAGAATATCGAGGAACTAGAAGAGCAAGTGCAGCTACTAAAGGCTAACAAGGATGAAATGTTCACTTTGGCATGATAGGTAATGGCTTACCAACCTCCTGATCAAAATTATTCTTTGTTCTTCCATGAATAGTATTTATTATTTTGTTTGGAAAGAATTCATCAGGAAATAATCCATGTGATAGAATATCTGATACATTTTTTGCGTATGCTGAGGGGTCACAATACCCTGAACTAGCATCTAATGTTTGATCTCTACATGCATGACTATTTTATGGGCAATGATCAGTCATTTAACCCGGTGCCATACGTGGGGGATACTCAGCTGACATCCTTCACCTCTTACACGGTTAATCAGGTTAGGTGGAAGAAAGCCTTCGAAATGTTTGAACAGAACAAAGAAAATAGGCCACTTGTCCTTCGGAGGGAGCATTATCAGTTTGTGAACATATATAATAGACACCGTACCTTCTTAGAAATCAAAGGATAGAAGGGAAAGATACTAGCAACCTAGAAGTGATGTGTTGACATGTGTACAAAGAAAATTTTTATTTGTTAGGAGGAGTCCTGGGATAGCTTCCAGAAAAGGTGGATGTTATCATTATCAGTCGTCAGGACATGAGAACCTTTTCGGGCACCAATTTTTCTTGAGCTTTAGACAGAATACAGGGTATATTTCATGTATACATAATTGTGGGACCCGATGGATGGGTCTGAGATTTTGGTTACCCATTATTTTGTTGCTAGCCAATCAGTATACCCCAGCTTACGTGGTAGGTGAGGATTGGTGGAAGGAAGTACTCATAACAGATGGGTATAATCTTCCAGGAACAAAAATGGCCACAAAGTATGATCTCGCATAGCTTCATGTTGATCACAGCAACTCCAACTTAGATCTGCACAGGCAACGAGCTTCATGAGGAAATGTAGAAAGGATAGTTGGGGGGAGATGTTGGTTCCTAAATTTGCATACTTTTTACCCACATTATTACCCCTTTCCTGTACCCATTTCATACCATTATTGGTTGATTTATATTTTAAACAACACATGTATGTCTCTTGTCATGTCTTTATGAATTATTAATCAATGAAGCATAGTGATAGGGGATTATTGCCTAAGCGGATTTCTAACTCGATTATTCTCTAAGATTTGGAGGAATGATGACCAAAACCATGGTTCAAGGAATGGTGACCATCAAATTGGCAGCTCTATCCTTGGACATCAGCTGCAACAGTGGATCAATCTCTCAACCAACACAATGTTATCCTTATATTTTTTTTCACCTTGGAAACTGCTACGTAATTGTGGGCAGACAACTGGCATAATTCTATGGGTTGTTAATATTTGATCAATTGTATAAGTAGATTTACGGGGCTATGAAAGATAGTAGGATCACAATAGAAATATGCTAACTCTAAGTCTGTAACAGCATGCTTTTGTAATGTCCTTTTGATTAATGAAATTCTAATCTTCTGATAATTTTGTGACTTCTTGATCTTTCCACAGCCCCGATCAGGGAGTTGGGCCCACTCTCCTAACCAAGTGTTGTTGGATTAGATGTGTGCATAGGTTTATTTATGTTGAGTTATTTATTGCTGTGAATGATTTATCAGTGTCTTGTTGTGAGTCTTAAATTCTTGTTACTCTTATTTTTTTTACAGTTATTTCTTGAGGTTACACATTGTTAAGTTATAATTGAATGTTCAATGTTGGGTAGGGAAACTATGGCCTACATATACCTTGCATGATAACCTCGAAATAACCAGTTGAGCCACAGGTTGACAATAAATGTGGAATTGGGTTAATTGCATGATTCATATATGAACACCAACACTCAGCTCACAACTTGTAATGATCGTGCCTTGAATAACTAACGACTTTTCATGTCATCATGGTTTTCTTGTGTTAAGGACATGATGGTCTTCTTACATGAGTAAAAATAAAATAAAAAAGTAAAATAATCTTCCTTTCTAGAAGCATTGTAAATGGTATCCACTCCAAAGTGGTGAATATTGGGTTCAAAATCCTATGCTGGACCTATTTCCTCCCATTATGGGTCTCATTCCCTCTATTATGGATCTCACCCCCTCCTTCATGGATCTCAACTTCCATTCTTTCCCTATAAGTGCAACGCACTCAAAGAGAAATGGGTTTCCATTTTTTGCTTATGATATATACCTACATGTTGTCCAAGTATTCATGAGAGACTTCATGATTGCAAGGGTTTGTGTTGAGTATAATTGGAAGGAAGCTTCCAACATCAAGGACTAGTTGTAATTCTCCTTTTATTCATTATTAATACAAATATATGCTTCTTTCCCGCATACATTGGTCATGATATTTATTGTAAGATTCCTTGGTCAATTATAGAGCTTATGATTAAATCCTTGATGCGTTATATGCTTTGATCAATTGTTTGTTTGTGTCTTTACAAATCTCTTCTTGGAGCATCAAGAAGAAGTTGAAAGATACATAGGATAGTAGTGAGGATCATCATCAAGCATTTTGGAGAAAATGTATGAGCTATGCATCCCACTTACATCTATCAATCATAAATTAGGGAATTTTTTCATACGTTTATTTGTTTGTTTCCTAACTTAGCTTTCGAGTCTAGGGAGATCTATCTTGTCAGTGGGATAAGATTTTTCCACCAAACAATAAGAATTTGGACCAGATGAGCTCCCTATGCTTTTCAACCTATGTTGTTTCGACATCCTTGGAAATTATTTTTTTAAGGTGGTGGAATATTCTAGGGATTTTGGACAAACTCTATCGTCTTTTAATGTTATTTTCATAGTTTTGATACCCAATCCTTCCAAATTTGATAAATTTATGTCTATTTTGTTACAAAATAGCATATTCAAAATCATATCAAATCTTATATATAGAAAACTAAAGGATAACCTCTCTAATCATATTTCTCCGAAATAATTTGGGTTCCTTAAAGAGAGACATATTCATGAATTCATTGGATTAGCCCTGGAAAGTCTACATTCTATTAGTGCTCACAATAAAAAATCCATCACCTTCAAGTTAGATTTATCCAAGGCATTCGACAAGGTAACTTGTATTTATGTCAAACTTCTTCACATCCATTCAGGTTTGAACACTCCTTTGTTACACAGATACTCAATTGTATCAATCCAGCATCCTTTTCATTTCTAATAAATGGATTTGTAATTCCCATCTTCAAAAGTGAAAAGAGGTCTTATACAAGGTTGTCCTCTTTCATTTGTCCTCTTCCTTTTGGTTGTAAAAGGTATTGGCAAAATATTGAAGGACACCATAGCATTCTATCTCAGACCTCTCGTTTGTAGATGACATATTAATCTTCTATGAACGGATATCAACTTTGTGGATAATGTAGACAAACTCTTGAATGTATTCTATAAATCAACATGAATTATTATAATCTAGGAAAAATCGTCCCTTTACATGTGGAGACTTAGTGAACAAGAATAAAAGTATTTGTCTCAAATCATCTTTAATTGGATGGGGACTTGGGCCCAAATATAAAATACTTAGGCTTCGTGCTCAAAGGCAACAACTACCATAAGAAGTTCCACTAGTTATGGTTTCTTTCAAAACTGGAAAGGAAAATCAATTCAACAATAAATGGTTATCTAGAGCAAGGCATATGGTTGTTATCAAGGTTATTTTATATGCCACTCAAATATACTATACCCCTTTGGAATGTATCCCCAAGGGTATTCTAGGAAAAATAAGATAGACCTTTTTCTGATTCCTTTGATCAAAAAATGATGTAAAACAACCTTTAGTGAACTAGCCTCTTGGAGGAAACTTACCACCCCAAAATCTATTGGAAGTTAGGGGTTAAAAAAAATATATATTTTCTCTAAAGTGTTAGTAACAAAAATTGTGTGGGGCCTAATTTAAGGAATGAGTCTATGGGATTAAGTCATAAAGCCAAAATATTTTCCTCAGGACTCTGTAGGGGAATAGATAAGGAAACCTTTTAAAAAATGCAAAATGGATCCATCATTTGGAACTCCATCATAAATTATTTTCCTCTCGTTGGTAGATTGTTGATTAGAACATTTGAAGTAGGAATTAAGTCCTCAAGTCGTCATAGGAAAGTATCCTTCGATAGTTAGAAAGGACAATCATTTACTTCCTAATCACCTATTCTAGGACCTCAATAAGGGAGGCTTTTGCTTTCTAGGCCAAGTCTAAAAAGGGATTATGTTACTCAATCGGTTCAATGGATGTCTTGTCAAGAAGTAGCACATGAGGGTGAGTGTGCTCCCTTATGGAACACAACTATGTCAAAGCTCTCCAAAATGCATTTGTCTCTCTCCCAGACAAAGAATATCAAGATCCCACAAAAGTATAAGAACCAAGGTTGGGATATTCTACACTAGCCCAAGAAAACATAATTGATCCTCCACCTTGGTGGGGTAGTGTTGGCTTAGTGGATCTTGACCCAGTTTCAAAGTTAATTGTGCCAAACAAAACCCTACACTATTGGCCATTTTGTCATCAACCCACATAACGCATGATGAAGTCTCACCCGAAGCAGTATGGGGGGATGATGGAACCAAGTTTCCGCATTCAAAGATTAGGAGTATGTATTGTGTTGTGTTGTACACCAGGTGTAGATGCATGTATTTCATGGTGAGGTATGTCAGATGCGGTTGTATGTGTGGGATGTACAATGTGTGTATGTGCACATGGTTAAGCAGAAGGAAGTAGGTGTTTGTTGGTGTGGCAATCGATCTAGAGTGCATACAAAATAAAGACAAAGGTAGAAGATAAGGGTTCATTAAAGGATAAGTATTAGTATTTTACTTCAGTTTTATTATGCATATGATATATGATTATCATTTATGATGGTTACATGTGATTTATGATGTTGATCTATGATGGTTGTGTTTTGAGCTAACTAGATGTGATATGTTTATGCATGATGTTTTGATCAAACAATTATTTTGGCGTGTTGTGGCAGGAAGCAAACAAAATTGCAAGTGTACCTTATTGATGAGCTACCAATGACATATGATGTGAATTTATTTCAATTTATTTTAAATCTAATGGAAGTTATGTTCTTGGTACAGGAATGCATGAAATGCCCAGTTGGGTGGTTGAAATCGACTACAAGAATTTGGAACAACGAAAGGAATTGGAAAATGCAGCAGTATGCTAGTAAAGAAATCAAGAACATGGCCATTGTGGGACACTTCCAATAGTTTCCATTGATTTCCATGAGCATGCTATGACCAATATGATGGTTTGAGGTATGTATATGACTTGGATTTTTTATCTTCTGATGCTAGGAAGCCTTGCTAAGGAATGGACTATCTAAGATGGGGATGCCAACGAACATTGAAGGTGTGTGACTACACTGAAGGGGATGACTAGATTGCCCAAGGGACTATGTAGGAGAGAAGGGAACAACAGGGATGTATTTGTTTTCATCATTAGCATTTCTAGATGGAATCAGATGCACATTGGGAGTGCGCATTAGAACAATGAGTAGGTAATTATTCATTGAGAGGACAAGTGGCACGGGATTACAACACTCGACATTGGATGCAAAGTTGATTTTGCGGCAGATTCTAGACTTCCTGGAAAGGAGGTGAATCATCGTATTTCTTTGAGGGTGGAGGTGTGCACCTTTGGATTTCCTTGTTACAAATGCAGAGATCATATCCTTTTATTTGTTGGTTGAGAAAATGTGCGTATATGTATATGTGTGTATTATTGTAAATATTGTATTGAGTTGGATTTATAAATCTCCATAGACAATATGGTTAGTTATTGGTTGAAGAAAATGTGTATGTGTATATGTGGTTATTATAAATATCATAATGAGTTGTGTTATAAATATCCAGTAAATGGTATGTTTGTCATGTTTCAGCAGTGGTCATTGTAAATAATGCAACAAGTTATGTTACAAAGGTCCATGGGCAATGTGTTTTGTTTTCAGCAGTCTTGTTGGTTATAGGTGTCATTGAACACTGAGGATGATGTTCCCCCAAGGGGGAGGGTTTTGTAATAGACATGGTGAAAATTCCATGTAAAAATATATATAAGGCCATGGTGATGGGACATGTATTCCAAGCTAAATGGTGGAGAAACATCCTAGTGGGTGTTGATTCGGTTTATTATGGCTAAGGTTTTGGAAATGCATGAGGCATTTATTGGCATTTTATTTATGAAAATAATGGAAATTAGGAGAAAAGAAAGGTGAAAGGTCATAGGTTGCATGTGAGGAGGAAAATGAAGAAAATAGAGGCGTCATTAATAAAAACGCTTATGAGGATCAATGGGAAAGACATGATCAATTCAATTTTGGAGCTCTCTCATTATTCTCTCTCTCTCTCTCATACTTTTGGATACTTAGTGTTTTCTTGGAGCACTCTTGGAGGGTGTGGCATACTTGGATTTTTGTAGCAAGAAGGCAAAGGAAGAGTAGGAAAGCACAAGAAGGCATCGAGATCAACAACTACATCAGATTTTCTTGCAAGTACTGAGTTGCATGTATGTTCCCTTCACTAGTTTTTGCATGCATGGCATATGCATGTGGATTTTTGTTTGTGATCTATGATTGGCATGGAGGATAACTGGGATTGACAGTGGATTGTCTAGCCTTTCCATTTCTTGGATAGCCATGGTGATTGTGAGTTTATTTCCTTGTTTTGTTTTGGTTGGTTCTCGTGTTTCCTTAGCTTGGGTTGAGTTACTACTCTTGAAATCTGTGGTTGGAACAAACACTCTAGAGCCCTGGAAGGATGCGATAGAGATTAATCTGATGATGGTTTTGTGATGTCTGACCGTGAGGTGGAATCACTGTTTTATAGGTTGAGGTGGATGGCCTTTGCAAGCCCTAGATGAGTTTTGACTGATGTTTTTATGAGATCTAACATTCATGCTTGGAATATGGCATGGGGATAAATGGCTGAAGAGAGATTGGCTCAGCCATTCTACAGTCTAGTGGAATGTGGAAGTCCCAACCTGGGTTTGGATTTTGCATCATTAATGAAAGGTTATTTCTATTGGTATTTCTATGAGTATTATGATGGATTATATGTGGTGTATATGGTTGTGACTTCATTGATATTTTTGTCCCTACTATGTTGGTTATGTATATGTTTTATGACAGTAGCCATGAGTGGCTCTCATCATGTTCTTATTTTTTATTGAATTATCAATGTATCTATGACCTAATGGATGAAATGGAAACTAATGTGACAAGGAGACATTGATTCATAGTGAATATCAGATAAGTATGAGACCCTTATGCTCAGATCTGTTATTTACATCCATTAGGTTGCATATTTACTAAGTGTTTGAAAAAATGTCTGTCAGGGCTAGTAGGGGCCCAGTCAAGGTATTGAACAAGTATTTGCTTTAGTATTGTCATTTCCATGTTATTTTACTGATTTGAAGAGATAGTTCAATTCTAGGCAGTGACCTGGGCTCTGGGCCTAAAAAAGTGGCTCAAATCCTGGAGTCGCTAGAATAGCGCTGCCAATTTGGGTCTCTAGATATTTGCAGGCAAGCCTCTGAAAGATACTGTAGGTTTCCAGTCTTACGCATGCCTTGTCATGGGAGCAACTTTGGGATTAATTCACTTAAATGCTAGGTTAACTCAGGAGTTGGGCACCTAGAGTGGTAGAATAGCTCCTAGGGGTCCTGTAGCACCTGAGGGAGGTCTGTAAGGTATTGTTTTGTCGACTCCATTTCCTTAAGGTTACCTAGGAGGTCGAGTCTTACCATAGTGGGCTCTCGTCACATGTTTACCCTGCTAGCTGATTGCTTAGGTAGATGTAGGAGGAGGGTGTTACATCCTTGAAGATTTCCATTGTGTAAGTCTCGATAATGAGAGTGAATGCAGGCCCAGGCTTCTTCTTCCCCTTTCTCAGTGTCTTTGAAAACCCCTAGTTCATCTGATAACATACTTATTGCATAAGTACTTTGTCCATGGAAAATCAAGGAAGTGCATGTGGGGTCTTGTAAGAACCAAAATCTCTTATGAATGTCCCCTCCTGGATTGGGAACCAATGTGCCACTTTGACGATGGTATCTCTTGCCCTCTTCGACATGTAAGGGAGTTCTTCACCAAAAACCACCTGATATAATGGGACAATAAATGATTCATAGATGGTGTCGAGCATACCCTTATATCCAGGGTTCCAAAAGATCTTGTAATGCTAATGCATCGACTCTATTGTAGTCGTGGTCTAGTTGTAGCTCTAGTGGTCAAACTGGCGACTTGCACACGCATCCAGGAGGTATGAGACCATATAGAATTCTGACGGCTGGTCTGGCTCAGGATGTTTATTCGCAACTATATTTTTTCTTAGCATTGAATCTAGGATGTTATCCCAATTGAAAATTGTACCCTAGTGGCGACAATATACATGATAGGGACCCATGCCCCGAGGAAAACATCAACATCAACCCTGTCGTACAACCGGTTCATCATAGCGGCGATCAGATGATAAACACTACATAACATGTCCTTTCTATATATTTGGTCACTTCTGACTCGGAACTTGGGCGAGTCTTTCCACCATTCCCTCATAATGTCCTTGGTCTGAATTAAAAAATTTGAGAGCCACTGGGTGTTAAATGCACCCTCCTTTTTGGGCAATTTGTAACATGTAGTGATATATGTAGAGGAGATAGCTGCGAATGGTGTGCCTGAGTGATCCCTTACCATCCGTTGATCCATGTCTATATTCCATATGATACACTCAATGGTCTAGGCACATGGAAGAACATGGGGATGTGAGGTCACCTTGTGGAGCTTTGACTTCTTGAGATTTATGTATACTTGGATATCCTCCTAGTCTTCTAGGATCTCTTGTTTGGAGAATTTTGTGTAAATGTAAAACCAGGAGATCTTGGTGCTTTTGTTGATATTTCATGCAATATCCCTATAGATGGGGGGTATCAAGGCTAGGTGAATCTCCTGCATTCTTCTTTTGGAACTCCTATGGGAATATCTTGCTACTATGGGTACCATCTCATATTCGAAGGAGGAGATCAAGATGCACTCAAGATCAATGCCACCTGGAATGTCAAACAAACAATCCCACGATGAGAGAGACAACATGAAAAATAAATCCTAGTATCAAGTACAAATTATAGTTTCCAGATCCCAGGAAGAGGTTTCCCTTGGCAAGTCGCAAGGTTGGAGGGATAACGGGGTCGCAGAGGTTGAGTAGATGAGTGTGCGCTTTTGTGAGTGGTAGGGCAGTAACCACAGCTAGTTTGCACAGGTCATAAAGGTCACAAGGTCATGAATGGGAATGAGTTGCAAGGTCATAAATGTGGATTGGTCATAGGGGTCGTGATGTCGTAAGGGCAATTCAGTGAGTGAAATGAGGCTCAAGATGGGTTCTTGGGGCCTCTCAAGATCATGTGTCTTGGTCCTCAGGGAACACAGGAAAATTTGGCATGAGGATGGCTAAAGAAAAAGCTCGTAGGGGTTAGTAAGGAACAAATTAGTTAGGAGCTAAGGGTTTCTAGTTAAAAATGAGCACAAAATTGGATAAATCCCCCTACTCTAGAATGAGCAGGGTCAGAGTGGAATAGGGAGACAAATGAAAAAAGAAAATGATTAGCAGGGGAGGGGAAGAGTCGCCTACCTGACATGGTTGCGCACCTCCTCCAAGTCATCGAGCATGTTTGTCTTTTGTGTGACTAGGCTGAATTGCCAAAACGACTGATGAGGCAAAATATTTATAAGTTTGGTTTCATATGTGGGGGTTGCAAGGGTCGCACAAGTGCGATTTCATGTGTTTGCAACCCTTGAGACCTCGTAACCTCAAGGGTTCACGAAGTCGTGGGGTTTCATAGGTTGCACTTGTTTGGTCTCCAAACCTTTTCTACCTTGTGACCTTGTGACCACAAGGGTCATGAACTCACATCAATCGCACAATGCATGGATATTCAACTTGCGACCTTGTGACCTAGAGAGGTTGCTCAGTCGCAAGGTCACATGGGGGAAGAAAAGTCACAAACTTTTCACTATGACCTAGTGACTTGACTTGATCATTAATTTGGTTAGGTCACAGGGTCGTGATTTTTCATCTTACAAGGTTTGTTTTGATTCACAGGATGAGGAAGGTTCAAGGTTCCCAAAAAGGTCCCGAGAATAGGCAACAACTATGGGGATGGTAAAGGGGCACCAAAATTTCGAAGGGTTAGAAAGTTTGGAGGGATTGTTGCAACAACTACAACACTAGGGAAGGATATATAACATCCTAGGGTAGAGAATGTATAACTCTAGGCCACTAACAAATCTTAGATTAAGAGTACATACACTGATTAAAAAAATGAAGCTGACTATAAAAACCAAATTATAGAGAGGGGTGAGGCACTTTATCAACAAGGTGAGAGACCGAAATTTTTATAACCATGAATTCTTCCTTTCATGGCCATAGCAATAGTGGCTAAATGAGTTTCAAGGACAATTCAAAATCATGCTCCAAGGTGGATGGAAGCCATAGTTAAGTCCATAATGATTTGAAATTTCCCACTTATGTACCAAAGCGTCTACATGTTATGGAATCACACAATTTCCACACCACTTTCTGAAGCATCTCAAAGAGGAACACTCGTTGGTGACTAATTGATGGCAGCATTGTGTGGGAAGGTCATATTAGATACCACATTTAGGGTAACAAATCGTAATATTGTTATCACACAAACTTAACTGAAATTTATTTCCTATGACTTTTTGGGTATCTATAAATCAAACACAATCAAAAAATTAGTTAAACATCATAGAAATTATTGCAAAGGCGATGAAAGAAATTTTAGGTGGTGGTTGACAAACACTGTATCATGTACACATGGTATTGAGAATTCGAAAAAACTCAACAAAGGAAAAATCACATAAAAGGAACTCTTAAAAAGGTATTGAACACATCAAGGGAACTTTTAATAAGTTGAGGAAAGGAGGTTTGGAAGGTAATAAGAAACAGGTAAATATTAATAATTTTATAGTAAGTCAATGATTAGTTCATTATCTTTACATTTTATCATTTCAATTGAAAAGAGGTAACATTTAATAGATAAAATGTCAAAGTAAGATTACTACATGGTACTTAATATTTTCTATAAAAAAATATCCTCCTATATGTGATTGTATGAAAATAAAGTGACATACATGATACTTAATATTTACCATACAAAACATCCTCCTGTGAGGACAAGATACAAAGAATTATCCTCCTTGAATTGCTAAATATCTTTGCCATGTATAAGGAGTTATGTCACACCCTACTTTGAGATTTACATTAACTAGAGGTGAATCATTTCATGATTAGTGAAATTATGAGGTATATTTCTACACTTACCTCTCGATCATATCCAATACTGTTAGTCTATTAAGCTTTTCCTTTGGCATAATAGGTTTTGTCACTCACTACAAAAAGTATTTTCAAGCTACCCAAAGCACAAAAGAGTAGAAAATTTTTGCATCCATCTTCCAAGCCACAGAAGCTCTTAAAGCTAAATTGGACCCTCTCCATTGGATAGGGCTCGGAATAATCTTTCCAATAGTATATGGAACTCCTCAAATGATCCAGGTGGATGTTGGTGGCCACCCACCTATCCCACTTAGACCCCCACAACTATCTCTTTCATTTTTTCAGTTTCGTTAAGTATAGCACAATTTACTATTTTTAGCAGTTTTTCGGGTCCTGAACTTCCAGAGCCATTTTGAGGCCGTAAATGATGTTTTTTGTGAAATCTGGAAGAAATATGGGTCCATAAATTGATTTTTCTCTTACCAAAGTTGCAGTCCTTGGATAGATCTTTCTAACAAGCTATTGTGTGCGTCAAACGGGGATTGTATGCCAAAGTTACGACCCCAGGAAGTTGATATACCAATTTATCCGAAATGGGGCCCATAGTTTGGTGTTTCATCTCCTAGGGTTAGGTTTTTAGATGTTTAGGGTTTTCCATTGTTTCTCAACAATAAATAGGCCTTCGCGCCTCATTGAAACACAGTTCAAAGGCATCTATCCACCACATATCTTCTCAAAGATAAGCTACCATCACCCTAGTTGGTTTATTTCCATTTTTATTTGTAAGCATATTTCAATATTTTACAGTAATGAAATGAAGTATTATTTCCACTGCATCTCTATATTTATGGTTATTTCTATACTTTATTGTGTTCCTGTGTAAATCTGGATCATCAAAGAGACCCCGAAATCAGAAGATATGGCTTGTTAAAAATAAGGGTTTTGTCACTGTCGAAAGGAGGAAGAACAGATCTAGTTTAAATTATTTTGGAAAAATCTCTATATTCTCTTAATACCATTTCCTTCACAAACCCCATTTTATCCCTTTATATTACCAACTCTAGCCGTGTTTCCCCATTCCCTTTTGACATAACTTAAAAACATTCATAGAACACACCGAAGGCCTTTTAAAAGGTTGGGACCTGCAACACTTTATCGCTATCGGCCCATTTTCCTTTGCAACACATATCCTCTCATCTTGGAGAAATCTAACATTCTTTTGGATTTGGAGAAAGGAAAGAAAGAAAGCAAGCAAGCAAAGGAAAATAAGGAAGCATATGGAGACAATTGGATCAAAATCTATTACTATATTTCTTTGCAGGTAACAAGTTGCATGTGTGATTTCTTGGCCAATTTTTGGATGCATGGTATGCACATGTGATTCTCTAGTTATGTGTTGTCATTGGATTTGATATTTTCCCGAATTTCCATTTCTTGGATAACCATGTTGTTGTGGGATTCCCACGAGTTATTTTGATTCGTTCTACGGTTACCTATGGCTATGGGTTAGAACAAATTCTCTAGAGCCCTGAAACACTTTGGGTTGAGATACTAGTTCCTCGAGCCTACAGGTTGGGACAAATGCTTTGGAGGCTTGTGGCTTGAATTACTAGTCCCTGGAGGCACAGGCTGGAACAAATGCTCTAGATAGCTGAATTAGCTATGGGTTGCGTTACTAGTTCCTGGAGGCCTGGAGAACATAGGTAGAGGCTGATTTGGTTGGTGTTAGTGATTTCTACACCATATATGTGAGATCACTATGGTTGAGGGTTGATAAGTTATGAGTCCTGTTCAAAAGGGTACTCTTAGTTTTTCAATTATTTAAAGAGTTGAATTTTTTTTATGCGAATCCATGTGTCTCAAAAATGCAATTGAAATATTACTTCACCAACTTCAAAAAATAATAAAAAATATAATTTTTCATGAAAAATACATTTTTCATATGAAAAACTTAGTTCTCTTCGTGTAGATCATTCCCATCTATATATTTTAAAAATTACACATTTTAGACTAAGTTATGCTACGTGAACACATGCATACCTCTTAAGATGTGCAAAAATTTGCAAGGACAAGTATTGCATTTAATGCAAAATTGAGAGATTATATGACACTAATTTTTTTTTAAAAATATCATTATGACAATAACATAATTCTCCACATATTATATTTCTACTTTAAATCAAAACTCACAATGCTTATCTAAATTTTGAGGGTTGCAATTCGATAAAAGAGGAAAAACTTAAAATTTCATTGCCACATTTGGCCCAAAAGTGTAACCCATCTTCATGCATCTGCCCATTTAATATTGAGTTTATCATATTAGGTTTAATATTAGGATTTATAATATTTGGTTTTTTAATATTATGGTTTATAATATTCGATTTAATATTAGGGTTTGTAATGTTGGGTTTAATACTGGTTTTATAATATTGGGATTAATATTCCAGTTTATAATATTAACCTTTATGATATTGTGTTTAATATTGGGGTTTAATATTGAGTCTATAATATTGGTTTCAATGCTAGGGTTTACAATATTGGATTTAATATTAGTGTTTTTAATATTGGGTTTAATACTAGGGTTAAATGTTGGGTTTATAATATATTTTGGTGGGTAGCTTGTTTAGTGATTAAAGTAATGTGACTCTTGAATATCCAAGGTTCAAATACCCCAAGTTGTGACCTATTTTATAGAGAGGATAATATGTCATAGACCCCTAGATGTTTACATGTAGCCACGTGTCATATGAGTTGTTGGGTTCCTCCAAGATTAAAAAAAAATATATTAATTAATAATATTAATATTGATATTAATATGTATATATGCTTATCGCCCTATGTCAAATTCATTTATTAATATGGTTTTACATGTTTTTTATGTATACCTATTAGCACATATCAACCACATTTACTGATACGGTTGTGCTAATATTAAACAATAAGGTAAAAAATGTTACTAATTCATTTTAAATCTACTTTATAGTAAGAAACTTAAAAAAGTAATTAATTAAAATTGTTAAAACAACTTTCTTAATTCATATTAATATAATTGTTAAGATTTAATGAACCCATCTCCACGACGCTTCCATGAAGAAATAGTGAAAATCTAGACTTCATTCAAGAATTAGTTACATTCAAGGCCATCAATTTAAAACTAAATGTAGCTTAAATACCTGCCATAGTCATGGTATTATGCAATAGATTATATCTCTGACAAGGTATTTAATGTTTCTTCCATAATTTTTGGTGCAACTGGAATATTTGTGCCATTAGTTTTAGATATTTTTAGATTTTTTATTGCCAAGATTTATAGGAAACCACCAAAAATTAAAATCTTTGAAAATAGCTCACATATATGTAGATAACACACTTATCATTAATTAACACCCACCATAGGTTAAGCAATTGTTTGGATAAAAATGAATAGGAACGAGATATAAATAAATACACTTACGAAGAGTTATTATTGCCCATCATTATTTATGTTTTTCTTCAACACTTTAATTAGTAGGAGTAAAAATGTAAATCTCCATAACTTAATAAGTATGAGTAAAAATGTAAATGTGCAATTAATTTTCAATTTCATAAATGAATTGTAATTTTTTTGAAAGCATAATTTCCAGTTAAATAGGGGAACACGTGTTCTTATTCATTTTTTATGCAAAAACTTGCTTAAATTATGTTTGGAAGTAATTGATAGTATATATGTTATTTATTTTCTTCCAAGCTTAAGAAAAAATTATCATTACACAAACATCTAAAAATAAAGCATGAATATTGCAACTATATCCATAAATTATGGCTAAAACCAGCTGACACAACTATCCACATGCATTATCTTATGCAAAGGCTACAATAAGACTTTAAAGTTATGACTCAATCAAATGTTTGAAAAATAGTGTGTGTGTGTGTGTGTATATATATATATATCTATATATATATATATATATATATATATATATATATATATATATATATATATATAGTTAAACATTATTAATTGCATTGGTCAATACTAAATTAATAGTGATCAGCAAAACAAATTGATTATTAGACTCCTTCCTTGCAAAGGACTAACAATAACAAAATGAGATCTTATTATCTATTTATTAATTGAAATGTAACTTAATTATTTTATAATAAATATTATTAATTAGCAAACTCAAAATCAAGAAATATTGTTATTTAACAAGTTTACATTTTTATTAGTTGAATTAAATAACTTTACAAATATACAAATAAACTGGCCATGAATTCATAACACTAGAGGTTGAATGTAAAGTCTAATGATAAAATTTAAAATATTTGAAAATTACTTTAATTTCATAAATAAGTTGGTTAGGGAAGCAAAGGAAGTTACGAGAAAAGGTCACTAAGTGAAAGTTCATTTACCAAACAGTTAGAGGATATCTGTGCCCATTCCTAGAGATAAATTGTAACAGCTGCGGAAAATTCCATTTACCAGACAGTTAGAGGATAGTTATGCCTATTCCTAGAGATAAAAAGTTAACCACGAATGAATGGGACACTTATTACAAGCTGAATGTTGGGCAAGACATCCTAGGGGGTGTTCATTTGGTTTTTTATGGCTAAATAAATTGGCAAAGGCAATGGCTATGGAATTAAAAGGAAAAAAGGCATTTTTGGCACATTTATTTATGAAAATAATGGAAATTAGGAGAAAATGGAGATTAAATATTACAGGTTTCACGTGAGGAGAAAAATGAAGAAAAATAATGGAAAATGAAGAAAATAGAGGCCTCATTCATAAAAATGATTATGAGGATCACTTGGTAACCTTTTGTCAGTTCAGTGTTGGAGCTCTTTAATTATTCTCTCTCTCTCTCATACTCTTAGATACTTAGAGATTTCTTGAAGCACTCTTGGAGGATGTGGAATACTTGGATTCTTGGAGAAACAACGAAAAGGAAGAGCAAGAAGGCATCAGCATCAACAACTACATCATATTTTCTTGCAGATACTGAGTTGCAAGTATGTTTTCTTCACTAGTTTTGGCATGCATGGCATATGCATGTGGTTTCTTGGTTGTGATCTGTCATTGGCATGGAGGATTACCTCGCTCGACAATGAATTTCCTAGCCTTTTCATTTCCTAGATAGCCATGGTGATTGTGGGTTTAATTTTCATTGTTTTGTTTTGGTTGGTTCTCATGTTTCCTTAGCTTGGGTTGAGTTATTAGTCCTTGAAGCCCTGGTTGAAAAGATGCTCTAGAAGCTTTCTAATAGCTTGGGTTGAGTTACTATTCCTGGAAGCCCTGGTTGGAAAAATGCGTTGGAAGCCCTTTGCAGGTTGAGTTACTAGTCCTAGAAGCCTTGGTTGGAAAAACACTCTAGAAGCCCTGTATAAGTTGTGGGTTGTGTTACTAGTTCTCAAAGCCTTGGTTGGAAAAATACTCTAGAAGCCTTGGAAGGCTTGGATAAGGAACATTCTGATGATGGTTTTGGTGATGTCCGACCGTGAGGAGGAAACACTGTTTGATGGCTTGAGGTGGATGGCCTCTAGAGGCCCTGGATGAGTTTGATTGATGTGTTTTATGAGATCCCACATTCATGCTTGGAATATGGCACAGGGATGAATTACCAAAGAGAGATTTGGTTCAGCCATTTTATGAGCAGGTGGAACATGGTAGTCCCATCTCTAGTTGGTTCATTGCAGTCATTAATGAGAAATCCTTTCCCTTGATTTTTATGTGTAAAGGTACTAATGTATTTATGGATTTGATGGTTGTCATGTTTATTATATTTTTGTTCTTATTATGTTGGTTATATGCACATTTTATGGCAGGATTTATGTATGGCTCTCTGCATGTTTTTACTTGTATGTCAATAGATAATGTGTCTATGACCTAATAGATGATAATGCATCAAATGGCATGAGGGAACAATGGTCCATAACGATTCTCAAATAAGTATGAGATCCTTGTACTTAACTTTGTTATTTACACATGTAGATTACATGTCGCTGATATGTTTGATGAAATGCCTGTCATGGCTAGTACGGGTCCATTCAAGGTCTTGAAAAGGTATTTTCTTTAATACTGTCATTTCCATATTACTTTACTAATTTGAAGAGATGGATTAGTTCTGGGCAGCGACTTGGGCTCTGGGTGTGAAACCATGGCAGGCCTATGAGAGCGACTTTAGGTTGTTGGTCGCTCTCTTTCCCATAGCATAATAGTGAATATGGCCCAAGAGACTTAAAACAATAGTGGGACCCAGGGACAACTTGTCTGATTGGCTAACTTGTCTTCTAAGGGTTCTGTTGATGATGTTGGATGTCTGTATGGTATGTTTCCATCAGTTCCACTTCCTTAATGTGACTTAGGAGGTCGAATCATATAATAGTGGCCTCTCATCGAATGTTTACTTCAAGTGGTCAGTTGCTTGGTTAGATGTGGGAGGACGGTGTTACAGAGTGGTATCAAAGCATGGCTCACCCCTTAGGCTGAATGGGTTATGTGTTGATCATGCATGCATGTCAATTACATGTGTGTCTCTTACACTTATATACTTATTATATTTTCTTGATAATTGATTAGGGTTGTAGTATGGTTATCATGGAGAATTTGGTATTGATTTCATGAAATGCATGGTCATAAGTATGTGACTGACTGTGTATGGATTGTGTGTCACTTACATGTTGATTTTATGGTGCCTACTTACATCCTTGTATGTTAGGTTACATTTTGACTATTTAGATTACATGTATCAGTCGTGTAAGTTGATTACAAGGTTTGATCGCTTATGTTCGACTACATGTGTTTATGCGTAGGTGTAGTTGATTTGCCATTGATTATGCATATTGTTTGTTGCATGTAGCAATGAGTACAATGGAGTAATGGTTGTTGCCATGCATGAGGTCATAACATGCATTATTGATATGGCCTTGCATTGATGACTCAATCCTAGTTAGAGTGATGTTTATGTGTTCCATTTATTTGTGTATGTCTATACGTTGTGATGTTTATGTTATACATGTATCATGTTAATTTGATGATCTTGTAGACAAGGTATCCTCCCCGAGCTATAGTAAGGTACATTTATTTATTGTGATTCAACTTATCTAACATATTATGTCTTGCAAGAAGAAATATCAAATGGTTAGCAAGATGGTTGGCTACGAGACTCTCCCTACGAATCCAAAGAGCAGTATGGTGTTGGGAACTCTTCCGACTTGGCAGTGACACTGAGAAGCCTAAAGGAGGAGATAAGGAGTTGTAAGGTAGATAATGACATAATCATACAGTCACAAGAAAATTTAGTAGAGGTGAATGCCATATTACTTCATAGCTTGTCGGAATTGCAATGACAAGGACCAGTACGGATCAGTCATGAGAAGGAAGATAAAACTAATGGGGCATACGATAGTCGATCTCATGGTGGTCTTCGATCAGATAGAGATGACACAGTTAGAGATGGAAGATTTTTGGACACTGCGGAGAGGATAAGGGATAGACAAAGGTATTATTATAGTTCTGATTCAGATAGGCACTATGATCATCATCGTTATCATCCTTATAGGAGGAATGATAGGGGATGCTTGCTGAATGAGTTTAATAATGAAAAGCCACCTACTTTTGATGGAGAGATAAAGAGATCACAGGATGTAGAGGCATGGTTTCTTGGTATGAAGAAGTTTTTAAAGTTGCATGAATACTTAGAGAACATGAAAGCTAGAGTGGCTACTTTCAGTCTTAAAGGTAAAGCAGACATATGGTGGGAAGACGTGAAGAATGTTAGGGACATAAATGAAGAAGATCTGAATTGGAGTGAATTTGAGCTGCTATTTAAGAAGAAGTATTTGTCAAAGAGATACTTCAAGGAAAGGGAAAAATAATTCTGTGAACTAAAGATGGGATCCATGACAGATGATGAGTACACCAGTAAGTTCTTGGAATTGTTGAAGTATGTGCCTTACCTCAAGGAGGAGAAGGCTAAGATTCATAGATTCATTAGTGGATTACTAGTTGCATTCAAAGGAAATATTGAATTTGATGAGACTATATCATTGAAGGAGGCCATTCAAAATCTAAAGTATTATTATGAAAAATCGAAGCGTGGAACTGAGATTAAGATAGACTGGAGAGGTAACGTAAGGAACAAAGGAAAATGGGATAAAAAGCGAGCAAGGCCACAAGGTATAGATAGCAAGGAGAATGTTGCACCACCTAAGAGGTTTAATGCATCAGATAAAGACAGGGACATTGAGTTGAGGAGAAGAACAAGGATGGAGGCTGGAAGCCTATACAGTGTTGGACCTGTGGCAAAGATCATCGTAGGAGGGATTATCCACAGAGCTAGGGGTGGTAGACCTAAAATATACAATCCACATGAGGTGTGGACTATTGTAGATGAAGGCTAGGGTATTCCTTGTATCTATGCAGCCATGGAAAATAGACAGGTAAAACGCCATGCATCTATCATTGAGATGGATGGTAAGATTTGTGATCAAGTTATTTCTATTTTGATTGACCCTAGATCTAATTATAGCTATGTTAGTCCTAACTTGGTGGATAAGTGTGGTTTGAGTAAGGAATTTCATGCAGAGTCTTGGTTAGTGCAGTTGGCTACAGATACGAAGAAGCGAGTTCACCATTGGGTAAGAGCTTGCACATTTGAATTAAATGGTATGTCTACCATAACAAATTTGAATGTGTTACCGTTGGGTTCATACAATATGTTGTTGTGCATGGATTGGTTGTATTTTCATAGAACAAAGGTTGACTCGGGTATCAAGAATGTTACATCGGGTACTCAATTTTGGCGATCGCCTATTTCTTTTGAGGTCCAAAGCCGGTCCCACCTAAGAGCCTTGTCATTCATCGCATATCGGAATCGCAAGAATCATATTGTATTACATCCTATACTTAAAGTTTTCCGATCACCGAGAACCACGACATCCATCGCATCACCTCTATCACAAGAATCACATTGGCATGACTATTTTCCAATATCCCGATATGCCGATATCGCAATCGCTTCATCGTATTTTATATTTTATGCTCACATCACAATTCCGATTCTGCGATATGCGATGTGCAAAGCACAATGTGGCTATTCCGATCCGCGATATAATATTTCTTCAATGGTGTGATCACTCCATCTCATCGCACATATTCTTTTCACATGATCTCATATCAGCAATTTGCTATTGCAACCTCCGATGCGATAAACTCCAACGCATGCCTCTACATGCAATGCAAATCATCTGATAAGGCATTGTGTTAATTTAAAGCAATCTTGGGTAACCATTATGGTAAGAAAGCGATTGATGACAAATTTGCAGCATATTCAAATCATTTCGATTTCTCATACATTTCAGTTTTAAATATATAATTCCATAATTTAATAAGAAATTCAAGACCTTTCTATCTTCATATTTAAATTTCATTATCTTGGATTTGGTCTTAATTTTGGACAATTTATAAAAATCATGGAGTTTATATGAAACTTATAATATTTTGAGAAACATTCATTACTGCAAATTCTCATTCTCATTTCTGATGCATTTGTTTTAATTCCCTTGAACACAAAGCATTCCCTTTTTACATTTTTCTACTTGTTTTAGTTTAAATAAAATAAATAATGATTTTGGGTTATAGGATTTTGGTTAGTTTGACTTCTTCATGTTTTGAATGTTAATTAAAATAAGAAGTCAACTAGTTTGGAGAAACTAATACCTTTCAAGTAAAATCAAAAGCAATTATCCAATGGTAAGATTCATATACCCACTTTCATTAATTTCCATTTCATTACTTTAGTTTCATTTTTGTTTTTAAATTATGCTGATATAAAAATATGTTTTGCAGCTCTTCATAAAAGCTTCCAATCCTCCACCAGATCATATTTTTGAAGTCCTATACTCTTCTCCTGGTTTTATTTCAAGAAGCAGTGATAATCTTCATTGAAACAACTACACTAGGAAGTTTCTGAACCTTTAACCCGTTTCTTTAAACATTCATTTTTAAGAAAACAATTAAGATGATGCTTTGGAACAAGAACATTGACATCAGACAGAGATTTTTCATTGTGGCTGAATTTTATCATCACTGTTATCTAAAGCCTAAAACATTTACAACCCTGCAAGGTATGATTTTTCTCAAACTCGACATAAGAAGGAATGATTACATGATTATTTTCATTTACCTCAATTTGTTGCGACATTGGTATCTTTCAAAACTTGGATTTTTCTTTCCATTTTTAAAATTTCTTCATTTTTATTTCTGTTTGCTAATTTATTTTCTCACTTTGGCTTAAGAATTCTTTTCCTTTGGCTTTCAGTTTTGATTTTGGTGACTTTGCCATGATTTATATAGAAGGCCTTCTTGTTACCTAACAATGGTCGGCATACATTGGAAAAAATTGTTAATAGTCACCTATTAGCTTTTTCTTAAATCTCTTAATAAAATTTGTTTTTCTTATTATAATGGGAAACATACTTAAGGAAGAGACTACAAAACAAGGGAAGTTGACAAAATATCATGAAATATGGAAAAAAAAAAAAAAAAAACTACTTTTTCATCAAAACTATAATGATTTTGAGATTTCAATACTTTATTAACATCTTTCAAAATTTTATTATCACTCAAGAAAAATTATTTTTAACCAAGACACTTTACAGCAAAGCACCTTTAACTCTGAAATTGTCGTTCTTAACTCTGATGGAGTCAATGATTCTCCCTGTCCCAAAAAAGTCTTATTTTTTCTAGAGTGTAATCCAGAAATATATTTAAACTTAAAAAATAAGAGGTCTCACCATGAGCCTGCTTACCATGATCATAGGGGAAAAATAGGCTGACATTACCAACACTGCTAAATAAACTAAAGTAATGTCAACCAAGTGGTTGTAGTTTATTTTTATTTTAATTTTCAAAGTGGCTGTAGTTTAGAAATTAAAATTCATAAAAATAAAACCAAAATAAAAATTGATGTTTAATATTAAATTTTAAATTAATTAATATATAAAATATAGTTAATTTAATTAAATTAAAATTTAATACATAAAATATATATAGATAAAAAATATAATAAAAAAAAATTTGAGTTTTATTTTCTACAATTTCATTTTTCCAAACCGCTTTTGAATTGCAGATATATTCATTAATGATATCCTTGGCCAATTAAACCATCCCAGACATCAATAGAAATCTTATATTTTATTTTCGATTATTTATTTAAATTGAATTTGATTGGATTTGTTTTAAATACCAGAAATGATATCTTGATTTTATTTTTTGCATCTTAAATTGTTTTAATTTATTTTTGTAGAAAATCAGTAGAAGAGATATGGAGAAGAAAGATCTCGATCAATGAGTATGCTCCAGCAACTAAAGATTGGAATTTTGAGCAAATAAAACTGAATTGGGTAGATTTTTTTCAACAAACTTTCTTCTCAAGAATTCTTTTGAAAATATTATAAATAATAGATTGCAGAATGTAATGAGGGGCAACACTCCTCTGCAATTTTGGACTTCTAAAAGCACTTCTATAATAAGAATTTAAAGTTGTAGGATGGAGTATAGAAAATCTCAGATCTGAAGATTATTGAGGATTTTTCTTTTGTATCTTGAATTATGTATGAGGTGCAGAGTTTGCACTATTATGGCTCTAGTTTTCAAAGTAGAAGTTCAAACAATGTAAAGTACTATTAGAGACGAGGGTTTGAGAAATGGATGCAATAAATTGGTATTTCTAGTACTATTGTTTCAAATATCAGTTTCATTTTTATGATAACAAGAATGCGTCATTTTATTCATGTTTGTGCACTTTTGTCAATATGGGTAATTTGTCTCAATATTGTTATTATGTATCTTTGTTCTTATGAATTAAATTTTGGTTTATGAGTAAATATTTACTGAGAAATCTGTTTTACAAAACAGATTTATTAAATAGTGGTTTGTTATGAACTATTTCTGCATATTATTATTTAATTATTGGATTCATTGATTTGACAATCAATATAATTTTTGTGAATTTATTCCTGAGTGTTATTGATTGATTATTTCAGTTAAGAGGTCTCAATAGGATGTGTTTTGATATCTATAATGTCAGTTAATTGAACTACTTCATTAATTTGATATTCATTATAACAAGACATATTTAAATCACAATACTTTAAATATCTTGCTCTCGGTTGGGTTAGATCTATATCTGCCTAATTAAGATAGGATTAAGATAGTTTCTTTTTCTTGCACCTTAGATTAAGTTTGTATTTAGATTAAGTTCTACATTCTCTTAAGTACTCTTCTCAAAGAGGCAAAATCTTAGTTGTGGCTTGGTTGAACCCAAATCAACTTAAGGCTCATTCTCTTGCTTGATCAGCAAGAAGAAGTGATATGATATCACTGTCTATTGGTAGTTAAAGATACATCATAAACCAATAGCGATAGGGAGAAGGTAACTGGACTTAGTTAAACTAGTTGGAGCCACTACTCCAAATGGAAAAGCAGCTGCTTTAAGGTCTAGACTGGGTGGTTATCCCCCAATGTTGAGGTAGACATTTTTTGCCATCAACATTTTTGCTGCTAAAAGGAGGGCCTGAAATTTGTTGTCTATTGGAATCTTTTCAATTTTAACATTTTATTTAAATTATGATGGCTCCTATTAAGCTTCCAATTTAGAGGTATATCCATGGACGTGCATCTTCTAATACTCCACCCAAAGTGGTAAGACTCTTGTCTCAAGTAAAGTTTAATGGTAAGAAAAATTCTTCTGTTTTTAATCATGTCTTTCAATTTATTCAAAAGGTTTCAAATTATGATTTTCAAGGAATTGATGGAGACATTTTATGCAGAAATTTTGCTCTCACATTCGTGGTAAAAGCCAGAAACTGGTGTAGAACTCTTCCAGTTGCCTCAATTTGCAACTGGGATCAATTTGTTACAATTTTCATTTGTAAATTTGATGGCTATAATTATGAACAAGTATGTAATAAAATTGAATATATGAAGGTTTGAAAATGAGTTTGTTATTGATTTTAATATTTGATTCCATTTGAGCTGTTTAAGATTTAAAATCGAAGATAAACCTACAGAAGAAGAATCACTAGATTGGTTTGAATATATTTTTTATCTTCCTCCCATTCCCAATCTAAATGAAATTAGTTCAAGCTTTGTTCCATCCCCTTCCGCTATAAATGAGAATTCCAAGATGGATGTGGAAATAAATTATGATGGGATGGTCTCAAAAAGCTTGAAAAATATTTCTATTCAAATGCAAGAAGACAATAATAGCAATTTTGGAGAAAGAGCTGCATTGGAATCTGAAAATTACTCTGTATTAAATTCAGAAAATCAGATCACAAATCAGCAAATGCAAGCAGCAATCCAAGTAAATAATAAAATGCAAACTGCTATACAAATTTTTGAATTTTTCCATGATGAACAAATGTCGAAATCAAAACAGCAAAGCAGCCTTCTTCAAGAAAGCATGAGTACAAAAAGGAATGATTTAGAATCTGAAATTTACAATCAGCATAATGTTCAAGAGTTCTCAAACAGAGACATTTTTAATTGCATTATTTTAGATTCACATTTTTCCCTTTATCCTGATATTTTTAATGATGGTAATTTTTCCCCTCTTGGTATTAATGATATTTCAGAAAATACAGAGGTTGATCTAAATAAAATACCAATTAATTTTTATGAAGATAGAGAAACAATAATTGATCATTATTTTTCCATTAGTGAACATGAAATTTTTTCTCCTCCTTGTTTTGATATATTGGACGAGATCGAAGGGAATTCTAGAAAATATTGTGAAGTCATTTATGATAATTACTCTGACATTGAGGATATTGATTTCTATCCTCATGATAAAATTCAAATAACATCTGAGAATGAGGAACATTTTAATTTAGAAATTATTCCAACCAATCCTCATTCTAGAGCAGCAAATTATCTTCATGATTTCACCATTCAAGAAAACATTCCAATTTATGATTCATATCATGATCAAGCTCTCATTCCTACTCATAATCATAATTCTCTTTCTAATTCACAAGTTGGAATTGGAAATTACTCAAATTCCATAATTCTGGCCAATCCTTATAAAAAAGAAATTATTTCAAAACAATCCCAATTGTGTTGTAACATTAGTTGTACCATTAGTGATTTTATTTTATTTTTGTTTCCTCATTTATTTTATTTAAAATTAGATTTTATTTTATTTTTGTTTCCTCATTTATTTTGTTTAAAATCAGATTTTATTTCTAATTTTATTTTTCAGATTTTTGATACTTTATGCTGGCATATTGAGCACTTTAATAGTGAACACTCAATTGATGCATTGCCCTATTGAGAAATTGAAGTTTCATATTATAATCATGAACATCAAAAGCTATTAATATTTCAGTTTCAACCAATGCTAATGTTTTATCAAAAGCTTCTATCTTTTTAAAGGCAGTGTCAACAAGAGAATGTATTTTTAAAATTTGGCCAACAATCTAATCCAATTAATAATATTCCATTTTATTTGACAGATTTTCATCCATTTTTCATTAGCTTATTCAAAAACTGGTTGGAAATTTTTCCTTCAAGGAAGATTGTTAATAATTTAATATTTGTAAATAACACTAACAATTTTTTCCAGGCCTTTGAATTTAAAAGCTCATCTTCACAATTTGGCCTGTCATCTCCTCTTTTGAACATTTCCCAATCCTTAATGGAAACTCATCCAGTTTTTTATGATCCAATTGGTATTCAATTGCAAAGGAAATTTCAAGAGAAAAAGATCTTAATTAAGTTGTTAACAATAACTGTAAATTCTACTTACAGATTTAATTCTCTTAGTTCAATTAGATTTGTATTTTTATTACTAACATTTGAACTATACATATATGCAGGAATAAAAATAAGAGAACTGGAAATATGACTATACCTAGCCATTTTCTTGCATATGGTTAGAATAGAAATAGCATTAATGTAGTTAATTTATTTTCAAAAGTTTTGCAGATATAAATAAAGAAAAGCAATTAGCCCTTCTCATGCATGTTCAGTGAAACATTTTCTCCTCATCATAAAATTTCTAACTCTTGCTTCCCATTTTTAAATCAAAATTTATTGTAGCAATACCTCTACTCTGCCTATTTTAAATAATGTCTTGACTAAATTCAATTGAGGTTGCACTTGGCACCAATTACTTCAAAGCCAATTTTCTCCATTTCGAGACATCCTTATAACATTTTCTTCTGAAATTTATTTGTTAAATGTTTCGATGATACAAAGCTTCTTGACATCATTATCCCATGGAAAATATGACTGTCTATTATAAGCTTAATTCCAATTCAATCATTATTAGTCAATCTAATCTTTAACTGTAATCACATGAAGCTCATATTATCTTCCTTGAAATTTATTAAAATGACCTTAAGGGTGTCCATTTTGCTGTGTGCACATATTCAAATCTGTGTTGATATTTCTCCAAAATTAGTGGCTTTATCCCATTCTGATCTTCAGTTTATTATTTGATGCTGCAATACGCATCATATTTATTTACTAAAGGCATTATTGAACAGTCACTATAAAAATACAAATTTTTCTCAAGTTAATTTGGAATGAGCAGAGGTAATAAATTGTTGTTGCAATTCAAAGGGAAGCATATTTTCATATTATTTTTGGTGAATTTTATGAATTTCAGATTTCCTGAACATGAATAAACAGATTTTATTCAGATTGATTGCCAACTCTAATTTAGAATAAATAATGAGATGAGTTTGAACAAAGTCAGAATTTTGATAAATCGAAGAAAGAATTGGAAGATTCATGAGGTAAAATCCACAGACAATTCTCTTCCAAGTACGCATTTACAAGTTCATTTTCATCTATTATTAGTTTCTCTTTTCCTTAGTTTATTTTTTATTCTTGTTATGTTTTATTTGCAGATTTTCATTTGTTTCCAAAACTTGAAATAAGCAGCAAACCCATTTCAAATTTGCAACAGGTTCAGGAAAATTTTATTTTGTGATTCATTAGAATTTGAGCATTCTTTAACTTTGCTTTCATTCATTGGAGAACCCAATTTAAATTCAAAACAATATCACAAAATTCATATCAGAAACATTTCAACTTAATTTTCATATTGCTGATACTACAGTGGATATATATTTGCAATATTCCCATCCCGCTCATCTTCGTCAATTATTTCATTTTGATATTACATCATCCATATCACAAATATCTGTATCGCAATATCCCATCAGAAGCAACTCTTAGTGTTTACCGATAAAAAATTGTTGATACAAGACTTATGATGTGTTACCTCATTCAGTTTCTCATAAAATGCCATATCGTGTTTCACATATCAGAGTTTTTCAGTTGAATATATTTTCAGTTATCTTGAATCACCAATCTCTAGTAAGCGACTTACCAATATTGTGATGTACACATAATTCTTGACCCGATATGAAATTTAAATCAAGTTCATAAGAAATTTCGCGTCTGTTCAATCATAATAATGATAGAGGCATAATTTTAAAAAAGTACCGATGTTTCGGATCTGATATGATATTAAATTCTCATAATAAATCCATTGGGTCCATTTTTATCACATATCAGCATATCAAAAATGTTACATTGAGTACTCAATTTTGCTGATCGTCGATTTCTTTTGAGGTCCGAAGCTGGTCCCACCTAAGAGCCCTGTCATTCATCACATATCGGCGTCGCAAAAATCATATTGTATTACATCCTGTACTTAAAGTTTTCAGATCGCCGAGAACCACGTCATCCATCGCATCACCGCTATCACAAGAATCATATTGGCATGACTATTTTCCAATATCCCGATATGTTGATATCATAATCGCTTCATCGCATTTTTATTTTTTATGCTCACATCACAAATCCGAATATGCAATGTGCGATGTGTGAAGCAAAATGTGGCTATTCTGATCCGCGATATAATATTTCTTCAATGGTGTGATCGCTCCATCTCATCGCATATATTCTTTTCGCATGATCTCATATCGGCAATTTGTTATTGCAACCTCCAATGCGATAAACTCTAACGCATGCCTCTATATGCAATGTGAATCATCCGATAAGGCATTGTGTAAATTTAAAGTAATCTTTGGTAACCACTATGGTAAGAAAGCGACTAATAACAAATTTGCAGCATATTCAAATCATTTCAATTTCTCATACATTTTAGTTTTAAATATATAATTCCATAATTTAATAAGAAATTCAAGACCTTTCCATCTTCATATTTAAATTTCATTATCTTGGATTTGGTCTTAATTCTGGACAATTTATCAAAATCATGGAGTTTATATGAAATTTATAATATTTTGAGAAACATTCATTATTGCAAATTCTCATTCTCATTTCTGATGCATTTGTTTTAATTCCCTTGAACACAAAGCATTCATTTTTTTACATTTTTCTACTTGCTTTAGTTTAAATAAAATAAAAAATGATTTTGGGTTATAGGATTTTGGTTACTTTGATTTCTTCTTGTTTTTAATGTTAATTAAAATAAGAAGAGCTAGTTTGGAGAAACTGATACCTTTCAGGTAACATTAAAAGCAATTATCCAATGGTAAGATTCATATACTTAGTTTCATTAATTTTCATTTCGTTACTTTAGTTTCATTTTTGTTTTTAAATTACGCTGATATAAAAATCTGTTTTGCAGCTCTTCATAAAACCTTCCAATCCTCTGCCAAATCATATTTTCAAAATCATATACTCTTCTTCTAGTTTTATTTCAAGAAGCAATGATAATCTTCATTGAAACAACTACAATAGGAAGTTTCTGAACCTTTAATCTGTTTCTTTAAACATTCATTTTCTAGAAAACAATTAAGATGATACTTTGGAACAAGAAGATTGACATCAGACAGAAATTTTTCATTGTGGCTGAATTTTATTATCACTGCTATCTAAAGCCTAAAACATTTACAACCCTACAAGGTATGATTTTTCTCCATCTCGACATAAAAAGGAATGATTACATGATTATTTTCCTTTACCTCATTTTGTTGAGACATTGATATCTTTCAAAACTTGGATTTTTCTTTCCATTTTTATAATTTCTTCATTTTTATTTTTGTTTACTGATTTTTTTTCTCACTTTGACTTAAGAATTCTTTTCTTTTGGTTTTCAGTTTTGATTTTGGTGACTTTGCCATGATTTATATGGAAGGCCTTCTTATTACCTAACAACGGTCGGTATACATAGGAAAAAATTGTTAATAGTCACCTATTAGCTTTTTCTTAAATCTCTTAATAATATTTGTTTTTCTTATTATAATGGTAAACATACTTAAGGAAGAGATTACAAAATAAGGAAAGTTGACAAAATATCATGAAATCTGAAAAAAAAAAAAAACTTTTTCATCAAAACTATAATCATTTTGAGATTTCAATACTTTATTAAGATCTTTCAAAATTTTATTATCAGTCAAGAAATTTATTTTTAACCAAGTAAAGACACTTTACAGCAAAGCACCTTTAACTCTAAAATTGTCATTCTTAACTCTGAAGGAGTCAATGATTCTCCCTGTCCCAAAAAAGTCTTATTTTTTCTGGAGTGTAATCTAGAAATATATTTAAACTTAAAAGATAAGAGGCCTTATCATGAGCCTGCTTACCATGATCATAGGGGAAAAATAGGCTGACATTACCAACACTGCTAAACAAACCAGGGTAATAGCTTATGATTGCAAACAATTATAAGACAAGGGATCTCATCACGAGCCAAGTTGTTCAGTCCAATTATAACCATTGAATGGCATTGTCATCTATCTGGCTACTAAACGATGACAATGGCTTTTAAGAATAAAATATATATATATATATATATATATATATATATATATATATATATATATATATATATATATATATAAAAGAAAAAATTCAAAGAAAATAAACATATATAAATGGATTTATCTCTAAATCAATAATTCTCAAATAGATGGGATTCTGAATCATTGATGATTAAAAAGTAACCCTGTCAAGACTATAGATGTTTGCTAGCAGTAGTGGCTCTACCTGTGACAAATGAGTATATTTTAAAAAATAACCTGTAAAGTGACCCCTGCTTTATCTCTACAACTAATTAAGGACTGATATAGAGTTTTGAAATATTTTAATTTATGGGAAATTTTAAGAAAATTACAGTAAGATGATTATTGTTTTTATTCAGATTAATGAACTTAGTCAAGCATTCCAACAAATAATTTTCTTTTCTTTAACTATTTTTACATTAATTTTAAGAAAATCTCATACTTATCAAACAGAGATAACTGGTTCTTTTCCCTTGTGTCACCATTATTGTGGTAAAACACAACCCCCCATTTTTGACTTGTTCACCTCAAATAATGGGGACCCTTTCTATAAAATTTTTGGCTAAACATCTTTTCGGATTTTTGTTTAGTTGATTATCATACGCTTTTGTTAATTTTTCATTTTCTTTGTATTCTTGTTTGATTGCTTTGTTAAAATCGATTTTTTATAAGATTCCCATTGATACTTGTTACACCTCATTTGGTCAACTGGTTAGTAAATACCACTCCTTTGAAGTCTAATCATTTATATCGCCTGGGTTAAAAATGCATAAAATGTAAAATATTCCATTTTTGTAATTAAATTAGTTCAATAATGTATTTATTTTAAATATTAACCACTAGTTAGTTATTACTAACATTTTTCATTTATTTTTCATTTTTTAGCCAAATCATGAAGCATCGGGATTTTAGTAATTTATTCCAATTGTCAAATTAATTACTAATCTCCGAAACCGAGAACATCAAAGTGGTTGTAGTTTACTTTTATTTTAATTTTCAAAGTGACTATAGTTTAGAAACTAAAATTCGTAAAAATAAAACCAAAATAAAAATTGATGTTCGATATTAAATTTTAAATTAATTAATATATAAAATATAGTTAATTAAATTAAATTATAATTTAATACATAAAATATATATATATATATATATATATATAAAATATAAAATATAATTAAAAATTTTCGATCACATCAGGGCTTTTGATCGGATTGGAAGTTTTAATCAAGATGCTTCTTTATTATGCCCTGACACCTACATTCCCCCTGACGCTGATCGCTGATCATTAAAAGTCAATGCGCATTCATTAAGCTTTGGTTTTCATTTGAATTTCAAAAAACTCGTTCATACGTGAATGGAATGAATAATAGAGTGGAGGTAGTGTAAGATAGTTTTAATATTAAAATAGTTAATTAAAATTTAATATATTAAATTTTAAATTAAATAAATAAATTAAGATATAAAATTTAATTAATTTAATTAAATTATTATTTAGATGAATTAGTTTATAAATAGTTAATTATATTAGTTAGCTAGATTAATTAATAATATTTTATTAAATATTTAGTTTAGTTCATAATTAACAATTTAATTAGAATTAATTATTAGATAATTAGAGTCTAATTTAGGATTAAATCTTTAATTAAAATTCTGATTTTTCTTAGCCCAGCAACAGAAATTTCAGAATTGTGCCAGATTTGACTCATCAACTTTGGAAGCCCATAGATTGAGTTTTACTTGGCCAAATAAGGCCCAGGACAGCTCATTACAAGGATAAAATTAAGGAGAACATTTATGAGGAGGTTTCTCTAATAGATTTGAGCATTTATTAGGTAAAAAATCAGGCAGAAGATCAAGCTCCGAATTTTTAAAACAAAATCAATTTTCTGAGTTTTATTTTCTGCATTTTCATTTGTCCAAGCCTCTTCTAAATGCAGATCCATTCGTCAATGATATCTTTGGCCAATTAAACCATCTTCGATATCAATAAAAAGCTTATATTTTATTTTCAGTTATTTATTTAAATTGAATTTGATTGGATTTGTTTTAAATGCCAGAAATGATATCTTGATTTTATTTTTTGAATCTTAAATTGTTTTAATTTATTTTTGCAGAAAAGCAGTAGAAGAGATATGGAGGAAAAAAATCCCAATCAATAAGAATGCTCCAGCAATTAAAGATTGGAATTTTGAGCAAATAAAATTGGATTTGGCAGATTTTTCTTCAACAAATTTTCCTCTCAAGAATTCCTTTGCAAATATTATAAATAATAGATTGCAGAATGTAATGAGAGGCTGCTCTTCTGCAATTTTGGACTTCTAAAAGCACTTTTGTAATAAGAATTTAAAGTTGTAGGAGGGAGTAGAGAAAATCTCAGATCTGGGGATTATTGAGGATTTTTCTTTTGTATCTTGAATTATGTATGATGGGCAGAGTTTGCACTATTGTGGCTCTAGTTTTGAAAACAGAAGTTCAAACAATGTAAATGAATGTTGGAGACCGGAGTCAGAGAAATGGATGCAATAAGTTGGTATTTCTAATACTATTGTGCCAAATATCAGTTTCATTTTTATGATAACAAGAATGTGTCATTTTATTCATGTTTGTGCACTTTTGTCAATATGGATAATTTGTCTCAATATTGTTATTATGTATCTCTGTTCTTATGAATTAAATTCTAATTTCTGAGTAACTGTTTACTCAGAAATCTGTCTTACAAAACTAATTTATTAAATAGTGATGTTTTATGAACTATTTCTACATATTATTATTTAATTATTGGATTTACTGATTTGACAATCAATATCATTTTTATGAATTTCTTCTTGAGTGTTGTTGATTGATTATTTCAGTTAAGAGGTCTCAATAGGATATGTTTTGATAGCCATAATGTCAGTTAATTGAACTACTTCATTAACTTGATATTCATTATAAACAAGACATATTTAAATTCCAATACCTTAAATATCAAGCTCTCGGTTGGGTTAGATCTATATCTGCCTAATTGAGATAGGATTAAGATAGTTTCTTTTGCTTGCACCTTAGAATAAGTTTACATTTAGATTAAGTTCTACATTCTCTTAAGTACTCTTCTCAAAGAGGCAAAATCTTAGTTCTAGCTTGGCTGAACACAAATCAGCGTAAGGGTCATTCTCTTACATGATCAACAAGAAGAAGTGATCTAATATCCCTATCTATTGGTAGTTAAAGGTACATCATAAACCAATAGCGATAGGGAGAAGGTAATTGGACCTAGTTAAACCATTCAGAGCCACTACTCAAAATAGAAAAGGCGCTGCTTTAAGCTTGGACCAGGTGGTTATCTCCCAATGTTGAGGTAGACATTTTTTTCCCTCAACATGTTCCAAAGAAGATTGTGTCATATAGGGATGCGAAGTTCACTTCTATGTTTTGGAAGGAGTCATTTGCGGGTTTGTGTACAAAGTTGGCCTTCAGCATAGCTTATCATGTATATATGGATGGACAGAAAGAGAGAGTCAACAGGATATTAGAGGACATGTTGAATATGTATGTCATGCATCAGAAAAGGAAGTGGGAAGATTATCTCCCTTTGGTTGAGTTTGCATACAAAAACAGTGATCAAGAGTCACTAAGGATGATTCCTTTTGAGGCATTATATGGGCGGAGTTGTAACACTCCCATTAGTTGGAGTGATCCAATTAGCAAAGTATTGATTGGACTAGATATGTTGGTAGACGTGGAACATGAAATGAAGGTGATGAAGAAGAATCTCAAGGCAGCACATGATATCTAGAAGAGTTATGCATATAGGAACAGGTTGTTCAAGGAGTTCTAGCTTGGGGAATAGGTGTACTTGCACATCAAATTGAAGAAGATATCCTTACGGATTTGATCATATGCCAAGCCGGAACCATGGTTTTGTGGACCCTTCAGTATTATTGAGCAGATTGAGCCAGTAGCCTATTGAATTGCACTCCCTCCGATAATGAAATTCCACGATGTTTTCCATGTATCTTTGCTTAAGAAGTATTTTAAAAATGTTGATCATGTAATTGACTAGTTTGTATTGCAGGTGGAACCAGATGGATAATTCCATCCGGAGCCTCAATGTATATTGTAGAAAAATGTGCTCATGCTCCAGAATTGAGAAATAGAGCAAGTTAAAGTGAAATGGAAGCATATTGGGCCCGATGAAGATATATGGGAGATGGCGGATCAGATACGGGCTATGTATCCTTCTTTGTTTAGATTGAGGTAAAGCAGCTCGACATGGTAGTTAGGTACTTGCTTATGGTGGTTGGTATTTGATTTATGGTGGTTTGGTATATGCTTTATGATGGTTTGGTATTTACTTTATGGTGGTTGATATATGCTTTATGATGGTTTGATATATGATATATGATGTTTTTATATATGCTTAGACATGGTGTTTAGTATATGTTTTGATATGTGCTTTGGTATATGCTTTGGCATATGTTTTGGTATCTATATTTTAATGATGTTGTTATATGTACACTAGTGTATGGATGTAAATACCGTAACGAGTTATGCTATAAAGCTCCACTATTTGGTATGGGTGTCATGTTATTATACTATCTTGTGTTTATGTTATCATGATGTTATGATGTTATATGAGTTGGCACTCAACAGGATGACCATTGTAAATACCGTAATGAGCTGTGTTATAAAGCTCCACTATGATGTATATTGTCATGTTGTCGTGATGTTTTTTATCTTGAGCATATCTATCATAGTAGATACTGCATCGATCTATGTTATAAAGCTCTATGAGAAGTATGTCTTCTTTCAGTAGATTTCTGAGGTATATGTGTGATTGAACACTGAGGACAGTGGCCCCCAAGGGGGAGGCTTTTGTAACAACCCTGATGAAAATTCCATGTAATAAAGTTAAAAACAATAACCAAGGATGAATGGGACACTTATTCCAAGTTGAATGTTGGGAAAGACATCCTAGGGGCTGTTCATTTAGTTTTTTATGGCCAAGGAAATTGGCAAAGGAAATGGCTAAGGAAGTAAAAGGAAAAAAGACATTTTTGGAACATTTTTTATGAAAATAATGGAAATTAGGAGAAAAGGGAAGTGAAAGGTCAGAGGTTGTATGTGAGGAGTAAAATGAAGGAAAATAATGGAAAATTAAGAAAATAGAGGCCTCATTCATAAAAAGGCTTCTGAGGATCAGTTGGAAACATTTTGTCAGTTCAGTGTTGGAGCTCTCTCATTATTCTCTCCCTCTCTAAAACTTTTGGATACCTAGATATTTCTTGAAGAACTCTTGGAGCGTGTGGCATACTTGTATTCTTGGAGAAAGAAGGAAAAGGAAGAGAAGGAAAGAGCGAGAAGGCATTGACATCAACATCTACTTCAGATTTACTTTTAGGTACTGAGTTGCATGCATGATTTCTTCACTAGTTTTGGCATGCATGGCATATTCATGTCGTTTCTTAGTTCAATCTATCATTGTCATGGAGGATTTCCTAGATCGACCATGGATTGTTTAGCCTTGCCATTTCATGGATATCCATGGTGATTGTGGGTTTACTTTCATTGTTTTGTTTTGGTTGGTTCTCATATTTCCTTAGCTTGGGCTGAGTTATTAGTCCTAGAAGCCCTCATTGAACAAACACTTTGGAATCCCTGTAACAACTTGGCTTCACCTACAAGTCATGGAAGTCCTGGTTTGAAAAACACTCTGGAATCCCTTGGTGGGTTGAGTTACTAGTCCTGGAAGCCTTGGTTATACAAACGCTTTGGAAGCCCTATATAAGTTGTGTGTTGAGTTAATAGTTTTGGAAGCCTTGGTTGGACAAATGCTCTGGAAGCCTTGGAAGCCTTGGTTGGACAAATTCTCTGGAAGCCCTGGAAACCTTGGATGGAGACTAATCTGATGATGGTTTTGGTGATGTCTAACCGTGAGGTGGAATTGCTATTTGATGGGTTGAGGTGGATGGCCTGTGGAAGCCCTGGATGATTTTTTTATTGATGTGTTCTATGAGATCCCAGATTCGTGCTTGGAATATGGTACGAGGGTAAATGGATGAAGAGATATTTGGCTCAGCTAATCTATGGTCGGGTGGAACATGGTAGTCCCATCTCCAATTGGTTCATTGTAGTCATTAATGGGAAGTCATTTCCCTTGATTTTCATGTGTAAAGGTACTGATCTATCTATAGATTTGATGGTTGTCGTGTTTATTGTATTTTTGTTCCTATTATGTTGGTTATAAGCACATTTTATGGCAGCGATTATATATGGATCTCAACATGTTTTTACTTGTATGTGAATAGATAATGTGTCTATGACCTAATATATGATAATGCAGAAAATGGCATGAGGGAACAATGGTCGATAGTGATTCTCAGATAAGTTTGAGATCCCTACACGTAACTCTGTGATTTACACCTATAGATTACATGTCGATGATATGTTTAACGAAATTACTTTCATGGCTAGTAGGTTTCTAGTCAAGGTCTTGAACAAGTATTTGATTTAGTACTATCATTTCCATGTTACTTTACTGATTTGAAGAGATGTATCATTTATGGGCAGTGACCAGCATTCTGAGTCTGAAAAAGTGGCTCAAATCCTGGTGTCACTGGCACAACACTAACAATTCTAGTCCATAATCGCTAGCAGGCAGGCCTGTGAGAGTGACTATAGGTTGTTGGTCACTCCCTTTCTCATACCATGAAAGCCACTGTGGCCGAAGAGACCTAAAACAATAGTGGGACCCATGTACAGGCTGTTTGAGTGGCTGACTTTTATTTTGAGGGTTTTGTTGATGATGTTGGATGTATGTATGGTTTGGTTCTGTTAGTTCCACTTCCTTAATGTGACTTAGGAAGTCGAATCATATCATAGTTTCTTCTCGTCACATGTTTACCTCGACTGGCCGGCTAATTGGGTAGATGTGGGAGGAGGGTGTTACATACATTATCTCAGTTGGGAAAAGAGGCCAAGATGGCATTAAAGGAAACCTAAGGAAACTAGGAAGGGAGAGAGAAATTAGTACCTTGTATAGGACATTGTTAAGGGAAGGTAGGACACTGCCAGTTCTGGTATTCTTGAGCTGACTGGAGCTAGTAGAATCCCTAAGTTAGACATGTGAGTTTGTGAGTACCTGACCTCAACCTGTATAGTCTTGATGCCCTTGGACATACCTGGTTAGGTCACTATAAAATATTGTTCTGGAAATGAAACTGGCGTGGGGGTAGAATTCGTGAAGATGTCATTCTCATTGATCAGGAGGAGTGAACTTATTTCCTGGTGTATTTCCTAGAAAGATCTAACCGAAACATATAAGTATTCTATTTTTGGTTTTCTAGAAAAGAAAGTAATTTTTTTGTAGTTGCAAAAGTAGGATTTGTTTTTTTTAATAACAAACATTGATTGGCTGAAAGGAAAACAATGTAATTCTGTTGCACAAAATTTGAGATGACTATGTAAAAGAATTTGTTTTAAACTGTGTTCAACAGTTGATATTTATAAATATTATTGTGAAAAATTGTACAGATAAATTATATGGAACTAGGGGATTCCCTGACAGTGTGGCTCTAACAGATAAGTACTCTTATTGTTATGTTCATTTTTTTTAAGCACCGGATTGTTATTCTAAGTAGGAAAAGTGAAGGAAATTTATATTGTTAGCAATGATCTATCATGATTATTTTCTGAAGTTTAGGTAAATAAAATGTAAAGAGAAACCTAGAATTGTATTAAGTATCAATGGTACTCTGTAATAATTAAACAGAGGAAAATAAGAAAATTTTATGTTTCAATAAGAAACATAAAATAGTGGTACTCAGGGTACCATAATTGGCGGAGAGAAACCCTCGAAAACAACGAGTTATTCCTAAATAGGATACATAAATAATGAGAAATTGTTAACTCACACATGTAAATAAACACACTATGAATATTTGTGAATATTTGTGAGAAGAGATGTTACAAAATGACTTGTTCGAAAAATAATTTCCTAGAACTTAAAATAAAAGCTTAAGGGAAATAAATCGACTCTCTCAACTGTTGAGAGGAAATTTAAAATCATAAAACTCTCGAGCTATATTAAAGATTCAATAATATAATTTAGAAATGGCTACAAGAAGAGATAAACTACATCTAGTTAATCATCTGTAGTACATAAATATCTAGACCATATTAGTTTCCCCTGGCCTATCCAATGGATACCAGCAGCCAAGGGGTAGTTCTGGACCTTTCTTTAGCTTCAACAAGTGTGACAGGTCTAGGGTGAACAAATCTAAACATTCAAGACATATGATATTAGCTGAAAATTATAAGTACTTAAATTCTATAAACTCTTGTAATTATGATATTTCTAACAGGTGCATTAATATATACAAAGTGGAATTAGATAGTGGAACAAAACCCTAACATCAAGAAGACAATATAAATTTATAGCAAGTAAATAAGGGAACTATGGGACTCATTCTACGCAAGAAATAACCTTCAAGAAATATATTGCAATGCACTATTGGTGATTTATCAACACCATCTTCGAACCCTAAGACTTGGGTAACAAACCGTAACATTAAGCAGTAAAAATAGTACACCAAGAAAACAACATGTGGCCAAAAGAATCTTAAAAGTAAATTATACTAGATTACCACAGTAGAAGTAGTACTGTAAAAACTTCATTGGATAAATTTGATACAAAACACTAGTATTGGGTTTATAAATATAAGAATTCAAGTTTTCCAAAAAGAACATGTTTCATAGTATATGTGTCTTACATGACTTCATCCAATATTCTGGAGACCTCGAGTAAGCTATAAAAACGAATAAAATAGCCAAATCTCAAAAGAGTATGAAGCTATCAAGCAGGTGCTAAGAATACCAACAACCTATACGAAAGAGTAATAAGTATGAAAACCTATTTTACCAAGGCAGTGAAATCTCTAGTTTAGAGACAAGGCAAGTGGCAAGAATCGACTAGATGGGGCAGTGAAGCTAACCTGTAAAGAAAGAGAATAAGTGAATTAATTTAAAGATAAATATATTTATGCATGGAAATTAAATGTAAAATAAAAACACGAGTACTCAAGGAAAATATATATATCTTAAGTAATGTTTTCCAACAGGGCTGGTGGCACCATACTGAACTACGACAAGGCATATAGTTATCCATTGAATATCTCAAGGATTAACCATTAATTCTACAAATTACCTCCATTAGAAACTAGGTAAGGTTTCTAGAGTTGCCTTATTGAGACAAGCACAAAATCCATACTCACAGAGTTACTTGACAACCTCCATCTCTAAAGGATAAAACAAAACGGCAATGGAAATTATAAAATGGGTTCCAATTTAAATGGGGAGCACGAACTGAGAACTGGAATAGACAACAATCTAGTATCTATCTGAAACATTTAACGAATCAAGAATAATTCTAAGGAACTTAGGGTAGTTGCAGAACCACAGACTCAGGCTGGAATTGCATGAATGAGACTAACGAAGAGACTACGAGGGAGATATATTCCCCATAACTACTTTGTCAAACTTGAGACCATCAGATCAAAACCTTGGGATATTGATTGTGGAGATTGTGACAAATGTGAGCGAAAGAGTTCACATGAGTTCACTAAATTTGCTAACAGTTGGATTTATAGAAAAATATTGAGTGAGTTCGTGTATCAGATAATCAAAAATAACTCAGGAAACACACTTGAATACGAATATCGTTATCATGTGAGACTATTATTTTGTTATACATTAATATGTGTGGCCTTATTTAATATTGTTTAGCATCACTATATATATATATCATGTTATTGAAAATGATGTTACCTCCTAGCGTAATAATTACCATGGCTTTGTATTAAAAGATATATAGGTGGGATTTGTGCTTATCACATTCTTGGCTATGTAGTAAATGGGTAAAAAAATAAAAAAAAATAAAGTTTTTAGGGGATGTTACAAGTGGTATTAACGCTGAAGGGTTCAACAATGTGGCCTAATAAGGGAAAGTAATAGGAAAATATTGTTGTGTTCTATAGAGAATAAGAATTTGAAGTATGGCAAGCTCACCTACAAGATCAAGTCCTATATTTTTTAACTGAATCAAACCCTGAGTTGTGGGTGCAGCTAAGTGAAGAACACTAGGTCATATCCAATATGATAATTCAAAATAATACAGAATCGAGGGCAGAAATCTTCAAATTAGAGCTGGCAATAAATAATAAACGAGAAACCAAGTAAAATACTATGTTACTAAGCAAGTGCATGGAGAAGTGAAAACTCCAGCCATGAGCACATTGAAATAGATTCCATTATGCAAGTTCAATTATCAAATAGTAATTGAATTATTTTTAGGGTATCCTTACTTACAAGAAGTGATATGACAGGTGCCTAGAAGAGCAAGTAGTTGTTTGGGCAACCTAGATTTTACACATGTTAATGAGTAAGTCGTATCTCGTAAATGTGGGATAAGAACAAAGAAAATTTTATGATTTATAATAACAAGGATAATTGGAATTTATATAGGTGTGTAAATGGAGTAAAGTATCAAGTTCCATATTGTTAAAAAATTGTTATATATCATATGGGTTTCTTAAAAGAGAAGGCAGGGTGTTGCAATTGAAATTAGCATGAAAAGTTTAGAATTGTTTATGTGATAATTACATGTTTCTAGTGTAAGACCCTTTTTGTTAGAAAGCATAAATATATATTATAGAATGTTGAGGAGGGATAAAAGTGTTAAAATAATGAGTATAAGATACTATTGCCAAAGTAAATAATACTTAACTATTACACTAAAACCAGCCATAAAGTAATCATTGGGTTGGTAAAACCTACCCCCTCGCGCACATGGGATGTTGACTAAGAATCTAGTGGAGGAAAATACTTACTAGTAAAATAATTTTTTGAATCTTAATCAAAGAGTTATCTTACCTGTGCATGGAAAACAAGCCAAAAAACTAGAAGGGAAGAGATTATGGCACCCTTTTGAAACATAATAAATGTATTGTATATTTGTAAAAGAGCACAGGTCCAAGCACATCACTGTGCACAAGTTCTAATATCTATTTCTCCCTCTTACCACTAGAGGGAAAACTCACCCGATTCTACTTCCCATATACACAATTTTCACAGAAATCAAAATCTAGAGAGCTATTACTCATACCTTCTACCATACCTTTACCATGAAGTACTCGAAGGCCCTCCTCTCCAATATGTCCAAGCCTTTGATGCCACAGCATGGTCTTCTCTCCAGAGACCACTAGATTTTCTGCTCCATTTTCAGGAACCACGGAACTGTTGCACTCATCAAGAATAGTGCTACCTTGTAGCTTGTACAGAGTTCCAATTTGAACTCCCCACATCAATACCAGTGCCCCCGAACCATCTTGCAGGTATCCTTCTTGAACACTATTTTTACACCTGCATCATCCAGCTTGCTTACAAAAATCAGATTTTAATAAAAGAAAACTATATATCAATAGTATAATTCAGGTATAAAAAAATCCAACCAAGTAATATCCAACTAATACAAGTAAGCTTGGATTTCAGGTTTGCTGGAAGAATTTTAAAATATTGAACCTACCTTCCTGAAAGTATTTTCATGGAGCAAACCATCAGCATAAAGGTTTTGCCAATATAACTAATTAATAATTGTTTCCTGTTTAAAAACCAACAACATGGAGGTAAGACAAAATAAGATATCATAATAATAGGTGAAGGAAAGGAGATTAGTATTAGAATAGTCAAGTGAGCAACATAGTTGAGGCTTTCCTCTTCATCTGGTCCTAATGATGAACCACACTTGTTGTTTCGAAACATGTTGGCCAAAAATTTCTCTTATTTGATTTACTGAAACACTTTACTTAATTCATTATGGATCAAAGAAGCCTGAATACAAAAAAAAAAACAAAAAATAAAAAAAAACAAAAAAAAAAAACAAAAACTTGAGGTTTTTTAGTTAAAAGTGACATGATTTGGATTACCTCAAGGCACTAAATAGAGTCGCTGATACTTAAGAAGGTATAAAACTTGCACCAGATTTACTAAGTATAAAAATGAAAAATATTAGAGATGATATCAAGAATATGTAATCTTCAAGGGAATAAACGTAATAACCCAATTATAGGAAAGGAATCTAAAATAGTATTCGAATATCATGTACCTGATGGACGCAGGGAACTTAAGTTTGTTGATTCGTGGAATGATTCACTAATTGATTTATTTTATACTCACTTCACGATTGGAAAGGTTAATTTAGATAAAAATCAAGATGGTGAGTGAATTTTGATTGATTGATTTGACTATTAATAGTTGCTACAATGAGATGAATAATAATAGACGCAATCTAGATTCCATGAGTAATCTAGCGAAACTACAAGAATATATATAAATAACTTATGACCATAGGGTACAACCATAATTTTTTGGAAGATAGAATAAGTTGGAAAAGTATATCATAAGAAATATGTGTTTATACACAACAAGGTCCACATGACAACAAATGTGAATATTAAATACTCTGAAGAGTACATTGTTCTAATATAAATTGATTGATTGATGGTGAATATCGAATAAAAATGTCTGTGATTAGAGAATAGGCAGATAGATGAGTAAATAACTAAATAATACCAGTAGCCTACTAGTAGAAGCATTACCTATGCCTATCAACATGGAAAGGGAAACTTGACACCCGTGAATGCTACCCTAGATAAGCACCTCATAGAACTTAGTTATGACTTTTATTGACAAAAATGAAATTTGGTTAAATCATTAATTAGAATGAACTCATGATTACAAAATCATTATATCAAGACAAACACAATAGAACAATGTGTTGAGACAACTGCTTACACTTTGAAAACAAGGATGAAGCACATGTGACCTTCAGGCACTGTGATCAATAAGTTATGAAATGGATATGGATGCAAACCTCTAAAAAAAAGAGAGAGAGAGAGTTGAGGAAACTCAAAGATGAGGCATATAAGAAATATATGATGCCTGAATGGTCTACTGGGAGAGTTTAGCAGGAAAAGGGTGCAATAAATAAAACCAACTAAAGGATAGAACCCTAACTTCTACATGAAACCAATCATCAAAATGTAACATGGACATTATTGGGTCCACTTGAACGAAGGACAAGATAATATTCATTGTGAAACGGGTAAGTTGAAGTAATTGTGATAGCACATTTGATGTCATGGCACTTAAGGAATAGATCATTGGTTGCAAGTCACCATAAGAACAAGGTAAGTGTACCTTTCTTGCAAGAATAACAGGTATGACTACTATGTGAGGATAAATAATAAAAAATAAAAAATTATTCTGAGGATGGAATAAAATTAATGTTAATTAATATTCCACTAGACCTTACATGTCAAATGTATTAAAATAGTTTGTTGTTGGCGGAAGCAGATAACATGTCATGTTAATATATTTAAAAAAAAACTATGTTAGAGTAACATGGCAAGTATGAGACATTCCATACAAATACAAACACAAAAGGGAGAGAAACCATGGCTATACTTGAAAGAAAAATTGCATATAATTTACATCAATACTCTGTCACGTGGGATGACAAAGGTGCCTGAAATTGAAGGAATACTGCAATTAGGACCTTTGGTTGGTGCTCAAGAAAATATCAAAGCAACCCAAAATGGGCTTAATTGAGTATACTTAGACGAAAAAGACAACACTATGACCATTTTAAAAGATGGAAAAAAAAAAGGATTCATATAATTCTACTCGTGAATGACCAATGCATATGTAACATTTGAATTAAGATAAAACATAGTAGTGCTATTTAATACAATCTATCATAAAAGACAAAGAATAGAAAATAGTTTTTTAAAATCTTAATACGCCTATGGAAATTGTGTAAATAAAATTGAATACTTCCATGATTTCAAATTACAATGGAATCACATTATGGAGTCTTTTGGCAATTGGCTTAGCCATTGGTAAGTAAAATTATTAATGGTTTTTGTTAATAAGCGACAATTATGCTCCTAATTTATTAAGTGCAGGCTGCTAACTCATATAGAGTCGTGATACATGCCTGTGACCCATGCTGGATATGTGAATAACAATTGATGATGTCTGTAATAAGGTCTAAAATATGTGTATATGTTCCTAAATAATGATCGATGGAAACTAATGACAACAATAATGACTGTGTAATAAGGTGGACCAGGCAGACTATTCATGGTCAAACCTCTGCACATTTAATCATAGAGAAATTATGCTTCAAAAGCAAACAATCACTGAGGTTAAAGTGTTGTGGAAGCACTTCAACCATAAGAAGCTACTTGGGAGGAGGATGATATTATCCAAGTCTTATGTTAGCCTTCTTTAAAGTTCCAAAACACTAAGGATAGTGTTTCGCTCGAGGGGGGGAAGATGTAACACCCCTCAATGAAAAGTAAATATTTGATTTGATTTTACTGCCATGACTTCATAAGACTAGAGGTTGAATGGAAAGTATAATGATAAAAATTAAAATATTTGAAAATTACTTTAATTAAATAATTTTTTTAGGGAATCCAAGGAAGCTATAGGAAAAAGATACTAAGTGAAAGTTCGTTTACCATACAGTTAGAGGACAGTTGCTCCCATCCTAGAGATAAATTATCTCAGTTGAGAAAAGAGGCCAAGAGAGCATGAAAGGAAGCCTGAGGCCACTAGGAAGGGGGAGAAATAAATTAGTCCCTTGTACATGATGATGTTAAGGGAAAGCAAGAGGCTTCTATTAGGGGTATTCTTGAACTGGATGGAGCCAGTGGAATCCCCAAGTCAGACATGTGAGTCTGTGTGCACCTGGGCTAGACCTATACAATATTGATGCCCTTGGACATAACTGGTTAGGTCACTATCAAGAACTATTCTGGAAATGAAACTGGCATGGGGGGAGAATTGGTGAAGATGTCATTCATGTTGGACGAGAGGAGTGAACTTCTTAATCGATGTATTTCCTGGCAAGATCTAACAGGAACATATAAGTATTTTTGTTTGTGTTTTTCTGGAAAAGAAAGAAATTTTTTTCATAGTTGCAGAAGTATGATATGTTTTTTTAATAATAAACATTGATTGGCTAAAAAGAAAACGGTGTAATTCTATTGTATGAAATTTGAGATGGCTATGAAAAAGAATTTGTTTTAGAATGTATTAAACAATTGATAATTATAAATATTATTGTGAAAAAATGTACGGATGAATTATATGGAACTGGGGATACTTGATTCACAGGAGAGCCAAAGCGACTAGGGTCAGTAGACAGTAGAGTTCGTTTCTAATGGAGAGTGGCAGGGAAGGGAGCTCGACTCTCTCCTACAAAGACGCGGTGGCCGGCAAAGGTAAATCACCGATTGGGAACAGTAAAGGCTGTCCGGATGACAGAACAAGGATAATGAAAAAGAAATAGATGGGACCAGAACCAAGGAAAATAGCAGCACAAAGGACAAAGAGGAAGAAGAAAAAATTCTGGGTTCAAGAGACAAAAAACAAAAAATACCTTGCAAACCAAAAGCAGAAATCACTCCTAGAGTGATATTAAATGATCCTACTCTGCAGGCTCACACGGAACACATGGGGACCTACGCCATTATCTATAAATTCATGGGACTATGGCCCACTGAAAAAGCTTTACAAACATGGATCAAGTTTCACTGGAAACCCAAAGGAAGCATTGCCCTACATCTTGGGTCAAAAGGATTCTTCACAGTGGTTTTCTCTAACATCGAAGATAAAGACAGAATATTCGAAGGAGGACCCTATTTTTTTGCAGCAGCCAGTCTCTATATGAGGCCTTGGAGGATGAACTTTTTCCCAGAGCGGGAGACTTTCTCTTCGATTCTAGTGTGGGTAAGGCTCTATTCTCTACCTCTTGATTATTGGCAAATTGAATCGCTTGCTGCCATTGGCAATAAACTAGGATGCTTTCTCAAAGCTTCGGAAGCCACAAGGGGAAAATATACCTCCTTTCCAAGGACATGTGTGGAAATGGATCTATATGGAGCACTTCCGGACGAAGTAATCCTGGAAGTTTTTGATGAAGAGTGGGTGCAGACAATGGACTACGAGCATATCCCTTTCAGATGTCGAAGATGCTATGAACATGGACATCTGCTAAGAGATTGTCCTCTCAGTAAAGCAGATACCAAAGAAAAACCTAATCCAATGAAGGACACAAAAAACTTTCAAAAAGTGGCAGGTAGAGGAAAGGGAGGAAAAAATGGGTCAAAGCAACAACATAATGAGGGGCAGAAGGGCAGTCAGAACAAATTTCAAGTGCTAGAAGAGACTGAAGAAATTACAAGAGAGAACCAATATCAGGAGGAAGGTACTAAGGAAAAAGAAAAAGAAGAGAACAATAAACAATCTCAAGATACTGATTATCAAAAAGAGGTGATGAGAAGTGAAACAGAAATGGAGATGGACCAGGAAATGACCCAAAGTGAAACAGATCTGGAAGATCATGAACTACAAGAAATTCTTGACAAGGAAAACCTAAATCTGGAAGGATTCCTGATGCAGGGAACCAAAGGAGGAATAGAATCACTGCCCCAAGAAGAATGCAATAGAATACAACAGCTGTTTTTATGGAAAACTCAGGAACGAGGGCTGGAAAAAGGAAAAAACATCCAAAAACAGGAGCATAGAGGGGTGAAAACAAGGAAAACGACTCCAGGATTAGCTACTAGAAATCCAAGAAAGAAGAGGGGCAGAAAAAAGCAAAATGAGCTCTTAATGGAATGTGGAAAGCTAATGATGATTCGAGTAAGATGAAAGATATAACCAGTTACTATTTTACAAATATCTAATTATGAAGTTCATATCTTGGAATATCAGAGTTCTAGGTAGTAAAAGGAAACAAAGAATGCTAAGTAACAGAATGAAACTAGCAACGTCAAACATAATCTTCATTCAAGAGACAAAATGCTCCATTCAGAAATTAAAACAAATCCATAACAAATGGCTTGGTAAATTTGAGTTTCTAGAAGTTAAAGCAGAGAACACAGCTAGGGGCATTCTCACTCTATGGAACCCCCAAAAAGTCAGTATAATAGATGCAGAGGCATCGAGAAATTATTTATCAGTTATCATTCAACCAGTGGGGGTGTTGGACACCTTCTTTGTTATGAATGTTTATGTGCCTCATAGAATAGAGGAGAAACTCAGATTTCTTAACTCCCTAGTCGATCTCAAAAGCAGACATGAAGAAATCCTTGGGTCATCGAAGGAGATTTTAACATGATTAAATCTCTTTCGGAAAAAAACAGAGGTACCAGAATGCTAAGTAAAGATGCAATAGCGCTCCAATCCTTCAAAAAAGATATGAAAATGGTTGACTCTGAAATGCACAACATCCTCTTTACTTGGAATAACAAAAGAGGTGGTGATGCCTAGGTCGCCTCCAAGTTAGACAGATTTTTTATCTCCGAGGAGTTGATACTCACAAATAAAGAAATATCTGCAAGTGTTCTCCCCTTTGGTGGCTCTAATCACTAGCCGATTCAATTAGATATCAAGGGGATCGATTCTCCTAGGAATAGACCCTTCAGATTTGAGAATATCTGGCTCTCCCACCCAGATTTCATCAACAACATTGAAAAATGGTGGTCCGAAGATCTGCAGACTCAGGGCACCAAAATGTTCCTCCTTCAGAAAAGACTAAAGCACATAAAACTCAAACTCAAAGATTGGAACAAGAAGGATTTTGGTAACATTTTCGTAGACAAAAAATAAGTGGAAATTAAAATACAGGAACTAAACCAAGCATTCATCATAGATGGTTTTGATAAATTCAAAAGTGAGCAAGTTGAAAAACACAATCAAGAATGGGAGAATTTATGCAAACAAGAGGAAATCTTTTGGAGACAAAAGTCTAGAGTTCAATGGCTCAAAGAAGGTGAACGAAATACCAGATTTTTCCATAGATCCACCATAGCCAATAGAATGCACAACAGAATCTCTTCGATATTGAATGAGAAGGGGGGGCTTCATACCTCTTATAAGAATATCGAAGCTGTGATAGTTCAGCATTTCAAAGGTATCACAAAGGAAAATAATCCAGACAGAGATCAACACATTAAGGAAATTATAAAAAATATCCCTAGAATGGTGTCCAGAGAAAATAATTTCAACCAAAATAAACCAATAACCGAAGAAGAATTCAGTGAGGTAATCAAAGATATGCAGAATGGCAAAGCTCCAAGTCCAGATGGTTTTAATGTAGACTTTTTCAAAGCTTGCTAGAATGTTGTCAAACAGGATATTGTGGATGTTGTAGAGGACTCCAGAAGAAGCAAATCCATTCTGAAAGCCCTCAACACCTCCTTCATCTCCCTGATCCCCAAACAGGATACAGCTCGGACTCCTGATAAATTCAGACCCATTGCTTTAAGCAATGTGGTTTACAAAATTAGCTCCAAGGTTTTGGCCAGCAGACTCAAACCTCTTCTTCCTTCTTTAATTTTTGGGGAACATTCTGGTTATGTGGAAGGAAGGCAAATGCTGGACAATATTATTTAGGCCCACGAGGTAGTTCACACACTTACCAGCAAAAGTCAGGCTGGTATGATCATGAAATTAGACATTGTAAAAGTGTATGACAAGGTGAACTGGACTTACATCAAAAAGGTCCTTACTGCTTTTAGGTTTGATCACAACTGGGTCAGATGGGTAATGGCTATGGTTACTTCTTCTAGCTTTTCAATTCTAGTGAATGGCTCACCCTCAGAGATCTTTACTCCTTCTAGAGGCCTTAGGCAGGGAGACCTACTCTCTCCCTTTCTCTTTATCCTCATGATGGAAGGACTTGGCTGGTCCATTAGTCATGCCAAAGTCTTAGGAAAGATCAAGGGCCTCCAATTAACGGAGAATGGTCAAGCAATGACTCATCAACAATTTGTGGATGATACCATGCTACAGGGTATCCCCATAGTCAAAGAAGCTTCAGCGTACAAACAAATCCTAAATGACTTTGCGTTGGCTTCAGGTATGGAAGTTAATCTCTCCAAATCAAAAAAAAAAATTTCTTAAATACTAACATTGCTATTCAAAGGAATATTTCCAGAATTATTGGCTTCCAAAGGGATTCCCTCCCTTCAGAGTATTTGGGAATTCCCCTTACAGCTAAACCATTGCACAAAAGAATCTGGGAACCGGTGCTCAACAAGATGTAAGATAAGGTTAAAAAATGGACTTTCAGATCGTTGAACCTTGCTAGTAGGTTGATTCTAACAAAATTCGTTCTGCAATCTATCCCTGTTTTCTTTTTATCTGCCCTTCCAGCTCCCAAAGGGGTCTTACAACAATTTAGGAATATCCAGAGAGACTTCCTTTGGGGCAAGGAGGAAACTAGGAAGAAATGGGCCCTAGTTTCTTGGGAGAAAATCTGTAAACCCAAAAGTCATGGAGGACTAGGCTTAGATGATCAGGAGATTCTGAGTAACGTCTTAGGAGCCAAGCTCTGGTGGAGATGGGTTAAAGAACCAGGGGCTCAATGGGATAAAACCTAGAAGCAAAATAGTGATCTTATAAGAATGTCTGGAAACATTAAAGGATCTTACATCTGGAATAAAGCCTGGGAAAACAGAAGCCTAGTACAAAACAACAGTTTCTGGGAAATTAGAGTAGGAGACCTTGCTCTCTTCTGGGAAGACAAATGGCAACAAGAGCCAACGCTATTAAAAGAGGACTTCATTATCCTCAAGTAGGAAACCGATTCCCAAGGATTAACAAGAGCTAAATATTTCTGGAATCTTCCTCATGACTCCGGAAAGTGGAGACACTGGAGAAAAATAGACTACAGAGGGGACAACACCACAAAAGCAAAAACAGAAGAACTCTTGAGCATGTTAAAACAAAGGAAGATCTTGGTAACAGATGGGCAGGATCAGTTAAGATGGGGCCACAATAAAGAAGGCATCTTTAATATTAAGGAAGCAAAAAGAATTATCCTAAACCTAGATCCCTGTGTTTTGGCGAAATCCTGGCTAAAACTTTGGAACCACCAAGGGTGGATGAAGATCAAGCTTTTTATGTGGTTAGTTCATCACAAGAAAATATTAACTTGGGAAAACATTCAGAGGAGGGGGGTTATGGGGCCTTCTAGATGTTAGCTATGTGAAGCTCAAGAGGATACAATGGAGCATATTCTCAACAGGTGCACCTACACCACTTGGCTGTGGGATTCTTTTGACACCATTTATCAATAGATAGACAGAGACAAAGGTAGCATCATCAATACCCTGAAAAGGTGGAGAAAAAACTTTTCGGAGCATGAGATCCTTAATTTGGCTTGGACCTTCACGCAAGCTTTATTATTTAGAATGTTTGGAAAGAAAGGAATAAAAGAATTTTCAAGGAAGAAAAAACTACTCCACTTCGCCTGATGGATTTGATATTGAAGCAAATTAAGGAAACAATTTCTACCAATGTGCACAGTTATCCCAAGAATCCTCCCACAACGATTGAATTGAGAACTCTCAAGCATCTGGGAATGCAAGAGATCATTCACCATAGTCTTAGTAGAAAGGAAAAAAGGTTGGAAATGGGAAAGGAGTTTTGGCATCCTCCACTGAAAGGTTATCTAAAATGCAATATTGATGGAGCTTCAAAAAGCAACCTAGGGACAACAGGTTATGGAGGGGTGTTAAGAGATGAAGAAGGAAAAATAATCTTTACATTCCATTGTCATTTAGGCACAGCCACCAACAACATGGCTGAATTAATGGCATTCGAACAATGTCTAGAGTTGCTGAAACTAAATCACGGCTCAAATGTCATTATCGAAGCAGATTCAGAGATCTCTATAAATGCAGTTAAGAAAATCAGTAGTGGAACAGCGCCAGAAAGGGTCTCAAAACATTGGAGGCTAATACAAGTGTACTAGAGAATTCAAAAACATCTCCTGAGTCTTCGAACTGTTAGCTTCAATCATGTTCGACGGAAAGCCAATAAACTTGCAAATTTACTGGCCAATCAAGGAGTCATTAATTCAGATTGCAAAATCGAGATGAAATGGCAGGAGACACCTCTAAGCAGGTTAAAAGCTCTCTACAATGAGCAAGTAGCAGAGGACAGATAAATTTTTAAATATTGGGCCAGAGGAGTTTAATTTTCAGTCAGCGGATGTCTCTGTCGCACGTTCCGAAGTCAGCTTTCGCGGGATGGATGGCTAGATCACTTCTGCGTGGGAAACTCTCTGTCAATCCTCTTTCAGATCAGAATTCCAAGCTTTGAGCGGTTTCCCGATGATCGCGAGTCATTCAAATGGTAAGTGGTATTGACTTGTGGAGAGCGATTCCACTAGGCTCTCAACATGTGGCAAAAGTGGGGTTCGTAATACCACCATCCATCGCGCCTTAAGGAGCGAGCATCTTTGCTTTCCAATGTCTCTCCGAGCCGTTCATTTTTGTAATGGGATTCAACAGTCAGATTTGACCGTTCAGTTTTGTGGGGTTGCAAGTATCATTAAACTTTGCTAGTTAATGATGGAAGGGTCGCGAATTTCGACTTCGGTTTAGCGTTTTACCAAGGGAACCTTTTGAGTGGTTAGTTTGTCCTTTTTTCTATATAGAGGGTCAAATCTAGGGTAGTATACCCTTGATGTTTTCGTAGTCGAAGACATTTTCCAGGTTTTGTATATATATTGTAACATTACTTTTGGTTTATTGAAATAGAAGGACGGTCTCTTGCTTCAGCAAAAAAAAGAATTATATGGAACTGGGGAATTCCCTAACAGTCTGGCTCTAACAGATAAGTACTCTTACTGTTATGTTCACTTTTTTAAGAACTAGACAGTTATTATAATTTAGAAAAGTGCAAGGAAATTTCCGTTGTTAGCAATGATCTATTATGATGATTTTCTGAAGTTTTGGTTATTAAAATGTAAACAAAATCCTAGAATTATATTAAGTATCAGTGGTTCTATGTAATAATTAAACAAAGGAACAAAAGAAAATTTTTTGTGTCAACAAGACGTGACACTGATAAGAAACTTTGCAAAAATTAGTAGTACTCAGGTTACCATAATTGGCGGAGAGAAAACCACCCAAAACAAGGGGTTAATCATGAATAGGATACATAAATAATGAGACATTGCTAATTCATATATCTAAATAGAAATACTATGAATATTCGTGAATATTTGTGGAAAGAGATGTTACAAAATGGCTTGCTGGAAAAATAATTTGCTAGAACTTAAAATGAATGCTTAAAGGAAATAAATCAACTGTCTAAACTGTTGAGGGGAATTTTAAAAGCATAAAACTCTCGAGCTATATTAAATATTCATTAATACAATTTAGAAATGGCTACAAAAAGAGAGAAATTGCATCTAGTTAATCATATGTAGTACATAAATCTCTGGACTAGATTATTTTCCCCTGATCTAGCCAATGCCTAACAACAACCAAGGAGAATTTCTGGACCCTTCTTTAGCTTCAACAGGTGTGACAGGTGTAGGGTGAACGCATCTAATCATTCAGGACATGTGATTTTATAATAGGTCCATTAATATATACAGAGTGGAATTAGATAGTGGAACAAAACCCTAACATAAATAAGGCAATAGAAATTTATAAGCGAGTAACTAATATAATTATTGGACTCTTCTACACACGGAATAACCTTCAATAAATATATTTCAATTCACTATTGTTGATTCATCAACACCATCTTCAAACCCTAATACTTAGGGTAAAAAACTGTAATATTAAGTAGTAAAAATAGTACACTAAGAACACGAAATGTGGCCAAAAAGAATCTTAAAAGTAAACTATACTAGATTACCACAATATGAGTAATACTATTAAAAATTCATTAGATAAATTTTATACAAAACCATAATATTGGGCTTATAAATCTAAGAATTCAAGGTTTCCAAAAAAACACGTTGCATAGTAGATGTGTCTTACATGACTTCATCCAATATTATGGAGACACTTAGTAAGCCATAAAAACGAAGCAAATTACCAAATATCGGAAGAGCACGGAGCTATCAAGTAGGTGCTAGGAATACCAACAGCCTATAGGAAAGATTAATAAGTATAACAACCTGTTTTACGAAGGCAATGAAATCTCTAGTTTACAAACAAGGTAAGTGGCGAGAGTCGACCAGATGGGGCAGCGAAGCTAACCTATTAAAAAAGGGAATAAGTGAATTAAGTTAAAGCTAAATCTGGCTATGAATGGAAAATAAATGTAAAATAAAAACACGGGTACTCAAGGGAAATATATATACCTTACGCATGGTTTTCCGACATGGTTGGTGGCGCCATACTGAACTATGATAAGGCATATAATTATCCATCGAATCTCTCAAGGAGTAACAATTCATTCTACAAATTACCTCAGTTAGAAACTAGGTAGGTTTTCTAGAGTTACCTTATTGAGCCAAGCACATAATTAATACTCGCAGAGTTACCTAAGAGCCACCATCATTAAAGGCTAAAACAAAAGGGCAATGGAAATTAGAAAATGAGTTCTAATTTAAACGGGGAACACGAACTGAGAACTGGAATAGGAAACACTCCGGTACCTATCTAAAACATTTAAGGAAGCACGAAAAATGCTAACGAACCTAGGGTAGTTTCAGAGCCATGGACTCGAGCTAGAACTACAAGAATGAGACTGACGGAGTGGCTCAAAGGAGGGTAGCTTCCCCACAATTGCCTCGTCAAACTTGAGACTGTCAATTCAAAACCCTGGGATCTCGACGGTGGAGCTTGTGACAAATGTGAGTGACAAAGTTCATATGAGTTCACCAAATCCACATGACAATTGGATTTCTAGAAAGCTCTCGAGCGAGTTCATGTATCACATAATAAAAAATAACTCAGGTAGTGTACATGAATACGAATATCGTTATCATGTAGACTATTGTTTTGTAATATATTAAGGTGTTTGCCCTTATTTAATATTGTTTAGCATCACTATATATATATATGCTAGGAGGTAACATCGTTTTCACCAGCATGATATATATATATATCATGCTGGTGAAAACGATGTTACCTCCTAATATATATATATATATATATATATATATATATATATATCATGCTAGTGAAAACGATGTTACCTCCTAGGATAATAATTACCATGGCTTTTTATTAAAAGATATATAGGTGGGATCCATGCTTATCACATTCCTAGTTGTATAGTAAATGGGTAACAAACAAAAAAAATTGGGGGATGTTACAAATGGGATAAAATCATAAAATAATTAAGAGAAAATTGATTAAAATCCTACATTTTTATTTAATATATATTAAAAATAGATAAACAGTTAAAAAAACTAATATAGATGGACTTAAATATTATATAATTATTTTAAAAATAAGAACTACTTCTCTGTATTATTTTTTATTACAAAATTTAGTTCAAGTGCATGAAAATAAAATGAATTTTAACAAATAATTTAAATGAGAGTAAAATCTTATATAATTTTACCTAATATGAATAATAAATTAGTAAAAACTTTTTAATAATAAAATTAAAATAGCTATCAATTCAAACAGCAAATAAATATGTAAATAGAGCAACACCATTTTTAATATTTATATTTTATTAAGGAATATATTCAACCTATTCTTCACTACAATTTACCTATTAGTAAAACCTAAATTGACTAGACTCTTATTCGACACCTAATCCGCTAAAGGTTGGTATGGTGGAATGTAAAGCATCATTGGAGTCCAAGAGACCTTGGAATATGAAACCAATGGTCATGAGAATGTATAAATATACATCATTGTGAATAGTAAATGCAATTCAAATTTTTATCTTTCATATCTCTTGTCTATCATTTGTGTATCTAACATGGTATTAAAGCGGGTGATCTCCTACCCTGCACAAGTATGAACCATTTATGGCCTTTGTAAACTCGATTTTGTGTCTCTCTGCACGCTTGTAAGAGTAAATATTGGTCATATATCATCCCTGTTAGAGTTTATTTATATTAGAATGTCACACCCTTTTAGTAACGTCTCTGCCATTTTCTGTCCATAGTAATGGCTTGGTCATTCTCTACCCATATTATCAAAGTGAAAAAAAATGGAAGAAACAAACATTCTCAGCTTAGACCTCTCTGCAAAGGGAGAGGTTTGGAGAATAAGGATATCAAATTACCTTAGAATAAGTGAAGACCATATTTTTGGATTAAATTGATTTATTTTGCTCTTTCCCACTGATGGAGTCATTTCTGCATGATTGAATTGTTATCTATCTCCATAAGTGTCTTCCTACATGCTAGAGTGAAGAACGAGAATGCATACCAAGAATTGAATTGCAAAGAGACGATTTCACAGCACCCAAAGAATATGACATGGTTTTGCACTCCAAGGAAATGATGTTGATGTAGAGCAGATAGAAAGAATGATGCTCCACTGAAACTATACATGCCACTGATATCAGGAATGATGGGCTTTGAGATCCATCGACAAAGGAGTTAGTGTTGGTGTTGGCCATGAAGAAATTCATGGGATTTGAGACAATCACATTGAAAAACAGAAGTACCACTTGGAATGATGCTCATCTACATTCTTGTTAAATACACCTTCTATGAGACACAGAGGAATGTGCCCGAGGGTGGAAAACTTGTGGCTCTATTTTCTTATTTCACTTAGTCCCTGGCCACCAAATTTCTTTACTCGACTGAAGATTTAATGGTTTTCCATTTGCATATTATTTTATGTAGGCAACATATCTTCATCTGCACTCCATCCCAGCATGCATTAAAGATTATGCAACTTTTGCTTTTAGGCTCCTTCCATTGACATATTCTATGAACTATTGTTAAGAGCGTCATTCCATTGAGATTCGATCATTCAAGATAAGATGACTCCACATCAAGTGGAAATCGAGCTACAAAGGAAGATGAGTGGTGGTCCTTGAAAGTAAGGCTAGATGGAAAATGAGTTGTTGGTGCATATATGTTGAATATCCTTCTAGTATGTATGCGCAAGAGTCATAACTGCCTTAGACCAAAATAGTGGGAGGAAAGTGCCCGAGGGTGGAAAACTTGTGGCTCTATTTTTTTATTTCACTTAGTTCCTGGCCACCAAATTTCTTTACTCGACTGAAGATTTAATGGTTTTCCATTGGCATATTATTTTATGTAGGCAACATATCTTCATCTGCACTCCATCCCAACATGCATTAAAGATTATGCAACTTTTGCTTTTAGGGTCCTTCCATTGACATATTCTATGAACCATTGTTAAGAGCGTCATGCCATTTAGATTCGATCATTCAAGATAAGACGACTCCACATCAAGTGGAAATCGAGCTACAAAGGAAGATGAGTGGTGGTCCATGAAAGTAAGGCTAGATGGAAAATGAGTTGTTGGTGCATATATGTTGAATATCCTTCTAGTATGTATGCGCAAGACTCATAACTGCCTTAAACCAAAATAGTGGATGAGATATCGTATGTGAACCTCTTTGAAGATCTAAAATTTTATGCTTATAACATCAAATAGACCATAGAAAATAAGGTTGTGGCTTCCACCTCCTATTCTCTAGGCACATACGCATTCAGAGATTTTTGTGGATCATCAACCATTGTGAGGTCTTCCCCATTTTCAATGATCCATATCTACTTTGGCTAGTCTCCATGATATGTGAGGTTTGGTTTGTCGGGTCATGGATTTTTGACTAATCTCCTAAATGGATGATCATTAACTTAAAAACATTTCTTTACGGGCTTTCTTTAAGAAGCATTATTAATAACGTCGTTGTTGCCTTTGGTTTGTGAAATCGATGGACTGTATATGCATTGGTTATTGATGATATATGCCATTGGTTTGTAAAAGTCGTGGATTGTTTATGCCATGAATTGTATGTATTAAATCACATATGTGGTGGATTGTTTATATTTTGAATTACATATGCGATGGACTGTGGCGAAGGTTGTTGTTGTTTTTTCTGGATAAAATCCAACTACATATTGGAGCATATGAACTTGGAACAAAATTTTCAAAGAGAAAATGGTAAAAGTTGACAAAATAATAGAGTTACTTAATAATTTGATACTCTTTACAATGGATGAAATAATAAAAATTAGCAAGAGCACTCTTTGTGATATTCAAATATGTCTGCAAAATACATAAGACAATATTAAATATTTGCAACTCGAATCATGGGTACAATGAGATGAGATACAACAACATAAGCATCATTATAAATTTGTTTTTTTTTCGGAATAATCCCCTTTTGAGTTTGAAGTTGAGTCCCATCAGCAACTAGAAATCGATCAAATTGATGAGCCCATCTTAGGACTAAAATTACATGCAAATGTATAAATTCAACTTGCACTTCCCAAGCCCATAAACATACATTGGGAATATCTTGTCAACAATAAGAAAAGAATAGGTCTTGGATATGACAAGGATGTTTCCTTTCATATTCCATATTATTAAAAACCCATCAAATTTTAGAGTGTTTGATTTCTTAAGGACAACTCATCTTCACTTGTTCTTTCTCCTCCTCCACAACAACAAACTTGCAGATCCCAAAATTGTGATAGAGTTAGCCATGTAAAAGATCATTGTTTTGATCTTCATCCATGTGAGAATTATGGTTAGCACACTCATTCTTCAAACAAATGCATAAAAAATAAGCCTCCTGCAAGAACAAAGATTCATCTTGGGTGGATTTATTCTTAGCAATGAGCTTCAAAAACCATGAATATTTTTCAATCATATGATAAATTTCTTCTTGAGTGTTAAAAAATCTTGTAGTTGAGTTTTCTTCATCTTCTCACCTTGTATTTAACAAGGGGGAGCTGGTGATCATTTTCAAGATTCAAAGGTAAATCAAGCGAGCCTAAGCCGCAACCTAAACCTGCTACTAGAGCCTACAACGAGATCCATCCATACCAAGATTCATACTTGTAGCCAGAGATAAACAAGCCCCTGAGAATGCCTTTGGTTGGTGGTCTTCCTTAAACCACTACAGGTTGAGGCCTTCATTTTTAGGTTGTGTTTTTCCCTTTCTTCCATAGGTTGAAGACTTCCCTTTTCTAGTTTGATGGTCTCACTCTTCAAAGCGTTAAGGAGCACTTCTTCTAGCAGAAGACTTCAACTTCTTTCTAGAGATGGAACTGTTCTAGGAATCGCACTAAGAATTCTAGGTTGATACCCAATGGTTTCCATTTTAAAAACAATAGGGAGCACTTCCTCTAGCAGAATACTTCAGCTTCTTTCCAGATTTGGAAGAGTTCTAAGAACCACGCTAAGTGTTCCAGTGTTGGTGGTCATCCTTAAATCACCACTGATTGATAGCTCGAGTTCTCCACCTTTTGGGTTTATGGTCTTTCTTAAAAACCAACATTTCAGAGAGCTCATTTAGCCTAGTGTTATCATACATTTTTATATTTTTATATTGTAGCTCTCTTCTTGGACTTGTATATACCCATTCGGATTGGGGGGGGGGGATGTTGGACACCTAATCCTCTAAGGGTTGGTGTGGCAAAATGCGAAGAGTCATTGGAGTCCAAGAGACCTTGGAATATGAAACCAGTGGCCATGAAAATGTATAAATGTATATCACTGTGAATAGTAAGGGAAATTCAACTTTTTATCTTTAATAACTCTTATCTATCATTTGCATGATTAACAAATCTAAACCTTAACACTAGCTTGAATTTAATATTTTTACTTTAATTTAGTTATATCTAAAGTAAACAAAAAATTTGTAACTATGTTTGGTCTTTATAAATATGAATTGTACTTTTTAATCTTGTATATTGTAAAATGAAACAAAAAAAATATTATTGTTATTTTATAAGCATGGGTTTCATGCTCAAGGTCTTTTATTTTTAGAGGTCAAGCACCCATTGAGTGCTTCTAAGGTTTTTCCTGGGATCAAGAAGTCAAAAGAGTTATTATCATATGAAGAAGACCCCATCAGGGACATTGTAACTTATAAAAAGAATTCTTTTTGTATTTAAAAGAGTCAAAATACCCTCCAATACCAAGTCGGCCTGGAAGCTAGGAAATCAGCCTTAATCAGGGAATTTCGTCCACCTTGGAAGCCTATAGGAGGGAACTTGACCTTCTATCGACATCAATAATTATTTCATCATCCAAGTGAAGGGGAAGAAGAAGAAGGCAATTGAAGAAGGAACAAGGATGAAGGAAAAGTATTTGGCTTATTTCTCTCTTTTCACATGTGCAAAGGAAGGATGCTAGGGTTTTGTTGTTGCAAGATTGAACTTGGAGAAATTGCATAAATAAGGTCGAAGAAATGTATATTAGTTCATCCTTAAGCTCTAGAAGAAGGAGAAACTCAAGGAAGCCGTAGATTTTCTTACACGTTTGGAGGCAAAAGTTGTTGCAGGGACCAAAAATTTCGAAACAACAATAGAGGCCAAAATTCTGTAGCTAGGGGTCGAAGTTGTGTAGATGTAAGAGATTTGATTTGGTTTTACTTGGATAAAGGAATAAAATCACCGAGACAGTCAAAATTGGCCTTGTAAGGGTATTGGTGTTGGTTTATAAGTCTTGGAATTTGTCATTTCAAGAATCTGTAAGAAGAGAAGAGATTTGTGGGGTTTCCTCTCAAGTGGAGAGGTTTTGTCTCTAGCTTGCAACCTATATCCTATGTTATTTTTTTGGTAGTTGTTTGATTATAATAATAACATAATAATAAGAGAAGAAGCTTATAAGTAAGACAAATAAAAAACACATCACAAGTACTTATCAACTTTGAGAGAAATCGTCCTAACTATAGCCATATAGATTTCTCAACAATCATATGGTATACAACCAACATGTTAGCCACTAAAGGCTCCAAAAATGCTTTTATGTATACAGACAATTGGTGCATAAAAATTTCAACCATGATCAACGTTAAATTGAACCTCATTACCTTAAGTGGATTAATGGTATTGATGATTCATGAATAAAGGAAGCATTAGTCATATATTTGTATGTCCCATACATCCAATGAAAAATAAATGCAAAGTCAAAGGAAGCATCAATTTCTCGTTTGTGCATCCCTTTGCAAGTGAAGAAAATTAATCCAAGCAGATGAATGTTATTCACAAATGGGGAATCATCAATTATTTGTTTGTGTAGCCATTCGATCTGACGACACAAACCAGTAAAGAAATGAAAGTGTCAGTTATCTGACAACACAAACAACGATGTCAATGGTGGAATTTATCATCCTCTATTTGCTTTAATTTCATTTCCAAAGCATTTAAGGATCTCATAAGAAATTTTCTGTATGAAAAAATATTATATTGAAAATTACAAATATAGATATATTATAATGAAAATTACAAAAAAAAAAAAATTATGAAAAACTATTATATTGAAAATTACAAAAATCAACACCAGAGATACGAATATCGGGAGTATGAAGGGTATGGTATAACAAACCAATTACAGTTAAAAGCGGGTGTGGAGGGATTGTAGAAATTCAATTGATATTTTCTTCAGACTAAGGTTTTTTTTTTTTTAACAGCTAGGCTCTTCATATAGAGGGGATGGATTTGTTGTGTTTGTGAATGATCAAACTGCATATTTAGACAACGACTATGGTTCTTCGTCCTCAACATCCTTGGTTATGTGGATATCCTTCCTTGTCCTTAACATCCTAATTTTGAAGAATATAGACCCAAGATCCCACGGGTATCAATCCCTTGACTTCACAACCTTTAAGTTACGAAAAAAGACTCATTATTCACTATATGCCTCCTTTACAATTTTTGGCATGGGCCATTCAGTTTGAAAAATGAAAAAAGTATGACTCATTCTCCTTTATTCCTTTTATAGGAAGTTTTATGACAAAGACCCACCTTTAATGATAATTCTTGTCCTAAGGCATGTTGTCAAGAGTGCAAGCCACAGTGAAGCAAGGTTTAAATTAATTTTATTTTTATTTTATTTTTTATTTAAGGAATATTTTACACACAAATGAATTAAAAGTGAGTTAAAAGATTGGCAAATTTCAAAATATTTCTTAAATAAATAATTCATGTAAGGATGGAAGTCACCAACAAGAAACGCTAGGGGTGTCACTTCTCCATCTTCCATGATTGCTTCATTAATTTAAGTGAGAGAATTGATTTTATTATTGATAAAATGAGTTTAGGGACTCGCATTAATGGATATATTTTTCCCCTTGGAGAAGATCATCCATTCATTTTCTTTCAAAGGGTTGCGATGGATCCCCTTAATTGGACAAATCCACCACATTCACTAGGTAGAAGTACGCTAATCCCAATAACAATTAAATAAGAGGTTTCAATGAGATCAAGAGCATAAAGAGAGAATTCGAGAATTCTTGCAGTGGTGTTGTGTCATGTGCAAATATTCTTGCCATTACAACTCATTATTTTGTTTTTGAAGTGAAACCCTCATTAAGTTTTCTTAGTTATGTGTTTGCATTATTAGAGTTTACTCATTCACAATATGTAATACACCTAGGAAATATAGATAAATGAAATCTTACTTATTTAATTCATAACTCTAAACTACATAAATACTGCATTAACATAGATATTCCCAGATATTTATATACTCATCTAAGGATTCCCAAAAATAGATTAAATTTTGTTGCATTCCTCCCAACCATGAACTACATTTCTTGTTAGTTCCCCCCGAGCTCTATTCCTACTTATGAGGAAAAAAACTCTTAATTTTTTATTCATTTTCACCTCCTTAACCCCTAGTAGTGTCTTGCTAATTATGGGTTCAGGTTCAATCTTTCTCTGCCACAAGCCTTTTCTTTTATTTTAACTACCTTTATCTGTTACAGTAATTTTCTAAAGACAACTTCCACCCATGACATTTATTTCCAGTCAAGTAATTTTTTCTTGGTGATCTTCTCAGCCAAAAGTTCCTATTATATGGAAAAAAATGGAGGATTTTTAGTTTTTTGTTCCTATCTCCTTCTTGGGCACAATTGATTCCAACTATTCTCCTAGAAGTTAGGTGTTGGCTTATTGGGGCCTGACCCAAGTTCAGAGGTGATTTAGCCAAACAAATCCTGGTACTATTAGCCCTTTCGGCAGCAGTCCACGGAGTGTGGACTGAGGTCTCACCCTAAGTAGTATGGGAGGGTACTAGAACCAGGTTTCTGTACCATGGAGATATCTTATGAGTTCAAGTGGTCCGCGGTTTGACCCCGCCTGCACGTCACTATGCCCTGCGCACTCAACTATGGACTAATTTAGATAAAACATCTCATTATTATTTCCTTCCTCAATTGTAGACTCGACTTCGCCCTGCGCACTCAACTGTGGACTACCAGGCCTTTGCGCACTCAGCTGCAAAGCCTTCTCTTACCCTACGACCCAAGACACCCTTAAACTCTTGCTCTTCGCTTCTATTTCGCTCTGCTTCTTTAGTTATGTTTTACACTTAGAGCTTGCTTTATTTATACAATCCCATATCTGCGGATCATGGGTAGGCCGACATTACATTACAAGGGCAGATAACCATGTGACTCTATCATACATTTCGCGCTCCGCGCCCGTAATTCGCGGAGTCTTTACAACAATATCGGGTCAAAACTTGGGCTTTCAGCCCCAAAACATGCCTTGGGGGGATTCCATGCCCAACAGGCCCCCAAACAAAACATCGTGACTCACCCTCAAGTCACTCGATCAGAGCGATGAACTCGGTCGGAGCGATGATCTTGGCACGAAGTCCCTCCAACTGGTCTCGAACTGTGCTAAGGTCTGTAGTGCACTGAGCTGCTTCTTGTTGGATCTGCTGCATCCGCTGTTCGGAGACCTCTGTACCCAACATGATTCCATACATCTATACCAGTATCTGCTACATATTTTTATAGTCCCGCTCCTTTGTTCGGCTCCTTGGAGCACAAAGACTGTGCTTCTTCCGGCTAGTTAGATAGTCGGCCCACCCATGTAGGGCTTCAAGAAACTGCCATTCACTTTGCCTGGGAAGGGTTCTCCATTTAGTTTGACTAGTTGGACCGCGCCTCCATCTATGACCTCCTTAACCATGTATGGTCCCAGCCAATGAATCCTGAAATTTCCCAAGAATTTTTCAAACTTACTGTCATACAGCAACACTAAATCATTTACCTTGAAGGTGCGCAAATTAATATGGAAGTCATGCCAGGCCTTTTCACACTGCTTTTGTACCTGCTGATGAAAACTAGCCAAGAACCATTCCTCCTCAAGTTCTTCCAATTACGTGAGCCTTTCCTCTAGAGCTTCGCAGTTCGTCATCCCTGTGAGCGCTGTTATGCATAGACTAGGTACGATATATTCCATCAGCATGATAGCTTCCACGCCATAAACTAACCAGAAAGGTGTTTGTCCCATCAGTTTCTTGCACGTTGTCCTGTAATCCCACAACACTACAAGTACGCGCAGGTCCCAATCTCTTCGCTACATGTTTCACACTTTAGTTAGCGTAGTCTCTAGTATCTTGTTGAATGTTTCTACTATCCCATTGGATTGTGGATGATACGGTGTACTTTTCTGATGATACACCTGGAACTCTTTTGTGAGTGCGCTGATGGTTTCGTTCAGGAAATGTGTACCGTGATCACTCATTAAGATTTTCGGATAGCCAAATCGGGTCAACACATTTTCAAACAAAAATTTCATAGTCGTAGCACCCGTGCAGTCTTTGACTGGTTGTTCTTCCACCCATCATGTCAGGCACTTCGTCACGGTAATAATGTAGCGTGTGCCCATTTTTCCTTGAGGTTTGATAGGTCCCAAAAAGTTGATTGCCCATTTGTCGAATCGTTGTAGCATCATTTATGGATTCAACGGCATCTCGTCCTTCCGCGATGGTTTTCTGGTCCTTTGACATATATCGCACGTCCTAAAGTGTGTTTTTGAATCCTGGCAAAGGGTTGGCCACCACAACCCTGCGCGAATAATCTTTTGTGTGGTTTCTCGTCCTGCATGGTGTCCTCCTGCAGCTCCCCCATGTGCTTCCGCAAGGATCTAGCTTTGTTCAAATTCAGGTACGTACCTTCACAATATCTCATCATTTCCCATTTTATATAAGTGCCCCGTGATGATAGAAAATTCCGTCGCGTGCACCACCAATTCCTTCTTTTGTTGGACGGATTATTCCTTAAGCGCGGTCCCTATTGTCAGAAAGTGGATTATATCTTCAAAGTGTCTGTCTACGATGCACACATTAAAGAGTTGTATGTCAGGTAATCCTTCCTCCAAACTAGTAGGTTCCTCACCTGTCTCAATACATGACAAGTGATCCAGTCCTGCGTTCAGGCGTCCAGGTTTTACTAGGACCTCAAAGTTATATTCTTGGAATAATAAGAGCCACCTACATATGTGCCCCCCCAACACAGGCTTATTGACAAAGTACTTTAGCGTGGAATTTTCTATATAGATCTTGAAACGTTCTCCTAGCAAATAGTGTCAGTATTTTTAGAGCGCATACACCATCGCCAATCGCTCACGCTCAGTTGTGGAATAGTTCTTCCCGGCTTTGGACAATCTACGACTTGCAAACGCGATAGGGTGATCAAAGCCCTCTCCGCCCTCTTGTGTGAGCATTGCTCCCAATGCGATACACGATGCATCAACATGGACATGAAAGTCTGCATCCCATCTTGGGAAGACCAGGATTGGAGCAGAGGCTAATTCCCCTTTAGGACATCCAGGCTTTTCATGCAATCATCATTCCAGCAAAATGTGACAACCATTTTCAATAGTTTCTCCATTGGCATGGTGATTTGGGCATAGTTTTTGATGAACTTCCCATAATACCCTAAGAACCCATCCGTGAACGAGTATGCTTCTTGTTCGCCAACGTTTTCCAATACTTCATCTGTGAACGGTGTCAGGAATGGGTCGTGAACACAGGCATCATTCATCTTCCGGATGTGCACGCATATTCTTATTTTACCCTTTTGCTTTTCCTCCTCCACTACCATAGGGCTCACCCAGTCGGATTCTTCCACCGGCTCAATAATTTTGGCTACGAGCATTTTGTCTAGTTCTATGAGGACCTTTTCCTTATACTTCGGATTCAAGCAGTAAGGCCTCTACTTAACCGACTTTGTGTCAAGTTTTAGGGTGATATTCATCATCCCTAAGTCCCCAATGATCCCTTTTAAATCCGTAATTTTGGTCGGGAATAATTCTTGGTACTCACGGAGTAACTCAGCGACCTTATCCACCATGGCATCATCCCAATAATCACCAAGCATTGCATACTTTGGTCAGCCCCCTTCCCAATGTTTACCTACTTCGTTTTTAGCAGCGCGGTGATCTCAAGATATTCAATCAATGGTCCTTAAAATTCATGACAGCCTTCAATTTCTAGAATGTTAATTTTCTGTGGATCCTCATCATCCTCCTCAATATTTACATTATAACACTCCAGCGCACAACTCAGCAGGGTCGCCCATTCTAGCTGAAGCACTTCCATTAGCTCCTGGGGTATTTTGAAGATAACTACTTTTACTACTTCTAGCACATCATCAACAGTATCCCACCAAGGATATTTGAATGTGAAGGTTAATAGGAATCCTTCACACAAAATATCCCATTCGCTCTTGCCATGGCAAAGCTCCATCTCAATATACCAATTCATGGGTATGATATCCAGGGTATGACAGAATAGATGCACCCACTCAGGTTGGAGTTCTTCCCCGTAGATCTTGGTCCATTTCACGAGGTATGCATGTGGATCATCTCGTCCATCATACTTGTATGTTAGTTGCATCTGTGGTTTCCCAAATCATAGGCGCATCATCCTTCTGCATCCCCGCCAGTCCTCAAAATTCTGTTGGCGCGTATCCCACCACCTTTCGGGTGTAGCACACATTACGCATTTCAGAGCGTCGAAACGCTGTTATTCTAACACTTCCCTCCCAAACTTGTTCAAGAAATCATCCAGCACTGTCAACCCACCATATATAGGCAAATCTCTTACCTTTGTTGTCGTGTAGCATAACGACCTTATCATCATGTTGCAGTTGAACATAGTTACCTTGTGTAACTTGTTCTACCATCATTCTATTTCCTCGTCCGAGTGTGAGGTACAACAGCTTTCGCGCTCCCACGAAATCCTTCCATCCACTGTAGGATTCACCCAATCCTATTCCCGAGTGGTTATCTTGTAGATATAGTCTAGATCATCATCACTCTCATCATCTCACACCGGCTTTGTGTAACGCGATCCTTCCATAGGGTCTAAAGGTACCACTACGCATAGTGACTTTTTCTCAAAAATTGTCTTGCGCTTCTTTAGATTTATCACTCCATTCATGTCAGTGGCCCAATCTATTCCCAGTAGCGTAGTATAGGAATTTTTGTCATCAACAATCTCTATCACTTCGAAATCTGCAAGCGTGCTCACACCTTCGATATCTACCGTTATTCCCTGCAATCTTCCCATCGGTAGGATATTTTGTTGGTTCCCCATTCTCAATTGAATAGGATACCATTGCAACATGGGCCTACCCATGCGCTCCCATGTCTGCTTTGTTAGGACATTCACGTCTGATCCTAGATCCAAAATCACTTGATCCATTTCATATTCTCCGATTTCTGCAGTCAATCTCATCTCCCTTCCTGTTTTGTTGTATGTTTCCTGAGCTTCCGGACTACGCGCGGTTCTCTTCATCCAGCACACCTAGTGATGAGTTCCTGCAACCCTTTCACTTCTTTTCTGTTGCACAGTAGCTTCATGCATGTCTCCATAAATGTAGTGAACATTGATGGGTCCATTTTTGGTTCTAGTTTGTCTTTACTACCTGAAGTGGAGGCCTCCATGAAGCTCTTCTTAGCTTCCATGAATGTCTCCTTCATGTGCTCCAAATCGAACTCTGGTTCCTTTGTTGGAGCCTTGCAAACCCAGGCACTTTCTTTGAGCTCCTTGCCCTTGTCATCTCCTGTCATGATACTATTTCAGAGCATGATGTTTACATTCGGGTCCTCCTCGCACGACTCAGACCTCACCATTTGCAGGTTTTGAGTCGGGGGAGGTTGGAATGTTCCTTTATGGTGCAATCTAGCTATCAGTGTGGGGAAGTCCTCCATCTCATGATCAAACTGGGTACAATATAAACATGATGCTCTCATTGGATTTGTACAATCGTGAGCATAATGCCCTGGCCCTTCCTGGCCCCATTCTGCCTCGACCTCGTCTATGCCCCTGAAACCCTGTGTGGGCCATCCCTTCATTTTGATCAAGGGCTCATGTTTCGGTCTGAACTCTGTAGGTAGGAGTCTGATCCATCATCCGTTCATAACTTCTACAGGTGCGCTCATCATGGCCTACTGACCTACAGAAATTACATAACAATTGTTGGGACATCTGCGTATACTTCTGTAATAAGTGGCAATTATCTATAGCATTCTTCCCTCCTATCTGACAAATCACGCACCATAAAGCAAGCATCATGCCCGGTCCTACTTGTGCCTCTGGTCTCAATGGAATCGGCCCTCCTCCCGCCTGGTAGTTCGTGAATACTGGAAAATGGTCCTTGCCATGTCCTTGCCCTTCGCACTTTATGTACAATACCTCCTCGTGTGCTTTTAGGTGGGATTTCCTGTCTTGTTTCAAGCTCTACATCTCCAAACACAAGTTCTTCAATTGCACGTGGATCTGTTAGGCTCCCAGGTTAGGATCTTGGATCGGGGTCTCGTGCAATCTTATTGCGATCTCCAATGCTTCGGCCTGAGTGGATAGATTCTGTTGTGACAGCACGGTCCTTAAATGTGGCGTTAATGATGCTATGAACCATGCATGGTGCTGCCCATCCGTTAAGGTCATATTAGCTTCACAAATCATACCCTTCAGTCCCTTATCTAGCTCCCAAGGGGTCTCGCATGGAAGCATCGCAATTTCCTTAAACCCAATAATTGATTATGTCTCTGATTTTGGCCTACTAAATTCATTGTTTAGCACAGCTTGGACATCTACGATTCCTGCATTTAGATTCTCATTGGAATGCTTAATGTACCATGTTAGTGCATGATCCTGCAAGGTGCTGACCAGCATTGCTTTCTTTATGTTGTCATTCGTTACCCCTTGCGCTTCCTATACAACCTTTACCACGAACCAAAATTGGTCTGGATCTTCATTCCCTGCTCCTTTGAACACTGAAAACTTTATTGTGCTCGCCATATTGAACTTTGGTGGTGGCAGAGGTGGTGTGGGCGGAGATGGGGGTGAAGATGGTGAAACTGGTGGTGGTGTAGGTGGGGGTGGTATGCGCAGGATTCGCTACCTTATCAGACTGACCGCGCTCCTTGGTGAAACTTTTACGAGCTCTTCCTCACTTTCTCGTCGAGGTGAAATCAAGGGGCTCGTTTCTATCTCTATGCTACCTTCATTTCTATAAATCCTCCCTCTTCGCGTAGCCCCAAACATCAATTTATTCACATAACCTTCTTTTCACACAGTAGCATCTTAATCCAAGTTTTCAAAGATTTAACTTACTTACCTCACTATCCTTTGAGGAAGCATCATTCCACCTCGCGGTAGCTGACTGAAGTGTCTACTGAGAACTCGGTCATAAACCTTCCTATAATTCGATCAAGCCAATGGTCTACAGCATGCACGATATTATCTTCTAATGCTTCTAGTCTGTGCACCAACTCTGGAGTCCACACAATAAGTTTTTCGAGCCTACACCTTCCCTGACTGTCTGCTAACTTTGTCATCCACTCATACAACTCAGAGGGGAAGGATGCAAAGAAAATTTCATGGATTTCCTTATATAAGTAGTGCTCTAACCAGTCTTCTTTCGATACTCACGGATTCCTATTTTCCTACACCTCGAACTCGTGAATCTTTTTGTCCAGCCACTCTTCAATTTATTTCTTTGTCGGATTCCAGTGACGCGACATCAGAAGTTCCTTATGCAGATCCTAGTCCAGGCAACGGAACCATTTGTTGGCTTTTTGGGGTCTGACCCAGGTTCAGAGGTGATTTAGCCAAACAAATCCTGATACTATTGGCCCTTTCAGCAACAGACCATGGAGCGTGGACTGAGGTCACACCCGAAGTAGTATGGGAGGGTGCTAGAACTAGGTTTCCACACCCTAGAGATTTATGATGAGTTCAAGTGGTCTGCAGTTTGACCCTATGTGCACGTCACTACGTGCACTTTCTCATACCTCGCACCCTGAGATTCTACCTTTGCGCAACCCTACTCGGGGTCATAATGCTGTTATTACCCTAGTCCTTATTGATATTCCAATGTTAGTTGATTATCTTAGTATACTTATATGCTTTAAGTTATACTTAATAATATAAACCATTCATACAGGTGTGCATAGTAACTACACAGTATATTTTCAATTTATATCAAACATGCACTAACCTAAGAATAGATACACATAATTTAGATAAAACTTCTCTTTATTATTTCCTTCCTTGGTTACAGACTCGACTCCACCCGTGCACTTAGCTGCAGGGGTCCGTGCACTCAGTTGCAAAGCCTTCTCCTACCCTACGACCCAAGACACCCTTAGACTCTTGCTCTTCACTTTTATTTCACTTTGCTTCCTTAGTTATGTTTTACACTTAGAGCCTCGCTCTATTTATACAATCCCATGGTTCGCGGGCCATGAGTAAGCCAACATTACATTACAAAACTAGGGCGGACAACCGTGTGACTCTATCATACATTTCGAGCTCCGAGCCCGCAATTCACAGAGTCTTTACAACAATATCGAGTCAAAACTTGGGCTTTGAGCCCCAAAACATGCCTTGGGCAGATTCCATGCCCAACATTAAGAGTCTAATCTCTTCACATGATAGCCTTTAATATATTTCAAGAAAAAATAATACACAATTTTTTATTTTTTTAATTATTCAAAATAAATATTTACATTGTCACAATATATTAATCATCCCACTTAAATTTTCGATGACATGTCCAATTTAAAAGTCATAATTTTTTTTTTTTACTATGGGTATCAAATCTCCCCTCCCCATAAAAGGGAACATCATCCTCGGTTTTTCCATACTTCCATTTTCCTTGAAACAACATGGGAACATCTTCCTTCATCTCATATTCCATCTTCTAGGTGGCCTTCTAAAGCCTAAATTGCTTCCTTTGCACCTTAACCTAGGTGATGACTTGAATTCGGAGTGTAGTTTCAATCCGGTCAAAAATTTGTAGAGGCTTAATGTAGAACTCACCCTCTGGTTTGACATGTACGACATTCCAATTAAAAATATGAGAAATATTCATACTTATTCTATAAGGACACATGAAATACATTATGAACACTAATGTGGGCCAATAGTGTTAAATGGTAGGCCACTGGCCCCACCCTGGCTAGTATCTCAAATGACCCACAAAATCAAGGGTCTAGTTTAGTATAGTTCCCCAATTTTAAGGAAATTTTTTTCTGTCCTACTTTAATATATACATGGTCCCCAACTTGGAATTCTTTATGTATCCTTTTTAATTCTCCGTAAGTTGTAACTTTTTTTCCTATCCTATGTTGCTTTTAGGTTCTACCTAATTTTCTTTACCATCTACTCCATTTCCTATAGTAGATATAGTCCTAACATAAGCCTATCTTTAGCCCAATTCCAGCTTAAGGGAATACGGAACTTACTTCTATACATAACTTCAAAAGGACTCGTCTTGAGTGATGTTTGGTAGTTATTGTTATAGGAAAAATAAACTAAATGAATATATTCATACCATGTTATGGATTGGTTCATTATCTACATGTGTAGCATGTACTGAAGGACCTAATTAATCGTTTATGTTTTCTTGTCTATTTTTGGATGGTACATAGTACTAAAATTATTTGTGTACTCACTCTGGTAAGAAATTCCTTCAAAATGTTAGAAGTGAATTTTGCATTGTTGTTTGATATAACCATCTTTGCTACTCCATGAAGCCTAAAAAATTATTTCATGAAAACTTCCACCTCCTATGCAACAAAATAAGTAGACTGAATAGGTATAAAATGAGAAACTTTAGGAAACTTGTCTACTACAACCATAATATAATCATGTTGTTTCCTAGTCTTTGGTAAACCAATAATAAAATCTAATGAAATTGCCTCCCATTTCCATTTTGGTATAGGCACAGGGTTCAATAATCCTATTGGGTTTTGATGCTCCACCTTTACTTGCTAACACTCTTGGCATCTTTCCAAGTATTCAACTACCCCATTCCTCATACAGGGCTAGAAGAAATCCTTTCTAAGAGAAATGATCATTTTTTAATAACCCAGGTTAGATGAAAAGTGTCCTTCGTGGTGATCAGGACTTCCTAAAACGGGTGGATTTTGGTTTTTTGAGATGGGCGAGGGTCGAAGAGCTAGGGTTTTCAGGTGTCTATAGGTGTAGAACTCCATGGAAGGGCACAAAGGAGGGAGCTCCACTCCCTCCTACAGGCAGGCAGTGGCTAGCCGAGGTAAGAAACCAATAGAGAGTGTCAGAGGTCCTTCAGGTGAAGGGATAAGGAACATGGAAGAGGAGCAAGAATTAAACAAGTCAAGGGAGAATAACAGCAATAAAGAAAATGAGGAAGAAGACAAGGAACAGGGAGCGAAAAACAAAGCACAAAAGGGGCCATGTAAACCCAAAGCTGAGGTCACACCCAGAGTAGTTTTAAATGATCCTGCTCTGCAGGTGCACAAGGACCACATGCGGACATATGCTATCATTTGTAAATTCATGGGATTATGGCCCACTGAAAAGGCTTTACAGACATGGATTAAATACAACTAGAAACCAAAAGGAAGCATTGACCTACATCTTGGGTCAAAGGGTTTCTTCATTATGGTCTTCACAAATATTGAGGATAAAGACAGGGAGGAGGGCCCTACTTCTATGCAGTAGTAGGCCTCTACATGCGACCGTGGATGATGAATTTTATCCCTGAGCGAGAAAATTTCACTTCGGTCTCGGTCTGGGTAAGACTCTACTCTCTACCTCTTGATTACTGGTAAACGGAATCGTTATCTACCATAGGAAACAAATTACAGCATTTTGTCAAGCTTTTAAGGCCACCAAAAGGGGAAGGTACACTTCATTCGCACGAATATGTGTGGAGATGGATCTCTCTAGAGCTCTACCGGATGAGGTCATCTTGGAAGTTTTTGATGAAGAATGGGTGCAAACAGTAGACTATGAACATATTCCTTTCAGATGTCGGAGGTGCCATGAGCATGGGCACCTATTTAGAGACTTCCCTCTCAATAAAATAGAGAACAGAAGTAAAGCAACCACAATGAAAGATACTGAGGGCTTTCACAAAGTGGTACATAGAGGAAAAGGGGGCAAGAGGGGCCCAAAGCAACATCAAACAGAAGGGCAACAAGCTAATCTGAATAGGTTCCAAGTACTCGAAGAAGAAGAAGAGATAACAAAAGAAGATCAGGTTATGGAAGGAAGCCCAGTGGAGAAGGAGAAAGAAGAAGACAGAGTACAAACACAGGATATTAACAAATAGAAAGAGACTATGTTGAGCAATGCAGAACTGGAGTTGGACCAAGAAATGACCCAGAGTGAGATGGAAATGGAGGATCATGAACTGCAGGAGATTCTTGATAGGGAACACCTAGATCTGGAAGGGTTCTTGAAACAGGGGACCATGAGTGGGGTAGACTCATTACCGCAAGAAGAGTTCAATAGAGTACAACAGCTGTTCCTATGGAAAACTCAGGCTAAAGGGCTGGACAGGCAAAGAAAAAATGAAAGGCAGGGCAACGAAGGTGTGAAAACTATGAAAATCACACCTAGATTAGCACCCAAAAACCCAGGAAAGAAAAGAGGCAGGAAAAAGCAGAACGAGTTATTGATGGAATGTGGAAAGCTAATGATAGATTCAGGTAAGATGAAATATCTAACCAGCGACTCCTTTACGAATCTTTAATAATGAAGTTTACATCTTGGAATATCGGAGGTCTAGGTAGTAAAATAAAACAAAGAATTCTTAGTAATAGAATGAAACAAGAAGCTCCAGATATGATCTTTATCCAGGAAACTAAATGTTCCATTCAAAAAATAAAAGAAATTCAGAACAAATGGCTCAATAGATTTGAGTTTCTAGAAGTCAAAGCAGATAACATAGCAGGGGACATACTTACTCTTTGGAACCCCCAAAAGATTGGCATAATATATGCTGAGGCATCTAGAAATTATTTATCTGTGGTTATACAGCCGGTGGAAGATAGGGATACCTATCTGGTCATGAATGTTTATTGCCCTCAAAGAATGGATGATAAACTCATGTTTCTAAATTCTCTTATGGAGCTTAGAGACAGACATGTAGATGTACCATGGATCTTGTGTGGGGACTTCAACGTGTTCAAATCACTTTCAGAGAAAAAAGGGGGAACCAGAACTTTAAGCAGAGACTCTTCAGCATTTCAAACTTTTATAGATAATATGAAGCTTGTTGATACTGACATGAGTAATGGTCTCTTTACTTGGAACAATAAAAGAGGAGGAGAGTCTCAAGTAGCCTAAAAATTTGATAGATTCATAATCTCAGGACCTTATGCTCACCAACAAGGAAATGATAGCGAGAATTCTCCCCTTTAGAGGCTCATACCATTGGCCTGTTCAACTTGAGGTTCAAGGCATTAGTACCCACAAGAACAAACCTTTCAGATTTGAGAATATCTGGCTCACCCACCAAGACTTCATCAGCAACATCACAAAATGGTGGACAGAAGAGCATATTCAGAGAACAAGAATGTTCCAGCTACACAAAAGGCTAAAGCACATCAAGCTCAGACTTAAAGATTAGAACAAGAATGAATTTGGCAATATTTTTGCAGCAAAAAATGTTGTTGAAGATAAAATGCAGGAACTCAATCAAACCCTTATCATGGATGGCTTTGATAAAGATAAAAATTACCAAGTCACCAAACACCATCAAGACTGGGAGAATTTATGTAAACAAGAGGAAATATTTTGGAGACAAAAATCCAGAGTTCAATGGCTGAAAGAAGGGGAGCGTAACACTAGATTTTTCCACAGATCTACCATAGCGAACAGATCTCATAATAGGATCTCTTCAATCAAGGATGAAGGCGGTCATCTTCTTAATTCCCATGAAGATATAGAGTATGTGTTAGTTCAGCACTTTCATGGAATAACACAGGAAACCATTCCAGACAGAGAGCATTTTATCAAGGATTTAACAGGACATATTCCTAGACTGGTTACTAGAGAGGATAATTTCAATCTCAATAGGCCAGTGACAGAAGAGGAGGTTAGTGAGGTCATCAAAGAAATGAAAAATGGTAAAGCGCCAGGCCCTAATGGTTTCAATGTGGATTTATTTAAAGCTTACTGGAATATTGTTAAACAGGATATTCTGAAAGTAGTGGAAGATTCCAGGTTGAATAGAACTATTTTGAAGGTGCTCAATACATCCTTCATCTCCCTAATCCCAAAATGGGACAATGCTCAGACTCCAGACAGGTTTAGACCCATAGCCTTTTACAATGTGGTATATAATATAATATCCAAGGTTCTTGCTAACAGAATCAAATCACTTCTTCCTACTCTAGTTTATGTGGAGCAATCTGGTTATGTGGAGGGCAGATAGATTCTCAATAACATCATTCAAGCGCATGAGGTGGTGCACTCATTGATAAGCAATAGGAAGGCTGGAAATATTATGCAATTGGACCTAGCCAAAGCTTATGATAAGTTGAATTGGACCAATATAAGGAAGGTCCTTATTGCTTTTGGGTTTCATCATAACTGGGTAAGATGGGTCATGGCCCTGGTAACTTCTTCCGGCTTTTCAATTCTGGTTAATGGTTCTCCTTCCAAGACTTTTACTCCTTCTAGAGGCCTCAGGCAGGGTGATCCGCTCTCTCCCTTTCTCTTCATCCTCATGATGGAAGGACTAGGTCGGTCTATCAAGCATGCGAAAGAAGTTGGTAATATCAAAGGCCTCCAACTTTCAGAGACTGGTCAGGCTTTGACCCATCAACAATTTGTTGATGATACTACACTGCAGGGAATCCCCACGATCAAAGAAGCTCTAGCGTACAAACATATCCTGTCTAACTTTGCCATGGCTATAGGTATCGAAGTTAATCTCTCCAAATCTAAGATTTTTTTTCTTTAATACCAATATTGCTATTCAGAAAAATATCTCCAGGATTCAAGTCTTTCAAAGGGATGTCCTTCCCTCCAAATATTTGGGAGTTCCTCTTACTGATAAACCTTTACACAAGGGCATTTGGGAACCGGTGATTAATAAGATGCAGAATAAAATTAAGAAATGGACCTTTAGATCTTTAAACTTCACGGGTCGCTTAGTGCTTACAAAATCTGTTCTCCAATCAATCCCCATCTTCATGCTATCATCCCTTCCAGCTCCAAAAGGAGTTTTGCAAAATTTTAGAACCATTCAAAGAGACTTTCTTTGGGGGAAGGGGGAGGAAAGAAAGAAATGGGCCTTGGTAGCCTGGGAGAAGATTTGCAAACATAAAAAATATCGGGGTCTTGGATTGGATGATCCAGAAGCACTAAGTAAAATTTTAGGGGCGAAATTATCGTGGCGCTAGGTAAAAGACCCAAAGGCACAGTGGGTTAGTATCTGGAAAGAAAAATATGCCAGCACTTGGCAAGTTAATGATCTCATAAGGATGTCTGGCATCATAAATGGCTCACACATATGGAATAAGGCCTGGGGGAATAGAGGATTAGTACAAAAAAACAGCTTCTGGGAGATCAGAGATGGTGATGTTGCCTTGTTTTGGGAGGACAAATGGCAACAAGAACCTACACTGTTAAGAGAGGACCTTCTGGATCTTAAGAAAGAAACAGAAACCAAAAGGTTATTTAAGGTAAAATATTTTTGGGATCAAACCAATAGTGAAGGAAAATGGAGAACCTGGAAGAATATGGATCACAGGGAATATAGCCCACTGAAAGCCAAAGAAGAGGCACTTTTGACAATATTGGATCAAAAGAAAACTTTAGTGACATGGGGGCATGACCAACTTAGATGGGGCAGAAATAATGCAGGCACCTTCAATCTTAAGGAGGCAAAATGCATACTCCTTGAGGTGGATTCCACTGAACCGGATAGGGTTTGGCAGAACATATGGAGACATCAAGGATGGATGAAGATTAAACTCTTCATGTGGTTGGTTCATCATAGGAAAATTATGACTTGGGATAACATTCAGAAGAGGGGTGTTATGGGCCCTTCCAAATGCCAGCTCGGTGAAGCCCAAGAGGAAACTATGGAGTACCTTCCCAATAATTTCATTTTCACCTCTTGATTGTGGGATACTTTTTCCACCATTTTCCAGTAGACAGACAGGGACAAAGGAAGCATTATCAATACCCTAATCAATTGGAGAAGCAACTTCTCTGATTTTTATCTTCTAGGCTCAGCCTGGGCTTTAATGCCAAGCTTCATAATATGGATTGTCTGGAAAGAAACAAACAACAGAATCTGTAAGAATGAAAAAAGTTCCCCCAACGCCTTTTTTTATAAAATATTAAGGCAACTTAAGGAAACAGTAAGTACCATAGTGTGAACGTTCCCTAAGAATCCACCTTCAGAAGCTAAAATGCAGATACTTCTTAAGTTGGGTATGCAGGGGCTAATTCCACAGGGCCTAGACAGGAAGGTTTTGAAACTGGATACTAAGCAGGATTATTGACATCCTCCCCCTTAGGGTTTTTTTAAATATAACATTGATGGGGCTTCCAAAGATAACTCGGGTATTGCTGGCTCTGGAGGGGTGTTAAGGGATGAAAACGACAATCTCCTTTTCATTTTCCATTGCCATTTGGGAAGAGCCACTAACAATATGCTGGAATTAATGGCTCTTGAGTAGTGTTTAGAATTCCTGAAGCAAGATAATCTCCATAATGTTATTTTTGAATTTGATTCAGAGTTAACCATAAACTCGGTCAAAAGAATTAGCTGTGGCACGGAGCCAAAAAAAGTCTCAAAAAAATGGAGGCTGCTCCAGGTCTTTCAAAGGATTCAGCTTCATCTTCGAGGCTTATGTACCATGAGTTTTAACCGTGTGCAGAGGACAGAAAATAAATTGGAGGACATCTTAGCCAATCAAGGAGTGCTCTGTACCAAAAGCAGGGTTGCGCTGAGTTGGCCTGAAATGCCTCTGAATAGATTAAAGGTGCAATGTCATGACTAGGTGGATGAGGACATAATGGTGTTTTGAAAAAAAGACATAGAGGCAGGGTTTAGTTGATTTGGAATTTTTATGCAGTGTTTTTTTCCGAAGCAAGAACATTCTAGTGATGCAGGTCACTATTGGCCTCCCCTACCCTCGACAGTATGAACACAGGAATTTCAGATGGAAGTTGCTGAGAAGACACAGTTCTGCGGATGGTCGACCGAATAGATGGATTTTCATTTTGCACTGGTTCATGTGCTCACGGAGATGGGAAGATGCGTGGGGCCGGAATTCCGACTTTCCCGGTAGCCTTAAAACCCCCCTTTTCCTTTCTGTGGCGGCAATACCGCTCGCAAGGTGGTTTTTCTTCCATCGCATGCCCTTCACGGGGGAAGCGGTTTTGCGGAGTTGGGAGCGATTCCACTCACCAAGCAACACGTGGCATTGTACGGGGAAGGAATACCACCCTCATTACGCGGTAACTGTTGGTGGGTTAGGCTCGTGCGATATGCTCCTCGGCCATTGGATCATGCAAGACGGATCTACGGTCAGGAACAAGCGAGCATGTTGGTGGGTCCAGGATGGCTATCGTGTGGTTAATCGCCAGGCTACTAGGTATTGCGATATTATCCTCCACCATTGGATCTGGCGTGGAGGATTGACGGTCAAGGAAAATGGTGTTGATCTGGGGAAGAATATCTTCCGGGAAGGTTTTGTGTCATGGTGGGAATCGGTGGCTTTCGCACTCTCTTCATGCTTGAGGGTTACCCCCCAATTCGGACCCGAAATCCTTTTATTTGGGTCCCTAATTCCTCATTGGGTCTGATTCTAAATTTTAATTGTTTGAATGTTTCCAGCCCGATTTGAGCCTCGTCCATCCGATCTCTGAGGGGAGATCGAACGGTCTCGACTTTGTCTGTATTTTGTGGATATTGTAGTTTTTTTGTGGGACCGATGCTCAGTGGTTTAGCCTTTAGCTCGGGGCCCTAGGCTGTAAGCGGATGGTTTTTCTTTGGCCCACGGTTCCTTTGGGACTGTTGTATTTTATGTAAGTTGTTTTGAGATTTAGTGAAATAGAAGGTACGCCTCTTGCTTCAGCAAAAAAAGGAAGTGTCTTTAGTGGTATTCATCTAATATCAGTTTTTTAATCAAGGCCACGTCCATAAAATAAATGATGTTTATATACGTTAGTAGCCCATTTTCATTTAGTGCAGAATCTAGTTTTTCTCCATGGTCATCCTTATTTTTCAAATTTTCACACATCGGATTATATAATTTGCTAAAGATATTATTCATTAAGAACATAATGGTAGCAGGTGCATTTGTAAGTTCGAAATGAAGCATTGTAAACTCATAGTGTTTGTATTAGGTTTGAAAATTTGTGTTCAAAATGTCCTCTTCTTTTATCCTCAATTGGTGATAACCAAATCTAAGATTTATTTTAGAAAATACAGTTGCTCCCCTTACATGGTTAAATAAATCGTCAGTTTTTTGTAGGGGATACTTAGTTTAATTGTAAAATTATTTAACTGTCAATAGTTGATACATAACATGAATGTTTCATATTTCTTTTTGAAAAATAGAACTTGTGCATCCCATGGTGAAACCCTCAGTCTGATATACCCTTTGTTTAAAAATTCCTCTAACTACGTTTTTAACTCTACCAATTTTGATACACTCATCCACTAAGGTGGATTTGATACTGGTGCAACTCCCAATATTAATTATGTAGAGAAAACTCTCTCATAGTAAACAAACTAGGAATCTCCTTAGGAAATATATTTTGGTAGTCCTAAATAACTTCCAAATTATTCAAGGAATCGCCTTGTTTATCTTATCACTGGTCTTCTACTTAAATGGAAAACAACTGACGTCCTTTTTTTCTGCAGTGCTCTTTAACTATAAGGCTTATATTTGATGTACAGAAATGGCCCTAGGTATGCATTTTACAATTTGAGTTTCTCGATTGTCTACAATGCAGGTAACAATTTAATTAAGACAATTAACCATTTCCCTTTGTCTCTCCAACTAGTCCATCCCCACAATAATTTCATATGACCCCAATGACAGAATGCTCAAAATTAATAGTGGTATGGTTCCCATATAAAATAATAGGGCATGTCTTCACCCAATTATTGACTTTTCCTTTTCTACTAATATCCAACTAGACCAAAAGTGATTTTTTGTCCTCTTAATAATTTAATTTACATTTTTCTATAGTCTATGGATTAATACAACTCAAATTGGCAACAAGTTGTATCAAAATAGAGTTAGGTTAGTTGAAAATCGTACCTTCTATCTCCACGTTGATGGATTATTTCTCTTCCTAATCATCTCCCAAAGTTGCATTGATTCATGGAATATTCTTAGACACATCATTAATAGTAGAGGCCTTTTGAATATTTTGTACTTTTTACGTAGATCTTGTATTGTAAGGATGTTTCAAAAAATATGGGGTTCTACACAGCCCCAACAATTTATAGGTTCTTTATCCTTCCAATTAAATCCCTTATTACTTAATTCTATCTGCTTGGCTACACTCTAAGTCTATGTCTGAGTTCTTTGGGTGAGGTTAATATTTTTATTGAAATTTCGACTTTGATTGCGCTTACCAAATTTCTTAAAAGGTCAATTTTTTCCTCCTTTTCCACCTTGGGTAAGTCTTTCCTTTTTATTAGGCCATGATTTCATGTTTCTATTCCAATGTTAAGCCTGTTGATAGCTGATTATTACTTTTCTAATGGCCTCATCCTTTGTTTTGGGATTATTGTGCTCAATTTGTTCCTTAAAAGAGAGTGGGAGACAATTAATGAAGTGTCGCACTTTAGCTTTTTGTTCTCATATATATATGGAACATGTCTTAAAATATTAGTAATTTTCATCACTAACTCATCCATCGACATTTTTTCAAGTTTTAAATCATGAAATTATTTGGTCTTATCATCAAAATAACATTTGGTTAAGTATTGTTCTTCGAAAAGTATCTAAAATTCCTTCAAATTAATATTCTTATTTTCTAGATTTATGCATTTTTTTTACTTCTTCCCACCACAGGGAAGCTCTCCCTTATAACAAATATTTATCTATTTTAGCTTTTAATTCCATAGAATAATAATATATTCTAAAGTACTTATTAGTATTAAGAATCCATGCTTCTAATGCTTCTTCAGACTCCTCGTCATAGGTTGGGCATCTGATCTTCTTGAATTCTCCTTGTAGTTTCATTTTTAGCTTCATTCCAGGCTTTGAATGAAATTTTTATGAGTTGTTCTCTTCCTCCCTCTTAGATCTACTTTCCTTTCTTTTAGTTACCTCTTCAAAGATCATCCACTTGGATGTATCCTTGTGCTTCTACCATCACTTATCCCTTTGCTTACTCTTCTTCTTATTTTATGAAAAAATAGGAAGTCATTTTGTTAAACAAAATAGTGGTCAACTAAAAGGCCATAGTGTTGAAACTTCTTTTGCTCTGATACAATATGTAGCATCCCCAAAATAATTATGGAATACTAATAATTTTATAATAATTTTTTTAAACATCATCCATTAATTGCCACATTAGTTGGATGACCCTTGAATTTTTTCTTTACACAGGTAACACCATATTGGTTTTCAACATTTTTTTTGTCTCTTCAATAATTAAGTAACATTGTATGGTATTTGCATTTTAATTTTGGCCTATCATCCAACTTGGTTGGACATGGTATTGAAGTTTACTTATATATTCCTTTGCTCCTCAATGTTTTCTTTTACAATCTCGTGGCTATGGCTATGCTAGAGAGTTGGTCTAGCTGACCTATCCCCCCCTTCCCCAAAGCTTAAAAATAGGAGTTATTATTATGTTTTCTTTGTACCATAACCTAATCCTTATAACATTAATACAACGTATTATTGTATAGTTGTGAACAACTGTATGTTATGAAAGTATGGGCATTTTATATATATATATATATATATATATATATCTGTGTGTGTGTGTGTGTGTGTGTGTGTGTGTGTGTGTGTGTGTATGTATGTATGTTTGTGTGTTTGTGTGTTTGTGTCCATATTTGACATTACTTGGCAATACTTTTCTCTATCAAAATTATATTTTTATGCTGGGCAATGAAGATTCTCAACCTTTGAAGGCCTTAAGACACCGTGCACATATGTGGAGGACTTATGTGTTCTTTTCATGTGATATAACTATTTGGAAGAGGGGTTTCATAGCCCGATGAAACCATGGATATGTGTCCTATTCAACTGTGATGATTTGTTTAGGTTTAATAATTGGTGCAAATTACGCTGACTTCGTTAGGGTAACTCCTACCCTCTACTTCTCTACTTCTATGGCATTATTTGCATTTGAAGATATTGAGAGTTGAGCTCTACAACCATGAGGTTAGATTGAAAAATAAAAGGTATTTGTTTTCCTTGTAATCATAGAATGGATATGGTTTGACGAGAATGATGGGGTTTGCATACTGGGCCTTAAACTTGACCTTCTCATTCTATTTTGTCTTCTTCCTTGAGTATACTCTCTGTGAATTTTTTTCAAAGGTTTACATGGATTATAATCATCATTTTCATCAACTTGGTAGTGTATTGGTAGGTTAAACTCTGGCTTCTTTGGAGGTTTCGTCATGGAAGCTACCATCCTGTGCAAATATTCCTGCCATTGTTATACTCTTTTCATGGGATTTCTTGACAGTAAATTCTCATAGCCCCATTTTCACATTAAAACACTAACTCTATTCTTATTTATAGGGGGCACCCCTTAAAGTTTTATGGTTACTAAATGTGTTTTCCCTTGCAACATATTATGGAAATGAAGGCTTCGTCTATTTTCCTCTATAATATTCCTTTCTTGATATGGTCAAGATGGATGGTATTTGACCATGGTATTTGTCGTGGTATTTTCCCATGGGTATTTACCTTCATTTATTGGGGAAAATAATAAAATAAAGGCTTCTAGAGAGTCCATCGAGCCTATAAAAGGGGAATGGAGCAAGGCATTTGAGCATCTTGAGTTTGTCTATATTATTGTGATTTATTCAGAACTTGGTGCGGTTAGTTCAAGTTTCAACTTGGCATGAAAACCATATGGTGAATTTTTCTAGTAGACCTAGCTAGGATCCACAAGTGTGCTTCAGTGTTTTATATTAGTCTTTTGATGAGCATTCGTGCATGCCATTGGCAGGGGCTCCAAAATTATTTGTATGGGTATGTACCATTTTTATAGTTATTAATATAAATAAGTGGCTACATTTTCTTTTATCCTTTTTTGTTTCATGTTCTTGATAAAGATAATTTTAATTAGAACACTATACTCTACCAAATCCATTGAAATTTTTTCCATTTCATATCTTACATTTGTATCAGAGTTGTGCATCTTGCCATTTTGATGGTTTTATGCAAGGAAATTTGGTGGGATTTATTCTCACCCTAACCATCATCTCCATCTTCGATGGTATTTGATATCACCCAGTCTCTCATTTTTGTTTGTTTTCCCCAACCATTTTGCAAACCAAATCTATATCAACAGATGGTTTCTCATTAAAAAGAAAAAAGAAAAAAAAAATATGGGGTTTTCAAGTTGATTTTTTTTGGGATATCAAGGATTATGGTTATCCAATTTATCTACAAGTTATTAAAGGGGAGTTTGATTTGATTGTGATAGGGCAAAGACGTTGATTACGTCCAAGGAAGGCATAACCACTACTACCACAAAATCACAAAGACCAAAATCATAGATCATAATATTTATTCCTCTTGCTGCCAACCGACGAAGTTATTAATGTTCAAACCTGGGATCGAGCTTGGGATCTCTCTCATTGGGTCGTGAAGAGGCTCTAACAAGATCACATAAAGGGTGAGGTGCATAGGCCTAAGGTGAATCAGGTTCAATGCCACATGACTAAGTTGTCATGGGAAGAACTACAAATTTGCATGGTTGAGTTGGAACTCCATTGAATTGGAGCATGACGCTACTAGATTTATCCCTCTACATGGAATAGGGTCTCCAGATCAAACCAGGAAATCTACTAGATCAGGCCGCCTCGTAAAGATGGTAATTTGAAGCTAGTGGAGGGTGTGACTCTGAGCCATGGGCACATCAACTAGGCAGGGTTGAGCCACCAACCAGTGGGGAGTGGGTTGGGTCTGCCATGGATGTATCAACAACAAAGGGTCAAGATACCAACCATAGGTTATGGGCACATTGATTGGACCTGCACTAAACCATGGGCCGAGAGCATATTGTTCCTACTATAGTTGAGGACAGAAATTCTCCAACTTGGAATGACGATCTTATCTACATTTCTAGCAATGCGGTGGGCAAATCCTATCTCGGCCAATTGAGAAAAGACTTTGTTGATTTCTTAAGAGCAAGAGCCGAGGAAATAGTTCCAAGAGCATGAATGTTCATAGCTCTCTTGGGTTGTAATTCTCCATATCTGTAAGGAAAAATTGGGTTAGGAGCTTGTGCTCATCACTCGGAAATTGCATTTTTAGGACCTATTGGGCTAGGCAAGGTTTGATTGGTGAGGAGAAACTAGACTCCTTCAACATGCATTTTTACGGTCAAAGTGCGGAGAAATTGTAAAGAATAGTTGAGATGGAGAAGTCATTTGAAATAAATAATGTGAGGGTTCCAAGTGGGTTTTATTTGCATCCATTATAGGAGGTTAAAGAGAGGAAGAGGAGATGTTTGGAAGAATTGTGGACAACAATTACATAACATTGTTTTGGAAAGTATGAAGAACAAAGTGCTAGGGCTAAAGGATCCATATACCTACACCGTAGATCTATGATCTGGTGATTAGGCACACTTACCACAGCGTAACAATGGAGGATCAGTTGATGGGCCACACGATAGGCATGTAGGTGTCAGAAGGGTCGAGTGGCCTCACAATTGATGTGGACAATTTTTCTAAGGCTATGGTGGGCATCATCTCATTTGTAGCATAAATCCGAACAGGGGTCACCATGGGCCAAGAGGCCCCACGATCAATGTTGAGTGACTAAAAGCAGTTGCTCGGGGACGAATCTCGTTCAACCGAGAAGTGAAGTCAGGTCACAAATTTTTGAATACCAATTTTTGTTTTTACACTTGTGGTTCTAGAGAGAAGGGTGGAGTGAACTACCATTGGACATTGAATTTGTTTTAGCAGGGGTGATGTACTATAGAGGTACGTACTACAATTTAAAGGTTTATTTGTGGGATTTATAAGGATTTAATATAAAGGGTTTGATCCTTCGCATATATAAAATATGTAAGATAAGTCTTTAAAAATATTAATTATTAAAAAAACCAATATGATGGGAGCTTATTATTGGAGAGATGTATTAATTAATTAAAAAAACCAATATGATGGGAGATTATTATTGGAGAGATGTGTGTAGAGAAATATTTTGCGCATTAAAATAATCATTGTGTCTTAGAGAAGGAAATTTTATTTGTTTTTTTTTATATTTGTGTTGCAAAGATCTAGTGTATTTCATATCTAATATATCAGAATATGGGTCTTGAGGAATCCCTAAAAAATGCCAAGAAAATTATTGATGAATAAGAGAAAATATGGGATCCTTTAGAAAGCAATACCTCCTCACACCAAATAAAAACTCAAAGCAACAAACCTTTTGTTAGGATATTCCGACACATAGGAAATAGTTAAGTACAACTTGGTCTAGTATAGAGTTAGGTATAGAGTTAGGTAAAGTGTGTTTCTTTACCTTGTACATTTTGTAACTTACAATCCGACGGTCACGATATGTAGTGATCCAACGGTTCATTCTCTCCTCGGTATTACCGACACTTGATCCGTGGCTTAACACCCGATTGGTCCATGAATTCTATTTAAAGCGCATGGAGGGTCATTTGTAGGGTAATCCATCTATGAGAGAAGCTTATGTAAATTTTCATTCTTTTATTAATAAATTGCCTAAAGTGGCCGCGTTGGCTCAGGCCGTGGACTGTTTCCCTCTTTGAGGGTTTTAACCACGTCAAAAATACTGGTGTATTGATCTGCGATCTGGTTGTGAACGGTGTCCTTTGGTGTTCTGTCTGAGGAACTTACCCTGTAAATTCCTACATGGTATCAGAGCTATTTGAGGGCCGCGTCCGTTGGTGATCCAAATCTGAAGCCAGTAGAACTGCATCCGACTGCCGTTTCCTAGATCTACTTTTTCTGACTGCTTTCGGGCTGAGAGGACTGCTCTGTTGTGTTGGGAGCATTTGTTCCAGTGAGGAACCCCTTTCGTTTCACGTGAAAAGGTTTCCGGTAGCCCTAGCTGCGTCATTTTTAAGATCTGGAGGTATACAATGTTTATTTGCAGTTTACAGTTATTTTCTCTTTGTTTATTTCGGTTTCAGTTTATTTAGCCTTTTTTATTACCGGATCTATACCTTGCATTTCTGCATATGGTCTTTGCCCACGACTCTATGCGATCTGGGCAAATCAGAAACAGAAAGGAAGGATTTTTCTCATGCGTATGCTCTTTTCCACTGCGCCTTAGTGTGATCTCGGAAAATCAGAAACATTGAGGAAAATATTTAGTTTCCGGCTAAAGCTAACTTCGAGCTGCAAGGTTCATTTTTTTCTGTATGGTCATGTTGGGTTTTGTGTTTTTTGTTTTGTAAGGAAAAAGAGCTTTCTCAAAGCAAGCACGCAACCCAAAGCTTCAACCCCCCTCTCTCTCTCTCTCTCAAACTTTTTGTATAGCTCACTTGGTCCAAAGCTAATTTATGACAGTAGAGGTCTTGAGTTCAAGTCTCCTTTTTGTGGGGGCGGATTTTTCATTTCCGCACATTCCCGCACTTCGTCGGCAACTTCATCAAATTTTCTTCAAAAAGCCATAACTTCTTCATCCGGAAGCCGTTTTCAGAACCGTTTTTTTTGAACCAGCCTAATTTTTCGAGATCTTTCCATTGGAACACTTAGTTTCAGCATCTATAGCTTTAGTTTCTATTAAAATGGAAAGTCCATGCCAAGTTACTCTTGACAGCACCAACTACTTCCAATGGTGGTCCTATATTGTGGATTTACTTAGAAGTAAAGGTCTCTACAGAATAGCCACAGGCCAAGAAACCAAACCGAAAGATGAAGATAAGGCAGCTAAATGGGAAAATAGGCAAGATCAAGCACGTGGGTTGATAGGGATGTCTATTTCTCCAGATCTTAGATTCCATATTGCAGAACTTGATACTCCTGATGAAGCAATGAAACAAATCAATAAAGTTTTTGGGATTAAAAATGAACTTAGAGCCCATCAACTTGAAAATGAGTTGATTACATTGGACCCTAATAATTTTTCTTGCATTGAAGATTTCTTGTCCAAGCTCAAGACCCTTAGATATCTCTTGGAATGTGTTAAGGTTAAGAAAGAAGATAGTAACCTTATCTATTCCATTCTTACTAAGTTGGGGCCAGCCTACTCTGTGTTTGTTTCCACCTTCCATTCTATAAGAGAAACCTTCATTTCTCAAGGAACAGACTACAAGTCCCCTTCCTTTGACTCTTTTTGTGATTCTTTAATAAGAGAACAAGAAAAATTCTTACACCTTGGTCTTCTTAATCTTGAAAACTCTTCCAAGAAAGCCTTAGCCGCCCAGCAGCAACCAAATTCAAAGAATCCTAAGAAGTCATATCCTAAAAAGAATGGTCCTAAACCAAACAAGGGTCCTAAGCAATCTCAGCCTCAAAATGAAAAATCATTTCAACAGAATGATAAGACAAATAAAAACAAATGGAAGAAGACTGATAGACATTGCAACTTTTGTAATTGAGATGGCCACTTAGAATCCAAATGCTTTAAGAAGATGGAAGCCTTGGAAACAACGATGAAGAAACATAACATCCATTTGGAGCATTCTTCAACTTCAACTTCATCTTCAAGAATGGCACTTTCTGCATGTGGTTGTCAATCATCTCGGTCTGGTTATGCATTAAATGTATCTTCTTCTTCTCATTCTCATGAGTGGCTCATTGATTTTGGAGCTTCTTATCACATGGCCAAAAACAAAGCCATGTTTTCTTCTTTAAATGATTGTAACACCAAAAATATATATGTTGGTGATGATATATCTCTTAGTGTTGTAGGGACTGGAACTGTTCATCTAGACAATGGTCAGTTTAATGATGTATTATGTGTTCCAACCTTATCCTGCAACCTTCTATCTGTATATCAGATAACTCATTCAGGTGAAGGTAAAATCGTTGAATTTTCACCTCATGATGTTGTAATCAAGGACCTAAGAGATCCTAAACAGATTTTAGCTACTGGCATTGCTGATGATTCTACAAGGTTGTATAAGTTTCACAACTTTGGGTCATCAAATCTTCCCTTAGTATTTGTTGCTCATAACGATGAAGTGAGCAAACTTTGGCATGAGCGATTTGGTCACTTAAACTATCGCTCCCTTCAGCATCTATGTAAAGAAAATATGGTGACAGGTCTTCCTATGGTATCTTGCAGAGATGGTGTTTGTTCCGGATGTGTACTCGGAAAACATCATCGGGACAGTTTTGAAAAACGTGCCTCTTGGCACGCCTCAGCCCCTTTACAGCTTGTGCATAGTGATTTATGTGGTCCACTTCCAGTTGTTTCATTCTCTGGCTGCAAGTATTTCTTAACTTTCATTGATGATTTCTCCAAATGCACTTGGGTATACTTCTTAAAACTCAAGAGTGAAGTATAACACATTTTTGGCCTTCAAGGCCTTTGTTGAAAAACAATCTGGACATCAAATTCTTAAGCTAAGATCTGATAATGGCGGAGAATATGTTAAAAACACATTCATCAACTTTTGCACTGAGAATGGAATTCAAATGCAACATACTGTTCCATATACTCCACAACAAAATGGTGTAGCTGAAAGGAAGAATCGCACCTTAAAGGAAATGGCTAATTGTATGCTACAATCTAAAGGACTTGGTCTTAGTTTTTGGGCAGAAGCAATTAACTGTGCAAATTACATAATAAATCGCACTCCTACTAAGGCTTTAAAGAATATCACTCCAGAAGAAGCATGGAGCTCAATCAAACCAGATGTAAGTCAATTTCGTGTTTTTGGAAGTGAAGCGTGGGCCCATATTCCAGATGAAAAGCATAAAGATTTAGAACCTAAGAGTGGAAAATGTACTTTTGTTGGATATTCTGAAGATGTCAAAGGCTATAGACTTATTCCATTTAAGTCCAAAAATGTTATCATTAGAAGAGATGTAAAATTTGATGAAAATATATCGGCCTGTGAGCCTAGTCCGGCGGATGTGCCACCTCTCCCTATCTCTTCTACTTTTAAAAACATTTCTTCTTCAGATGATGAAAGTGAGGATGACAATCCTCCCCCACCATCTCAGGATCCTCCTTCAGCTCCTTAACTTCCAAAATGGGTTCGTGCTACTCGAGATGCAGCAGGTGATCTTGCCGGTGATCCTACAGATCAGTGACGCACACGTTCTCAGTTTGACAGAGCCTCTTCTTTACTGGCTCAAGCTCCAGTAAATTATGATCCTGACACCTTTGCAGAAGCTTCAGACCATCCAGATTGGGAAGCAGTTATGAATGAAGAATATCATTCATTATTGGCAAATGATACATTGGATCTTGTTCCTCTACCAAAGGGACAAAAACTTGTTAGATGCAAATGGGTTTATAGAACCAAGTATGGACCAGATGGGAAAGTTGATAAACATAAAGCTCGTCTTGTTGCTAAGGGTTTTTCACAAGTTGAAGGCATTGACTATACTGAAACCTTCTCCCCTGTTTCCAAAATGAACTCTATCCGCCTTGTTCTTTCCCTTGCTGCCTCTTTCAAATTGGAAGTCCATCAGATGGATGCTAAATCCGCCTTCTTGCATGGGGACTTGCATGAAGAAATCTATATGGAACAACCTATTGGCTTTATACAAACAGACTCCAGCCTTGTATGTCGGCTTAAGAAATCCCTTTATGGTCTCAAGCAAGCTCCTCGAGCTTGGTATGCCAAAATGGATAACTTTCTTTTAGAATCTGGCTTCTCTAGGTGTCATTCTGAGAATACTGTCTACACCAAGAAAGTGGGAAAGTCTCTTATCATTCTTGTTCTTTATGTTGATGATCTTATCCTTACCGGTAGTGATCCCAACCTTATAAACCATGTGAAGTCTAGCCTTAAAAGGAAGTTTGAAATGACAGACTTAGGACACTTACATTATTTTCTCGATCTTCAAGTCTTGCAATCCAAGGAAGGTATTTCCCTTTCTCAGTCCAAGTATGCCTGTGATATTCTACGCCATTTTCACATGGAAGACTGTAAGCCAGCTCCTTCTCCCTTTTAGTCTCGAGTCAAACTTTTAGTCATTTGTACTTCTCCTGAAGTTGATGCTACCTTATACCGTCAACTTGTAGGAAAACTTTTGTATCTAACCCATACTCGTCCTGACCTTTCCTTTGCTGTTGGCCTTGTTGCTCGGTTTATGCAAAACCCACGTGAAAGTCATTGGAAAGCAGCTAAAATAATACTTCGTTATGTTCGAGGTACAGTTCAGTTTGGGATTCATTACAGTGCCGAAGCATCTCCTCTATTGGTTGGTTTCACTGATTCTGATTGGGCTGGTGACCCTGATGATCGGAAGTCTACTGCCAGTTATGTGTTCACTCTTGGTTCAGGACCTATTACATGGGCTTGCAAGAAAAAAGGTGCCATTTCTCTTTCTTCAGCAGAAGCAGAATATCGTGGTGCCGTAGAAGCTAGTAAGGAAGCCTTGTGGCTTCGTTAGATCCTGTCAGAGTTTGGCTTTCAGCAGCAGCATGCGACTACACTTTGGTGTGATAATCAAAGTGCCATTCAGCTATGCAAAGATCCAGTCCAACATCAGCGCAGCAAACACATTGAACTGCACATGCACTTCATCAGAAAGCTCATTCATGACCATGTTCTTGAAGTGCAATATTGTTCAACAGATGATCAAGTTGTAGACATCTTTACGAAGGCTCTCACAGAGGCGAAGTTCACTAAACTTGGATTTATGGTTGGAGTTCAGGAAGTTGTCACTAAGGGGGGAACAGGCTCTAGTGCCTCCTTCCTTCTCCTATTGTGTCATATTCGTAAATCCTTCAATCCTATCCCAAGTTGTTCTTAAGGGGGGATGTTAGGATATTCCGACACATAGGAAATAGTTAAGTACAACTTGGTCTAGTATAGAGTTAGGTATAGAGTTAGGTAAAGTGTGTTTCTTTACCTTGTACATTTTGTAACTTACAATCCGACGGTCACGATATGTAGTGATCCAACAGTTCATTCTCTCCTCGGTATTACCGACACTTGATCCGTGGCTTAACACCCGATTGGTCCATGAATTCTATTTAAAGCGCATGGAGGGTCATTTGTAGGGTAATCCGTCTATGAGAGAAGATTATGTAAATTTTCATTCTTTTATTAATAAATTGCCTGAAGTGGCCGCGTTGGCTCAGGCCGTGGACTGTTTCCCTCTTTGAGGGTTTTAATCACGTCAAAAATACTGGTGTATTGATCTGCGATCTAGTTGTGAGAAGTGTCCTTTGGTGTTCTGTCTGAGGAACTTACCCTGTAAATTCCTACACCTTTCTCAAAAAAGGTCAATGCCATACTACAATAGAAGCATCCTTGGGAAGGATAGGAAATATAGACTAAGATCTTTGCACTTGAACTTGAGTTGCAATGAACAAATTCAGTAATACTCCTTCATAATTTGGATGAATTAGACACATGTTTATCCAAGGTGGGGCAACCAGAATGGAAGAAACTCAATTGGGATCTCAATTCATCTGTGCTTGCTTAGATACAATCCAAATTTTAGGAGAATCCTTTTTAAGAGGTCAAGATCATAGTCGCCTTTTGTCTCAGTAAGATCATAGCTATTACATTACAACTACCACCTTACAATAATGATATCATGAAGGAAATATTGCAGCTAATGGTATAAAACCTTCAAGGGTTGGACAACATGATGCTTCCTACCTTTAAGAATAGGCAAAAAAATTTAGAACTCATGATAGAGTTCAGCTTTGGCACATTCATGTTAAATCTGCAATGTGACGATTTAATTTTTCAGATGCTCCAATGATTTTCCATCAACATTACAACAACTCACTCGGGCAGTCTCAAAACAAAAATACAAAATGTGTCCCTATTCTTAGAGGGTGATGCTAACATATACCGAACACTAAGTGATCCGGATCTTAGAGGGAGGCCCCCAAGATCTAAAATATTGAAATGGATTTTGGGGGAGAGGCCGCTAAGGTCTGAAAAATTGAAATGCCAGAAGAAAAAGAGGACAATTCCCAATAAACAAAACCACAAAGAAATTTTTATTAAAACGAAGAATAGTTGTAAAAGGTACATTGTGGCGGAAAAATTGTCCTTTTACAAAATGTGACTTGTTACTTATACTATTTTTCAGATACTATACCATAGGTCAATTCCATGGGTGAATGAATACCATGGGTGGATGTCACTTACAATACCATGGGTGGATGCCACTTACAATACCATGGGTAAATTCCATGGGTGGATGAATAACATGGGTGGATGAATACCATGGGTTGATGCCATTTTCTATTTGGATCATTCCTCCCTCCTTAAGAAGAAATAGTACCCAATGCGTGAAGTTCCCCCTGTGAAGCCTTTGTTGAATATAAAGAGGCAATGAAGAGAATGGTTTTATGTGGCTAACCCATAACCATGATGAACAAAGATCCGAGGATAGATATACCTTATAATGCTTGTGACCAACTGTGATACTGATAGCATGCAGCCTAGCAAATGGACTTCGATGAAGTGTGGGTTTTTGGATGACCCATAACCATGAAAAATGAATATCTGAGGATAGAGATACCCTATAATTCTTGTGACCAACCATGATACTAACAATGTGCAGCCTAGCAAATGGACTTCGATGACAAGGATTTTGTGTGGTTAACCCACAGCTGTGATGTTAGTTTTTGATGAAGTAGAAAGTGCCTACATAGCCTGGGGTGGGAGGAAACGTCTCCAAAGAACCCAAGCCGAATGTTGCTATGCTGAAACTAATGAATGTGAATTAGGTTCCTACTAATGTGGGGTGCGGGGGCACATCTCCAAAGGGAACGTGCTCTAAGTGCTGCTCCAGAATTGAAATGGACATAACTCTGTCAATATAACTTAAAATATTTATTATAACCTGTTTTTGGAAATGTAAGGACCATTTTTCATCTTCCCATGTGCTGGAAATCCTTATCTAGACACTGTAGAATCTCAATTCACGGTGCAACTTTTCCGCCGTCACAAACACTCTGAAAAATAGCTGATTTTAAATCAACGATATCTCCCACATATGAACTCCAATTCGACCCATTTTCTTTTTGAAATTGAGAAATTTTTCGAGAGGAGATCATATCTACAATTACTTTTCTGAAATTTTGCACCAAAATTGAAAAAAATAAGATAGGAGAACCGACATCCACGACTTGTTGTCAGAAACATTTCTGCAACATAACTGATTTTAAATCAGCGATATCTCTCTCATCCAGACTCCAATTCGGTCGATTTTTTTTTTAATTTGGGTATTTTTTCACAAGAAATCCATATATTTTATTTGTTTTTGTAAAATTTTCACTAAAAATTTCAAATCCGATCTGCAAAATCGCAACCCAAAAACAATCATGCAAAAAAATGAAAAAATAAAAATTCATCCCGCTTGACCCAAGAAAATGATCTGTGGAGGATGTAGCACATGTCTGAAGTTTGTTGAATATTGCTGCAAAATTTGAAACTGAAATATCCATCAAACCCTCATTCCCATGGAATCATAACCTGCTCTGATACCACTGATCCAAATCTTGGGGGGAGGCACCCAAGATCTAAAAGATTGAAATGGATTTTGTGGGAGAGGCCCCCAAGATCTGAAAAATTGAAATGAAAGAAGAAAAAGAGGAGAATCTCCAATAAACAAAACCACAAAAAAAAATTATTAAAATTAAAAATAGCGATAAAAGCTACATTGTGGCGAAAAACTGTCCTTTTACAAAATGTGACTTGTTACTTATAGTATTTTTTTAGTTACAATACCACGGGTCAATTCCATGGGTGAATGAATACCATGGGTGGATGCCACTTACAATACCATGGGTAAATTCCATGGGTGGATGAATACGATGGGTTGATGCCATTTTCCATTTGGATCACTAAGATCCAAATTGTTTGCCATTTAGAAAAGGAAATTGATTGTATCACCAACTTCTTATGATCTAATTGAGAATTTGGTTACGAGAAACATAAAATTTCTTAGGAGGGAGGTGACCAAGAAGGAGCTGACAAGTATTAATGGAGAGGTAAGAAAAAAGGGAGTAAAACTAGTAGCATGAATGAGATAAGAATGAAAGGACTATGCTTTATCTACAAGGGACCTTGGGAATATAACCATTCATTCCTAGGTGATACGAGGGAAGAAACAAGGGCCAAATAGGAAGATATTCCTTCTAATCATGGGGATTCTTCCATATTTGGGTCCATTGATTTTCAGGAGGGCACTCATGAAGAATATGAGCAGTCAAGTAAATATGGTGAGCAACAACAAAAATCTATTTGATAAGAATTATAGGATAAGCCGACAAAAATCAGCAAGCATGGCTAGCACTTGAAGGGAAGGAGGAAATTATTCCCAATGGTGTTGATGAGGTAGACTCTTGTAAAACTAAGTCTGTTATGAAACCAGCTCAAGAAAAGATAGAAAAGATAGATCAACGCCTTAGAATTCAGCCTCTTCGAGGGGGCAACCTCCTTTACATTACATAAATGAACAATTCTTGGATGATACAAATGAAAAGACCTCCTTTCTATATATAGGAGTCTAAGGGGTCATAACATAACCAGAGCCGACATAACAATAATAATGTAAGGGCACAATAATAATAATAGTGGGCTTCTATGGAGCACATTAGTAACAATATGGGCACTACATGGGTACATCAATATAATAAGTGGGTTGTACTAATAACAATAAGGGGTTACACTAGTAGTATAGGGGCCTAACATGCCTCTCTCCTTCAAAAAGCGTTGTCCTCAACGCTTGAGTAGTTCTTGATGCTTCTGTATAAAATTCTTGTCCTCCCATGTGGAATCTTCAGCAAGTAAGTTCTTCCACTTGATGAGATACTCTGAAATTGATCGATTTCGTAGTTGTCGGGTTCTTGTTTCTGTGACTGCTCCAGTTTCCAATATGATTTTTCCTTCCTTTTCAATATCTAGCAATATTGTTTGAATTGGGATCTTTTTCGAGTTTTGAATAAGTGGCCATACTTCTTTGTCCTTCTTCCATTCATCCCTTGCTTCGTTTATCCAATCTGTTTGGATAATAGAAATAGCACAAAACAATGCTTCCACATCCTCATCCTTGAAGAGTCTTCCCATTCGGTAAGGTCGCCATTTTTTAAGTGCATGTAGTATTGCCAACGTTTCCTTCTCATAAATAGCTTGCTTTAGATGTAGCAGTAAAAATACCCAATCGCCTACATCAAAAGATTTTTCACCATGATGTTGATCTACTTGTTGTTTAATTTGATTTTGCACCGAAGTGGTGCTATCCTTTAAAAGTTGGAGAACTTGTTGTTGATGCTCGATGTGATCTTTCACTGCTTGAACCTTTTTCTTCTTGATATGTCCTTCTATCTTTAGATTTTGAGGAGTGGTAATTTCTTCCAATCCTTTACAAGATATGGTCGGATTCATTTCTTGACGCTCGATGTGATCTTTCACTTCTTGAACATTTTTCTTCTTGATATGTCCTTCTATCTCGCTAGTTTGAGGAGTGGTAATTCCGACCAGTGAATTACAAGATATGGTTGAATTCATTTCTTCTTTCTTGATGTGATCTTTCACTTCTTGCACCTTTTTCTTCTTGATATTTCCTTCTATCTTGAGAGTTTGAGGAGTGGTTATTCTTGCCAATAGTTTACAAGATATGTTCTGATTCATTTCTTCTTTCTCTGGGGTCGGGTCCTGGCATATATCCTCTTCTTTTGATGTTTCTTGATCCTTTTCTTCCTCCTCTTCATACTCTATGTAAAATAATTTCTTCTCATCACACTTCTGACCTTTAGTGCATTTGCTATCACAATTGTAACAAAGCCCTTTTTCTCTTTTTTCTTCCAATTGTTGTGGTGTAACCCTTGTAGGTTGTGGAAGGCACGGAGGAACAACACGTCCATCTTTATAGTTGTGAGGGGTAGACTTCCTTGTTGCCATAATTTTACTTTCACATATGTCACAAAGCCCTTTTACTCTTTCCAATTGTTGTGGTGTTGCTCTAAAGAAGGTGTTGCTCTTTGTATCCTCATAATGTGCTATCATTTCCTCCGTGAGAATTGACCATGTAACAGGTTTTTTACGAGAACAAAGCCCTTTATACCATAAAAATTGATCAGGTTCTAAATATGAAGATGCAATACATACCTTTTGTAACAGTGGTACACCATGTAGATCAAAATATTTCTCCATCTGAAGTATCCAATTTACCGGATCCTTGCCATCAAACTTCCTCATCTTGCTTTTTCTTGATTTTAGGACCTCGAACTTGAAACAATTGTAACTCTGTACTTGCAGATATTTAAGTTCTAAAATTGATACCTATAGTAGCCCTTTGTGTCCTATTTCCAATGCCAGCAGTCTGATCCAAATTGGATTCCCTAAAAAAGAGTTATGCACAATCTCCCAAGATGACGTGATTATAGACCTTTCCAGAAGAGCGAACTTTTATGAAGTACCACGTGTCAATTTTTCGACCTATGGATCTGAAAAATGCATACAAGAAACTACAGTTCGTCCTCTTTTTGTACCTTCTTACGAAATTTCAATCCAATGTGCAAAGAGAAAGTTATGACTATTTTCCCCAGGTCACCTTTTTTTAATGTAATTCAGGAGTCTGCAAAAAGACCAACTTCCTCAAATCATATCTCCGCAAATATCATGTGAAAAGATCTGAAATTCAGATCCAAGTTTCAACGCGATTTCTTCTCAAATGGGTTTTTTTTTCGACTTCTGAAACGTCACAGAAAAAAAGTTATAGCGAAAATTCCACGATGACTTGTTTGGAGCAGCGAAACCCTAGAATCCAAAGCTCTGATACCAAATGTTATGAAACCAGCTCAAGAAAAGATAGAAAAGATAGATCAACGCCTTAGAATTCAGCCTCTTCGAGGGGGCAACCTCCTTTACATTACATAAATGAACAATTCTTGGATGATACAAATGAAAAGACCTCCTTTCTATATATAGGAGTCTAAGGGGTCATAACATAACCAGAGCCGACATAACAATAATAATGTAAGGGCACAATAATAATAATAGCGGGCTTCTATGGAGCACATTAGTAACAATATGGGCACTACATGGGTACATCAATATAATAAGTGGGTTGTACTAATAACAATAAGGGGTTACACTAGTAGTATAGGGGCCTAACAAAGTCCATAGATTTTAGGACAACCTGCATGAAGAATATGAGCAATCAACTGTAGAGAGCAATCCACCAGTGCGTCCATTTTTTAAAAATAAAGAGGATGAATATTATATTGTCTCCAAAGGTGGAGAGGATTAGGGAAAAGACGTTCAAGGAGACTTGAGTGAGAGTCAGCAATAACCCAACATAATGAGCATGGTGTGCAGGAAAAACCATTTCTAGAAGGCCAGTCAAAGGTTTAAGTTGGAGTCATGATAGTTGGGCATCTAGTGCAGATAGATATGGAGACGTTTAGTAGAGCACCGAAATTTCTAGTAGAGGACCTCCAAAGAAAGATTTAGCATTTCAAGGAATAACTTATGATGTTGAAGAATAAAACCTGAACAGTATGAGGCATGGTCTTACAGGAGAACAATAAAATTGAGGAACTCATAGGGGTATGTTTCAAATCAGAAGCTAAGTTGTCTAACATTGAGTAATGGCTCATGTCCCTCACGAGGCAAGAAGTGGGATCTACTTAGGAGCTGCATAGTAAACCCCTTTAGGGATACATCGAAAAGGATTACAATGCTATCAACGCACCTATGTAAATGGGGAAAAGGGGAAATTTTCTCCAAATGCATGTTATGGGAGCCCTTTAGATGGATTTTATAGGTGGGCCAAGACCGAGTAACAATTCGACAACCTAAGAGAATCCCAATTAGAATTAGAATAACACAACGTCAGCATGGTGGGATTGTTTCCTATATGTATAGATAAGAGATTATGAGTTGGTACCAAGTTGATGAGGTGATTCCATGGAGGAAATTCTTAGTTGGGGACATAATATAGTTAGAGCCATGACACATAGCCTATGAAGTTGGGTTATGGTGGCATAAGAATCTAGGAGGATCTGTTGATGGCAATTTGATTCAATGTTTATATTTTGATTCAGGTGTAAGTTCACACAATAGTGGATCTATTGATGGACAGTGTACTTGGAGGTTGGTCTCGGAACTAGGCATCATGATATTTATCCTTGACTCGGTGATATACATATTATGATGATTCAGTGGTTCATACGAGACCTTATCATTGCTACTCACCTACTTCAAACAACCATACTAATAGATAATTGTGAATTGCTTGAGGGAAAGCAATCTCAAGTTGCGAAGATTTGTAATATTCCTTTTTATTATGGTCAAGATGGATGGTATTTGACCATGATATTTTGTCGTGGTATTTTTCCATGGTTTTTAGCTTCCTTTTTTGGAGAAAATAATAAAATAAAGGCTTCTAGAGGGTCCATCAAGCCTATAAAAGGGGAGACAAGTAAGGTGTTTGGTCATCTTGAGTTTTTCTATCTTATTTTGTTTTGTTGAGAACTTGGCATGGCCAAGTCCAGTTTGATCCTCAGATGAAAACCTCGCGAGGAATTTGTTTGGGGGATCTACCCAATATTCACAAGTGTGATTCAGTGTCTTATATTAATCTTTTGATGGGTAATCGTGCATTCCATTGGCAGGGCATCAATATTATTTGTATGGGCATGTATCATTTTTATAGTTATTAAGATAAATTAGTTGTTACCAAATATATTGAAAATCTTTTAGTTTGGGATCTTACATCCTCGAAGGTAATATATCTATGATAATGAAATTATTTTTATGATATTCTTAGAAATATTTAATGGAAAATATGAAATCATACAAAGGGCTTCTTGCTTCCTATACATAAGTTAATTCTCATCCACATTTGTGTTTTTTCTCAAGGGAAATTCAAGGTTAATTTTCATCCAAGGTTATTTATTTCACCTCAACCCTTATAGGTATTTATCTGCAATAACTCGTTTACAATTTCTCTAGCCATGTTTGGCTTCATCTTTTAACTGCAAGCCATGTGAAGTAATTTATAATTACGGTATTGAGTAAAAGTTCTTGATTGGATAGGAAAAACATCTATTTTGTAATTCTCTTTGAGGTTTCAAATAGTATATTTGGGAAAAAAGTGTTAGGATATTCCGACACATAAGATATAGTTAAGTTCAACTTGGTCTAATATAGAGTTAGGTTAGAGTTAGGTAAAGTGTGTTTCTTTACCGTTGTACATTTTGTAACTTACAATCCGACGGTCACGATATGTAGTGATCCGACGGTTCACTCTCACCTCGGTATTACCGACACTTGATTCGTGGCTTGACACCCGATTGGTCCATAAGTTCTATTTAAAGCGCATGGAGGGTCATTGTTCGGGTAATCCGTGCATGAGAGAAGCTTATGTAAATTTTCATTCTTTGATTAATAAATTGCCTGTAGTACCCACGTTGGGACAGGCCGTGGACTGTTTCCCTCCTTGCACTTTGAGGGTTTTAACCACGTCAAAAATACTGGTGTATTGATTTGAGATCTGGTTGTGAGCGGTGTCCTTTTGGTGTTCTTTCTGAGGAACTTACCCTGTAAATTCCTACATGGTATCAGAGCTATTTGAGGGCCGCGTCCGTTGGTGATCCAAATCTGAAGCCGATAGAACTGCATACGGCTGTCGTTTCCTAGATCTGCTGTTTCTGACTGCTTTCGGGCCGAGAGGACTGCTCTGTTGCGTTCGGAGCATCTGTTCCAGTGAGGAACCCCTTTCGTTTCACGCGAAAAGGTTTCCGGTAGCCCTAGCTGCGTCATTTTTCAGATCGGGAGGTATACATTGTTTTTTTTGCAGTTTACTGTTATTTTCTCTCTGCTTATTTCGGTCTCAATTTATTTAGCCTTTTTTTTAACCGAATCTATACCTTTCATTTCTACGTATGCTCTTTGCCCTGTGACTCTGTGCGATCTGGGCAAATCAGAAACAGAAAGGAAGGATTTTTCTCATGCGTATGCTCTTTTCCCTGCACCTTAGTGTGATCTCGGAAAATCAGAAACATTGAGAAAAATATTTAGTTTTTCGGCTAAAGCTAACTTTGAGATTTTTTTTTTTTAAATTTCTAGTTTTTTGGCTAAAGCTAACTTTGAGCCGCAAGGTTCGTTTTTCTTTGCATATTCGTGTTGGGTTTTGTGTTTTGTGTTTTGTAGGGAAAAAGAGCTTTCTCAAGGCAAGCACGCAAACCAAGGCCCCCCCCTCTCTCTCTCTCTCTCTCTCTCTCTCTCTCTCTCAAATTTTTTGTATAGATCAATTAGTTCAAAGCTATTTTAAGAGAGTGGAGGTCTTGGGTTCAAGTCTCCATTTTGTGGGGGCGGATTTTTTCATTCCCGCACATTCGCGCACTTTGCCGGCAACTTCAACAATTTTTTTTCAAAAAGCCATAACTTCTTCATCCGGAAGCCTTTTTCAGAGCCGTTTTTTTTTAAACCGCCTATTTTTTCGAGATCTATCCATTGGAACACTTACTTTCAGCATCTTCAGCTTTAGTTTTTTTTTTAATGGAAAGTCCATGCCAAGTCATTCTTGACAGCACTAACTACTTCCAATGGGTAGCCTACATGGAAGATTTACTTAGAAGTAAAGGTCTTTTCAGAATAGCCACAGACCAAGAGAAGAAAGCAAAAGATGAAGACAAGGTTGCAAAATGGGAAAATAGACAAGATCAAGCACGTGGTTTGATAGGGATGTCTATTTCTCCTGATCTTAGATTCCACATTGCAGACCTTGAGACTCCTCATGAAGCATTAGAAAAACTCGCTAAAGTTTTTGGGATTAAAAATGAAATTAGAGCCCATCAACTTGAAAATGAGCTGCTTACTTTGGATCCTAATAATTTTTCTTGCATTGAAGATTTCTTGTCAAAATTCAAGACCCTTAGATATCTCTTGGAAGGTGTTAAAGTTAAGAAAGAAGATGGTAACCTTATTTATTGCATCCTTACTAAGTTGGGACCAGCCTACTCTGTATTTGTTTCCACTTTCCATTCTATACATAAGTTAATTCTCATCCACATTTGTGTTTTTTCTCAAGGGAAATTCAAGGTTAATTTTCATCCAAGGTTATTTATTTCACCTCAACCCTTATAGGTATTTATCTGCAATAACTCGTTTACAAGTTCTCTAGCCATGTTTGGCTTCATCTTTTAACTGCAAGCCATGTGAAGTAATTTATAATTACGGTATTGAGTAAAAGTTCTTGATTGGATAGGAAAAACATCTATTGTGTAATTCTCTTTGAGGTTTCAAATAGTATATTTGGGAAAAAAGTTGGTTACTATAATTATAGCATTGTAGAATTTTGATTGTATTTAACATTTTCCCCTTTTTTTATTAACCTAAGTCTTCCATATCCTATACTTTGTATTTCTGCCAAAAGTGGCAAGGCGAGGTCATAATCCTTCATACTTCATTTCAAGAAATATAACTTTATATTTATTTTCTTTTAAACTCTTTTGCATGTTATTAGTCCCTGCCTCCGGCATAGCAGGGACTATAGCGATCGATCGATCGTTTGACCACCTATTAGTTGATCAGTTGACCCATTTTTTTTTGGTTTTCTTGTATTTTAACCAAAGTTTGATCATAACAATTTTATTCACGTAAATTTTATCCAAAGTTTTAAGACTGAAAGCATTCTACCTCTTATTAGAGGCTTCACGTGGCCTGATGCAAGAAAATTGCGGCAATACCATTTTATCCAAAGTTCAGACAACCAATATACTTCGAGGCCCTTTCGAGGTCCTTTCCACATGTATATCAAGGCCCCTTCCACATGGCTATTAGCATGCAAGGCCCCTTCCATATGGCTATTAGCATGCAACTCTGGTATGGTAAAAGATAGTCGGCGCAGAAGGCTCAAGCAGAAACTAGGGCCACTCCTTCACTATTTTGTCGCCGCCTGCCCAGAAGAGTCTGCAAGATTTCAATTCCAGTCTTTGGACATGCTCTGTTATCTACACGCTTGAGTCTGCAAGATTTCAATTCCAGCCTTTCGACGTAGTTCATAGCTAGTTGCACCAAAGAAAGGCAGTGGCATTGTAGTTTGCGACCTGACAGACCTAGTATGTATCAGACTATCTTTATGTAAACTTCAGATGCAACTAACTCTAGAGAAGTACCTTACTTGTTATTTTATTTTATTCTGCTAGCTACAAGGGATCTACCTGCAGAGGATCATGGAGAACCTGTTAATTGTGACTGATAGAGAAAAACATGCTTCAAAACCTTTTAAAGCATAAATTTAGCACTGTGGCTTCAAGGTGAACTTACCAAAACCTTAACAGTAGTTGTTTAAGTAGTATAGCAGTGATTTTGTTTGAAATGTTTTTCTTACATTTCTATTCTTCTCTGGACAATTTTCCTTCTAGCATCGTATTCTTCTTTGGCAATGATTTTTCTTTCTAGTATTTTCTTGCTGCGTTGTTTTTGTTGTGCCTAAACCTTTCTTTAAAAGTTATTTCAGGGAAAAGACCAGAAATTTAAAAGAGAAAGAGCATCCATTACATTTAAAACAGTGTAAATAAATTAGAGCACCGTAACCTTTCATTAAAGCTTATTTCAGGGCAAAGATCAGAAGTTTAAAGCAGAAAAAAAGAGAGTAGCATTTAAAACAGTGTATATAAATTAGAGTGTTGTTAACTTTATAAAATTCAGAGTGCCGTAAACTTTCTTTAAAGCTTATTTCAGGGCAAATACCATCATTTGCATTTAAAAGTGTACTCTCTACATTATGGCGTTTTTAATGTCCGCGATAAAATTTTTGAAAATTTGGCTACAGTATGATTTTTTGTTTTTCATATATATATAAAGTTTACTAAAAAAATTCTTTATATTTCACTCAGCAAAGTATCAGTCAAAACAATGAAAAAAAATACACCGGAGATCTTACCCTGAAGCAAAACCCTAATGGTTTGAGCCTGCGTGCGAAGGAGGAAAGTCGACGGACTGTAACCTGTCAACAACCAAATGCAAGGTGGATTAGAATCCCAAACACAGAAAATGGGAAGCAAATCATCGCAATAATAACACAATAGACATAAAATGTGTCGCCGCTCACCTCAGGGATGGTCTCCTAACAATTGAGAATAGCCAACAATGGTGAACATTGGAAGGGTTACAAGCCCTCCATCACCGAGAGTATACTCAGAGAGGAATCTTACCGAAACATAAAGTGTGGAAGGTTGGAAGGCAGGGTTGGATCGAGTGGTTACCAGAAAGGAACGCTTATGTTACCCAATGTATATTTTACACAGGCGAACACATGTAATGTATGCGGCGAGTCTAGAGAGTATGATAGTGCCACGCACAAACACATGGCTTGCATGCAATGCACATGGTGTTTACACATATTATAACATGAATTACTTTGTTATTTTAATTATATTTTCATTATTTTACTATTTTAATTATATTTCTATTACTGGCAGTGATTACCGTTTGTTCCATTGTAAATTTGGGTTTTTAATTAATGCGATCTAGTTCTTGAAACAAAAATTGTTAATAATGTAAAATAATTTACCCGACTTCTTTCTCTTGCTTCGAGAAAGACAATAGGCTGTAATTCTTGGTTCAATCTGATGCGAAGTTGTTCTCACTGTAAATTTGTGTTTCCAAAGCTCTCGGCAATTTTTTGCCCACAAAATGTCGGATTCAGCCACAGATTTCCACTTGCTGGAGACTGATACGCTCCTAGCCTAGCTCGCAATGTCCAGCAGTGACAACACTAGAGCAAATACATCGACGCAAAGCCATTCGAATGGATCACCACGAAAGTCTTCCATTATTCCTCCAAATATTTCGTTATGGCCTCAAGATTTAATACCTTCAAACTTGTATATATATTCAGTCGATAATTTAGCGTGCTGCCATATATACACTACCATAAATATGCATATCTATTATTCAGACCTCTGCTGCTATGAGCGAACGCCTTCAGAGGAGCTTTCAAACACCCCAGTATACCGTACATTGAACCCCAGCCTCGCCTCATTTTCTTCTATATCTAGAGAGAATTCATTAGTTTTCTCCGTTGTTTGATATAGATAGAACTGGACAGCTTAGTAAAAACAATGAGAACAAATATGCTAGAGATCTTACCTTGAAGCAAAACCCTAATGGTTTGAGCCTGCGTGCGAAGGAGGAAGGTGGTGTGAAACATAAAGCCACCCCACATGTAAGATACTTCTCTTAGCTACGGTATAGCTCTTGGCTCGCTCTTTCCTTGAGTGGCGACGAGATATAATTCATTTGACAGTCCGGAAACCATGTTACTTTTGCTCCATATGCGCCAAATGTATCCATAAATAGTAAGATTTCCTAGCTCTGAATGCCAAATGTATGATAAACAACAAATTTTGCAGATAACAGTAAGATTGCCTAGCTCTGAACGCCAAATGTATGATAATAGCAAGATTTCCCAACTTTGAAGCTCTGAACATTCTGCCGATAGATTGGAAAGCACCTCTGTCTTACCTGTTCACATCTTCTAAAATAGTGGAATTACACACTGATTATGAGTCTTATCAATGGGGTTACTGTGTTTCTGGGGTTACTGTGTTCTTTAACCTCGCTAGTAAACCTCGCATCATTGTTTAAACCTATTGGATGAGAGATCGTGGTAAGTTATACACAGAAATATTCACTAACGTGCATGTGGCAAGACACGCGGTCGCTAATAAATAAATATTGACTAACAAGTGGTGATTTATCTGGGCACTTTATAACCAATATTAAGAGCAATGCATATTTAAAATATATTTTTTACCAAGATTATCGTGGACGGAGTATAATTGTTATAACATGCCATGTGGAGCGTCGTTGCAATGAAAATATGCTTCTATGGCGATATCATAATTAATAATAGGTTGCAGTAATGGAAAATTGAAACGTATCTATGCCATATATTGCATTGAACATAATGTTGTTTAGGTAGGAGAGTAGGAACTCACAAAACTCCCTCGTAATTCTCCTCTTTCTTTCAAATATAAAAACGTTAATCCATTCCCAAGGTACAAGAGACAGACTTAAGCTAAAGCAGGAAGAGCAAGATAATACTAACTTAGTCGTATTCATTCCCGTCGGCAATAGTTTTCATATATTAATCTAATGTGAGATATAATCCAATCCAAATCGTAAAGAGCCAATGTAAATGGTTTACTTCATACTATATTAACAAAGATAATGTGCTGCATGTGCATTTTTTCTTTTATTAGTCATCTCCACATTGTGATATAGTTATTTTTTATTGTTTAATTAAAATACTTTTATAATTTACCGTTTAAACTAAGATATCTTAATTGTGGGGACGAGATAAGAAAAATCATTGCTTCCAAAAACTTTAATACTTGCAATAATTGTGCTCAAAATGGTCATGATCAAACTATGAAAAGTGAAAAAAGTGTTACAATTGTATATACAATCATGAAGTTTCAGCATCAAAGCGAAATTTCATGGTATCACTGTAAAGTGAGTATGCATTAATCATTTTACTGTGACGTTTTCTTATTTCGAATAAGCACCGCAAGTAACTGTGTTAAGCTTTCCATTTGTCTAATCAATTCGTGACTCTTTTCAGCTCCTCTTTTCTCGACTCTCTGAAACAATTTGTCTGTCATTTCTGCTCCGATATGGGCTTCAGTCATAGTCTCCAATCCATTTCTATACTGCATTGAGAGCTGTCTTCCTAATAAACCGTGGTCTTCGCTCTTGTACTCGACCGTGCCAGCAGCTTCTCCTCTCAAGACTTCGCATCTCTGTAAAGTGAACGATCCTGCGGTTTTCACTATAGTCTTGAATTCTTCGATAGTTGGAGAGAAGAAAGGCAAATTGAATGAGTGCAATTTTTCCTCGTGCAGTAAGCCCTGCCAAGCATCAATCATATTTGTGAGACTAATTCAAAATTTCGTTATAAGAACACTAGGGAAACAGAAAACAAGAAACGAGCCATATCCCATTTATCTCTGAAAGCAGCTGCCAACAGCTGCCCACAGAAACTGAGCAAGCTCCCTTGTTCCCTCGGATCAAACGAAATTCGACACAAAAGAATCAGAAACATAACTCTGCCTTCATTCATTTCTTGGGCTCTAGCTCTTAGAAATGCATTGAGGTCGGATTTGAATTGCTCGAGATAAGCCTCTGCAACTGCATAGGATAACACAATAGACATAAAATGTGCCGCCCCTCACCGCAGTCGTCTTGTCAGGTTTATCCTTCACCATGGATCACACACTTGGAATTGGTCAAACAAATATGGAAGTGTAATTCATACAACTGTAATTCATGCACGCGGGTCCGTTCGAATCGTGTTGGGATGTATTTCACTGTGCACGAGTGGTTGACAGAGTTGTGCACCTATGCGGATTGTGGCGAGTTTCTCAACCCCGGCAGGGACTACCGCTATGCCAATGGCTCCCTTGTTTTTAGTATTGTTCCTTTCATTTCCTATACATGTGCACATGAATACTCTTTTCTAGTTTTAGTTTTAAATTAAAAGAACACTTTAATGGACAATTATATATATATATATATATATAAACCCCAGGTAGGACAGAATCCCTGGTGGAATCCTATCATGGGATTTCATCTAAGTTCTTCTTTACGACCCTCTTAATAACTTTCCCAGGACTACACATTTCGTGGGTAATTAACGAGTTCTCATTTCCTCATCTTTGGCATGTGACTTGCTAACGTGGAAACATCTTATACTTCTTTTTAACAAGATTATGTACTGTTGTATATATGTACATAACTCTTTCTCCCACAATTTGCAAAGAATTCGTTTTTGATATAAATGAATATCACTGCCTAAGATAGATTGTTTCCTATTTTTGTTTCTCTTGTTGCGTATGTAAATATTTACATGGGTTAATTATCTCAAGTTTTGTTTTCATATCCACCTATATCATAGATACCAGAGTTGGTAACTAGGTAGGGTCTCTTTCCCAATTTCCCACAGCAGAGCGATACTTGGTATCATCGTAGAAACCCTTAAGTTAAATCCTCTATTCTTTAATTGTCAGCTTTCCTGCAATAGAAAAAACATACTTATACATATATACATATACAATTTATTCACATAACATTAGTAGGGTTTATTCATTCATTGTCCTTAATACACTTAGGAAAATACAGATAAATAAAATCCTACTTATTTCATTCATAATTCGAAACTACAAAAATAATATATTAACATATATTTTCCAAGATACTTATATATTTATCCAAGGATTCTTGAAAATAGATTGAAGGTTGTCTCGTTCCTGCCAACCCTAAACTATGTTTCTCAGTAGTCCCCCCTTGGATTTACTACTACCTACTAGGAAAACTACTCTGAATTTCTTCTTCAGTTTCTCCTACTTAACCCTAGCACCATCCTGCTAATTTTGGGTTCAAGTTTAGTCATTTTCTCCCACCAACCTTTTCATTTATTTTTACTATCTTTATCTCCCATGGTCCTTTTCTAAAATGAAGTTCCACCCATGACATTTATCTCTAGTTATGTATATTTTTCTTAGTTGTCTTCTCAGCCAACAGTTCCTACTATATGAAAAAAATGAAGAAATTTGTCTTTGTTGTTTTGACCCCTTCTTAGGCATAACTAATTCCAACTATTTTCCTGGTAGTTGGGATTCTAATCTTTCCACATGATAGCCTTTAATATATTGCCAAGAATAATAATACGAAACAATTTTATTTCTATTATTCAAAATAAATATTTACGTTGTCATAATATATTACCTGTCCTACTTGGCTTTTTAGTCACAGGTCTAATATAAAAGTCACAAAAGAGACAATTTTATCAAGGTTATCATAACAATGTGACAATCATTGTCGTAATATTACATAATATTGCAATTTATTCAATCTCACATTGCAACATTACAAAATTAATATTTAATACAAGGGATAATATTGCGTTTAATATTATAGTTTATAATATTAGGGTTTATAATATTTAATCCAATATTAGGGTTTAATATTGATTTTATCATATTGGATTTATCATAGTAGGTCTAATATTATGAATATAATATTTGATTTTTTAATATTATGGTTTATAATATTACGTTTAATACTAGGGTTTGTAATATTGAGTTTAATAGTGAGTTTATAATGTTGTGATTAATGTTAGGGTTTATAATATTAACATTTATAATATTGGGTTTAATATTGAGTCTATAATATTGTTTTTAATACTAGGATTTGCAATATTGGGTTTAATGTTAGTATTTTTAATATTGGGTTTATGATATTACGATTTATAATATTGGGTTTAATATGAGAGTTTAATGTTGGGTTTATAATATGTCCAAGGGGTAGTTCAATTGTTGATCAAAGTAATTGAGTCTTAAAAGATCCAAGGTTTAAACCGTGTATGTTGTGACCTGGTTTACAGAGAGGAGGAAGGGTCATAAACTCCTAGATGTTTACTCATAGCCACATGCCATGTGAATTTTTAGGTTCCTCTATTGGGTTTAATAATAGAGTTTAATATTAGGGTTTATAATATTTGGTTTAATATTAAATTTTATAACATTGACATTATATATTACATATCAATTTCATTTACTAATGTGGTATTGCATGTGTTTGATGTATGCCTATTGGTATATATAGGCCATATTTATTAATGTGGTTGTGTTAATGTTAAAGAGTAAAATAAAAAATGTTACTAATTCATTTTAAATCTACTTTATATTTATGGTTTAAAAAAAATTAAAAAGTAATTAATTAACATTGCTAAAACAACTTTCTTAATTCATATTAAGATAATTGTTATGCTTTAATAAACCCATATCCACACACTTCGTTGAAGAAATTGTCAAAACCTAGACTTCAATTAAGAATTAGTTACATTCAAAGACATCAATTTAAAAATAAGTGTGGCTTAAAGAAGAGAGATTATTATACATATCACACTCATCATATTATGTTTTTTTTGTTAACCTGGTATTACTTTGCCTTTGACCAAAAAAAAATGTAGTTTTTCCATAGTTTAACATTATGGATAGAATTCTATTATTTTCTTATTAATATTTAAAAAGTATTTATCTATAATATGATTGGTTTAGGTTTTATGTTGTAATCATTATTATTGTAGTTTTTGCAAAATACAATGCTATGTGGATAGCTACCATAGATTTCCTCTTCAACTGGAATACGATAAGTAGAACACTTGTTTTTATCCATTTTTTATGCTAAAAATTGCTTAAACTATGTTTGGAAGTAATTGATGGTAAATATGTTATTTTTTTCCTTCCATGTTTAAGAATAAAAAATCACTACACAAATATCTAAAAATGATGCATAGATATTGCAACTATATCCATAAATTATGACAAAATATATGAAAGGCAACTATCCACATGTATTATTTTATGCAATGGCTACAATAAGACCACCCAGTTTAAGAATAAAAAATCACTACACAAATATCTAAAAATGATGCATAGATATTACAACTATATCCATAAATTATGACAAAATATATGAAAGGCAACTATCCACATGTATTATTTTATGCAATGGCTACAATAAGACCACCCAAGCCTGGAATTTGATGTCTCATAGGACGTATTTCCTATTTTAAGACACAGTTGTTGTAAATTTTTACCTATCAAATTTGATGTGCCTGATCAATCAATAACGGTCATTTTGACATTTAATTTGGGATATTTTCCGTTAAAATTTATAATACCCATCAGAGTTAACAACACCAAAATTTATAATACCTGTCAGAGTTAAAAATACCAAAATTTATAGTACCAGTCCCAAGTTAAAAACAACAAAATAAGACTAGGACTAGGGTCATAAGGAAAATGCTTACAGTGATCCTGGCTCACATGGCTTCATAGATTGAGGCATTTAAAAGATTATTTGGCTATAGTCCTTTTGTATATTTGAACTTTGTGAAACGAGATCTCGCCTTGGGAAACTAAGAACAACTAGATTGTAAATTAGGTGTTACATTCAAGGAACCGACCAATCAGTGTACGTCAAGAATGTGAATTCAGCCATCCAACTATATGCTAGTAGGTGATTGCAAAACACTAAAACTATACTTGAGTTTTCTGCTGCATACTACCATGTATTCACTATCATGTTATCTTCTTGAAACTCAAGGATAGGTCACTCAAAAAATGGTGGAGCTTTCTACCAAAACTACTGTCATCATTTACACTCAAAAAATGGTGGAGCTTTCTATCAAAACTACTGTCATCATTTACATCAAAATCGGCAAGATTTAACAGTTTGCAAGTTCCAAGTAAGCTTCCTTCTTCAATTCGTTTCAATCTCATTCAGTTGTTTTTTCATTCTTTCTTCCTATTATATTTGTTTTCTGTGAAATTATGGACGCCCTCATCAAAATGAATTTCTCCGAGATCCTATATTAGAAAAATAGCTTGTGATTCATTCCATAGTGAAACTTACATACCATCTTGAAAACTAAGAGTCTTGATTTTGACTTCTTTTTTTTAGTGCCCTTCTTTATTTTGACTATTCTTTATTTTGATTAATTTTGTTTTTTGAGTTTTTTACTAAAGGCTTTGAAATCAACCTTATTTTGACCATTTTTTTTTGAGTGCCCTCCTTTATTTTCACTAATTTTGTTTTGTGATTTTTTTACTAAAGGCTTTGAAATCAATCTTATTTTTACAACAGTGAATTTTCCTTTAAAATAAAATAATTATATAGTTATTCAATGAAATATATTTTACTATAAAAATAATTATGGAAGATGTTACAAGCCCATTTTTATATAGTGTATCTATTTAGGTTGTCAACCACTTCTAATATAGTTGTATTTAGAGGATGCAACCGGTACTAAGTACATTAATACAATAAGTAATGGTATTGTCTAGCGTAATGCTCAATAGGAAGAATTGTTTTGTGTAATCGGTTGCGCTGTATATTTCGTTTATGTTGTGGAAAGTAATGTGAATTCAATTTTTTTATGTTGAGGACACTATAGGCTCATATTTAAGATATTATGAAAATGATTAGTTAACAATGTTCAGATGTAGATGATAAGTTGATTACCTTATAGATTGCAGAGTTTGTTTAGTTTAGACATTTTTCGGCTTCATGGTTTTAGGAATAATGTATTCTAAATATGTATAATGGATATCAAATTAGTTGAAAGAATATACAAATATTTAGCTATCATCACTAGATTTATTATTCAATAGTTCATAGATGGTTGAAAGTGAACTTATAGGGATTAAAGTTATCTTGGTATAAATAAAGAGATCTTGGTAAGAATTCAGTACATAAAATATGCAGTGAGTAAATAAAGATGTGTGTGCCCATCTATAAATAAAATATTTGGTGAAAATAAGCTATAAAGAAATAGTTAAACATGTAATTATATGTTTAATAAATTCATATGTAGTAGATTATTAGATTTAAATAAATTATAAAAATGGATAATAGTTAAATTTTTAATATTTAAAAAATATAACTCTATCTCATCTACTAGTGGTTGACGATCCTCATCATCTTAACTATATGACTTTCTTTAGTTTTTTTCACATGTCAAAATTTATGTATATAATCAAAACTATTAACTCCCAAAGGCTAAAAAGCTTTATAAAATCTTAAAAGTATGCTTGTATGCTACGGGGAAACACAAATGTTAACTTAGGAAGAAACAAAGCACTCTAAGAGGGAGATTAAAGAAAGTTGAGAAGCAGGAGTAGTTTAAAGAGAGTTTTTAGATAAGGGAAACACTCACAAATTTAGGTAGAACGTAAAAAGAAAGGCATGAAAAATGCCAAAACGTCATCAAATTTTCATTTGACGGGCATAGGAAATTTGAAATTCTAGGCGTGAGACCACCTAGTTATGATTCAATTAAATGTTTGAAAATTAATTTTTAAATAATATTGAAAAACAAATATGTATTTTTAGAAGTTAAACATTATATATTACATTAATCAATACTAAATTAACAGTGATCAACGAACAAATTGATTATTAGAGTATTTCCTTCCTAAGAACAAATAATAACAAAATAACATCTTAATAACTATTTATTAATTAAAATGTAATTTAATTATTTGTTTTATACTAAATATTGTTAATTAACAAATTCAAAATTAATAAATGTTGTTATTTAACGACTTTAAAATTTTATTAGTAAAATTAAATAATTTTATAAATAAACAAATACAACATGATAAATTTATTAATAATTAAGTGAAAATTAAATTAAATCGTTAGAGAGTTTAAAAAATTAATGTAGATTCAATTAATTATTATTTAATTATTTTAAAAATAAAAACCAGTGAGTGTATTATTGTTTATTACAAAATTTAGTTTAACCACATGAAAATAAAATGTTTTTTAACCAATAAATTAAATTAGAATAAAAAATTATATAATTTTATTTAAAATGAATAAAAAATTAACAAAAAACTATTAGTTGAATTGAGACTTCTGTGATCCATATCAAGTTTATGAGAGATTTTTGGGCGTAAATCACATAATATTTCATTTGTCGATGCGTTTCAAACCAACCAGTGTAGTTCATCATCAAGACAAGTTGAATAATCAGATCAAGCTTTTGCGCTAATATCACTGGTGCCATTGATAACTGATATAATATCAATGGTGTCTGAGAAGAGATATGCACGTAGAGAGTTGCACGTAGAGATTTCCTTGTGAATAGATAACTTCATACAGTTTCTTACAGTGCGACTTTTTTGTGCTAATTGGATCGACAGTGGTGGTGAATTATATATGTGGCTCTTGGTGAACTGGATCTGCCGCTTCGTTCGGCTTTCTGCACTTTTATAGTGCGAGTATTTTTACCTAATTGGATAGGAAGTCTTGGTGAATTATATATGCGGCCCTTTGTGAAATGGATCTGCTGCTTCGTTGGGCTCTCTGCATTTTTAAAGTGCGACTCTTGTCTCTGCATTTTTATAGTGCGAGTCGTGTGCCCTAATTGGATCAGCGGTTGTAATGTCCCGGGTAATTATAAATATTAATTACAGCATTCAAACAACCTAATACTATTATTAGACTTAGAAAGATTACAGTGATAATTTAATATTTGATTATGTTTGAATAATAAAGAAGTTAATGTTTGAATAATAATTACTTTATTATAATTTAATATTTGATTATGTTTGAATAATAAAGATGTTAATGTTTGAATAATAATTACTTTATTAATTTAGAAAGACTAAAGTGACAATTTAATATTTGATTATGTTTGAATAATAAAGACGCTAATGTTTGAATAATAATTATTTTATTAAGTGTGCAGAAATGTGGATCAATTTGGACATTGCCAATTATATATATATATATATATATATATATCACATTTCTGTGATCATTATCAAGTGTTTGAGACATGGTTTTGGGGATAATCACATCGAAATTCATTCGTCAACAAGTTTTGTACTAGCAAGTGTGGTTTATTGTTAGGACAAGATGAAGAACTAGATGATGGAAATAGATTAAATAGAGAGATCCAGTATTCCAACTGCTAAAAAGAAACAACCAATTTGACCAAAAGTAACAGTTATAATTGACTAAGCAACAACAATATTTGACCCAACTTTAGGGAAGAATTAGATATTTAATTAATAAATTAGTTAATTTATTAAATATAAATCTATATATAATTAAATAAAACTAATTATATTTAATTAAAATAATATAAATTAAAAACATTAAAAGTAAAAAAAAATAAATTATTTTCTCAAATTTTTATTTAAAAATAATTAAGCATAATATTATCACATCAATAAACTCATATTCATGCTAATTATAAACTCATATTCATGCTAATTATATGTCAAGTAATTAAGACAGCCATTTACCTACCCATAACTATTCCTTCTAGATTTTCTCCTGTGAAACTTATTCACAAGAAAAGAAACCAATAAAGTATAATGTACTTAAGGAAAAAAGAACCAATAAAGTATGATGTACTTTAGGAAAAGGGAAGGAAAAAGGAAAGAAAGATGGAATAATATAAAATCTATGTTAAAGGGTTAGAAGAATTGTTCAGGCTAAGATGGGCTACGTCACGAGATAGTCACAGTGAGATTAGATGACAGTTACTGGACTTCCTCTATCAGAGAATAGCACTGGGCGAGATTCAGGGAAGCTGATCTCGTGGTTGGGAGGAAATCAACATTGTCCTTCGAGATTGGACAGAGTTGAACTTCTGTACTGACGGGTGCAGACTACAAATAAGTATTTACTATTATTTAGAACAGGGAAATGTAAATGTTTATTATCTTAATGAGTTATTTGCATTTAATTAATCTGGTATATTCAGTACAATTCATCAGGAAAAAATATGAAAACAAAAATTAGCATATGACAGAAAGAACTAGTCCATATACTACAAAATAACTGTGTAAATTCTTTGCAGAAAGCACCATGCAAGAAATGCATAAGTAGTAATAGAGGAAATGGTCGAAATTATACTTATTGAAACTTCACTAGTCTTGTAACATAAACATTTAATTTCCTGTTGTAACCGAAATTAAAAATATATTGTCTAGAAGAGGAACTGCAAAAGCCTGAAGGATAACAAGACGGAAAATTGGCTTTGAAGTTTGAAATACATGTAAATAAGGAAAAGAAATTGTAATTAAATTAAGAGACAGTGAGCGAGCAATGAATTGAAAACGGAATTTAGAGCATGAGGATATTTGGAAATATACAAATACATTTATATTTAAGGAACATAACATATGCACCTGTGTTATTAAGTAATTTCATTTGAAAAAGACCAAACTGGGAAAACCCTATGAGCATTGTACCCGAAGGCCTGGACTGAAGACATAAAGTATAAACCCTCATTTTGAAACCCTTAGCATTATGGGTTTTTCCTCCAAAAGAAAAAACTATCAATCCATGCCAATAGATCTAGGAATTATAGATACATACAAGTAACATGGTAATTCTATCACCATAACAGTTTACAGTTCTGCTCTGGAAAACAAAAATAACAAAAATGTGCATCCATGGTTCTTTGGGACCAGTTAACCTTAAGATTAAGAGGAAAGGCATCATATTAAAAGATACAGTCCAAGCCAACAAATCAAAGCCGTGGCGTTAACAAACTCTTAAGTCTAGTGTAACCTTGAATTACATAGTTGGCCCACTATAGGGGCAAATAACCAAAGCAAAAAAATTCAGGAACTAAAAGCGCTAAGTTAACTGATGAGAAACGGTGTGCCGGAGTATATATTACCCGGAGATAAGTCGGAGTTGTGGCTCAAAGGCCTCTGCTTGGAGGAACGGTGTAGAGTCTCGAACCGTATTCTCCAAGGCAGGTAGGGAGCAAACCCCATTCTGCCGAGGGACACCTCACCGTAGCCCAACAAACCCCATTCCGCAGAGGGACATCTCGCCGTAGCCCCTGTTCCATGTCGAAATGTAATTTCAACTGCCGTGCAACTGCTGTACAGCGACGCCAAAACTGCCATGGATCCTCCCGGCACCACTTTTGTTGAACGCTGGTATTTCTCCGAGGCGCAGCAAGCATGCTCAGCAGTGGACACGTGTCTGGGCCGTCCTTTTGAAAACCACCATCCCCAGCGCATAAAGTTAGGTAAGAAGGGACCTCCGGGGAAATAGCCTCAGCCCTCGGAGTAGATCAACGGTTGTATACAGGCCTGCACCATATGGACTTGAGGTGAAGTGAAAAGCTTCATTGACCGCGAGCTTGTCATTAAAGTGATTTAATGAAATTATATGTGGTCATAGAATGTTGGTAAAATTTTAATTTTATTAAGTAAAAACGTTATGTTATGTTCTTTTGTTTAAGTGTTGAACGTGTAATGAAATACACAGCAGTGCGAAGTAAAAAGGGAAGCAACGCTGAAGAATTTTTTACACAGCAGTGTAAATATATATCGCAGAGTTTTGTTTTGTAATGAAATGTAATAGGCTGTATGTGTGGAGTGAAAAAAAAAAAAAAAAAATTATAACAGCAATGTTAATTTTTGAAAGTAAAGGTTTTTGGAACTGTATCAGAAGCAGTTTCTGATTGTAATCCTTCTGGCAGAGGAAGAATCTTGTAACCACAGTTTTGTAATCCCTCTGGCAGAGGAAGAATCTTGTAACCACAGTTTTATTTTGTAACCACAGTTTTATTAATGAATACATAGAGGGTTTTTTTTTTTTTTTTGAAAACTCTGTTTTTTTTGTGTTGAAAACTCTCTTCTCCCAAACAATTTTAGTTTCAGAGCATTTTTCTTCTGTTTGATTTTTGTTTGGAATCGCCAGAAATTCCCGACATTCCAAACAAACAAATACATTAATATAGTACATGGATTAGGCTCACAAATCAAACTTTGACATGAACTAATTCCCCTGTAAATGAAGGCATAGCCGTCGCTGTCCATGAGCAAGCTTCCACCGCTAGGAGAAGGAAACTGTTTTGGCTACATAGTAGAAAGAATACAACCGTCATGCTGTTCATCATGGCAGTGAAAGGTAAAGGCTGCAAAGCCATTTCCCAACTGGAGAAAATTGGGAGAGTATGAAGTAAAATGCACCTGTTTCTCACCTGGGTAGAGTCCCCGAACAAAGGAAAACTGCAGAAGACGAACAATACCACTATGTAGTATGAACCCTGCATGACTGAAGAAAGTTATTGAGGAAGCTACGGTCCCATTACCCACCGTCCGATGATGATCGGCAGCGGAGGACCGTGGATGGAATCCCCATCCCGAAGACTATGGAAGACAGTTGTTGTGCACGAGAAGCTTCAGAACCTCGGTCCCGCCAATCCTAAGGAGTGGGTTAATTAGATAACAATTGAGTATGTTTAATCAACCATGATTATGATATATGCATAGGTATAAACTCATAACAGTAAACATGGTAATGAATTTGACAAGTTCGAAAAATATTAATAAACTACACACTAGGTGCCAACTCTTGTAAGGTCAAGGGTAATGAACTGTGGTGAAATGAAATTATCCAAGTCATATAAACCGTACGAATTTTGTAAACTGAATTTCGTGACAGATTTCGTTTTGATTGTCTTTTATTTTTTTTAATCATAATTGTTGGAATGTTAATTCCAACTGCAAGTTGCAGGCGGACGTGGGCAGCATCGGGCGCCATCTCAGCAGTGTAACGGATCGTGTGTTTTCCGGCCGCCTGAAACATATCGCGCCAACCTTCCGGCAACAGAATATTCCGGCAAAGGGCTCCGATGCGTTTTGGTGCAGGCACGTGGCTCTCGCCTGACGTCAGCATCTCTGACATATCGGGAGCTATCGTTCAGTCATATGATGCCTTCCGATATCCTTGTGAGCCGTCAGATCTGCTCCCGCCCTCTCCACCGTCGATCTCCGAAGCTGCTCCCCTGCCTGCATCAAATCAAATTTTTTGCGTAAAGTAAAAGTCAAGTTTTGGGTTGACCGCTGTCAAGTAATTAAGATTATTTACTCCGGTTGGCAAAGCATTTAAGTTTTTTTTTTATACGGCCTATATTATAATCGTTTTGTCATGTTAACATAGGTAAGGTGTATGTAATATGTTTTGTGTGTTGACCATTCGAGAGATGTTGGAGCAGCGAAAAAAACTAAGGGTGAAGCACATCTCGTGTGAACGAAAAAAGAATGTGCGTGCTGTAGTTTTTATGGAGGTGTGCCTGCGTGCAAAAATAAGTGATGTTTTTTTTGTTGAGGTGTATTGTGGCTGCGGCAGCAGCGTATAGTGTGTGTGTCTTCGCACATGGAGATATGTAAGAGCGCAGCAGCAAAAGACCAGTGAGCGTGGGTTATATGTTTTATACATATGTGTTGATTTTTTTTATGAGAGCAGAGTGGAGCGAAAAGAATGGTGATGCACAGCAGTGCTATCCATAAATGAAAAACGAAGTGGAGCGCATGTGTTGTAAGTAAATTTTTTTTGTATTGAGTATGCATGGAAATGCAAGAGAAAAGAGCGCTCAAGCTTTCTTGAAATTGTGAATGTAATTTACTGCATATGTGTAAAATATTTTTACAGCAGTATGTGTAAAAATAGTTTTACAGCAGTAATGTAAAAATGGGTTTTACAGCAGTAAACTCAGCACAGTGAACTCTCAGTGGAGAGAAAAGACAGAGCTTTTATTTTTGGTGAAAGTAAGTTTTGGTAAATCCCTCTCAACAAAGAGGAAGACATATGTTTCAGGTTTTTGTTTTAATGAATAGAAAAGTTTTTATGGCTGTGTAATACTCTGTTCTGAGTTTTTTTTAAAGAGGTTCTCTGCATAAGATCCTGGAACAGTGGAAACAGAGCATTGGCTCTGTGGTGTTAATGTTTGTCTGGTTTTGGTATTTTCCCGTTTAACAATACCCAACAGTGGTATCAGAGCAGGCTTAGGCTCTTTGAAGGTGACAAAGAAGCTGAAGGGAGGAGCTTGTTGCAGCAGTAAAACTTCTCAAGCAGAGTGAAGGCTCTCCAGCAGTGTGAAGCCACAGCCAAAAGGGGTAAGGTATTTCTCAAAGCTTTCCTTTGTGTTACTGTTGAAGGAACAGTCAGTGATTTAAAAGAAAACACAGTCAAGTATTTAAAGCCTAGATAAGAATGGCAAGGTCAAAGAAGAAAGCCTCCAAGCCTGTTAAAAATGTGTCTCCCCCTTCTACTAAACTAGAAGGCAATCCATTAGAATACATTCTATTTGAAACCCCAAAGTTTGATGGAAACTTTAATGTATGGGAAATAATGATGAGGGCTTTCCTAATGTCTGAGGGGATTGAAGTCTGGGAGTCAGTGATTGATGATAGCAAGATGGATAAAGAATCCATGGAGTATGATGCACAAGCAGCAAAACTAATCTTGGATGGACTCCCTGATTCTGTGAAGAGGAATCTAGGAAAATATAAATCAGCAAAGGATATTTGAGACAGACTGCATGACCTTCATGCAAAGGGAGCACTGACCATGAAAATGAGTCAAGAAGAAAGTCATGAACCCATCATAGAAGCTGAAAGTGAAAAGCTTGACCTCATCAAGCTTCAGGTAAGAGAAAGGTAATGAATGTGAAAAGTTAGAAGAAGAGATTGTCCTCCTCAGGAAGAAGGTTGAAGGGATGAACAAAATAATGAAGAGCTCTCAAGCATTGGATGACATGCTTAGCTATCACAGATCCCCATTTGATAAATCAGGACTTGGGTATGTAGGTGAATCCTCAAACAAGGATGAGGATGCTTTAAGCAAAGGAGATGTGAAGAAGCCAGAAAGAGATGGTGATGCTCCTAGTTCCAGCAAAGGCAAGGAGAAAAATGAAGGCAGCAATAGAAGAGATCCAACTCCAAGAAGAAATGTAGCTGATGTCAAAGAGGCAAGATGCAATGGTCATCAACAAAGGATCTCAAGGCAGCAAGGCTTCAGAAGTGCATCAAGAAAACCTCCATCTCCCAGGTACCAAAGTTCATTTTATGGTTATTGTTATGCTTGCTCAAACTTTGGTCATATGGCAAAAGACTGTAGAGCATTTCATGGAGATAGATGTTGTGGTCCCCGACAATCTCCAAGAAATAATTTCACAAGAAGAAATCATGAATTCTCATTCATGAACAATGTTGAATGTTTCAAGTGTCATAACATCGGGCATATGGCACGTGACTGTAACTTGACATGGGCTCTTACACAAGCTAGACCCATGCAAAAGAAGAAAGTTACACAAGTATGGAGAAGGAAGCGCAGCAGTTGCAAATGAAATCTTTGTTAATCCCTCTAAAAGGTAATATGCAGCAGTGATGAAATCAGCAATGTTTTTGCTTTGTGTTTATGCAATATGCATAGAAATGCATAAAGAATAAAAGATGGCAGCGCTGAAATGTAAAGAGCAGCAGCTAGATAAGAGAAAAATGCAAAGCATGGAAACCCTCACAGCAGTGAGAAGACAAAATACAAGACAGCAGTTTGGAAATTTTTTGTGGAGCACATGGATTAGAATGAACAGCAGTTTGAATTTTTTTTGGTGCACATGCATTGAAATGCATAGCAATGGAAGGTAGTTTCCTTCTATGTAATGTGAGAGAACATACTCACAACAGAGTGAGTACAATACACAGCAGTGAAAAATGTAATGTTTTTTTTATGCAATGCAGCATGCAAAGAAATGCATAAAGAAAAACAAGGACAGCAGATTTTTAATGCACACTGGATGTATAAGAATGTGTGTGGCAGCAGAAAGCCAAAGGAATTGCACAGTAGTGTATTGTGTAAAAAAAATGAATGAAGACTAAGATTGTGTGAAGCAAGGGTGCATGAGAAAAGGTAGCAGCCTGTGTTATTTTTTTGTGGAGAATGAAGTGCCAAGTGTATGTGCACACAGCAGTGCAAATTGCAGCAGCAACACAACAGCAAGTGTATGGACAACAGTGAATAAGAAAATGCAGCAGCATCAAGTTTTTGTTGAAGAAATGAAAGGTAATGGACAGTAGCACATGTAAAAGAAAATTTTCTTTACAGCAGTGCGTAGAAGAAAACAAAACCAGTGCAGGGGTTTTGAAATGGGCAGTAGCCTGGAGATATTTTGTTTTTGTTGAAATGTTATAAAAAAAAGGGGCAGCAGCACATGTAAGGAATTACATTTACAGCAGTAAATTAGTGAATGTAAGAAATGTTTACACACAGTAGTGTAAACTTGTAAATTGGGACAGTGTAATTGTTCCGAGAAAGACAGAGTATTTTGTCTTTGAAAAGTGCAGAAGCAGTGCAGGTGTAGACACAGCAGTGTGAGGTAGACACAGTAAAGAAGATGGCACAACAGTGCAGCAGAGAATATGCATCAGCATAAGAGAACATTGTAATGAGTTTGCACACACAGCAGTGCAATGATTGTTTGTTTTTGAAACTGCATGCAAAGCAGTGTCTGTTTGTAATCCCTCTATTAAAGAGGAAGGTGCTTTTCAGCACAGTGTCATGGTGAATCCCTCAGTCAAGAGGAAGATGTTTTTCAGCATAGTGTGGTAAATCCCTCTATCAAGAGGATGATGCTTTACAGCATAGTCACAGGTGAATCCCTCTGTCAAGAGGAAGGTGCTCTTCAGCACATTGTTATGGTGAATCCCTCTGTCATGAGGAAGGTGCTCTTAAGCACAGTTTCAGGTTAATCCCTCTATTAAGAGGAAGACAACTTTGTTGTTTGTGGAACTGCATCAGAAGCAGTTGGTGAATCCCTCTATGTGAGGAAGATATTTTTTTCTAACAGCAGTGTTGGAGAATCCCTCCATGTGAGGAAGTGCTTGGGTAAGATTGAACGCCCAGCAGTTGAAATTAAAGGGGAGTGTTGGAATATTAATTCCAACTACAAGTTGCAGGCGGACGTGGGCAGCATCGGGCGCCATCTCAGCAGCGTAACGGATCGTGTGTTTTCCGGCCGCCTGAAACATATCGCGCCAACCTTCCGGCAACAGAATATTCCGGCAAAGGGCTCCGATGCGTTTTGGTGCAGGCACGTGGCTCTCGCCTGACGTCAGCATCTCTGACATATCGGGAGCTATCATTCAGTCATATGATGCCTTCCGATATCCTTGTGAGCCGTCAGATCTGCTCCCGCCCTCTCCACCGTCGATCTCCGAAGTTGCTCCCCTGCCTACATCAAATCAAATTTTTTGCGTAAAGTAAAAGTCAAGTTTTGGGTTGACCGCTGTCAAGTAATTAAGATTATTTACTCCGGTTGGCAAAGCATTTAAGTTTTTTTTTATACGGCCTATATTATAATCGTTTTGTCATGTTAACATAGGTAAGGTGTATGTAATATGTTTTGTGTGTGTTGACCATTCGAGAGATGTTGGAGCAGCGAAAAAAACTAAGGGTGAAGCACATCTCGTGTGAACGAAAAAAAAAAATGTGCGTGCTATAGTTTTTATGGAGGTGTGCCTGCATGCAAAAATAAGTGATGTTTTTTTTTGTTGAGGTGTATTGTGGCTGCGGTAGCAGCGTATAGTGTGTGTGTCTTCGCACATGGAGATATGTAAGAGCGCAGCAGCAAAAGACCAGTGAGCGTGGGTTATATGTTTTATACATATGTGTTGATTTTTTTTATGAGAGCAGAGTGGAGCGAAAAGAATGGTGATGCACAGCAGTGCTATCCATAAATGAAAAACGAAGTGGAGCGCATGTGTTGTAAGTAAATTTTTTTTGTATTGAGTATGCATGGAAATGCAAGAGAAAAGAGCGCTCAAGCTTTCTTGAAATTGTGAATGTAATTTACTGCATATGTGTAAAATATTTTTACAGCAGTATGTGTAAAAATAGTTTTACAGCAGTAATGTAAAAATGGGTTTTACAGCAGTAAACCCAGCACAGTGAACTCTCAGGTGGAGAGAAAAGACAGAGCTTTTATTTTTGGTGAAAGTAAGTTTTGGTAAATCCCTCTCAGCAAAGAGGAAGACATATGTTTCAGGTTTTTGTTTTAATGAATAGAAAAGTTTTTATGGCTGTGTAATACTCTGTTCTGAGTTTTTTTTTAAAGAGGTTCTCTGCATAAGATCCTGGAACAGTGGAAACAGAGCATTGGCTCTGTGGTGTTAATGTTTGTTTGGTTTTGGTATTTTCCCATTTAAAAATACCCAACAATAATAAGTACTTAATATGACTACACATGACAACAGCCTTGGTGAATTATATATTAGGCCCTTGGTAAACTGCATCTGCAGCTTTGCTCGCCTCTCTGCATTGTTACAGTGCCAGTGCATGTTACAGTGCCAGTGCATGACAAAGTATTATGGATAGTTGTTACAATATTTATATATTATTTTTAAATTAATTTTTTATTCTTAAATTTGGAAATATATATATATATATACCATCAAAAAATCTCTACCATAAATCTTTTCTCAACCTCATTGATGTTATGTCTATTATCAATAAGCAAACACCATTTTTAATATTTATATTTCTTTTTAAAAATATATTGAAATATTTTTTCACAAATAGCTACCATGCTACCTTTTAAAATATATCTATATACTTCTAAACAATCTTTTCACATTTTTATTGTACATTGGTAAGATTGAATTTTACACACACCATAAGGAGCCACTGGCGTAGCGGGGTTCCCTGCCGGGGTTGAGAAACTCGCCACAATCCGCATAGGTGCACAACTCTGTCAACCATTGGTGCATAGTGAAATACATCCCAACACGGTTCGAACGGACCCGCGTGCATGAATTACATTTGTATGAATTACACTTCCATATGTGTTTGACCAATTCTAAGTGTGCGATCCATGGTGAAGGATAAACCTGACAAGACGACTGCGGTGAGCGTCGGCACATTTTATGTCTATTGTGTTATCCTATGCAGTTGCAGAGGCTTATCTCGAGCAATTCAAATCCGACCTCAATGCATTTCTGAGAGCTAGAGCCCAAGAAATGAAGGAAGGCGGAGTTATGTTTCTGATTCTTCCGTGTCGAATTTCGTTTGATGCGAGGGAATAAGGGAGCTTGCTCAGTTTCTGTGGGCAGCTGTTGGCAGCTGCTTTTAGAGATAAATGGGATATGGCTCGTTTCTTGTTTGTTGTTTCCCTAGCCTTCTTATAACAAAATTTTGAATTAGTCTCACAAATATGATTGATGCTTGGCAGGGCTTACTGCACGAGGAAAAATTGCACTCATTCAATTTTCCTTTCTTCTCTCCAACTATCGAAGAATTCAAGACTATAGTGAAAACCGTAGGATCGTTCACTTTACAGAGATGCGAAGTCTTGAGAGGAGAAGCTGCTGGCACGGTCGAGTACAAGAGCGAAGACCGCGGTTTATTAGGAAGACAGCTCTCAATGCAGTATAGAAATGGATTGGAGACTATGACTGAAGCCCATATCGGAGCAGAAATGACAGACAAATTGTTTCAGAGAGTCGAGAAAAGAGGAGCTGAAAATAGTCACGAATTGATTAGACAAATGGAAAGCTTAACACAGTTACTTGCTGTGCTTATTCGAAATAAGAAAACGTCACAGTAAAATGATTAATGCATACTCACTTTACAGTGATACCATGAAATTTCGCTTTGATACTGAAACTTCATGATTGTATATACAATTGTAACACTTTTTTCACTTTTCATAGTTTGATCATGACCATTTTGATCACAATTATTGCAAGTATTAAAGGTTTTGGAAGCAATGATTTTTCTTATCACAATTAAGATATCTTAGTTTAAATGGTAAGTTATAAAAGTGTTTTAATTAAACAATAAAAAATAACTATAGTACAATGTGGAGATGACTCATTAAAGAAAAAATGCACATGCAGCACATTATGTTTGTTAATATAGTATGAAGTAAACCATTTACATTGGCTCTTAACGATTTGGATTGGATTATATCTCACATTAGATTAATATATGAAAACTATTGCCGACGAGAATGAATACGACTAAGTTAGTATTATCTTGCTCTTCTTGCTTTAGCTTAAGTCTCTCTCTTGTACCTTGGGAATGGATTAACTTTTTTATATTTAAAAGAAAGAGGAGAACTACGAGGGAGTTTTGTCAGTTCCTACTCTCCTACGTAAACAACATTATGTTTAATGGAATATACTAGCATAGATATGTTTCAATTTGCCATTACTGCAACCTATTATTAATTATGATATCGCCATAGAAACGTATTTTCATTGCAACGACGCTACGCATGGCATGCTATAACAATTATACTCCGTCCAAGATAATCTCGGTAAAAAATATATATTAAATATGCATCACTCTTAATATTAGTTATAAAGTGCCCAGATAAATCACCACTTGTTAGTCAATATTTATTTATTAGCTACCGCGTGTCTTACCACATGCATGTTAGTGAATATTTCTGTGTATAACTTACCACGATCTCTCATCCAGTAGGTTTAAACAACGATGCGAGGTTTACTAGCGAGGTTAAAGAACACAGTAACCCCAGAAACACAGTAACCCATTGATAAAAATCATAATTAGTGTGTAATTCCACTGTTTTAGAAGACGTGAACAGGCAAGACAGAGGTGCTTTCCAATCTGTCGGCAGAATGTTCAGAGCTTCAAAGTTGGGAAATCTTGCTATTATCATACATTTGGCGTTTAGAGCTAGGCAATCTTAACGTTTTTTGCAAAATTTGTTGTTTATCATACATTTGGCATTCAGAGCTAGAAAATCTTACTATTTATGGATACATTTGGCGCATATGGAGAAAAATTAACATGGTTTCCGGACTGTCAAATGAATGATATTCCCTCGCCTCTCGAGGAAAGAGCGAGCCAAGAGCTATACCGCAGCTAAGAGAAGTATCATGCATGTGCAGTGGCTTTATGTTTCGCACCACCTTCCTCCTTCGCACGCAGGCTCAAACCATTAGGGTTTTTCTTCAAGGTAAGATCTCTGGCGTATTTCTTGTCCGGTTCTATCTATATCAGGCAACGGAGAAAACTAATGAATTCTCTTTGGGTATAGAAGAAAAAGAGGCAAGGCTGGGGTTCAATGTATGGTATACTCGGGTGTTTGAAAGCTCCTCTGAAGGCGTTCTTATAGCTCATAGCAGCAGAGTTCTGAATAATAGATATGCATATTTATGGTAGTGTATATATGGCAGCACGCTAAATTATCGACTGAATATATATACAAGTTTGAAGGTATTAAACCTTGAGGCCATAAGGAAGTATTTGGAGGAATAATGGAAGACTTTCGTGGTGATCCATTTGAATGGCTTTGCGTCGATGTATTTGCTCTAGTGTTGTCACCGCTGGACATTGTGAGCTAGGGTAGGAGCGTATCAGTCTCCAGCAAGTGGAAATATGTGGCTGAATCCGACATTTTGTGGGCAAAAAATAGCCGAGAGCTTTGGAAACACAAATTTACAGTGAGAACAACTTCGCATCAGATTTAACTAAGAATTACAGCCTATTGCCTCTCTCTCGAAGCAAGAGAAAGATGTCGGGTAAATTATTTTGCATTACTAACAATTTCTATTTCAAGAACTAGATCGCATTAATTAAAAACCCAAATATACAATGGAACAAACGGTAATCACTGCCCGTAATAGAAATATAATTAAAATAGTAAAATAATAAAAATATAATTAAAATAGCAAAGTAATTCATGTTATAATATGTGTAAACACCATGTGCATTGCATGCAAGCCATGTTTTTGTGTGTGGCATTATCATACTCTCTAGACGCGCCACATACATTACATGTGTTCGCTTGTGTAAAATGTATGTTGGGTAACGTAGGCGTTCCTTTCTGGTAACCACTCGATCCAACCCTGCCTTCCGCACTTCATTTGCACTATATGTTTCGGTATGATTCCTCTATGAGTATACTCTCGGTGATGGAGGACTTGTAACCCTTCCAATTTTCACCATTGTTGGCTATTGTCGGTTGTCAGGAGACCATCTGTCACGCCCCTACCCCTGCAATAGTCTTTCAACCGCTTATAGTGAGGTGCGGCACTACCAATCATTTTCTTTTCACCAATACTTACGATTGTAGACTACGCCTAACATTCCACTTATCCTACTTAGTTTTTGTTTCACAACCAAGTATTATTAATGTGTTCCTTTATACAAGTGAAAGCCCATAACATTCACATAAACAACATTATACAAGAGAAATGCACAACAGTATAAAGGGAGGGGCAACTCCCTGCAATATGAGTCTGCCCGAATCAATATATATAATCTTCTTTTACAAGTACAAGTTAAATCTTGGGAAACCCCAAATTTACACTTAGCCAATTTTCAACTTCGGCAAACTTGGTTGCCCAGCTCATCGGCGCCTCCACACGGTTGCCGCACGACTCACCAACCCTTCGTTCACCTCGTCGCACGATCGTGTTGTTTGCCCAACTTGGGCGCGCCTCGTTGTAACCAAGTCGCCACACATGGGCGCCTCCGCACGAGTCACACCTCCGTTCACAATCTCAACACTTCACTGTTTCCACCATTTCATTATGCACGGCGCACCCTCACCCGGTCGCTCGTCCGCACGATTCTTCATTTCGGCGTGCACGACACGCCCTCGCCTGGCCGCCCATCCGCACGTCCACCCGTTCACCCAACTCGTCCACCCAAACTCGTTCACCCGAGTCGCCACACAACTTCACCCAGGTCGCCACACGACTTCACCCGATTCGCCTAAACGACCTCACCCGGGTCGCCACAACGACTTCACGCGGGTCGCCCGAACGACCTCACCCGACTCGCCCGAATGACTTCACCCATGTCGCCTGATGACCTCACCCGACTCGCCCGAACGACCTCACCCGATTCGCCCGAATGACCTCGACCGAGTTTCCTGCCCGACGACCTCGCCCGAGTTCTACCTAAACGACCTCGCCTGAGTTCTGCCTGAACAACCTCGCCCGAGTTCTGCCCGACGACCTCGCCCGAGTTCTTCTCGACGAACTCGCCAGAGTTTTCTGAATGACTTTCCTGAACGACTTCCTGAACGACTTTTCTGAATGACTTTTCTGAACAACTTTCTTAAACGACTTTTCTGAATGACGCACTGCAGAACTCCTTGTTCAAACTCGTGTTGATCGAATGATGGTTGTTTGCCTCCAAACGCCCTCCAATATATACGGGCAAGTGGCAGGTTGTGTCACCCGGCCGACCCACACCAAACGCCCAGCCGACTCATTCATAATGCGAACTCTTGCCCATGAGGTAGGTCGGCCCGCCCAACTCGTGGGACCGCCCCCTCATCGCTCACCCAACGCCTTATAAACTCGTCCAAGGTTCGTTTCGTTTCATATTTCACACGTCCTTCACACGGTGGAGTCGCCTTGCCCGTCGCACGGACCACAGGTCCTAACATCCTCCCCCACTGGAAGTCATTGTCGTCCTCGACAATATCTCATCCTGGTAACCATCTGTCACCAATATCACCATACCAAGGTATACACCTCATCGATATGTCATACGTCGGAAATCATCTCAATCCATGACCATCGACCATGTCGTCGCAATATCCACATGTTGCTCCCTATTGTGGAAGGCTAGCCCTTCCATCTCAAGCTACATGCTTCTTGCAACATCTCGTGCTGACCTCATCATGTGTCGTCATCATGTGAACTGCTGCCATGATACTCCAACAAATGCTAACACATCCCTGTACACACTGCAGCCCCATGTTTGAACTAGTTGGGTAGCTAATCCAATTGTCACGCCTAAACCATGAGAATGTACATCCTCATGCCATCACCAGTATTTTCTTAGAACATCCCGCCACATCCTCAACTCGATCAAGAATCCATCTCCATATAAGTGTAAGCCATGCTCAGGTCCATGAAGTAGTCCTCATCTCATCTGCAACATGCTGTCCATGATGTCTAGTACTAATGTGCTGCATGAAATTAGCCACATATACCCCCACATCATCATCCATATGTGTATCTCCTCAAAGTGACGAGATCCTCTCATCAAACTTCGACTCTTAATGTACCACATCTAGGTCCATGAAGCAACCTCCTTCATATATATATGTGCCATCCCTCAAGTCTGCCATAGAAACAAGTATACACCTGTCTCATCTATCCATGTGTTGCCCATGATCGCAGATCAATCAACTCCCATGTGTCAAAGTGGTTAAGTCTCGGCTCAACCCATGCCCAAGTGTTGCCACCAAGGCATCATCATCATCGTAACTCCATCACTCCAAAGTGTCTCGTATCGATTCTCCACATCAAGTCACTCTTTCAAGCCATTCCCATACATGTACTTGAAAATATGCACCCCATCCTGCATCATAGTCTCTAACCTCAGCTCCTAAATACATCAAATCCTCCAATTCCACCATATATGAAGTCCCCAAAAGTCACAACCTCATGTCATCATGAGATCCATGAGTCATCTCCAACCAACATCTCAGCAAGCATACAAGTTTCAGCCCAAAGGTCTCTGCAAGATGCCTCAGCTCTCCATCTAGTAGGAATGCTCCATAGTCTGCTCACAACTCTATCCAAGTCCATGGCTTTTTCGTACAAGAGTGCACAACCTCTCCATCGGCTCATAAGTAAAACACCTCCATGTCACAACAGCAAATCCACTTGCACAACATCCCTGCCTTGGCACTCCTCATTGGATGCCCAAAAGTGACACCTGTACAAGTGCTCCTGCACAATGTCCCTACATAAGACTGTCGTGCTCCATGTCTCCAACCTGATGTCCATGACTAAGTTGCCCATGTAGTCCAACCAAGTAGACCCATCACAACAATCGGTCATCCTCATCCAAGCCTGCAATCTTCGGTCTAGTGAACTCGGTCACCCAACCATATCATCATCACATGAGTCTCTCCATCATAGCTCCCCCACTAAAGGTTCCACCAAGACTTGCTCTTGGTCTCGGCCATGAGAAGTCCACCCAAGTATCATCATACCTAAGTGTGTGCCCTCCTCAATCTGTCCATGAGTCATGTCGGGCACTTAGCCAGTTCTCCATGTGGCTAAAGCATGACCCAATCTTTCACAATGATCATCTTTTTCCTCCCTTGCCACGGACCTTTTTACCTTCTACCATAAGGTCACAAACAACCCCAACAAGTCCTGCAACAATCAACAATCCTTGCTTCTCCATACAAGGTCTCATCATAGACATCCATGGTAAGATGTTCCCTTGCATCGGCAAACTGATTTTGCCCTTCCCTGCATACGGTTCATCTCCCAAATGCTCAAGTGAAACACAAGTATCAATAGTACTTACATCATCACCATCATGAGGTTCCTCCATGTGAGTATCCTCATCCATCCATGTCTGCAAACTGCACGATCCTGGTCCAACTTGATCAATCTCAAGTTCATCCTCCATCGTTGTCACATCTGCAACATCTTCAACTATCACGAATTCCTCTTCCTTGTTAGCACAATCTGCAACTTCATCCTGCTCCATTATCCAACCAAGTTGAAGAAGTTTGTCTTCAACATTCTTTTCCAAGACTTCAAGTTTCTCTCGAATCCCGGGATTCTCTTCTTTCATCCGCTTCAACCTGTACAAGGTAAGCAAGAGCTTCCCTTCACATTCTTCCAAACCTGCCATGCCTTGTCGTTCAGCTTGGCCCAAGCACTAAGCTTCTCCTCAGCTAAACCCGTTTCACCATTTACCTGAATCACACTGATATTCCACCTGTTACATGCAAAACTTGAACTCCCTTCCAAGTCTTCGGCCTTCGTAGAATCAGCTCCTTGATTCAGTCCACCAACTCCAACCATGAGCTCTGATACCACCTATCACGCCCCTACACCTGCGGTAGTCTTTCAACCGCTTATAGCGAGGTGCAGCACTACTAATCATTTTCTTTTCACCAATACTTACGATTGTAGACTACGCCTAACATTCCACTTATCCTACTTAGTTTGTGTTTCGGAACCAAGTATTATTAATGTGTTCCTTTATACAAGTGAAAGCCCATAACATTCACATAAACAACATTATACAAGAGAAATGCACAACAGTATAAAGGGAGGGACAACTCCCTGCAATATGAGTTTCCCCGAATCAATATATATAATCTTCTTTTACAAGTACAAGTTAAATCTTGGGAAACCCCAAATTTACACTTAGCCAATTTTCAACTTCGGCAAACTCAGTTGCCCAGCTCGTCGGCGCCTCCACACGGTCGTCGCATGACTCACCAACCCTTCGTTCACCTCGTCACACGATCGTGTTGTTTTCCCAACTTGGGCGCGCCTCGTCGTAACCAAGTCGCCACACATGGGCACCTCCGCACGAGTCACACCTCCGTTCACAATCTCAACACTTCATTGTTTCCACCGTTTTGTCGTGCATGGGGCACCCTCACCCGATCGCCCGTCCGCGCGATTCTCATTCCGGCGTGCACAGCGTGCCCTTGCCCGGCCGCCCGTCCGCACGTCCACCTGTTCACACATTCACCCAACTCGTCCACCTGAACTCATTCACCCAAGTCACCACACAACTTCACCCGGGTCGCCACATGACTTCACCCGGTTCGCCCAAACGACCTCACCCGGGTTGCCACAATGACTTCACCCGGGTCGCCCGAACGACCTCACCCGGCTCGCCCTAACAACTTCACCCGGGTCGCCCGACGACCTCACCCGGCTCACCCAAACGACCTCACCCGACTCGCCCAAACGACCTCGCCCGAGTTTCCTGCCCGATGACCTCGCCCGAGTTCTACCTGAACGACCTCGCCCGAGTTTTGCCTGAACAACCTCACCCGAGTTCTGCCCGATGACCTCGCCCGAGTTTTCTGAACGACTTTCTTGAACGAGTTTTACACCCGAGTTCCGCCCGTCGTGCGGGCTCATCCACGCACTGCAGAACTCCTTGTTCGAACTCGTGTTGATCGAATGATGGTCGTTTGCCTCCAAACGCCCTCCAATATATACGGGCGGGTGGCGGGTTGTGTCACCCGGCCGACCCACACCAAACGCCCAGCCGACTCGTTCATAATGCGAACTCTCGCCCATGAGGTAGGTCAGCCCGCCCAACTCATGGGACCGCCCCCTCATCACTCGCCCAACGCCTTATAAACTCGTCCAAGGTTCGTTTCATTTCATATTTCGCACGTCCTTCGCACGGTGGAGTCGCCCTGCCCGTCACACGGACCGCAGGTCCTAACACCATCCCTCAGGTGAGCAGCGACACATGTCTATTGTGTTATTATTGCTGTGATTTGCTTCCCATTTTCTGTGTTTGGGATTCTAATCCACCTTGCATTTGGTTGTTGACAAGTTACAGTCCGTCGACCTTCCTCCTTCGCACGTAGGCTCAAACCATTAGAGTTTTGCTTCAGGGTAAGATCTTTGGCGTATTTGTTTTCATTGCTTTGATTGATAATTTGCTGAGTGAAATATAGAGAATTTTTTTAGTAAACTTTATATATATATGAAAAACAAAAAAACACATTGTAGCTAAATTTCCAAAAATTTTATCGCGGAAATTAAAAACGCCATAATGTAGAGAGTACACTTTTAAATGAAAATGATGGTCTTTGCCCTGAAATAAGCTTTAAAGAAAGTTTACGGTGCTCTGAATTTTATAAAGTTAACAACGCTTTAATTTATATACATTGTTTTAAATGCTACTCTCTTTTTTTCTGCGTTAAACTTCTGATCTTTGCCCTGAAATAAGCTTTAAAAAAAGGTTACGGTGCTCTGAATTTTATGAAGGTTACGACACTCTAATTTATTTACACTGTTTGAAATGTAATGGAGACTCTTTCTCTTTTTAATTTCTGGTCTTTGCCCTGAAATAACTTTTAAAGAAAGGTTCAGGCACAACAAAAACAACGCAGCAAGAAAATACCAGAAAGAAAAATCATTGCCAAAGAAGAATACGATGCCAGAAAGAAAATCGTCCAAAGAAGAATAGAAATGTAAGAAAAACATTTCAAACAAAATCACTGCTATACTGCTTCAACAACTACTATTAAGGTTTTGGTAAGTTCACCTTGAAGCCGCAGTGCTAAATTTATGCTTTAAAAGGTTTTGAAGCATTTTGTTCTCTATCAGTCACAATTAACAGGTTCTCCACGATCCTCTGCAGGTAGATCCCTTGCAGCTAGCGGAATAACATAAAATAACAAGTAAGGTACTTCTCCAAAGTTAGTTGCATATGAAGTTTACATAATGATAGTTTGATACATACTAGGTCTGTCAGGTTGCAAACTACAATGCCACTGTCTTTCTCTGGTGCAACTAGCTATGAACTACATCGAAAGACTACAATTGAAATCTTGCAGACTCAAGCGTGTAGATAACAGAGCACGTCCAAAGACTGGAATTGAAATCTTGCAGACTCTTCTGGGCAGGCGGCGACAAAATAGTGAAGGAGTGGCCCTAGTTTCAATAGTGAAGGAGTCGCCCTAATTTATGCTTGAGCCTTCTGCACCGACTATCTTTTACAATACTAGAGTTGCATGCTAATAGTCATATGGAAGGGGCCTTGCATGTTAATAGCCATGTGGAAGGGGCCTTGATATTCATGTGGAAAGGACCTCGAAAGGGCCTCGAAGTATATTGGTTGTCTGAACTTTGGATAAAATGGTATTGCTTCAATTTTCTTGCATTGGGCCACGCGAAGCCTCTAATAAGAGGTAGAATGCTTTCAGTCTTAAAACTTTGGATAAAATTTAGGTGAATAAAATTGTTATGATCAAACTTTGGTTAAAATACTAGAAAACCAAAAAAAAAAACAGGTCAACTGATCAACTAATAGGTTGTCAAACGATCAATCGCTTGCTATAGTCACTGCTATGCTGGAGGCAGGGACTAATAACCAAACACCGCAATTTACGGTTTGCGCATCCCTTTCGAAGTGAAGTGCATTAGTCGAAGCACACAAATGTTATCCCCAAATGGGGAAGCATCGATTATTCGTTTGTGCAGCGAGTCAATCCGACGACACAAACTAGCGAAGCAATGAAAGCGTCAGTTATCGGACGACACAAACAGCGATGTCGATGGTGGACTTTGGATTGCATTGCCAAAGCATTTATGGATCTCCAACCAACTTTTATGTGTGAAAAGATATCATATTGAAAATTATAAAAATCAACACCAGAGATACGAATCTCCAGTATGAAGGGTTTTGTATAACAAACATTACAGTTAAAAATGGGCGTGGAGGGATTGTAAAAATTGAATTGAGATTTTCTCCGCGCTAAGTTTTGTTTTGTTGACGGCTACGCTCTTCATAACGAGGTCATGGATCTGTTGTGTTTGCGAATAATCAAATTGCATATTCAGAAGGTGGCTATGATTCGTTGACCTCGACATCCTTGGTGATGCGGCTATGGTTCCTTCTACCAAATTTATTTCAGGTCACTCTATCAAATTTTTTGAAAAAATATAAAAATTAAATAAATGATAATTTTATTTTAGATTATTAGTACTCTAAAAATAATTAATGTATAAATTAAATATATATAACTTTAAAATATATGTAACACAATTTTTAAATGTGCATATTCACCTCACTTTACTATAGATATTTTTAACCTATAAATAACTTTTGTTATAATACTATGGATTATCAATACTTCATGCCCAAAAAACCATAACTTATTTTATATTTTTCATATGATCTTTTTTAAAATTAATGGTTTAATTAAAAGGGAAGAAACATAAATAACTTTTGTTATAATACTATGGATTATCAATACTTCATGCCCAAAAAACCATAACTTATTTTATATTTTTCATATGATCTTTTTTAAAATTAATGGTTTAATTAAAAGGGAAGAAACATTATAATTACTTTGAGATAAATCTCAACTTTTGATTTGGAAGTATTACTAAGAATAGTTTAGAATATTTAATCAAGATTAAATCTCTTTATCCACTTAATAATTATAAATAATTAATTAAATATTTGAAAACTTTGTTATAAAATAAAGTGGTTGATATATGCCCTGCACATTCAATCATATTTGCCCTGCCCATTCAATGCATTAGGCTACATGATATATAAAATAGCTTCTAACCTTAACTTGAAAAATATATTATCAAATGGAAAAAGAAAGGTTAAAATGTGCCACAAGATAGATGAGCCTTGAATTGTTTCTATTTAAGAGACCCATCACGAATCTTCAAATGGGGTGACTCTTCATGGTTACGAATCTTCAAATGGGGTGACTCTTCATGGTTACGAATCTTCAAATGGGGGTGACTCTTCATGGTTAAGAATCTTGTTGCATATATATATATATATATATATATATATATATATATATATATATAATTGAAAATAAAATTATAATGTAGTTATTTTTTATGACTTTTTAGATTTTAGAAGTGTTTTGATGTTTATTATGGATATATATATAAACCACATTGAAATTTTTCACTTGACATGACTATTGAAATATAATATTTATGGACCACATTCTCCATATTAAAATATTTTTTTATTAGTGATATATTTTTAAATAGACATCGATACTGTTTAGCCTTGCATATTGAAATATTTATTTATGATACACATTGAATTGTTTATTATTATTAATATTTTCTAAATGTAACATATTAATGTTAAATTAAGAACTGAATAAATTACATATCTCTTCTTTTCCTTCTATGAGAAAGTAATTGTTTTTTGTCTTTCAATTACTTTTTCTTTGTGGGCACTGAATATTTTATTATAATCAACATCAAAAAAATTATATTTTTATTCTTTTTATATAGATATATATGAAGTTGATATGGAAATAAATTAGTGAATATGAGTATTCAAGTAATTTATTTGAGTTATATATAAAAATATTTTTATAAAATATAAAAATTATATATCTTCCTCTTATATATAAAATTATATATCTTCCTCTTATATATATGATTTTCTTTTACTTGTGTTATTTTATATTTGTAAGGTTGATATAAAATTATATTATTTTACATGGACATCAAAATATTTTATTTATAGTAGATGTGAAATATTTTTATATTTTTCATTTATATTGAGTTATAATATCTATAAAAATAGAAGGCACATAATTTATATTAGATTGTGATATTCACAACAAATAGAAAGAGCACAATAAAAATGAAATTATTCATATTTTATAATATTTTTAATTAAAATTAAATATATATACAATGTGAAAATATACCTCCCAAAACAATCCTAACAAATATTGAAAATTTATATTAAATTTAATTACCTAAAAAATGTTGAACAATTAATTCGAATTAATATGGTTATAAATATTATTAGTTCAAAATAAGGTTCCCCAATATTACTTTTCTCATGAATATTGTTTAGAAACTACGTTAATGTTGTTATTTTTAGTGTTAATAGATTAAAAGTTTATATTAAATTTAATTACCTAAAAAATGTTGAACAATTAATTCTAATTAATATGGTTATAAATATTATTAGTTCAATAACTAAGCACTACAGAGATTTGAACTAGTAAACTATCACAATGAGTGCCTTAACAATGCACCCATTCACCGTCAATCCAAAACCCCGTGAGCAGCTTTTCAAATAAGCTAATAAAATAAAAATAATTTTAAAATATATTTTTTATCAAGTAATTATAATAATTTAAAAATACTTTTAATAGAAATTAAATTAATATATAAAATTTTAGATATACATATCTTAAAGTTTTAACTTTATAAATTTTAACAAACAATTTTATTAAAATAAAAAACATAAATCCTCAAAATAATTATTATTAATAATAATTTTAATGCAAAATTTCAAACACCATTAAAATTCTCAAAACAAAATTTTCACATTTCATCAAAGTGAATCTAATTTTAAAATATAATTCGTAGACAATTTTTAATCGTAATGGACAAAAGATGCCCTGTCAATGCCCCTTATCTCACGGCATGGGGTTGAAGATTATGAAGTTGTATAGCCCCCTATCTCAAGCCATGGCATCGGGGAATGTGAAGAACCGTCGATGTATTGTTGGAAAGGTTCCAATTTCGACCACAAGAATCAACATCCAATCACATAGAGGCACAAGGGGTGAAGAGTTTATTTTAGGTAAAGCACTAAAAGATTGGCCAATTTTGTGAACATGTAGGTTTTGATGTGACAATCATAAAAACTGAAGTGATTGTTTGGTGTGGAAATGGCAACAGAGACTGCTCCTTGCCAGACTCTTCTTTCACAATGTTGTGGGCCATCTAGTTTGAAAACTTAGCACAGCACTGCTACAGTCCTACGCTTCTTTACTAGAAACATGGATCTCTACCAAGGCAACTATGATCCATTAATAATTGTGGTTGTATATGTACATCATTAAAATGTCCATCCTTTGAATTTAAACAAAAAAATTATCCAACAATAACGATACACATTAAGAGACCAATAACACCCTAAATATTGGTTGCCTCTCCTCTCTACCAATGCGGTACACAAAATAAAGTCAAGTAACCCAAAATCCCTTTATATTTGACTGAGTTTTTATTTTCCCCTGCTCACGAATTTTCCCCACATTCCAACATCTGCCCTTTTAAATTGGGGTTCACATATCTCCTATAACATCCCTGCAAGGATGCGAATTCGCAAATAGGTTGCCATTGGAGAGCTTATTCCATAAGCAAAAATGGCTGCTTTGATGAAGAGTTTCGCGCGTACTGCTTTAATGGTGTTTATTATGTCTTCGATCGCTGATGCCACCACTGGCCTAAAACTAAGCCCCACCTTTTATGCCAAGTCTTGTCCGAGGGCGCTGTCAATAGTGCAAGCCGCGGTGAAGCAGGCCGTTGCCAAAGAGAAACGCATGGGGGCGTCGCTTCTCCGCCTTCAATTCCACGACTGCTTCGTTAATGTAAGTGGAACAATTCATATTATTATTATTGATTCAACCAGGTTGACAACGGTCACTTTTTCATTTCTTGTTCCAGGGCTGCGATGGGTCCGTCCTGTTGGACAATTCCACGACCTTCACTAGCGAGAAGTACGCCAATCCCAACAACAATTCAGCAAGGGGCTTCGAGGTGATCGATACCGTAAAGAACCAACTCGAAAATGCGTGCAGTGGTGTCGTGTCATGTGCAGATATTATCGCTGTTGCTGCTCGTGATTCTGTTGTTGAAGTAACCTCGATTAACTTTGCTCCGCGATCTTGTTATTTCTGTATGAATCGTTTCTAAAATCTGTAAATGTGTTAGAAAACTTGTACAGATGAATCTAGCTAGTAAAGGTTGAACACACAGCTTTGCAAAGCAAAAACACTAAAAGAAAATCGAAAGAAGAGAAGAATGATTCAATAGAAAATTATGTTACAATGCTCATGATATAGCATTACTGGGTGAAGATCCCAAGGTAATGACTATAGTGGTGATCAATGAGAAGACTCAACACCTACAACAAGTTCCGAAGATAACTAGTCAGTTGCGGAGTTAAAAAGGAGCAAATCAAAGAGTAAATCATGCAAAAGGAATTTTGCATGCAATCCCATGGTCTAACTAAAAGTCCGCATGTAGATGTGTAGTAGTTCCAACATGCAAAAAAAATCTTGCATGCAGTTACATACTCTAACTAAGAATCTGCATGTAGATGTGTAGTAGTTCCAACAAAATCTACAATAATCTGGTCATTTCATTTAATATTTAGTATGTCTGTTAAAAATTTAACTGACAGCTGGGTGGACCTTGGTGGGCTGTGAGGTTGGGTCGGCGAAGCATCTTTTCAAAAGAACTAAGATACAATTAATTATAAAAAGAAAATAAGATTTAAATACTGTAGATCAGTGTATATATTGATAGCTGGTGTTAAGTTGATCTGATATGATATTCTATCTACAGGCGGTCATACTATAGGGCAAGCGCGGTGCGTAAGTTTTAGAGCCCATATCTACAACGACACCAATATAGACACTACGTACTCCACTTTGTTGCGTTTGAAATGTCCGAGCACCGCCTGCTTTGGAGACAGCAACCTGTCGCCGTTGGATTATGTGACTTCCACTATCTTTGACAGCAACTACTACATCAATATTCTAAAATGCAAGAAGGGACTTCTCCACTCTGATCAACAACTCTTCAACGGAGGCTCCACTGATTCACAGGTGACCACCTACAGCTCCAACCAGACCACCTTCTTCTCGCACTTTGCTGCCGCCATGGTGAAGATGGGGAACATTAAAACTCTTACAGGCAGTGGCGGAGAGATCCGCAAGAATTGCAGGAAGCCTAACTAACCAACTGGTGAAGTGGCTGTTTAGTAGGATGAGTTTCATCGATATTGCCTTGTAATTTGTAATAGAAGTATTCGATTGGTCTCCATGGATACCTTACGCATATGTTACAATTATACAACTTCATACTTTATTAGTGTTACATAGGAGAGAAGATATAGACTGTTTATTTTAATGGGAATGCTTTTGTCTCCTTATTAAAAAGCATGTTTCAAAAATATATTAAAATAATAATAATTTAATATTCAAATTTATTTCGTTGTTGAAGATGTATATATTTTATTTTTTTGAATTTGAACTTATAAGTAAATACTTGAAGATGTACATATTCTATTTCTTCAAATTTGAAAATCAAAATGATGTCTAAATGTTAATTCGATTATTGTTTTTGGTCCGAGACTCCAGACCTGCAATCGATGGATTTGCTTTTTCTGAACGATACATTATTTGGTTTGCAGTTTTGACCGTCTTGATCACTTTAAATATCCCGAAAATCCTCCACGTTGAGTTAGTTATCATGATAAAAATTGCGTGCTAAAGTCAACATTTTACATGTAGGGCGGATTTTTTTTAAAGAAAATAAGGACGCTTTCTTTTCGCATTAACAAAGAAGAGAATACATTCTCTGAGGTTTCCTCATAAATTTTCAATCTTTTACTGATTTGTCTATGTATTCTTATCTATAATTTTCTACTTTACTCCATTATAACTGAAAGAGTCCTGGTTACAGTATTAACTGCAAAGAGTAATTTTGTTTCAAAATTGCGCAGTACAAAAATGCACAGTTGGAAGTATTCAAAGAGCAATAACAAATAAAAGAGTCCTGGTTACAGTAGTGTATGCAAAGAGTAATTTTGTTTCAAAATTGCACAGTTGGAAGTATTCAAATAGCAATAACAAATACTCTAGGCACAGTTCAAAAATGCACAGTGATGTATCCAGAGAGCAATAACAGAAACTCTATGAAGAAGTGAAAGACCCGGAGTTCAAGAACACGCCATGTGCGAACGCTGCTACGTGAGGAGTGAATACCGCTCTGTGAGAGAAGGTTCGCCACTTGGTTTTGCTCTTTGTAGATGTGAGAGTAAGATATGTTTTGAAAGTTGATTGCCAATCTCCTAATATGCTTCATCCAGTTGGAAAGGATAGGGGTGGAAAGAAGTGTGGTCTTTCACTTTATCTACATTTTTGTGGATAGAGATTTGATCCAATCTTAACCATTTTGCTAGCAGTAAAACCCCTTATAAGACTTTGTTGTTTGTGCCTTATCCTGCCTTCCACCCGAAGTGACAGAATCTCCCTGATTCCAGTATGATAATGGCACCACACCCCCAACTCCTCTTATAACTTGCCCCTCTTAATAACTTGATTCATCAAATAACCCAATTATTGGTTACCTTTCTCTTCTTTTTAGGTCTCTTTATCGGACCGATCTCTGAAAAACATGTCCGGAGATACATCATCGGAAAATGCATCGAGAACAGTAAAATAAACCTATAGCTCGTTACCAGAAGTTAGTCCAGGCTGTTTTACTGGGACTTCTTGTTAAAATTTATTCCACGCGGTAATGTCAAGACATCGAAAATCATCATCGACGGTTGAGGATAAAATTGGGTAAGAAGCATAGTTACCAAAATACTTCCGAATCGTGGAAAAAATGCGGAAATTCGTCAATTTTATTCGTAGAGCAAATTATTCGAGGAAATTTGAGTCGGCTCGTTTAGGGTTTTATTCGGTTGAGAGTCCTCAAAGAAAGCAATACTTCATGGTCACGAGAACTGGCTTCGAAACGTTAGGGCTTTTTAAGGAGTTACAAGGTAGTGTTAGTTTGGAAATGTTAGGATCACTTTGCTCAAGATTCTTGGACATATAAGGTTAAGCTCTGAAGTTTGAACACATAATTATTTTCATTTAGAAAAAGAAAGGAAATAGAAAAAGAAAAGATGTAAATTGGAAAAGTTTTATTTTTAGTAAGGTTGGAAAGCTAAATATAAATTAGGAAAAGAGAAAATTTATGAAAGTGGTTACTATTTATTTTCTAATATATTTATATTTTAACTGATTTTAAATAAATAAGTTTAGAATAGTGATTTTCTAAATATGTATTTATCTATTAGACTTTTTGGATTTAAGTTTTTAGTGGGAAGAGGAATTATGGGCATTTTATTTTTAATTGTATCTTAAAAGTGGTTATATAATTTAGAGTTATTTAAAATTATTCAAAATCTAAGATAAATCAGAGAAAAAAAAATGGAAATATATTATTACTAGAAAAAATAAAGTATATATATTCAAATCTTTATGATGTATATTATCAAATTTTTTCCGAATTGGAAAATTTTCATTAGAATTTTTATCCTATCGAATCGAAGTCCCATTAGAACTTGGTAACTATGGTAAGAAGTAGGAATTAATGGGTTAGGCCTTGAGAAGTTAAATAGTAATATTGAAGTTAAGATTAAAGATTGATTTTAGAAATAACGATAATTTATTTTTAATTTTAACTTGAAAGACATATATTCATTTAAATTTGTAAAGTAATTTTATTTTAATCAGCAAAATATTTATATTTATATATTATTAAGAATATATTTTAGATAAATTATTAATTTTTAAATATTTTAAAATTGTGATAAAAGATAGTGACGGTGTATTTTTAAGTCACTTTGTCATGGGAAAGTTGTTGGTTTCAAATTTTGTGTGCAAAACTCCAGTACTGTTAAGGGCTAGTGTGACCTAAATCTAGTGTAATCTTTCATGGCCTAGATGCATCTAGGTCATCTTGGAAGACACATACAAGTTACAAAAAAATAGAGAAAATAAACTTTATATAAAATTTAGTTTCCAATATTAAAAAAAACATCATTTCTTACTTTTTACAAATTTAATTTAGTTTCTAAACTAACCATTAAAAATATATATTTCTTATTTTTTCTAAATCTAATTTATTCAAATTTTATAAGATAAAATTATTTTTCTTTGGAAATAGTAAAAAAAAATTATAAATCCCAGAGAGTTTCAATATTTTGAATATTAAAAAAAACTAGTAATATTTGCAATTTTCCCTATTTCAAAATGTTTTTTTTTTTCTCTGTAAAAACTATCTAAGTAATATATTATATGTACAAAAAGATTACAAACTGCATGACATGCCTTCCAGAGCTTGAAGAGTAGCCCTGGGACTCCTGACTGTAAACCTTATAGCTCCCTCGCAGGGGCAGCTTCTTCAAAACCAAACTGAATTATCCATGAAAACAAAAAACCCATACAGGGGCAGCAACGAACCAAACTCTCAAGACAATAAACTAGACACATGATTGCCCACGCAGGGGCTAGCAGCAGAGATAGTCTGACCTTTATATCTGACAAATGTAAGCGTGACTGTGTTACTGATGTCAGCTATCCAATTCGACTTCCCAATGATGAGGCAAGACCATAGACATGACCAAAGACTCAGAATTAACCAGGACCAAGAAGTAAGAAGCGAATGCCAAAAGACTGAGACAGAGGAAGCAAAAGTCAGAGGACCAAAAGACAAAATCAAGACGTTACCCGCCACAGCTTCAATCTTGGGGACGAACTGAAGATGGCTGGATGGACGCGAAGTATGCATCTGCCGCCTCAGCCAGACTCGGATCTTCCACGACATAAGCCCACCCGTCACCTTCCGCGCGCCCTTCCCACATTTTCCGCCATGTATCTTCTTCCACACTTGGAGGAGGTGGCCCCATTGGAGGGAAGCGGTCTTGCAGACTTGATTCCCCCTTGCTTCCAACAACAGACGCTGGAAGCACCTCAGCAGCGTTCTTTTCCACAGACGAGTGTTCTTTTCCAAGACTGATCTCTCTGCCCGAGTCTTCCAGTTGTTTTTCTTGCGGGTCCTGGAGATGTTCTTCATCTGGAATTTTTGTAAACATGATGGAGATGTGGGCGTTAACGCCTGCATTATCCTCGATGCTTGGCAAGGTGAAAACCATGGAACCGAAAGCCGGGAGCTCCGTTTTCCTTTCACAGGAACCCCCAACCTCCACATATTGTCGAATGGGAAGCGGGGTTGCTCTAGCTCTCCTGTGACAGTAGCAGCAGCAGCAGTGGTGGTGCTCATCTGCTGCAGGTGATCTTGAGGAGGACCCTCTAGATGGGCCTCTTCTGCATGGCTGTCGTTCGCGAAGTTTAGCCATTGTAAGTCTAAAGCTACCTCTGTATACTCGATGGTGAACCTGGAATTGGTAGCAGCAGCAGTTTCCTTCCAATTCACTCTCAGATGTCCAGCTTTCCCCTTGGCTACCTTCGCTTGAGAGCCAACAATTTCTTTTCCAGACTTGATGCTGCAAGGCATCAAATTGCCCTCTCCTCCCAACCCAGCAACCAGAATGGCCACCGAGACAATTCTCCAGGCTGCAGGGGAATGAAACGGTGCTTGGCCGGAGCTTGCTATGCTTCCACGACCGCCAACTTTCCTCAGGCCAATATGCCTTGAACGAGCCATCAAACCTGTGATATTTTCCACCAAATTCTCGTTGTAGGTGCACATTAATGCCGCCCTGCTCCTCCATCTACCCCGCCTCTTCTTCATTGAATGCATTATCAACTTGGGTGGCTTAATTGCCATACGACGGCCTCCATCGGGGAGCTAAAGGATTTACACGAGGCAGCCCATGCGCTGCATGTGGCGTGCCTGTACTTCTCGACTCGACACCCGCATCCGGGGTTTCATTATCCCTGAGAATGAGACTCTCACAATCCTGCTGGAGTTGATTGTTGGGGATAATGTTCAGATTTCCTTCAAGGAAGGGCTGGTCTGAGTCTACCCCTATATTAGCTAGAAGATCGGCTACCTTATTGCTATCTCTTTTAGTATGATGAAAAGAGATGGCATTGTAGCTGCTTATTTCCTCAGCCATGTGGCTAAGCCTAGCCTCCAATCTCCAGCTATTGGCTACCTTCCTGGCTTGTGACCCATTTTGAATTCGAATGGCCATATTTATGAGAATTTGGGAGTCTCCTTCTACAATCAACGGTTGAAGATTGTGTCGTCTAGCTGTAAGTAATCCTTGCCACATACCCTCCAGTTCTGCTGAGTTGTTGGTGTCCCAACCTAGGTTGCCAAAGTAAATCTGTTGTAGGATTCCTTGGTGATCCCTGATGATTCCGCCAAATCCTGCAGTGCCCGGATTACCTTTTGAAGCCCCATCAAAGTTGAGCTTGTATGAGTGCATGGGTGGAGCTTCCCATCTCCCTTCTTCCTTGCCTTTGCAATTTGTTGTCTGCTGTGTAGTTAATTGCTGTAGCATTTGCAATCCCCAGTTGTTTAAGATATTTTTCTCATTGTCTTCAGTGGGGAGATCCTGTTGAGTCCAAGTTTTTAGTAGCATGGTTTCTTGAATGTTGGCATGAACTCTGTTCCAGATGTCCTCCTTATTCGAACTGAGGTTTTTGAATATGCGCCTATTCCTTTCCTTCCAAATGTTCCACAGCAAAATACCTGGAATTATGTTCCATAGGTGGTTGAGCAACCCATTGTTGTAGGGGCTTTTCGGCCATTGCCGTATGGTTTTTATTATGCTTCCCGCCTCTCTGCATCGTCTTTGACTCCTGAATTCCACCTTCTCCCAAATTTGAGTTGCAAGCGGACAAGTATCCAGTAGATGCTGCAGGGTTTCTTCATTCTGATGGCAGTTGTGGCATAACGAAGGTCCTTGGAAGTTGCGCTTCTGCAGTTTATCCCATGTAAGAATCTTTTTATGTCCCACCATCCAAAGGAAGTGAGATATTTTGGGCCAAGTCTTGAAGCTCCATATTCTTGCCCAGAGAGGATCCGGGATGGTGGTGGTACCTTCTAAAAGGTTATAGGCTTCAGAAGTGGAGTAAGAACCTTTGGGAAGATAGCCCCATCTAAGTATGTCCTCCCCATTATTGTACCTGATGCTCCTCTTTTTTAATTCACTGTCAAGAGCTGCTGCTTCCTGGGTGTTGCTGGTGTTGGTTATATGATTACTTGATTGCCATTTCCTGAAGCTCGTGCCCGAATCCGGACTCCAAAATTGATGAACTTTATCCTGCTGCTGCTCTTGTTGTCCCGGAATTAAGGTAGCTGGAAGAACCGCTGAGAGTTTAGGAAGCTGATTCCAAGCGTCGCTCCAGAATCTGGCACTATGTCCATTTCTTATTTCCCAGAAGCTGTGTTTCTGAACCAGCTGGTGGTGGAGTTTTGCCGCATTCCAAATGAGTGAACCTGTGCTGGTAGGTGTAAATCTAATAAGCTCTGCTTGGGGCATGCTGTTGGTATATTTGCCTATCCATAGTTTGGCCCACAGTTTGTCCGGGTTTGTCAACCATTGCCACCAAATTTTGGCGGTCATGATGATATTACTGTGCTCAGGATCGCGGATGCCTATACCACCTTTGTGCTTGGGTTTGCAGACAGTGTCCCATTTCACAAGAGCCCACTTGCGATTCGTGGCTGAACTTCCCCAAAGAAAGTTGCGCTGTAGATTCCTTAGGCTCTTTAAAACCCACTTTGGAGCGGTCAGGATGGAAAATAGATAGAGAGGCATGGCTTGAAGGATGGACTTTAGGAGCACAGCTCTGCTAGCCAGGTTAAGGGAGCGGTGTGTCCATAGGTTTAGTTTGAATTCCAATTTTTCAATAAGCCCACGCCAAGCTGGTTGCTTTATTGCTGAAGCCGTGAGAGGCGCCCCAAGGTATGTAGAGGGGAGAGAGGCAGATTGAAAACCCAATATGCGTGAGACAGCCCTTTTTACAGAGGGAGGGGTGTGGAAGAAGAAAATGTGGGATTTGGCATTATTGATTTGAGTTCCTGAGGCGTTGGAGAAGTCATTGAGCAAAGATTTCAGACAAGAGGCTTCTTGAGCAGAGGGGTAGCCATAAAGCATAGTGTCATCAACAAATTGCTGATGGGAGGAGGCAGGGGTATTATGAATAGAAATTCCCCGGAGTTGATTTGAACACAGGGCCTGCTTGATATGCCTTCCTAAACCTTCTGCCATGATAACAAATAAGAATGGGGATAAGGGGTCCCCTTGCCTAATGCCCCTGGAGGGTTTAAAGGGGCGAGAGGGCAGGCCGTTTACAAGAATGGAGAAATGGGAGGAGGAGATGAGGCTCATTATCCATCTTACCCAGGTGGCGCTAAAGCCAAAGGCTCTCAGCATGCTCTGTATATAGGGCCAACTGAGTTTATCAAAGGCTTTTGAGAGGTCGAGCTTGAGTAACATGCCCGCTTGTTTATCCACCTTAAGCGAGTGAATGATTTCATGGGAGAGAATTATACCGTCCATTATCTGCCTGCCCTCCACATAGCCAGACTGCTCCGGAGATATAATCTGAGGAAGAAGGGGTTTGAGTCTGTTGGCTATGACTTTGGAAATGACTTTGTAGAGAACATTGCAGAGGGCAATGGGCCTAAATTTGTCAGGGGTAGTGGGGTTCTCTTCTTTGGGGATGAGAGTGATGAAGGTGGAGTTAAGGGAGGGTAACAGCCAGCGAAGAGCTCTAGACTCTTCTACAACTTGCCAGATCTCTTCCTTAATCAAATCCCAGAAAGCATGGAAAAAATTACTTGTAAAGCCATCAGGGCCAGGAGCCTTACCGTCTTTGAGCTGCGCCATTGCTTCATCCACTTCTTGGCTTAGAATAGGGCTCATGAGCAAGTCGTTTTGCTCATCTGTTATTAATCTGGGGATGTTGCCGATGATTTTCTCAATGGCAGCCTTGCGATCCATTATTTGCTCTTGGTGAACCTGTTGGAAGTGATTAAGGAGGATTTCCTCTATTTTTTCATGCTCCTCCTCTTTCCCTCCTTCCTGGTTTTTTATGAAGGAGATCTTGTTGTGCATTCTTCTTTGCACTGTGGTGTTATGAAAGAATTTGGTGTTGCGTTCCCCTTCTTTGAGCCATCTGATCCGCGATTTTTGTCTCCAATATATTTCTTCTTGCTTCCTTCTTTCTTCTAGCTGACTGTGAATGTGCTTTTCTTGTTCCAATGTTGCCTCTGTGTGCCCTGTATTGATAACTATCTGATGGAGAAGCTTGAGCTCCTGATTGAGTTGCAGTTGGGCTTCAAAAATGTTCCCAAAGGTCTCCCTATTCCATCGTTTAAGATGTCCTTTTAAATATTTTAACTTTTGCTGAAGTTGGAACATTTTGGTACCTTCGGGAGGAACAAAGGAGGCCCAAACGGATTTGACGAAGTCCTTGAATGCCGGGTGAGATAGCCAGAAGCTTTCAAATCTAAACGGCTTCCTGGTGCTGTTCCCTGGCCTTTGCCATTGCAGGGCTATTGGCCAATGGTCCGATCCCGAGTGTGCCAGGATCTCCGCAGTGAAGTCCCCTCCAACGTGCACTGCGTTGTCCGAGATCAAAAATCGGTCTAGCTTGGAAGCGATCTGATGTTTCCCCTTTCTGTGATTGCTCCAAGTGTAAGTTCCATTGCAGAAGGGCAGGTCGATGAGTGAGGCGCTTAGTATGAAATCTTTGAAGTGTTCTACTTCAGGTTCCATTCTAGTTCTTCCTCCTGTTTTGTCCTCGATCTTGGTGATCATGTTGAAGTCCCCCGCTACAATCCAGAGTGGGTGTGGTCTGTAGACATTAAGCTCCTTGATGGTGTCCAGAAGCACTTTTTTACTGCCTCCATCCTGTGGGAAATAGACATTGGAAAGGTTTCCATGAACCTTTGTGCCTAGGACGTGAAAGGCAGCTTGTATGAGATGGTGTGAAGCATGGAAGTCAGTGAGCGCTATGGTTTGAGTGTTCCAAGCTATAGCAAGCCCTCCCGAAGCGCCAGTTGCGTCCACGGCCACTGAGTGGCAGCCTGGCCAGGCCTTTGAGAGTATTTGTCCCAGAGTTATGCTGTTGCATTTTGTTTCTTGGAAAAAACATATTTGCGGTTTTTCCATCTTGATCATGTTTTTGAGCATTCTGTATTTTGCTGGGCCGTTGAGCCCTCTAAGGTTCCAAGAGATGAGCTTCATTGATAACTGGGTTGAGAGGGACTGAAGTACTTTGTAAGCTGCGCATAGTGGCCTGAATCCACTAGGACTTTGCCAACCTCTATTGTTCGTTGAAGAACGGTTTTCCTTCCCCTTTTTTTGAAGTCTTTTGGACGTAGTCTACCATCCCAGGTGCTTCCAGCTTGAATCCCTAGCTGATGTTGTTGGTAGACTTTGGAGATGACTATTTCTAATTTTTCCAAATCGGTTGCTGCTATAGTTTCATAAGCTTCTTTCCTACATGCCAGCTCTAACTCATTTATATCCAGCCCTTGAAGGTCTACAGTGTCGGCCTCTTCATCCATTATCTCCACAGTATTGGCATCTTCCTGTGTGTTCTCTGAAATCTGGGTATCCTTCAATCTCCCATCTGTCTCCATGTTCTTGGGGGTGTTCATCGAGTCCTCTTGGACTCTGGATAAAATGGTAGGGATGATAATGGGGGCTTTCGAGTTGGGCGGGGGGCTAGAAGGGGGTGGGCGGCTTGAGGAGGATGGGAAATCTGATTTGCTGGGATTTTCTGGAGGTTGTTCTTCCGGCATGTCACTGAGGGTTTGAAAGCTATTCTTGGACGCTTGATCTTTGAAGTTACTCTGCTGAGACTTTTGCCCACTGGCATTTTTCCTGTTCGAACGCCTTCTGTTAGTAACTTTGGTAAACCCATCTTGGTTGGGCTTGGCTGCAGGGTTCTGAGATAGATCTGGGACATTTAGAGGACAGTCCCTGAATAAGTGCCCAAGAGCATGGCATCTCCTGCACCGGAAGGGCACATGCTCATAGTCCAGGGGCTGAACCCATTCTTCATCCCAGTGGGAGAGCGTTATCGATTCTGGTAGCGCTTCATTCAATCTAATGAAAACACAAATTCGTGCATATGATATAAATCTGCGAGATTTGGTTTCCTCAGCTGTTCTGATGTATTCTCCCACCCCATTTCCTATTCTCCGGAGGGAGTCTTCATCCCAATACTCATCAGGGAGTCCATATAGGCGGATCCAAACTGGTGCCCAGGTTAGGTCTTCCCGATCTGGGTTGAATCTGGGTTTCCAATCTCGCATGTACAGACCCGCTGCATTGAAGAAGTGTGGGCCTGTTCCTAGTACTCTGAGTTTATCTTCAACACAGTAGAAAATCACTGTAAAAAAGCCCTTTGGTCCTAGTTGCAGTAGGACGTCCCCTTTCGGTTTCCACTTGGCCGCTATCCAGCCAGAGAGGGCTTTTTCCGTGGGCCAGAAGCCTATAAATTTCCCGATTATGGCATGTTCCTTCATGAACTCTATTCTGGCGTTTACCAGGTGACCCTGAAGTTCGATCCTTGGCCTTTCTGCAGCGACAGGTTTGCATGTTGCTGAGGTCACTTTTGGCGTTTCCTCTTTGTCTTTTTCTCCTTTGTCTTGCGGTCCGTTGCCTTGGCCATGCGGATTGACCGATTTGTTTTTCTCCTGCTGCGTTGAGCCCTCTTTGTTCAGGAATTCCTTGTTAAAAGTACCGAAGAGCAAGTCATTATTCTGCTCCTGCTGCATTGGGGAGGGCCCTGACGCCCCCCCCTCTGGCGTCTCCATGGCGCCTGACTGGCGCAGCAGAATACTCTGATCACTCAGAGCCTAGAGTGGGGATGGTTCCCGTGTCTTTGTTCGGCCGTTTGCGCCGTCGCAGATGCAGAGAAACCCTAGTCGAAGTTGCAGAGCTCCTTTTACCGACATATATTAAATTCCCCTATTTCAAAATGTTAAAATTTAATGATTAATTAATTAAATAACCCCAATTTTATCAAAGATAATAGGAGAAATGTATCATTCCAATGAATTATTCTACAAAATGTTGTTTTCCAATAATTGTGAGTTGTAACCACCTATGAGTTATTATCATTCTAGTTGTAATTGGTTGTTATGGTTATTTATTGTGCTTATGTCATTACTATAAATATGGAATTCTATCATGTGTTTGAAAATGGATTAGATCTAATGAAATATTTTTGGATCTTAGTTATGATGATGAACTACAACAGGTGGTTCAAAACAAGTAGACCCAACAACTTGAATGTGATTTTTACCTTAAGACTTTACTGAATATAACATGGATCACATAACTTTCAATTCAAATAAAATATTTTTTCAACAAAATTTGTAATTTTTTTTTCAAATTTGGTATCAGAGCTAGAGACATGATATATAAAAAGCTTGAGATTTGAAAATGTGAAATTTAAAGGAGTTGTGCCATATAGATAAGAAGATAATGTGAATAAGAGACAACCACAATCAAGTCTTGGTATTTAGAAGTCTACCATGAAGATGATTTCATTGTTGGGGCTACTCAAGTTAGATGTCGAATAGATAGTCACTTCCTTGTCTAGTTTGCTTTGGAAGATCTCTTGAACCCAATGTGAGAACAAGAGAGAAAATTGGAGTTATTTGGGTGAACTCATTGTTTGGCAAAATTGAGGGTTTGGTGATATTGTGAAGATTACTATTATGTAGAGAGATAGAGAGAGAACAATAGAGCTATAGGTTTTATTGGGAGTAATTGACAAGGTTGTGGCGCGTGTAAATCATATTTATTTACATTTTTTCTTCAAATTTTCATTGTGATTCCTTGGGGGTTGTGCATCCTTTAGTTGATGCCTAAGATCTCAGTGTATGTGGCATCATATATTGAGAATGAGAGAAAAGGTCATATGCTAAGAGTAGAAATTGTTGGGTCTTATTCACCACACACTTATATGTAGGGGATTAAGCCTTAACCAATTAACAAATTCAGCTATGAGGATCATATATTCTTTGTCCCTTATCATATTCATGTAGAATCAAAAGGGATGGTCAACATCCCAAATCTCCTTGAAATGGGTTTTGAAGAATGGTTGTTGAATTCAACAGACAACTCATTGTCTTCCCTAATTTTTCCAATTGAATGAGACAAGGGAAAATCCCATAGCCAATAACTGCTTCTTTTGGAATGCATTCATTGAAAAATACTTTCTACACAAATCCAAATCAAAGTAGAGAGAGTTCGCTTCTGGAAAATGTCTCTGAAGCACAAGGATGTGCTATCATATTTTGGGCACAACATAATTTTCGATGGCGAAAATAATTCCTAACGCATTTATTTTAAGTTTATCTCTTTGGAAATATTTGATCCCAGAAAAAAGAAAAAAAAACATTGAGATAGTGGGTAAAAGTATAGGCTACATATCAATGTTTAAGGAGATTTTAGGATCATTCCACATCTAAAAGTATAGGCTACATATCAATTTGTTGATTTGAAGTACTATTACACAACAGAGTAAGGGGCTCAAAGGTTGATATGTCTAAATGAGCATGATGAGAAAAGTAAAAAGGCCCTATCTACCATAAAATTAGTGTGAGGAGAAAATTCGATATTGTGTGGACCACAGTTTGATCTAATATTTAACTTTAAACATTTAAAGTTACATCAGAATATGGCCAAGAGAGGAAAAATACTTCAAACTACAACAAAATACTTCAAACTACAACAAAATATTGATGATGGATTTACATGAAATAGAAATGTTATAAAAGTAAAGTGATTCCATAATGATAAACATTGCAAACTACAATAGAATGTTGATGTGGATTTACATGAAATAGACATGTTATAAAAGTAAAATGATTCCATAATGATAAACATTGCAAGATAGAGGTCATAAGATAGTAAAATATATCATGAATTTGTTGGTATCATTACATAACACATCATCACATTGACGGAAAGGTCAGTATCACTTGATCAATTGGTAGGTAATTATTTAAAGATTCAAGATCAAAAGGATATATTGATGAAACCATTGAAAAGATAGTTATTTGAAAAGGAAGATATGTTTCTTGCACTTGAAAACGAAGTAAAGTAGTTAAAATAAGAGGAGGTAATTTGTGATGCAACTTGTGATAAAAGTGACCTAATTTAGAAGATTGATAATTCTTTTAATACTTGTGATTTGATTTATGATAATAAATTTTATGTTTTTCTTGTTATGAGGTTCATAATGATGATCCAAGTGATAGTTTTAAAGATGAATCTTTTACATGAATTAGGTTGTTTTCAAAGACACACAAAATGAATTTGTTCCAAAATTTTGAAATAAACGAGTTTTGATGGTAAATGTTTAAGAAAATATAGCCAAGGTATCCAAAATCCATATGTGTGTAAGGCAAATAAATAAATTACTTGATTATTAAGTTCAAACAACTAGTGAAGCTATCAAGTTCATGAAAGAATAAAAATTGATAATAGGTGAAAGATTTACAAGTAGTAGCGTAGGAAGTCAAGTGCATAAATAAGAACAATATTGTAATCGTGATAGCAAAAAAGTGGATGTACAACTTAAGTGATGGAACAAAGATATATCAAAGCCTCACATATAAGTACTTTATGGTTAGATAGAAGTAAATGAATGGAAGAAAGTTACCTTTATGTTGAAAATATTCCACAAGGCCATGTTTTTCAATGTATTACAACATATCCCACACAACTTTCATGAGTGTTTTTCTCTTCGAACAGTTAGTTATCATTCAGAATTTTTTCTTGTGATGGTTCGTGGTTAACAAAAAACGATCTTGTAAAGGAAAGACGAGTTGTTTAAGTATGAGTAAAGAGATAAAGAAAATTTGAGAAGATATGTGTGGAGATGAGATGAGCTTATATGTCTGAAGATATGAATTGCTACAAATGTGAGATGGTAACTTTTAGTAATAGAGATGAAATGATGTGCAAAGAGTGCATGATCGATTATACTTGACACCCTAGAGTTTTCATGGGGGCTTCACTGGCGGAGCAATATCATACCATGTGTTCATATTGGGGAATATATATTGATGAAAAAATGACATAATATATTGAGCATATAATAGGGGGTAAAGGGCTTTTATATTGACACGTACAAAATAGAGCTCAAAGTTAATGAAAATATATAAAGGGGTATTAAAATGTTAATGAAAACATGGATACCTACAATATCTAATGAAATTAGGGGTTTTTTAAATTGGGAAGTTGCGTTGGGTTCATATTGGTATGGGTTTAAATAATGTTATTTTTAGAGGTTTTTTTCCAATATGTGGTCAAATTAAGGGTCTTATTTAGTATGCCACAAACACATGGAATATTTCAAAGCTTCATTGAGTGAAGACCCCATGAGAATTTTGGTCTAGGTAGTGCAAGTTATTTTTCCAAGAGTTTGGAAAGATTTTTTCAGTTAGAACTACAAGTATTAGTGTGTAGTGTGTGTACCTCTTGTGAATAGAGAGAATATGGCATTAAGTTATGGAATTAACAACCTCAAGAAGTGAAATGGCTATCGTATGCTAACTTGATATGAAATTGGAGAAAATGAATATTCAATTAGAGGGGAACATGAGATGGAATAATTTTACAAAGTGAGATGGATTTCTTTTTATGGACATAAATAATCAATTTATAAAGGTATAAAAGGAAGTAAACGAAAGTTCAAAGATGAAGCTCAAGTGAAGATAATGAAAAGTTGGTGATAATACACGTGGAACTCTTTTTGTATCAATGAACGTGGCAAAGAATGTGAAAAAATAATGATGAAAAAACAAATTTTTTTTAGTGTAGTAGATGTGAGTCATATCTTGTGTTTGCAATAAAGTCTATGTTGTTATGTTTGACTTGATGTATTGGTCCAAAGAGTATACTTGGTATTTCCATGGATGGAGTATTAGAATTGTATGTACCTGAATAAAATGTAAGCTTGATGAGGAAATGTGTACCCAGCTCATGGTAATCTTAAAACCACTTTTTAATGCATAGTTTGGCAATGTATTAGATCTAATAAAATACATATTCAAAAAAGTTTGGATATTTTGTTTCATTTCTATTTTTTATAATTGATTTATCAAGTGCCAAGTGGAATCAAATATTTTGTGGTGCAAACATAGTTTAGAGCCCAAAACATGGAAAAATGTCACCACAACAGATTTGACCTCTCTTAAATCTTGATAGAACTAAGGTTAAGATATCTATATACTTTGATTCTTTATATATATATATATATATATATATAATGAATCCACTACATGCTAAGTGTGAAAAGAGTTACATATCCCATTCATTATATATATAGATAGATAGATATCATGAATCCATTCCATGCTAAGTGTGAAAAAGGTTACATATCCCCTTCATTTTTTTCAACACACCAATAAAATGGTTTAAACATGAAAAAATTTCAATTGTTTTATATAATATACATAGTTGACAATGAAATATTTCACTTAACCTTCGTATTGAAATATTTTATTTATGATTCATATTGACAACATTAATTTTTTTTAATTTCCTTGTATCTCACTATATACTTGACATTGATATCGTATTGAATGTACTACACATCTCTCTTATTCAGAGATAAAATCTCTCTATTTATTTTAGCCACACCCTTATTTGACTACTAAAGTCTACTAAGATATATAACCCCCTTAGGATTTGAACATGTAACTTTTTAAAGGAGGAAACACACGCTCTTAACCATTAAGCCCACTCAAACTATAATCATAATAATAAGATATAAAATATATATTTTATTATTGTTTTTTATAACTTTTTAATTTAACCAATAATTTTATTTTAATTTTTAAAAAATATGTATTTAACTTAAAATTGATAACATCTCTACTAAAAATATTTATTTTAAAAAAACTCACATTTTTTAAATTATAAATTTTATCTTTTTATTATAAAAATTATTTTATTATTTTCACTATAAATCCTCGTTATGAACTTCAATATGGGTAAAATCATCCATAAATTAATGAAAAAGCTGGTCTCATTGTTATTCTATTTAAATTCATTAAAAAAATACGAATCCACCCTTTTTTTTTTTTTAGCAATAATAGGTGCTAGTGGTTATATATATAATTAATTTACTAGTTAAGTGGAATGTGGTTTTTTGTTTTTATTAGCAAACTGTTTAATATATCATTTCAATTCTTTATATTTTTTATAAATTTAAAAGTTAAATAATCCAGTAAAGTTAAATTCTTTATATATTAATTTGATATATTTTCTAAAATTTTATAATATTTCTTTTAAAGAGATTGTGTTTTTTATTGTTTAAAAAATATTTTTGCACATGTGACTAGATTCATCACCCTAAAAAAACTCATCATATATTATAATTTTCCAAATTAAATAACTTCATCATATATTATGATTTTCCAAATTAATTAACTTAAATTTACAATTTTTAAAAAATTATATTGAATTTTTACCCAAATTAACCACAAATTCATCTATTAATTAAACCACTGCAAAAAAAAAATCACTAAATTCAACTTAAATTTACTCTTATGTTTTTGAAAAAAAAATCAAGAAGAATAATTACATAACATTGTTAAATCAATTTTGCCAATTTATATTGACATAACTGTTAAATCAATTTTGCCAATTTATATTGACGTGCACCTTCGTGGACTGTGACGTTGGGGAGGCGAGACTCGCCAACAACGAACTTTACTGGAGAAAACACTAACATTCCGCCTCCCGCATCCAATCTGAGCAACCAAATTTCACTATTCCAAGCACGGGTCCTCTCCACAAAGTAAATGGTCACACTAGCTGGTAATCATAATATTGTTTTTATTTTTCATTTATTACATTAATTTTCAAGATTAATGTAGATGCATCTTTCTTTTCCCTCTGCTTTTAAAAAAAAAAGAAAACTAAGATACAATCAAATAATATAAAAACATTACGAATTAGTGATAGTAGATCACCGTATATATCGATGGTTGTTGCTGAGTTGTTGGGATATTATATTCAATATGCAGGTGGTCATACTATAGGGCAAGAGCGGTGCGTAAGTTTTAGAGGCCATATTTACAACGACACCAATATAGACTCTACGTACTCCGCTTTGTTGCATTTGAAGTGTCCAACCACCACCAGCTCTGGAGGCATCAACCTATCTCCATTGGATTATGTGACTCCCACTATCTTTGACAACAGGTACTACATCAATCTGAAAAGCAAGAAGGGACTTCTCCACTCTGATCAACAACTCTTTAACGGAGGTAAAACTGATTCACAGGTTACTACCTGCAACTTGTTAGAAAAATACTCCCAACCACCTCATTTAAACAATGACAACATCTAACCTCAGAAAGTACCCAAGAAGATCCAACAAGCCATCTTTTGTAGTAGGGAGCATGTTTTGTATATCTTCGAAAGAAGGCCAAGTTAATGTTTTTCCAGCACAAAGAGTTGGTGACTATTAAGCCAGATTGTTAATGCGCAGTAAAATTAATTCAAGTGACTAACCGCCAATAACTCGCCTTTATGTTTTTGTCTTTTCATGAAAAAGTTAAATTGTATGAAGCTTCCATATTTTTTTCCTTATATATTAACTTAAAATTAATTTAAGTGACTTACCGCCCAAAACTTCCTTTATGTTTTTGTCTTTTCATGAAAAAGTAAAATTGTATGAAGTTTCCATATTTTTTTCTTTATATATTAATGTAACAACATAAGTCTTTTGAGAGTGGGAGGGAAGTAGGTAAGAGAAGTTGAGTGAATTCGAGGGGATCAAAGCTCTACAAACTAGAAGGAAGAATTACACTGAATTACAGTGAGTGGTTTTTGTTACAAAACATAACGAGTGAGTCTCAAGCTGAAGTCAGTTTTATCTCTATAATTGTTTTTTGCCTCCTATAAATATTAATACGTCCTAGTTTTACTGTGCATTTTTTGTTTTATAGTGTGTTGTTACTTTGTTTTACTCAGTTATTATTATGTTGTCACAACACATAAATTTATGGGTTTTCTTCTCTTCCTCAATCCCCTGTTTTATAGGTTGAAGTCAGTTTTATCTCTATAATTGTTTTTTTGCCTCCTATAAATATTAATACGTTCTAGTTTTACTGTGCATTTTTTGTTTTATAGTGTGTTGTTACTTTGTTTTACTCAGTTATTATTGTGTTGTCACAACACATAAATTTATGGGTTTTCTTCTCTTCCTCAATCCCCTGTTTTATAATGTGTTGATACTTTGTTTTACGCAGTTTGTTTTACGCAATTATTATTGTGTTGTCACAACACATAAATTTATGGGTTTTCTTCTCTACCTCAAACCCTTGTTTTAGAGTGTTTTGTTACTCTATTTTACTCAGTTATTACTATGTTGTCACAACACATAAATTTATGGGACCTTGTTTTAAGTGTTTTGTTACTCTGTTTTAATCAGTCATCACTGTGTTGTCACAACACATAAATTTATGGGTTTTCTTCTCTGCCTCAAAACAAATAGTGGTATCAAAGTGGGTTCAAGGAGTAAAAGAGAGGGCTCAACAAGTTCTTTTTTCTTTAGTAGTTAAACATGATAACAACAAAAAGCACAAGCTTAACTAACCTACAAATACATCACTTCAATGGAAAAAGATTATGACTATTAGGCCACTATATGAAGGTCTTGTTTTATTCTCAAGATATTTGGGATTTGGTGGAGAATGGGTTTCAAGAACCAGCGGATGCAACAACATATAATGCTTTGTCACAATCAGAAAGAGACTTGCTGAAAAATAATAGGAAGAAATCAAAAGCCCTCTTCTACATCTTTTAAGTTGTGCATGAGAGCATATTTCCAAGGATTGCAGTAGCAGCAAAGTCCAAACAAGCTTGAGATATTCTCCAAAGAGTCTATCAAGGCATGGAAAAAGTGAAGACAACCAAGCTAAAAATGCTAAGAAGAGATTTTGAAACCATATACATGAAAGAGTCTAAGAATAGAGACTCAGTTTTCACACAAGTTATTGGATTGGTTACTCAAATCAAGTACCATGGTGAGACACTTGAAGATAGAAGGATAGTTGAGAAAATTTTAAGGAGTTTTCCATCAAGATTTGATGATATTGTTGTGGCTATAGAAGAGACAAATAATCTCTCACAATTTTCAGTGGATGAGATTCATGCATCATCGTTTTCTCATGAACATAGGCTAGATGAAACATTAAATACTTCATTGGAGCACACCTTCAAGACACAAGTTTTCGTTGGTCAAGGTAGAGGCAGAGGAAGATCAAATGCAAGAGGAAGAGAAATAAGTTCACACAGAGGTGGAAGAGGTAGTCTTTCAAGCTCAAGTGGAAGAGCCAACAATCAAAATCGAAGTCAAGGTTCAAGCCAAATCAAGCACAAGGTCAGAGGTATGATAAATCTCAAGTTCAATATTGTAAGAAGTATGGATATTATGCAAATGAATGTAGGAAGAAGAAACATGATCTTAGTAGCAAGCCAAATTTAAATTTTGCAAAGGAAGATCAGAACCAAGGCAACATGTTTTTAATTTGCAATGTAGCACAAGACAAACAAAAATATTTATGGTTTTTAGATTCAGTGTGCACCAACCACATGATAGGGAACATCAACATGTTTTCCAATCTAGATGAAAGTGTGAAATCTGAAATGACATTTGGGACTAATAATAAAGTTTCTATGATGGGAAAAGTAAGAGTCAACATTCTAACAAAGAAAGGTGATACGAAGTATATTTCAGATGTATATTTTGTCCCTAGTTTAAATCACAATTTGATAAGCATTAGACAACTCATGCAAAAGGGCTACAATGGTTTTTTTCAAAAATGGTGAAAGCGCAATCTTGGATAAATTTCCAAGTAAGAAGTTGATTGAAAAAGTGAAAATGTGTAAGATCCCTAAATGATAAAATTATAATAAATATAGCACACTTAGTGTTTCGAAAGAAATAAACTTTCAACGAAGATAAGAATACAAATGGGATCTAAAAATGTATCCCTTTATCTATATTGCTAGCTGAAGAAAATGATACATGCCCATATATTAAAATTGGAAACCCTACAAATGGCATGCACCACTACTAAAAAATGACAAATTAATACACTAAAGACCACTTGTGAATTCTAGATGGATCCACCACACAAATATCACCACGGGGTTTTCGTCACGGGATCAAGCTAAAACTCGCCACGCCAAGTTCTCAACAAACACACAATAAGATAGAGAAACTCTAGATGATCCTAATGCCTAGCTCCTATCCCCTTTTATAAGCTTGATGGACTCTCTAGAAACTTTATTTTATTATTTTCCCTTGAAAAATGAAGGAAAGTACCATGGGCAACTCCATGGTAAATACCATGGGTAGATTCCATCCATTTTGACCATATCTAGAAAAGTGAATATTACAAATCACCCCACCCAAAGATTTCTTGTCCTCAAGCAATCCACTACTATCCACAATGAAAGAATCTGGATATTGATACCAGGATCCCATACAACCCAGTGTGTTATTCCATGCCTCCATGCAAAATGATCCTGAATGGATCCTTCGATACATGGATCCCAAACAATCCTCGAGCCAATCCTTCCTTCGATAGATTGACCTGGATCCCAATGCCACCTAAGTCTTGGGACCCGTGGATTATGATACCATCTCATCCCTCCATCACTACCTGTGCTTAAGGGCATAAATTGTAATATTCCCTTGGCTAAGAGTTCTTGTTAAAATTGGAAACTAGGGCCAAAACTCCATGTGGGTCATCTTATTTATGGCAGCTGATATTTTTCTTGGATCCCTCTCATCGAGAGGTGTAGGATTGATCTAAAGATCATCCGATTCTAATAAGTATTCATGGAGTTATGAATTTATTTGCATTATAAGACAATTCGTCAAGGTCGACCAACAACCAAATAAACCCCACATGTGCTCAACGTTTTAGTATAAATAGAGGTGGCCTTCAAGTCATTTCAACACACTTGGGATCTCTTCCTCTCTCTCCTTGTCTTTAGGTTTTAGTAGGAGGAGAGATCTTGAGGAATAATGTTGCCCTGATCCAGAGGGCAGAAAGCCGAAACTATCGGAAAAGTCGGAATTGTCGGAAAAGCCAGAAAAGACGGAACTGCTAGAAAAGCCAAAAAAGTCAGAACTGTCGGAAAAGTCGGAACTGCTAGAAAAGCCGGAAAGCCAGAACTGTCGGAAAAGCCAGAACTATTGGAAAAGCCGGAAATGTCGAAAAATATGGAACTTCCGTAAATGTCGGAAAATCTGGAAAATCCAGAATGTCGGAACTGCCAGAAAAGCCGGAACTGGCGAGAACAGCCGAAACTGCTAGAACTGTCGAGAACTGTCGAAATAGTAGGAGCATCTGTCTCCAAAGGAGAGCAGCATGCAAGGGACAACTAACTAACATTGGGAGAGTTGTATGGTACTTAGCAGCAAATACACCAAGAATTCAATGTTACAGCTAGCATGCAACAACAACCATGCTAGGGACAACAAGCAAGCAAGGTGCAGCCAGCACATAGGTCAGGATGGCAACATGGTGTAGCAATGGCACATAATGCAGTACAGTGATGGGTACAATCATGATTAATGAAGCATGATGAGATGCAGCATAGTGATGATGGGTGCAGCATGGTGCAACGCGGTGAGGTGCAACATGATGACGAAATGCAGCACAACGATAGGTGAAGGAGTCACCTTGGAGAATTAGTTGAAGCAGCATGTCTTCAACTGATCTCATGTATCATCTTCTTAAAGATGATCTATGCTCTTATCTAGATAAGTCAAAGTGTTGACTTCTGTTGTAAACGTACTATCTCTCTCTCTCTCTATTGAACTATTGAAGAACATATAAGAAGAATTGATCAAGGGTTTCCCCACATTGGGGTTTGTCCCTAGCTAGTGCCACATCTTGTGTCCTCTTGTCTTGGCTTGTCTTCTGTGATTTATGTTTATGTTCTATCTGCAGTTTACTTTAATGCTGATGTGATTGCTAATCTGGAAAAGATATGGAGCTAACTGTGAAAATTGAGGTAAATTTCTCTAAGCATAGAACATACCTAAAATTAACCTTGTATCAGAGCTAAGGTGAAGATAATTCCCAAGCAAGAGTGAAAGAGAAATCACTGAAGACAGTTGGGAAAGGACAAAAGGATCAATGGATTCCTCACCCCTCTTCAAATTCACTAAGGGTGAAGTTGAAGCAGAGAATATTATCAGAATGGCACAGCGGAATATGGCCTACCTAAGGATCACCTCATTGGAAGACCGGATCTTAGGGTGGAAGGAAAGGCAGATAACTAGTTCAGCCATTATGTGAAGGAGTGTCTGAATGACAGGGACACATCACTTGATAATGATAACAATCATTCCAAGGGCATCTTCAATGATCAAAGGAATGACAGGTAATGCACGTCATCAAGGAAATGGCCGACTCTTCAAAGAAAGCAAGGAACCCCAGGTATGAAGAATCAAATGTTGTTTCTGATAAGATAAAGAAGCGTTATCTTGTATTGTTCCTCTCCTTCATATTCTTTGGGAATATGGATTATTGATTGTAGTGCTTCAAGGCACTTCATCGGATATATGGGTGCACTCTCTAATTTGGTAGAGATAGAAACAATCATGGGATTATACTTGGATCTGATGCCACCTATCCTGGAAAGGGTGTAGAAAATGTTAACCCTCAATTGAATGAGGGTAACTCAATTCATTTACAGAATATCTTTTATGTACCTGATCACAAGAAGAACCTGGTGTCCATCTCAGAAATGGAAGTCAAAGGTTTTAGGGTGGCATTCATCGATGGAAAGGTACGTGTTAAAAAATATAATTTTCAAAGATGTTTTTTCTCATGGTTTCGGGGTTGGCAATTTGTATCAAGTTACGGGGATCATGTCAATTGACATATCGCATCTATAACACCGGAGGTCTACCTATGGGGCCTTACCTCATGTGAGTCAAATGGTAATAGGGATGTCTGAATTCAAGTAGAGCATGAAGGTACATGTCTGAGATGTACCGAAGGAAAATCTTATAAGGGGACCATTCCCCTCATGCAGCAGATCCACAGGTTTGGAACAACTCGAAGAGTATGAGATTCATGATCGGGAATCTCATGTATGCAGGTGGAAGAAAGCCCTCTATGGCTTGAAGCAAAACACCCCAGACGTAGTATGAGAGGATTGATAGCTATCTGATGAAGCTGAGATTCACTAGGAGTGAAACCGATCCAAACCATTAGCCGAAGGTTGTGGATGATAGACCTCTGATACCGGCACCTTATGAGGACGACCTATTTCTGATAGGTGCAGACCCTCTCATTTGCATAAGTAAGAGGGAGTTGGATTCTGGATGTGGAATGATAAATTGCAAGCCTGTGACTACCTCGAGGATCTTAACTTTCAGAAGTTATATGGTAGTGATGTCGGGCTAGATTTGGGAAATGCCTCTCAGTTTCATAAACTCATTAGCATTGATGTTCTTGGTGAACTTCCGTCCAGACATATCTTTTGCAGTTAGCATGGTGAGCTCATATTTAGTTGAGCCTCACTGGATTGGTGTCAAGAATCTTCTGAGATATCTTCGAGGCACAATCTCTCATGGATTGACATACACTATCGGAAATATAAAACTGCATGATTATTCGAATGTTCACTAGGCAGGCAGTGTGGAGGATCACTAGAGCACTTCTCAGTGCTGGTTCTCTTTGGATTCTGCTTCAATATCATGGATGAGCAAGAAGCAGAATTTAGTTTCTATAAGCACCGCTGAGACCTAATACATAGCTACGAGTATGATCTCATGTGAAGCTGCATGGTTGCAGAAGCTCTTAAGTGAGCTGTTTGTACACATGATGAATACCACTGTGATTCTCTGTGACAACTAGAGGGGGGTTCGATTATTGAGGAATCCCATATTCGATGATTTCTCCAGCAGATAGACATCAGATACTACCTTATATGCAATATGGTAAGTCGATGAGTGAGGAGGCTCCATCGCATTGAGACCAATGTACAGGTCATAGACATTTTGTAAAAGCCCTAGGGAAAGGTCAAATCTGTGACTTTCCTGAACGACTTGGAGTCGTTGAGAGACCTTCTTATAAGGGTCCTGCATGTTGCATGCATTGAGCTCTGGGAGCTCTGGGCGGCTTGGGGTACTTACTAGAGCAACATACAACCACAGGGTGACTCACCCTCCCCTAGTGGTGCGCTATGAATAGGATGATTAGTTCTTCTGTGGGCCGGGATAATTAGTTCTCCTGTGGCAACTTTGGAGCAGGATGATTAGTTTTCTTGTGGGCCAGGATGATTTGTTCTCCGTGGCAACTATGGAACAGGATGATTAGTTCTCCTGTGGCCTAGGATGATTTGTTCTCCGTGGTGACTATGGAACAGGATGATTAGTTCTCCTGTGGGCCGGGATGATTAGTTCTACATGGCATCCACTGACAGGATGAATCGTGCTCCTGTGGACAGGATGACTAGTTTTCCTGTCGAGGCATCCTACCCATGCAGTCTAGGACTCATGGGAAGTACCTCTCATCTGATCAATGAGCAAGGAAATGAGGATAGGGACCATAGTAGTACTATCGATGGATGCATCGTTGTATCTACCGTACTCCCTATGCTAATATGACCTCCATTGATCTGGGATCAATGAAAGTGATCTGGGATCAGTATGAGTGGTTTGAGACATTCTCTTGTGACATTGATCTAGGATCAATGAAACTGATATGGGATTCGTATGAGTGGTTTGAGACACTCTCTTGTGACATTGATCTGGGATTAATATGAGTGGTTTGAGACACTCTCTTGTGATATTGATCTGGGATCAATAAAACTGACTTTAGGTCAGTAAGAGTGATATGACACACTCACTTCAGATGAAACTGACTTTGGGTCAATAGAGAATGGTATGAGACATTCTCGATCAATTCTTCTTCTTCATGGTTCAGCAAAGAAGAGATTAGCAGATCAAAGTAGAGCTCAGCAAATTAGAGCAGAGGAGAGCAGTGTAGGGCACTGATGGCAGAGATAGTATAGTCGGACATATGGATCAACGGATGGAGTTCTCCTAGTTGAGAGGGAGTGTTAAAATTGGCAACTAGGGCCAAACTCCATGTGGGTCATCTTATTTATGGCAACTGATATTTTTCTTGGATCCCTCTCATTGAGAGGTGTAGGATTGATCTAAAGATCATCTGATTTTGATAAGTATTCATGGAGTTATGAATTTATTTGTGTTATAAGACAACTCGTCAAGGTTGGCCAACAACCAAATAAACCCAACATGTGCTCAATGTTTTAGTATAAATAGAGGTGGCCTTCAAGTAATTTCAACACACTTGGGATCTCTTCCTCTCTCTCCTTGTCTTTGGGTTTTAGTAGGAGGGGAGATCCTAAGGAATAATGTTGCCCTGATCCAGAGGGCAGAAAGTCGGAACTATCAGAAAAGCTGGAAAAGCTAGAAAAGCTGGAAAATCCGGAATTGTCGGAAAAGATGGAAAAGCCGGAACTATAGAAAAAGCCGGAAAAGCCGAAACTGCCAGAAAAGCCGAAAAGCCAGAACTGCTGGAAAAACCGGAAAAGCCGGAAAAGCCGAAACTGTCAGAAAAGCCAAAAATGTCAGAAAAGACGAAACTGTCGTAAATGTCAAAAAAGCCAAAAAATTTGGAAATGTTGTAACTGCCGAAAAATCTGGAACTGTCAGAAAAGCTGAAACTACCGGAAAAGCCGTGATTTCCGAGACTGTTGGAACTGCCGGGAACAACCGAAACTATCGAGACTACCGGGAACAGCCGGAACTGCCAGAACTGCGAGAACTATCGAAACAGCCAGAGCATCTGTCTCCAAACGAGAGTAGCATGCAAGGGACAGCTAACGAACTTTGGGATAGTTATATGGTACTTAGCAACAAATACACCAAGCATGCAATGTTATAGCTAGCGTCCAAGGGACAACTAGCATGCAACAACAAGAAAGCTAAGGACAAAAAGCATGCTAGGGACAACAAGAAAGCAAGGGATAGCAAGCAAGCAAGATGCAGCCAACACATAGGTCAAGATGGAAACATGGTGCAACAATGGCACATAATGCAGTACAGTGATGGGTACAGTCATGATTAATGAAGCGTGATGAGATGCAACATAGTGATGATGGGTGCAACATGGTGCAGTGCGGTAAGGTGCAGCATGATGACGAAATGCAACACAACGATAGGTGAAGGAGTCACCTTGGAGAATTAGTTGAAGCAGCATGTCTTCAACTGGTCTCATGTATCATCTTCTTAGAGATGATCTATGCTCTATCTAGATAAGTCAAAGTGTTGACTTCTGTTGTAAACGTACTATCTCTCACTCTCCCCCTATTGAACTATTGAAGAACATATAAGAAGAATTTATCAAGGGTTTCCCCACATTGGCGTTTGTCCCTGGCTAGTGCCACATCTTGTGTCCTCTTGTCTGCAATTTACTTTAATGCTGATGTGATTGCTAATCTGGAAAAGATATGGAGCTAACAGTGAAAATTGAAATAAATTTCTCTAATCATAGAACATACCTAAAATTAACAGTATCCCATCAAAAGAGTTCCAACTCATAATCTCTTGCCAATCCATCTCGTGGGAAGTATATAATGCATGAATGCCTACACATGGAATAAGTCTGCCATGTTTATGTTGCCTGATGCTCAACCCCTGCTACTCCACCTGATCACCTAACACAATCCATTTTTAGAACTCTACTCCATTATCCCTAATGTATAAAGGCGATTTGGTAGTGCTGCAAGCCTTATCTATGTGCTCCTGTAGAGGGCTACTATGGAACTCCCAACTCTATTCTTCTTGTTGCTTTGTAGGACTTGAGACGTTACTCTACACTAGATAGTTTGGCTACTCACTCGGCACATACCCTTATAAGTTCCTCAATTTTTATGTTCTCCTATAATGTAGTGTCTCGGGTTGTCCTGACTCTCTACTTTAACATCATAAGATCTATCTTGAAATGTGCGATCTTTCCCTAAAAGTCCTCTACTAGAAATTTTGGTGCCTTGCTGAATATCTTTGTACCTGTCTGCACCGGATGCCCTACGACCACCACTTCAACTTGAGCCTTTGACTAGCTCTCTAGGAATGGTTCATCCTACACATTATGTCTATCATGCTCCCCTTCATGATCATGCTCATCATGTTGGTTTACCATTATTGTCTCCTCATTTAATTCTCCTTGAATGTCTTCTTCCTGGCCTTCTCCACCTTTGGGGACAATTTGTTGTCCATCCTCTCTGGTTGTCAAACATGGATGCATTGATGGACTCTTATTTACACTTGATTTCTCATACTCTTCATGGATGGACCCAGTTCTACAAGAGTCTACCACATCGTTAGGAAGAATTACCTCCTTCCTTTCCCCAGGTATTCTATCAAGCTAACTAATTATCATCGACTTGTCTTGTAAGTCTCTCTAAATAACATTGTGTTGTTTCTCACCATCATGTACTTGACTACTCAGATCCTTTAGATGAATCATCATGGTTCAAAGGAATCCCTTTTGGTTATGCCCTTGTTTCCTCCTTCCTTTCACCTAGACATGAATGATTAAGTGTCCATGTTCCCTTGCAGATAAAGCATAATCCTCTCCTTCTTAGTTCATTCTTGCTACAGGATTTATTTTCTTTGTTCTAGCTTCCTCCTTCAATCCTCTTCAACTCCTTCCTAGAAAACACTTTTATGAGAGACTTTATGTTTTGCATGATAAAATTTTCAACTAGATCATAGGAGGTCAGTGATACAATTGGTTTCTTTCTCCAAATGATCAACATTTTAGATATTAGTATCTTGCAGATGTTGGCATATCCTTCTAAAAACAATGACATAATATTTTGCATGTTTTTTTTTACACGTTCTAGATGAGCTGATGTAATGTTGGTGTAAAAGTTATGGAACACCTGGAAGATTAAGTCCTCACATTCCAGATTTAGCATAAATGTGCCAAAGCTTAACACAGCCATGAGTTTTAAGATTTTGCGCCACTTCTGAAACGTAGGAAGCATGATGTTGTTCAACCCCTGAAGGGATTCTACTATCAACTGCAATATCTCTCTCATGATATCATTATTGTAAGGCAATAGTGGAAATGTTAAAGTTATGATCCTAGAGTTTGGGTTGTATTAATGCAAGCATGGATGACTTGAGAGCCCAACTGAGTTTCTTTCATTCTGGATGCCCCACCCTGGATATACACGTGTCTAATTCCTCCAACTTACAAAGATCTATGACTGACTTTGTGTGTTGCAATTCAGATCCAACTTCAAAAAGACACTTGTTTTACATCTTCTTTTCTGATATCCTTTGACTTCTAAAAGATAACATCGAGCTTCTGAGAGAAAGGCTTGTTGTTCTCGTCTGTAAGTTGTTGCCATTTTTCAAAAGTATTAGAGCCCAAAGGATCATCTGATGTATTACTAAGTTGATTCCTGAGGCATTTCCAAAAGTAAAGTGATGACATTAGGGCTTGGCATCAATGGATTTCCTTCCTTCATTCTCCTCAACTTTCTTTAATAACATCAATTCACCCATTTTAAGAAATTGAGCAGAAAAACAATTTGTTGCAATAATAAACCAATGGAAGACACTTTATGCAAAATCAATGATCCAGGTGGATATTGCTGGCCACCCACCTATTCCACCTAGAGCTCCAGTCGGTTTCATTTATTTCCTTGTTTATTTCAGCATTTACTATTTTTAGCAATTTTTCATGTCCAGAACTTCTGGAGTAGTTTTGACCCCCTAAACGCCGCTTTTTTAGGTCCTTTTCCGACCCATAGCTGTAGGCAGGGTCCTGTGGTAAAACCTGTAGTACGCGGAGAGACATTTCCAACAAGGTATTGTACACTCTAAATAGAGATAATATGACCAAGTTATGGCTACCCAACTAACCCCAATAGAGCTCACAATCTCTTGGTGTTACATCTCATGGGGTTAGGGTTTTTGTTGTTTAGGGTTTTCTCATGTTTTTCAATAATAAATAGTCCATTGAACCTCATTGTAACATAGTTCAGAGGCATGTTTCCACCACATCTCTTCTCAGTGATAAGCTACCATCGCCAGAGCCAGTCTTATTTTCATTTTGTTTGTAAGCATATTTCAGTATTTGATATTAATGAAATGAAGTATTATTTATTTTGCATCTTTTTATTTCTAGTTATATCTATAATTTGTTGTGTTCCTGTTTAAATTCAAATCTATCAATCCCAATAGCTGGTGAAATATTTTACGGAAATAGATCTTTTTATCTTGCAAAAATAATATGCCTTCGATGAGCGAGACATCACCTAAAATCTTCATTTTGTATGTGAACACCTTGCTATATGTGACAAAAATAAATTATCAAATGTTAACTGGCGCTTAACCTTGTTTGAATTTAAAGAAGAAAATCATTACACCATAACAATAAGATGGAACTTGGTTTAGGATAAATAACTGAACCTTCAATCCACACGCCCTCAACCCTTGATTACAACAACTTCTCGGCAATAACTCAACCAACAACAAGTTTATCTGGCAATAACTCAACCATGAATCCAGCAAATTCGACCACCTTTTAAAGTCTCAACTTTTCTGAAATTTTAATGAGGACATTGGAGCTCTGTAATTCAACCCTAGGTAGATTGGCCATGTGAGCTTTTCACTTCAGATCCACCTCTAGTTGCATCGATTTTATTCTGCACAATGCACACCTTTAAATAATGTCAATAGAAAATATGGTCACAATTTTCAAACACTATATATATATATATCTATATATATCTATATATCTATATATATATATCTATATATATATATATATATATATATATATATATATATTTGATCAAAGAATTTTCAACTGCCACCTACTGAGTTTCCGAGATGCCGAGACCTCATTCTGTTTCCACAGAGTCCAGTTTGTACACTCTGGTTAGGTCGTCGTGATAGCCAATAATTCAAATGGATTCATGGAGGGGGTGCATGTTGGGGGACACATTTTCTTTTTATTCAGCATGACACTTTTCACTCTTCGTATACCAGTTTATGCGCTCTGGTTGGGATGTCGTGATGGCCAATAATACCTACGGTTGCATGGAGGGGGCACATGTTGGGGGACACATTTCATTATTGTTGGCGTGACACATTTTCACTCTATGCATAGCTTGTTTTCTTCCTGAGCTCCTTCTGGCAGACATCCGTCTTGCTACGTGTTAGCTCTCAGTCCATCCACTATCGTTTCTATTATGGTATAAGGAGGGGAGTGCTTTTCGTTTTGACGTTTTTCTCTTCTCAACTTCCCTGTGCGTTTCTGCGCAGGGAAGGTGATTAACCAGTTTCTAGCGTGGTGCCCCTCCTGGTATTTTTCTCCTACGTTTAGTTTTGTGGTTGTCCATTGTATCAGGTTTTCCTCTCTGAACGCGGGTTATCATTTTAGTCTATCTTTGGTCTTGTGATATAGTCCTCTTCCTGGTTTTGAATACTCTATATTTGATCTCATCCTCTTGTATTTTCCTCTAAGATTTTTGTGTCATTCTATTTTATGTATCGGTTTTGATATCCTCGCTATATCTCTCTTTACCAGCTCTATTTATGGTCACGATATCTATGGTGTTTCTCGGCACATGAAGGAGGCTGTGGGTCGAGGCGGCTCTGGTCGGGTGATGGTTCTTCTCGGCGGTGACATGTCTTTTTGCTCGATTTATTCAAAAGGTTAATTCATCACTCAAGCCTCATCGTATCAATTTTTACTGTTCTGAGCATTACAGATGATAATCCTTAATCTTTAGTATAGTTTCTATGGTTCTCTTTTGACAGTCCCGTTATATAAGGATAGATATCCGTTCATATCTCTATGCATGGATCATAAAGTTTTAACAGGAATAAAGGATCTCATAAGAAAAATAGCATGGTTTCCGAATATATGTGTCATATCTAAGCCGTGCCTAGATTTTAGTTTCAAAATAGGTAATTGGTGGTGTAAATGTAAGTATTGTTACTGTTGTTGCATCGTTTTTCCATGTTTTTCATGAACCCTGGCGGTATCGACTATCTTGCTTGTTCTGTCCCTCTAGTTTTTCTGGAGACAGAGAAGGAATTTCCTGATTTGATTTTTTTTTTTTCCGAGAACTGGGGGGCGGTTCGGACGTGGGATGGTACATGTGAGTTATTGATTTCCTCCTAGAGTACGCTGTCACTACTTCTGGTTACTTCATTTTCTATGGCAAGTTAAGTCAACTATCTATTTTTGTCAATCGCTGGTGTTCTTGAGGTGTATCTAGGTGCTGAAATATTTGGGAATAATCTTTCGATCCATCTTCTTGTCATACCTTTTATTTTGGGTATGCATCGTATGTCAGAACCATTATTATTATTTGTCAGGTGCCGATATTCCTTAGGTGTTTACATGATGCTGTAAGATTTGGGAATTATCTTCCGATCCTTTCGTCCAGCTCGACTTTTATTATGGGAATGTATAGTATATCTGAACCATTCCTCATCTTATCTGGACCGTACCGATTTGCTTTTTCCCATTAATCTCCTTGATTTGTTCTCCATCATATGATTTTTTGGCTTACCTGTCCTTCCCTTCTACTTATCTGTCGAATATTGGAATATTCACCAGCGATATGGAGATATTATCTGTTGAGTCTAACACGTCAGCCATGGTGTGGGCTGCCATGGAGGCAGAAGCAAACCATTGTAGACCTATTAATCCAATGCACTGGTAGACCTGTTTGGCTGATCATCTGATTCTTCAACCATATCAGTCATTACATGAACAAAAATGTGGCCGACATGTTCATCTGCGGTGTAAGAAAAGCCATTGTCCTACAAAGATCATCCTCCTCCATCGGCTATTAATCTTGGCAGTGTCTCTCTTGCGGATAGAATTGTCAGTCTTCACTCCCGTGCTTTGGTCGGTCAATGGCATTTTCCTGATATGGAAGACGCTCAGATGAGAGTTTGGCTTGGTTCCAAATGGAATTCTCTGCTGGGGTACATCCCCACGATTGTTAGGCTCATGAAGGATTAGTACAACTTCCATTTCTTAAATGTGAAGGATCTGGATACTATATGGGCTCTTCCTTGGATCCATGGGAAACGCTTTCTAGCCCTACAAAAATGGTATATTGGTTTTAATCCATTACGAAATACCCCTCAAAACAACCTCATCTGGGTCAAAATACCAGGCCTTCCTATCGAACTATGGACAAAGGAGACTTTCTGATATAGGGAATACTATTGGGAAATTTGTTTTTGTGGATCCCAAATGTCTAGGAGCTAAGGATAAAAGGGTAGCATGGATTCTTATTGAGAAAGAATACAGAGGCGGTTTCCCTGAGCACATTGACCTTAATTGGGGTGAGTTATATATTCAACAGAGACTTGATTATTGGGGTGTTCCCTTTCGTTGCTCGGTCTGTCATAAAACAAGACACTTAAAATGGCACTGTCCTCGGCATCCGGGAGGAAAGGCAAAAAGAATGGAATCTCATGTGAAATCTTTCTCCCTCTTATTGGATAATGAGTACTGTGATGCTAGGGGGGGAGAGGAATAACTTAAAAGGATTGGCCTCATTTGCAGAGAATGTTTCTCCGGTACTGTCTAGAAGCTTTTCGAAGTCGATAGGCCCGTCATGCGAGACTTCTCATAGGCACTCCATTTCCCCAAAAAAGAATCTTGATGCTCCTTCATCCTTTCCAAGATCCCATTCTCTGGTTAATTCAGGCCATTCTCCCAATAAGGCTTCGGTTTTACTTCCTCCATTGGGTCCACAGGAGATCTTTCACTCTCATCCTTATCCTCCGGTACCTTCCTTGGGGAATGCTATTAGGTCTCCTCTTCCTGTGCCACACCTGTATCTTGACATAAGTACTTCATCCCACATTACTATCATTCCATCTTCTTAACCATCTTCGGTCAAAGATAGATATTTTTCAAAAGATATAGCCCTATCTCTGCCAATCTTGCATGGTTCCTCTCAGGATAAAAACAAGATTGATTTAAAAGGTAAAGCTCCAGTAGTCTCTGTCACTCCTCTTAATTCGCCTATATCTTCCCCTACTAATTCGATTGGAAGCGATCTTGATATGATTTTGAGAAGAGAATCCCTTCACCTTCACCTGCTCACCATTCACAAACCACGGAAATCCTCCTCTCCTATTATTAGTCCTACCTTGGCGGTAAATATCACGGTTAGAAGAAAGCAGAACATGGGTAATAGGCACTTTCGTGGTAGGAGGGATAGGTCCAGAAATGAGCTTCATGATCCATCCCTGATTGATATTCCTATTATAGATCTTGCAGTAAGTGGGCCTCTTAGAGCAAGTAAGCCTGGAGGAAAGACCTCATGATTAAAATTCCCTCTACGAATATTAGAGGCCTTGGAGCGGACCCAAAATTTTTGGCTCTTAAGAATTTATTTCATTCATCCTCATCTAAAATAATCCTTATTCAAGAAACCATGCATGGCACTGCTGAAATAATTGCATATTTTAGGCGCGTGTTTCCAGCATGGCATATTGCTGCGACCGGGGCTTTCGGTCTTTTCGGGGGCCTAGCTGTTCTATGGGATCCGACCTGGATATCGTCCAGGGCTTTTAGATGTTTTGACGGCATCTTGATTCTTGCAAAATTCAGGGGCATGGCTGGTATTGTTCATATTTTGAATGTTTACGCCCCATATAAGGATCGTCTTTCATACTGGAAATGATTCTTGTCCTCTGAGATTATGGAAATTGACTCTTTATTGATAGCAGGTGATTTGAACTGTACTTTGAGTAATGATGAAGTGTGGGGCAGAGGTAGGAAAAATGATCCAGTGGGAGGTATCATTAGGGAGGCTATCCTCCAGTACAACTTTGTGGATATTTGTCCATCAAAGTTGGCTCCTACTTGGGATAATGGGAGATCCGAGTATGCATATCTTGCTAAAAGACTTGATCGCTTCTTAATCCATGACAGGCTGGTGGATCGTCTTGGGTTAACCTCCTCAAATATTTTACCATGTTTTATTTTTGATCATAGACCTATTTCCCTGCAATGGATTACTCAGAGCCACAGGAATGATTATCCTTTCAAGTTTAACAGAATATGGTTGGAGGATGCTGTGTTCAATAATATTGTTTGGGATTCTTGGCTATCGTCCTCTCCACGTTGCCCATCCTCTCATGTTGAATCCTTATAGTGTCGGCCGGTGCATCTCAAGAAAAGAGCTAGAGAATGGCAATTCAAAAAGAAGCGTTTTAACATATTAGCTCTTCTAGATATAAATAGGGAGCTTGATAGGATCGTGGGGAGATTGACTGATAACAAAATTTCTTTGGATCTGCGTGCCCGAATTAGGGAGCTGGAAAGAAGCAACCATCAACTTCTGGCCATTGAAGAAGCATCCTGGAGATTGAAGAGCAGAGCGATTTGGTTAAAAGAGGGTGACAAGAACACAAATTTTTTTCACAAATATGGAAACAAAAGACGAGAAACAAATTCAATATGGGAGATAAAAGATGAGGAGGGAAACTTGTTGCAGACTCAGGATGATATTACAAAAGAAGCTGTCAAATTGTTTTAGAATTCATACAAAAGGAACTAGGACATCGGGATTGAAGATATCATCTGGGGTATCGAACCCTTTCCTTCCATGTTCGATGAGGAACAAAATGACCTATTATTTGCTAAAGTCACTGAGGAGGAGCTATTGTCGGTCATGAAATATTTTTAAAAAAATAAAAGTCCGGGCCCGGATGGCTGGAGTGTAGACTTTTTTATTCATTTCTTCGATCTGATTAAAAATGATCTTTTGGGTATGGTAGAGGAATCCAAGATTACGAGCAAAATAAACTATATTATCTCCTCTACATTCATTACCTTAATCCAAAAAAAAAGGTTTCTCTCACCTTTTTAGACTTCAGACCCATTTCACTTTGCAATACCATATACAAAATAATTTCTAAAATCATATCAGGGAGAATCTGAGGCATCCTATCTAGCTTTTTATCCCAAGAACAACATGGCTTCTTAATCGGAAGGAACATACTGGAAGTTGTTGCTATTACACAAGAATGCCTGCACTCAATGCACACAAAAAATATTGAAGCGGCCATCCTGAAAATAGACCTTAAGAAGGCTTATGACTGTCTCGATTGGGGATTTCTGAGATGCCTTCTTATCAAAATTGGGCTCAATAATCAATGTACTAATTGGATAATGGCTTGTGTGGAAAATGTCAATTATGTCATTCTTATAAATGGTATTCCATCTACCTTCTTCTCTGCTGCCAGAGGTCTTCGTCAGGGATGTTCCCTTTCCCCCCTTCTGTTCATTCTTGTTATGGACTCTCTAAGCCTTCATATAAAAAGAGTTGTTAGGGAGGGTAGATGTCGCCCACTTTCAATCAGCAGGGGTAACTATTTTTCTCATAACTTATTTGTGGATGACATTTTGATTTTTGCAATGCTCTGTTGACAGTCCTAGTACTGTCTGCATGGAATTTTGGGAAATTTTCAAAGAGCTACAGGTCTTCTTATAAATGTCGGAAAATCTTCATTTTATCATGGGGATGTAAATATGGAAATAATAGATTATCTGGTCCATCTCTACAATATACAAGCGAAACCTCTTAAAGAGGGCATGAAATACTTGGGGTACCATCTAAAACCATCGGGTATACAAATGCTAACTGGATGTGGATCCTCAACAAGTACTTTATAAGAATAGCAAGATGGGAATATAAATGTCTTTCTATGGCCGGAGGATGATATTAACTCAATCTGTGTTGGCCCAGCTAATGGTATATTGGGCCCATTTATTTTATATACCGGCAAGTGTTATTCATAATCTAAATAGATTAACAACAAATTTTATATGGGGGGTAACAAGGAAAAAAAGAAATTTCACCTGTCTAAACTATCAAGCCTTACCCTTCCAAAGAAGATGGGGGGATGGGGTATCATGGATCTGCGAAAGTTTGGTCTTGCTTTGTTGTGTAAATATTTATGGAGAGTTGTTTTGGGGGACAGTATATGGAGTAAGTTTATCAGATTGAAATACATGGGAAATAGAGATATTACTTATTGGTACAGGAAAAAATTGATAGGATCTGACCGGGGATTTGCTATATGGAGGAGCTTCCATAAAATACAAGATTTTTTTTTTTCAAAAACCTTGTGTGGAGCTTTCAGACAAGGAATAACATTATTATAGGTCTTGATCCCATTATGGGCGGAGAAGAAGATATTTCTTTTTCTCCTTAGTTATTACATTTCCTCCACCAAAAAGGAATTTTTAACTGGGCACAGGTTATTGATGAATGGCAGGGTTCTATTCCCATCTGGAAAAATGCCTCTGCGCTGGGCCTAAATGGTTTATTAGCACTTCAATGGAATCAGATTATTTGGAAAATGAAGAACAGGGGGATATGCAGATCTGAAGATAAGGATGGTATTGTCTGGAAGGGGAAGGGAGGGAAGATGAATGTTCATGTAAAAGACATATATCTATCTCTTCTAGAGGTCCATTTTCCACTTTCTGAAAACATCTTCCCATACACGTTTTGGAAATCTGGGTGCCCCTATAAGATTATCATATTCTCATGGCTTGTTTTTCACAATAAAAATCTTACATGGGACAATCTACAAAAGAGGAATTGGTATGGACCTGCTATCTGCTCTATTTTCAAATCTGAGGAAGAAAACAATTTACACATTTTCATAAAATGTATTCATTCTCAGGTGCTTTGGAAGAATTAGGCCACTTATTTTGGCTTCAATTATATTTCTCATTCCTCTATTAAAGAAGCATTTGTATGGTGGAGTAAACAGAAAGTGTATTGGAGACCTATCCCTTTTTTAGTTTTTTGGTCGATCTGGAAATGGAGGAATAAGGTTATTTTTCAAGACAGAAAGGATAGTTTTAAAATAGTTTTTGATCTTATCATTTCCCAGTATAGTGCATTTCCACCCTCCATCACTCAGCAGAAAAAAGATAAGTCAAAGGAAAAATTACTTATCCAGATGAATTATCCTAGGGCTCATTTTGATGGGGCTGCTCAAAATGGAATATGTGCTTGTGGTGTCTTCATTAGTATACAGGAGGATCAGCACTTTGCTATCTATTGGAATGGGGGAGAAGGAACAAACAACAAAGCGGAAGCTATGGCTCTATCTGGACTTCTTCTATTCTGTCACTTCCTTAATATAGATTCCCTGCATATCTATGGAGACTCAAAACTCATTATAGACCATGTAAATGGTAAGATCTCCATAAAAAATCACAATCTGTCCGGTTGGATGAACAGAATCGCTTCTCTCTGGAAATCCACAAAGGATTTCTCCATTATCCATGTTGATAGATCACACAATATACTTGTAGATGAACTATCAAAGAAAGGGCTCCATTCATAGATTGGCGAATGGAATATGAACATAACAGTAGGGAACGATACGTATCAAATGCAGGAATTCTCTCTTTCGGGTATATAGTGATCTTTCATTAGGCCCTGGTATGTATCATGAACCTGTCTATCAGATTATTTACCATTACACATCTTCTTAACTATTAAATTAAGATTATTCTAAATTAGCAAATTTATGAGAATTGAAATGATGTCTAAATGTTAATTCGATAATTCTTTTTGGTTGAATACTTATAATTGATGGATTTGGTTTTTCTAAACAATACATTATTTGGTTGGTAGTTTTGATCAGTTTAAAGAATAGTAGTCTCACAAGGTCATAATTTTGTTAAAAAAATTAGTGAAAAATCCGACAAGATTTTGACAAAAATCTAGCAAAATTTTTGGGAAATCAAACTTTAAAATTTTAAGTGCCCCTAAATTTTTTATTTTTGATGTTATTGAATCGACTTCAACCAATTTTTTATTTTTTTGAACAAGGAAAATTGCGAAGTCATTTAAAGATATCGAAAATCCTATATTTCGAGGAACAGAAATTGTAAAAGTTGTGTGCTCAAGCCAACCTTTTATATGTCCGGGGATACGTCACTGGAAAATTCAGCGAGAACAGTAAGATAAACATCTAGGTCGTTACCAGAACTTAGTCCAGGTTGTTTTACACGGGCTTCGAGAATTGTTAAAATTTAGTCCACACGGTAATCGCAAGACACTGAGAATCATTAGTAACGGTTGAGGATAAAAATGGGTAAGAAGTAGGAATTGATGGGATTAAGGATCAGTAATTTTTCTTAAATTTAAAAATATGATCAAATAAAGGTAATCACCATTAGGTCAATTTCAACTTAATTTATTTAACAAAACATGTAAACCTATTACTAAATTTTTGGTTTAATCCCATTAATCCATATTGAAGAGAGGGACTTAGTGATTATAATAGTAGCTAGCATAACTCACATAAACAAGACCACATTCCACTAATAACCCAATAATAATATTACACTTCCCGTTAAAAACTCACATCTGATCAATCACCATGGTGCTAGCGAATCCTCCTTGACTAGGAGTACCATCAGGGTTCACATCGTCGTAGTTCAAAATCCTCTTGTTACAGTATTGTTCCATTCTATCATTGCAGGCCTGGCACCTGCGACTCAACCCAACAATGCAACCCACTCCTACATGTTCTCCCACTTTGAATTTCTTCACATCATTACCAATCTCTGTTACAATTCCCACCACTTCATGCCTGCATGCCACAAAAAAACTCACATAACTGTTACAGAGAAACTTCACATATATTAATGGTGATATCATATGATCTTAAAACAATATACATATGCACAACCAACGACCATTGGGTAATGAGAAATCCCATAGTCATTTCGAAGTTGATGCAAACATGTGTGGCATATTCCGCAGTAAATGACCCTGATCACCACATCTTCAGGTCCTGTGTTCCTGCCAAAGCCAAAGGATCAACTATTCATTTAAATTCAATGAAGTAAGTAAATAACTTGACATTTACCAAATTCTTTTTGGTGGAAATTTTGTTTCAGAATATTGATATGAAAAGCTTCAACTCAAACTTTATCGTAAAAATTTGTTTCCTCAGATATTTTCACTCAAAAAATTGAATTGGTTGACCTATTAACTCACTTCCAAATAGACTCTTGGAATTCATATACTACAGATGTCCTCCAGCTATATAAGTGAAATGACTGTTTTCTCAGATATTTCTACTGAAGAAATTGAATTCATTAACTTATTAACTCACCTTCAAATAGAATCTTGACATTCATAGACTGCAGATGTCCTCTAGCGATATAACTGAAATGATAGATTCTTGACATTCATAGACTGCAGATGTCCTCTAGCTATATAACTGAAATGACTGATTAATGACAGATTCAATGTTACTGAAATTAAATTGTATTCTTTTATAATCAAGTAAAATTTCTTGAATCCTATTTTTTTTTATGGTAATGGTTCTTTCTGGCTCTTTCATACTAATTTTTTTTTAACGAAGGTGGGATGTAAGAATATGGGGATGGGAGGAATCAGATCTTGGAAAATCTTCTCGACCTATTTCCGGTTAAAGGACATTACATATCTCCACTTATACCTCTTCATGTGAGGAATTCCAATTATTTGACTGGTTTTTGCAAGCCGCTTCTGAAAGCTCATTCATGTTTTACGTTCGCTTTATTCATTCATAGCAGTTGGTACCCCCATTAGTAGATCAGAGAGCTCAAGGAATTCTTTGGGAAGAATAGCCGGATGAAACTGGTCTCTTTTGTCTCTAGTTATACCCATACCCTATTGTAAAATCTATCTAAAGCAACCTTACTCACCGTGATCGATATAGATATCTACTAAATATTATTAGTAAATAAAAAATAACTGACATTCAAATGTAAGGTATCAATGAAGATTCGGCACCAAACTAAGTTTGTCCTTGGTCATGGCTTATTTTAATGTAAAATTGGAATAAATTAATATGGGGAAGACTATCCTAAATTAATAAATTTGGGGGAGGCCACATCTCTAGATCCAATGGGTTTGAGTATTCTGAAGGCAATGCACAAAATCGAGTTTTTTTTTTATGGAATCAAGATTTGGTGACGTGGTGACAACTGGGCTTCACAATTTCGATTATATTTTATCTTGAATTATGTTCCCAATGGTATCTGATAGAAATTGTGAATTATGTTGATAATGGCGTTTCATAGAAATTGTGACGCATAGGGTAAGTGACCAACAACAAATAGAAATCCTGGACCCTGACCCTACGGTGGCCACCTGATCCTATAACGTGGGGATAACCCTACTTTTGGAGATTCAAATCCATTCTAACCCGGGGCATGTTTTTTCATTTTAATAGGGATATTGCTTTTGGTGAAAGCAGCGGTTCTGGTGGGCGCTCAGTTCATTGTGCTCTAGAGCATGACCACATTTCCATCTCAAGGGTTTTGGAAGTTCACAGGATGGGTGATTAACCAAGCCACGAAGGCAGATGATAACTTCCTCCTCATATTTTACTCTCGGGAATGCAACCCTCATCTGACCCATGAACCACAAAAATATGGCAGTAAACATTCCAGGTTTGATGAATCATTACACCCACTCTTGCTGAGAATTATGTCCAAAATTTAAAATCCCGCACTCAGTTCATTGTGCTCTGGAGTATGACTGCGTTGCCATTTCAAGGGTTTTGGAATTTTGGAGGAAGGGTGGTTAGCCAAGAGAAGCCTTCGCAACTTCAGGTATATGACAACTTCCTCAGATTTTTCTCTCAAAAATGCAACCCTCAACCTACCCATTTCCTTCATTTTGTTGTTTTTTTTAATCCCAATTCAAATTTGCACAGGACTCCCTGTGCTTGTATTAATACCGGCCTTCTTCAACACAGATTACTGCTAGACTCACTGAAATGGAGAAGAACCTATCCAAGCTCTAATGGTGAAGAAAACTCTAAAATGGAGAAGAACCTATCCAAGATCCAATGGTGAAGAAAAATCTGCAGACCAATAAAATAGTGAATATAATCAGGCACCAATCGAACCTAGAAATGGAGGCTTTGCATATTCACATTTCATGTCAAGATTCACTTTCGAGTGATAGTCAATCTTGGATTGTGTATACTTCAGCCCATGAGAAGTACTGACAACAACGATCCAACCGAACCTAGAAATGGAGGCTTTGCATATTCACATTTCATGTCAAGATTCACTTTTGAGTGATAGTCAATCTTGGATTGTGTATACTTCAGCCCATGAGAAGTACTGACAACAACGGTCCTGTCATTAAGCCCAATAATACCCTTACTTTTGAGCTTTGTCAATGCTGCAAGAGCCACTCCAGTATGAGGGCATATAAACATACCTTTCAGATCTGCCAGAGCTGCAGCATCCATCAACTCCTCCTCGACTATTCCATCTGAATTCTTCAATGCATAAACAACTCGATCGATTGACACAGGATCACCAATCTGTATCGTCGATGCGAAGGTGGAATTGGCAGTCACATGATTAAATTCATTCCACCTTGACTTACAGTACAAATACAGAGGATTGGCCTTGGCAGCCTGCGCACAGACAAGGTGAGGAATATCATTCACCAGGCCCAGCTCCAGGCACATCTAGAACCCCTTATAAAAGGCATAGATATTCCCCAAGTTCCTGCCAGGCACAATGACCCAATCTGGCACCTCCCAATCAAACTGCTGCAAGATCTCAATCGCTGTAGTCTTTTGCCCCTCCAACCGCAGACTATTGAGCGAATTCGCCAGATAGATCGATAACTCTGCAGTCACCTCCCGTATTAGCCTCATACACCCATCGAAATCAGTATCCAGACTGAGCACCAATGCACCATTGGAAATCGGCTGCACTAACTGTGCAATCGAGATGCGATTTGCAGGCAGAAAGACAATAGCAGGTATCCCTATAGCAACAAAATATGTTGACATCGCAACTGATGTATTGCTAGTTGAAGCACAACCCACACCAACACTGGTGCTAAGAACCCTAGCTTCTTCCCTAATATTCTGGTCACTACGCCTCCAGTATGAGGGCATATAAACATAACTTTCAGATCTGTCAGAGTTGTAGCATCCATAAACTCCTCCTTGACTATTCCATCTGAATTCTTCAATGCATAAACAACTCGATTGATTGAGACAAGATCACCAGTCTGTATCGTCGACGCGAAGGTGGAATTGGTAGTCACTTGATTAAATTCATTCCACCTTGACTTACAATACAAATACAGAGGATTGTTCTTGGCGGCCTGCGCACAGACAAAGTGAGGAATAGCATTCACCAGGCCCAGCTCCAGGCACATCTAGAACCCCTTATAAAAGGCATAGATATTCCCCAAGTTCCCGCCAGGCACAATGACCCAATCCGGCACCTCCCAATCAAAATGTTGCAAGATTTTGATCGCTATAGTCCTCTGTCCCTCCAACTGCAGACTATTGAGTGAGTTCGCCAGATAGATCGACAACTCTCCGGTCACCTCCCGGATTAGCCTCATACACCCATCGAAATCAGTATACAAACTAAGCACCAATGCACATTGGAAATCGGATGCACTAACTGTGCAATCGAGATGCGATTTGCAGGGAGAAAGACAATAATAGGTATCCCTGCAGCAACAAAATACGCTGACAGTGCAACCAATGTATTTCTAGTTGAAGCACAACCCACACCAACGCCAGTGTTAAGAACCCTATTTTCTTCCCGAATATTTTGGTCACTACCCCTCCTACCGCTTGTACCGTTGCTTTAACTGGGTGTTGATTTGGCTTTTGGCTCATGGTCTATCGAGACTGCTTGTTGTTCGATGCACACACAACCACGGTTTCTGAGGTTAAAGGTTGTGATTTTCGTGCTTGGATTGAGCCATCTTTGCCTGTGCTGAAAACGCACTTGCCGCCCTGACTTGTACTGAGAACCCATTTTCCATTCTTGATTGGATTGAATGCTCGCTCGCTTATTTTGGAGAAACGATGTTCCCTGCAACATTGTTGAGCTTTCCATAGCGAGTTCAGAGCAGACCCAATAGCCAATAGTTGGCACCAATCGAACCTGTGAGCCCACAATGTTTTCCGGAAAAGTGAGTAAACGACAAACGAAGCCGTTGTGTCCTCCGAAAAAGTAAATTAACCGTGAGAGTCGAAGTCGTAAAAGTAAACGAGAATCCGTAAAATTAAACGACAATTGACATTGGTATGGGAAAATGGCTCACGAACACGTGTTATATTCTCATTGGATAGGAAGACGAAAATGGGACGTTGAGATTGGCTAGGATGAACAGTGTTTTCGTAGCGAATTGCATAGAGGAAACACCTTGGGTGTAATTAAGAAGTTAAATGTAATATTGAAGTTATGACTAAAGATTAAATTTGAGATCGAATTTGGAAATAATGATAATTTTGAGGAGTTAATTTTTAATTTTAATTTTAATTTTAATTTTTAATTTTAATCTGAAAGGTATACCTTCATTCAAATTTGAAAAGTAATTTTATTCTAGTTATCTAGTAAAATATTTATATATTTTAGATAAATATTAATTTTTTAATAATTTTAAAATTAGAAAATATTAGATGTTAAATTCTATATATTAAATAGTTTTTAATATTAGAAAAAAATCATAATTTGTTTTTTTATTTTAAAATTAATTTAGTATTTGTTAAAGAAGTTTAGCTTACGCTGTAGACTCATATATTGTGTTTCTGGTTATGATATGGTCAAATCTCTTGAGACATGTTTTAGAAATTCTCAAAAACATTTTATAAACGAGTTTTATTTGGTAATCCCATTACCGTTTAGTTGAAAATAATAATAATAGTAATTTAGTTTTTAAAATAATAAGTAAAAACATATATTTCTATTTTTTTAATTGATTTATTCAAATTTTACTTTAAAATTAGTGAAAATTTTATAAAGACAACGTCAGTTTGAATATTTTTTTAAGAATATTCACAAAATTCTATGGTTTGCATGTTACACACTAGTAAGATTTGCAAATTTTCCCATTTCGAAATGTTAAAATTTAATGAATAACTAAATAACTTAGTTTTATTTTATTTATGGTAACAACTTTCTATGCCACCTTCGGAAAAAAAACACTTTCTATGCCATGTATTAAAAAAAACAAAAAAATAAAATAAAATTACTAGCATGTAAGTTCCTAGACCACTACCCTTTAACCCCTAAGTTCGATACTGCTCTTTAATGTGCTATCGTACCCCGTATCATTAACGCATTCCATCTTGGGTTGTAGCGATTGGTTTAGGTTCCATCCCTCAAACTAAGTACTTGTGTGATCTGCTGGGAGGTTTGGTATTTACTGTGTTTGGTTTCCGTATTAAATAAACTATACCATCGGGCCTCCGGAACTCTTCCAGGTGTATATGAGCGAGATGGACAGCTGCAAGATCTCACGTCATTGACCCTGCGTTAATGATCCATCTATTCCGGTGAAAAGGGTTAATTTTTGTGGGAGTTGTTTTTAGTGTGATTTTTTGGAGATTTCCGTGACGGAATCTGGCCGAAAAAATTGAGGTTAAATCTTGATTTGTATTATTTAAAATGGGTTTTTAACTGCATATTTAGATTCAGCGCCCTGGAAAACCCCCGGGACACTTTGATGGTACAGAAATTAACTATGAAACTTGCGATTTCAGATTTTGACCCAAAAAACCCACCGAAAAAGCTTCCAAAAAGTCTCAATAAACCCAACTCCATTTTTGTGTAACCGTCTTCGGAGTCCCAGGTTCATTCTGCCATTTGCCTGATGCGTCGATGGGGAGGTTCTGTGATCCCGTCTGGCGAGAGAAATCTGCGACAGGTTAGACTGACTTCTATTCCACACAGGGTTTCGGGTTTTGATTCACTGTTTCCCGTCGCATCCAGCTTGCGAACAATCCGCAGGGTTGTCACTGACTGATCTCGCTCATCATTCTGATTTTCTTCTTTGGTTCAACAGTCTCTACCAGAGTCTCTTCTGGCCACAGGGACCTCGGTGTGGCGTTACGAAATTTACTTGCTTGGTTACTTGCTCCCACTCGAACCACTGTAGCCGAGGTAATTTCCTTTTCTTTTGTTACTTAATGCATTGAGGATGTCTGTTGTTTCTTTCGATTTTTTCTTCCTGCGACAAATAATGTATTCGTTTTGACTTGCATGTAGTATATTGTGCTTCCCTGCAATCGTATCAGCTGGGTGTTTCAGGTTACACCAGGGTTTTCAATCCCTTCGGTTGTCTGGTTCATTGCGAATCAAATGTCGACCATAACTGTAGCCTTCTCGTCTAATGGGTATGGGTAGTTTTTTTCCCTTCCCTCTAAGTTTTCTCTTGCGCTAAGTACCTTGGGTACCTCCCCGTGTTTTTCTCTTTATGAGCAAGGCTGTTCTTGGAAATTTTAGGTACTCTGACGGGTTCGCAGCATATGAGGCGGGTTCGCTCCATTTCTTTTCCACAGACCCTTCTGTCTCTATGGTAGTTGTTGTTGTTTTAGCATATAGTCATTCTTCCTTTTATCTTGTTGAAGGTTGTAATCTGTCAGATTCCTGAGAGCTTCAGGAGGTACTTTACGCAATAGACACTTGGTTCTTTGTTGGTTTAGATACCCAGTTAAATATGTATGAAAGCTTGCCGATTTATGTGGTTATTTGTTCTGCTTAAACAGATCATGTATTCACTTCAAGGATTTTATCTTCCCTTTTCTTTTTACAAGGGAAGAAATCCATTTACTGTTAATTCATAGGGTGCAGTTGTGCTACTTTTCAAATGACTGAATTCGAAACCCAGAACTTATGATTCCGTTCCTTTCATTGTTAATTTAATTATGCATGCAAGCTTTTTTCCTTCTCCAGTGTATAAATGCAAAGGTCTCCTTTACTTACTGTATTTCTAAAATTTGTTATCGTGACTTGAATTTGGTAGCTTTGATTATAGCAATGATGTTTTCTTTTAGCTCTTATTGAATTATAGTTAATGGAATTCAAATTATTGTTTCAACGGAAAATCTCGACACTGGAACAACTCTAGAGTTAGATATGCCACATGGAGTTTTTCTTTTCTTTTCTTGCAGTGAACTGTTAACATTAATAATGACGTTCCATTCTTCTCCCTTTGTCTTCCTCAACTAAGATAAAATCGCTTATTTTTTCTTAATGTTCGCAGAGGGTTTTGTCCCACTCAACCATCTAATCGTATGGGACAACCTTTGTTTTCATATATATATATATATATATATATATATATATATATACATATTCTTTTCCAATACCCTTATGATACCTCACCATATCTACCTATCATATTGACAATTTTAGATTGAAATTATATCAAAACAGGTATTAAATGATTTAGACAACTGACAAGCAGTCATTTCTATAATCTTATTCACAATAAGTGCATTGTACGTTTCCAATAGAACCTTTATTCTTGAAATTCAAACAACACAATTTAGACTTAACAAAGAATTTTTGTTTTCCAAACTTCAAATAGTATAAGTTCTTCTTATCTGCAATTCTTGGAACTGATTGAGACAATGTACCCACAATGAGACCAGTCCACCCTTCCAACGGAACTGGAAATTACGTCCAGATTCCCCCCCTAGCAACCCTAGCAATCATTTGGCATAGTTGGATGTAACCAGTCCAAGTTACCAGTCCACCCTTCCAATGGAACTGGAAATTACGTCCAGATTCCCCCCCTAGCAACCCTAGCAATCATTTGGCATAGTTGGATGTAACCAGTCCAAGTTACCCTTCCAAACCTTAGGACTCCCCCCCTAGCAACCCTAGCAATCATTTGGCATAGTTGGATGTAACCAGTCCAAGTTACCCTTCCAAACCTTAGGACTTTACTCCAGTCTGTACCCCTAGCAACCCTAGCAATCATTTGGCATAGTTGGATGTAACCAGTCCAAGTTACCCTTCCAAACCTCAGGACTCTACTCCAGTCTGTAACTTCTCATAAATTAATCTGATTGGTGAAATTTTCACTGGTCCCAACCAACTCTAGAAATAATTCTGCAGTTCTCATGTATCCTTCTTCTTCACGTGGTTTCCCCCTTCTGGTGGCCAACCCCTCTTAGTCCCTCAGAAGTCATTTTTATCTCCAGGACTTTAGAAGAAAGGAAACTGAATGATACTGTTTTCCCCAAACTTCTTTTATCTTATCTTGAAATCTTCATTCTGTTCTAACTCTTAACCATTTTCAGAATTACATAAAAGAAATTCATTATTAATTATTGTAATTTTTTTTTTCCCATTTCTTTCCATAATTATAGAAACAAAAGTAAAATACTAACAACAATAACTTCAATTTTTACTCCCATATCCAAGGGTGTTACATTTATTAGAGGTAATAGAAGAAATGTATCATTCCAATGCATTATTCTACAAAATGTTGTTTTCTAATAAGTGTGTGTTGTAACCACGTAAGAGTTATTATCATTTTAGTTGTAATTTGTTGCTATGTTTATTTATTGTGCTAATATATTATTATAAATATGGAATTCTATGTGTCTTTGAAAAATGATTGGATCTGATAAAATCTTTCTTCTATATATATATATATATTAAAAATTAGATATTTCTTGCACAAATTCTAATTAATGATACAAATTCATTGATTTCAAACATAGATCTTCATCTATAGCATGCATAGTACATACAAAATTCAAATACATGTCAGTGGTCACATAAATCATGATTCATAATTCATAAATGAAAGACAACTTACAACTACAAGATAGTAAGATAAAGACATTGACAACTGTAGTTTTCTCATTAAGTCATCAAATCAAAATGTGTTACATGGGTAGTGCTGGTGCAATGCCAATGACAAATAGAAATAGAAAATATAAAACGACTACAGGTATACAAGCCTCAAGGCAATAGGTAATCATCAATCCTCAGAGTCATCATCAGAATCAACATCAATGTCCTCATCATCATGGTCACCACTGCTCTCCTTTGCATCCTCCTCCTCCCCTGTATCCATAGTCGCCTTTGCATCTGCTGGTGTGGAGGATGACCCCTCTAAATCATCAAATCTAACAGGCTCTAGCACTAGATCATTGAGATCCATGTTGGCCAATGCCAACTCAACACTGTTGTCCAGACCCATATCATCAGGAAATACATCCCACATCTTTGTCTTTCCCCTCAACCACTCTTCCCTCTGCCTGTACATAAGATGAAGGTTGGTGTGCACATACACCATTGTCTCTGCCCTGGATTGCTCAAGCCCGCTCTTCTTCACACTATACAAATTCCCATATGTGCTCCAATTCCTCTTGCAACAAGAGGATGAAGTCACCTGAGAGGGAAGCTTCATGGCTAACTGCTGAAGAGGAGGGCTTGTTGCCCCATGACTTGCCCACCAAGAATAGGGCTTCTTAGCCCCTGTCTCTAATCACATCATATCTTGCAAATTGACCAGTGCCAGTGGAAAACTCTGCAAAGGCATCCTCCACCTCATCAAGCAATGCTCTATCCTGAAAAACCCGCCTGAATGCATCTTTCCTCCCTTGTGAGATTTCACTATCCATGTGGCTGTAGTATTTTGGGTTCAATCAGTGAGCCAAACAATGTAAAGGTGTAGAATTCTTGTCCCATCTGCTGACAAGAATATCCTGTATAATATCACAGAAGGCCTTTGGTGATGTCTCATACTCAGGGCACTCACTATGTAAAATAATGCTCCTCACAGACTCAAACATGGAATCCCATCCCTCATAAACCTCTCCAAGGATGGGTTTGTCTGTATCTACAAATTGAAGCAACGAAATGATAGGGTCCATGATCCGAATAACTAGATCTACCCTCTCCCACCGAGCATAATCTAGCACTGTTTCCTTCACTCTTTTAGAGGCTACCTGATCTTTCTTTCTCCAAAAAGACCAAAACTCAGAAATAACCATGGACCCAAGAGCGGTCTTGACCTCCCTCAACCTTTTCAACATCATGAATGAAGAGGCAAACCGTGTATCAGCAATCTTCAACAATGATAGATTGGTGTACTCCTTGTAGATAGTGAGGGCATTTGTATGATTTTGCACAAAGTTACGGATATGTCGTGCATCCTCAATAATGTTACCAATCCAAAGCACATCATAAGCAATGGATTTCAATGCTAAGTTCAATGAATGGACAATGCAAGGTGTCCAAAACACTTGTGGATATTTAGCTTCCACAATCATGCCAGCAGCTTGCAAACAAGTGCATAATCTGTAATGATTTGCACACAAGAATCAACACCTACATCTTCAATAACTTTAATAAATAACTCACCAATAAATTGTGCATTCTTGTATTCTCCAAGTGTATCCACTGCTTTTAAGAAAACTGGACCATTCAAGGAAGACACCATGAAGTTGATGGTTGGGTGTCGTGTTGGATCTGTCCATCCATCAAAAACAATGTTAACCCCAGATGTTGGCCATGATGCTACAATAGGCTCAAGCATTTTTTGCACATCTTTTTTGCCTTCGTCAACAATGTGGTTCTCAGCTTCTCTGACCCGGGCGGCACATACCCTCATGGAGCCCCTTGAGTTAGAGCTCGACACATCTCAATAAATAGAGGTGAGCGTGCAACATTAAATGATATGAAGTTTTGATAGAAGAAGAAAGCAATGGTGAGATCAAGCTCTTCCCGTCTCTTCTTTTGGAAAATCTTGTCCAGTGGACCAAGTGCAATTGCTCTTCGTTTCGTTGCTTGTCCCCCAACAGAAGTAGAACTCTCAAATGGAAATTTGGTGGTGTCTTTCCTCAAAAATGGAAGGGGGTCTTCATTCTTGGTTTTTCTTGATTTTGCAGCCACATTTTCCATACCAACATTGGACTCCTTGTCCATTTCTTTCCTCTTTGGTAAAGGAATAGCTCTACAAGCTCCAATTCCACAACATGGTAAAGCCAAATAATGGCCTTTTACACGGAAATATGTGCTTTTGAAAGCAATGTGAGAAAAGTTGCATCTCCATTGCACATTGCCTCCTCCCTTCCCTTTGGTGCTTGTCCCATCCTCTCTTGTGATATATTTCCACAAGGGATATTCTCAATGTTGTCTTTAGGTCCTCCTCTTCCCTCAACATTACTTGCAACAGGCTCTGATGATATTGGGGCAGGAGGGGCATCTCCAATGGAGACATTCTTCCCCTTCCTTTACTCCCAACTGCTGCCTTTGATTGAGCCATGAATACTATAAAAAAATGAACAAAACATGCACAAATTTGTAAACAAAAAATCATATACAAACTGTTGTAATAGAATAAGAAATGCAAAAAAGTGGAGCTGAAATGCACTTACATGGTGCTTGAATCTCCTTGTCGAACGCTCTACTCCCTTATCTCCTTGCTCCAAACTCTTAGCTCCTTGCCCACAGCTCAAACTGTGCAAAATTAAATGAGAAACAACGTGTTTTTTAACCCGCGGAAGTTGTTTTTTCTGGGATACAAATTCCAGAATTGGGATTCGATGTGCGTGTACGGGATTCGTACGAATCCTGTATAGACACGTCGAATCCTGTTATGGGATTCGAATTCCCAGTGAATTGTATCCGATTCGCAGGATTCGGATTCGCTAGGGGGTTTCAACGAATCCGGTTACTTAGGTTACTAGTATGTAAACAGATAAAGAAAGAATAATAGAGCCCTAGGGTTTATTGGGAGTAATTAACAAGGGTGTGGTAGGTGTAACTCTTATTCATTTACAATTTCTCTTTTCTATATTTCAAATTGAAATTGTGATTCCTTGGTTGTTGTGCAACCTTTAGTTGATGTTTGAGTGCATGTGGCACCATAGAGGACATAGGCTAAAAATAGAATCTGTATACTCTGAGCCCACACTTATGTGCATAAGATTAAGTCTTCAACAAATCTAACTATTCAAATTAGATGAAATCACATGTTCTTTGTCCCTTCGAAAATTTGTGTACACTCAGGAAGGATGGTCAACATCCCAAATCTCCTTGAACTGCGCTTTGAAGAATGGTTGTTGAATTCAACGGAAAACTCCATATCTTCTCTAGTTTTTCTTTTAATCTATTTAATGAGACAAGGGAAAAGCCAATAAAAAATAACTGTTGGTTTTGGAATTCAGTCATTGCCAAATACTTTATGCACAAATCCAAATCAAAGTAGAAAGAGTTAACTTGTGGAAAAGGTCTTCGAAAGAAGTTTGCGCACAACACAATTTCCATGGTGAAAATAATTCCTATATGTAAGACTGTTATGTTTATATGTAAGACTCTTTTTTTTTCAGAGAGAAAAAACCAGATAGATTATATTAAGAGAATATAATGAAACACATATACATAGTCAGATATTCATGCCTGGATGAACCTCAGCGTTCTTTAAAAGAAATAAGAAAGAGAGAAATGCAGATAATGGATGATGCATCCCAAACCGGCTGAAACAGATAATATGACATATAATCCTTATGAAGGAGGCAGGAACGACAAAATGTTCATATGCAAAACAGCCCAGCGAAAACCATGACTGTAGAAAGAGAATGAAATCAAAAATGTCAGGCTATTTGGGGAAAAAAATAGGATAAGACTATAGGCTACATATCAATAATTAAGGAACTTATGGGATCATCCCACATATAGCACAAGGAAGCTTGATTTCGTTAAAACCGTCAGAGTAGATATGGTCATCGATTACACCCAGTAGAGCTACGATCCAAGGAGCCCATTTTCAAAAATCGGGAAAGTGGTCGAGTTCAAGGATAGATTTCACACATAGAGAGATTTTAAACATCAAATTAGCCATTAAAATTGACGCTGCTCAAGGTATTTTAATTATTACTTGGAGAAAATTTATTGATTTGGTGTGCTCTGAAGCAATAGAGTAAGGGGATCAAAGGTCATGATGAGACAGAATGTCAAAAATCCCAACCTACCATAAAAATAGTGTGACTGGGAAATTCGATATGTGCGGATTACCACAGTGTGATTTGATTCAAAAGTTAAACATTATTTTATTATTTTCATTCCAAAAAAATCATTTAAAACTTTGGTAAAATATAAATAGATAATTTATAAATTAATGATTGGGTTTTAGTGTGTTTTAAAATTGTTTTTATTTATAAATTAATGTTTGGGTCTGGAGTATGTTTTAAAACTGTTTTTCTTTGGTTAAGAGCTCGTTTTTTTTAGACTTAAGGAAATAGGTTAACAACCAAAGACCCGGAATCATATAGTAAAAATGAAAGCCTGCCCCCTTATGGACCACCAGTGAGTTAAGTAGTTTTTCTTGAATAACTATGATGAGTAAACCTATATTTAGAAGTAACTAACACCCAAAACTGATTGTCCTTAATGCTAATTTGACAACTAAATTATGATAAGTTTTGCCATCATGTATAATCCATAAATTAACTAAAAAAATTATTCCATTGTTATTTCATTTAAATTCATTAAAAAATTATGTATTAAATTTTAGTTTTAAAAAAATGTACAACACTAAGTTATCATTGTCTCTATTTATGACTTTTATGTAGAATAAAAGTGAGGGAATTAATTAATTTATGATTTTTATTTTCTAGTTCACTTAGGTTAGAATAAGATAATATATATATATATATATATATATATATATATATATATATATATATATATTATATTTATTTATAAAGTTATTTACAATATTTTATTATTCACCCCTATTGTCTCATATTTTATATGTATAGGGGAATGTGATCTTCCGTTTTATTAGCAAAATGTTTAATACATTATTTTGATTAGGTATATTTTTTATAAATTTAAAAGTAAAATAATTAAATAGTTTGATACTTTTTATATATCAATTTGATGTATTATTGGAAATATGCTAATATAATTCTTTTGAAAATAAAAAAAATAAATAAATATATGACTAAGTTCACTACCATAAATTTTTTTATTAAACATTCAAGTTTTGCAAGTTCAAATTTTTAACACTTTCTACTAAATTGTGACCCAAATTAATCACAAATTCATCTATTAATTAGATTACTTGAAAGAAATTTTACTAAATTCAATTCAAATTTACTCTTATATTTCTCAACCCTAAAATTGTGAGAAGAATAATTATTTAACAGTTTACATCAATTTTGTCAATTCATATTGACATAACTGTTAAGCTTAAAAAGGCCATCACACGGCATTTTAATGAAAGAAATAGTCAAAAGTTGGAATTCAATCGGGAATTTGAATTGGTTACATGGAAAGTCATGTACATCAACTAGATTTTTGAAGATTACATGGAAAGTCATGTACATCAACTAGATTTTTGATGAGCTAAAATTTTTATTGTTGAGTTAATGATTAATTCGTATCAACTTTACTCTGAATTGGGAAGTTGGAAAAGACTAAAATAAGTGTGGGAGGAAAGAGTATATTTTTTGTACTTTTGGAAAAGTGGAAACCGAAAATAATTTCATTTTAGAATGCAAGACTTTCAAAGATAACATGGAAAGTTATGTAGATATTCTTGCCGCTAGTTTTTGAGATAATCTATTCAATTAAAAGTTTGTCCAGAAATTGTTGGGTATTTTTAATGCAAAATACCAAAAACAAACAATATGTTTACCACAGAGCCAATGCTCTGTTTACTCTGTCCAGGATCTTTTGACAGAAAACCTCTTAGAAACAAAATGACTCAGATCAAACCATTAAACTGACACAAAACATTTCTATTCACAAATATATTTCCTCATACATATTCATCCTCTGTTACTGAGAGGGATTCACCACAAGAAAAACATTCAACAAAAAAAAAATTCACTGTGTTTTCACCTGAGAATTCACTGAGCTGGGTTTACTGCTGTAAATCCCATTTTACATTCACTGCTGTAACAAAACTTTACTGCTGTAATATAAAGACTTACATAAGATTACTGCTGTGAAAAACAAAATTACACAGGCTTACAAAATTGGCTCCACCATTTTCCTTATGCACTGCTGTGCAAAAAAAACTTTCCAACCATGTGCGATACATACATTAAAAAAAATCAACACACTCAAAACATAAACTTATTACATACGACCTTTTTCTTTTAATACATGCCGTATAAGAATATATATAAAAAACATATATTATACGTGCCCATACTTATATTAAAAGCATCTACCTAAAAACTACGAACAACACATAAATTCATTAAATTTTTATACGGCGGTCAACCCATAAGTCTTTTACTCCACGCATAACTTTAATTTGATGTTTGTCGTATGCAGGTGTGCAGCTTTAATCAATCAACGGCGGAAAACACGAGAGCACATCCAACGGTGGACAACAATATCGGAAGACCAACAAGTGCTGAAAGTTAACCTCCGAGATTCTTACGTTGCGTTACGTCAGGGGTCAACCACGCGTCAGCTCCATATTTTCTCGGAGCTCCTTCCCGGAATATTCCTTCGTCGGCAAATAGCTCCGAGAAAATCCGGTGAACGATTTCTGGCTTGGTTCACGGTTTTTCTTGGTCTGCGTTGAAATTAGATTTCAACACTCCCCTTTAATTTCAACAGCTGGGCATTCAGTCATACCCAGACACTTTCTCAAAAATTCAAAGCTCTTCTGATCAAGTGGCTTTGTCAAGATGTCTGCTACCTGTTCTTGAGTCCTGCAATGTTCTAGGACAATTTCTCCATTGTTCACCAATTCTCTGATGTAGTGAAACCTTGTATCAATGTGTTTCGTTCTCTTATGAAACACTGAATTCTTTGACAAAGCAATAGCTGAGCTATTGTCACAAAAAATCACTGTCGCTTTTGCCTGCTCTTGGCCTAAGCTTCTCAACATTCTTCTCATCCACACTGCCTGACATGCTGCTGCTGTAGCTGCCACATATTCAGCCTCTGCTGTAGACAATGCTACAATGGACTGCTTCTTAGAAGCCCATGAAATGGCTCCTGAACCCATATTAAAAACATAACCGGAAGTGCTCTTCCGATCATCTACACTTCCAGCCCAATCACTGTCTGTGTATCCAACCAAATCTGAATGTTCTGAGGCATGATATAGAATTCCAAACATTTTGGTACCTTTGACATACCTCAAAATTCTCTTTGCTGCCTGCCAATGTGCCTCCTTTGGCCTCTCCATGAACCTGGAAATTAAACTAACAGCATACATTAAATCAGGCCTAGTAGCTGTTAAGTACATGAGGCTGCCTACAATACTCTTGTACAAACTAGGATCAAAATCCTTGCTGCTGTCCTCTCTGCTGAGTTTTAATCCCATCACTGTGGGAGTGATGGCTGCCTTGCATTCTTGCATGTTAAATCTGTCCAAAACTTGATTTACATATCTTGCTTGAGATATAAAAACTCCTTTTTCATTTTGATCTACTTCTATGCCTAAGAAGTATCTCAAGAAACCCATGTCAGTCATTTCAAATTCATCCTTCATGACTGATTTAAAATTTTTAATGAGCTGATCATCATTACCTGTGAAAATAACATCATCAACATATAAGACCACAATCAAAATCTTACCATCCTTTTCCTTGATGTAGACTGTGGGTTCTCCTTCACACTTGTCAAATTCATTATCCAATAGATATGAATCTATCCTGATGTACCATGCTCTTGGCGCTTGCTTCAGCCCATAAAGAGCTTTCTTCAATTTGCACACTTTGTGCTCTTCACCTTTCTTCTCATATCCAAGAGGCTGTTCCACATAGACCTCTTCCATTAACACTCCATTTAGGAATGCTGACTTCACGTCCATTTGGTAGACTTTCCATTTGTTTTGAGCTGCTATGGACAGCACTGCTCTCACGGTTTCCATTCTTGCAACCGGGGCGAAAGTCTCCTCATAATCTCTCCCATACTGCTGCTTGTAGCCTTTGACAACCAGCCTTGCCTTGTGCCTTTCAATCTTGCCTTCAGCATTGCTCTTGGTCTTGTAGACCCATTTCACACCAATGACTTCTTTGCCTTTTGGTAACTCAACCAAATCCCATGTTTTGTTTCTCTCTATGGCATTCATCTCCTCATCCATAGCTTCTATCCATTTCTTATCTTTAATAGCTTCTTCAAAATGAATAGGATCATCAACATGACAATACAAGGCAAATAAGGAATTCATTCCTTCTTCATAAATTTCACTTAGATTTCTAAACTTCTTACCTCGTTCACTTGGTGTGCAAGTGCTTGAAGATGCACTTGAATTTCCTCCTTGTGGTGTGCTTGGAGAAGCACTCTCATTGATCCTCAATGGTGTACCTTGCTGTCCTTGTGTTGGCGCTGTTGTTTGGGGATTCATTTCAGCCACCTCCTCTTCATCTTCATCATGAGACAAACAGTTCTTGACATTGACTGTTTTCTCTATGCTTCCATCCCAAGCTTCCTCTTCTATGAATTGAACATCCCTGCTGACAAAGAACTTCTTGGTAGATGGAATGTACAGCCTGTAGGCTTTGGATTCATCACTGTATCCAATGAAGATGCATTTCTCCCCTTTGCTGTCCAACTTCCTCCTTAGCTGATCTGGAATGTGTGCATAGGCCACACATCCAAAAACTCTCATGTGGGTGACTCCTTGCTTTCTCCCACTCCATGCCTCTTCTGGCACTTTGTTCATGACTGCTTTTGTAGGACACCTGTTCAATATATAAACTGCACAATGTACAGCTTCAGCCCAATACTCATTTGGCAAATGCTTTGCCTTCAACATGCTCCTTGCCATATCCATAATGGTCCTGTTTTTCCTTTCAGCAACTCCATTTTGCTGTGGGGTGTACCGAGTTGTAAACTGTTTGTGAATTCCATTTTCTCTACAGAATCTTAGGAATTCCTTGGAGATATACTCACCTCCTCTATCAGTTCTCAATACTTTTATGTGCAGCCCACTTTGGTTCTCCACAAGTGCTTTGAAGTTTTGGAATTTCTCAAAGACTTCACTTTTGTTTTTAAGGAAATATATCCAAGTCTTTCTTGTAAAATCATCAATGAATGTCAAGAAATATAGGCTGCCTGCTAATGATGGAGCTTGCATTGGTCCACACAAATCTGAGTGGATAATCTCTAAGGGTGTCTTTGCCCTTATACTCTTCCCTGATGGAAAACTTTCTCTATGTTGTTTTCCCAAAATGCAGCCTTCACATAGGCTGTCCGGTTTCTCTATCAATGGTAATCCTCTTACCATTCCTTTTCTGCTCAATAAGTTTAGACCTCCAAAATTTAGATGCCCAAATCTCAAGTGCCATAACCAGTTCTCATCCTTTGGCACGCTTTGGAAGGCCTCTTCGGTGACTGCTGCCATTTCCCTTTTGTTCTTCATGTCTGCCCTGATCCGGAGAGGGAACATCCTATTCCTTGTCATCTTCACTTCAGCAATGCATCTTTTGCTGGGTGGTATATCCATGATGGTGCACACATCATTTTTAAAGAAAACATTGTACCCCTTATGGACAAGCTGTCCAATACTCAAGAGATTACATCTCATTCCGGGGACATAGTATACATCTGCTATGGTTTTCCTTTCTCCTTGCTTTGAAAGTATTTTTATTTCTCCTTTTCCCATAACAGACACTTTACTATCAGTTCCTAGTGTGACTTCGGATTTCACATTTTTATCTAGGGCAGAAAAGAAGGCTATGTTTCCGGTCATATGGTTGCTGCAACCTGAGTCTAAAAACCATATGTCCTCACTATGTGTTTCAGCCATGTTACAAGCTAACAGGACATTTTCTTGACTGCTGTTTTCTCTTGTAACATTTGCATTTTGTCTGCTGTTCATATCATGTTGTTTCTTTCTACAATCACTTGCATAATGTCCATACTTTTTGCAATAATAGCATTGAACATTAGATTTATCATACCTTTGTCCTTGAGCATGATGTTGTCCTCCTTGTTGGCTGCTGCCTTGGCCTTGGTTCTGATTTGGATTGTTGCCTCTTCCTTGTGCATTTGATGAGTTGTTCCTTCCACCTCTATTCTGGCTTCTGCCTCTTCCTCTTTTGTTTCCTCTGCCTTGACCTCTGCCTCTTCCAAAGGACATCTGGGTCTTGAAGGCTTGCTCAAGAGATGAGTTTTCATTCCTACTCAACCTCTGCTCATGTGTTATCAGTGATGCATGTAGCTCATCAACTGAATAGCTTGAGAGATCCTTTGTCTCTTCAATGGTGGTGACTATGGCATCAAACCTTGAGGGTAAGACCCTCAATATTTTCTCCACAATTCTTCTGTCTTCAATGGTTTCTCCATGAGTTCTCATTTGTGTGATTACACCAATCACATGAGTGAAGAATGAGTCAATGTTATCTGACTCCTTCATGTTCAAGTTCTCAAAATCCTTTCTCAGCAATTGTAGCTTTGCTGTCTTCACTCTCTCCATGCCTTGATAGGCTGTCTTGAGGGTTTGCCATGCTTCATTGGCTGTCTTAGCTGCTGCTAACCTTGGAAACATACTCTGGTCTACTGCTAGATACAACAACACACGGGCTTTTGAATCTTTCTTCCTATTGTTCTTCAGCAGATCCTTCTCTCCCTGAGTTAATGCATTGAACTCAGTTTCATCTGCTGGTTCTTCAAAACCTTCTTCAACTATTTCCCATAAATCTTGGGAAGCAAGCAGAGCTGTCATAGTTATTGACCAGTAGTCATAGTTCTTCCCATTAAACTGTGGGAGCTGGGTGTTAAACAAACCCATACCAGTGCTTGTGCTGGCCATTCCTTGACTGTGTATTTAAAACACTGACTGTCTCTTCAATAACAAACAAGATAGCTATGAAGAATACCTGAATCCTTTGTTGTCTGAGTCTTCTGTCTGCCTGAGAAGTTTTGCTGCAGCTACAAACCTTCTCCCTTCAGCTTCTTTGTCACCTTCAAAGAGCCTAAGCCTGCTCTGATACCACTGTTGGGTATTTTTAATGCAAAATACCAAAAACAAACAATATGTTTACCACAGAGCCAATGCTCTGTTTACTCTGTCCAGGATCTTTTGACAGAAAACCTCTTAGAAACAAAATGACTCAGATCAAACCATTAAACTGACACAAAACATTTCTATTCACAAATATATTTCCTCATACATATTCATCCTCTGTTACTGAGAGGGATTCACCACAAGAAAAACATTCAACAAAAAAAAAATTCACTGTGTTTTCACCTGAGAATTCACTGAGCTGGGTTTACTGCTGTAAATCCCATTTTACATTCACTGCTGTAACAAAACTTTACTGCTGTAATATAAAGACTTACATAAGATTACTGCTGTGAAAAACAAAATTACACAGGCTTACAAAATTGGCTCCACCATTTTCCTTATGCACTGCTGTGCAAAAAAAACTTTCCAACCATGTGCGATACATACATTAAAAAAAATCAACACACTCAAAACATAAACTTATTACATACGACCTTTTTCTTTTAATACATGCCGTATAAGAATATATATAAAAAACATATATTATACGTGCCCATACTTATATTAAAAGCATCTACCTAAAAACTACGAACAACACATAAATTCATTAAATTTTTATACGGCGGTCAACCCATAAGTCTTTTACTCCACGCATAACTTTAATTTGATGTTTGTCGTATGCAGGTGTGCAGCTTTAATCAATCAACGGCGGAAAACACGAGAGCACATCCAACGGTGGACAACAATATCGGAAGACCAACAAGTGCTGAAAGTTAACCTCCGAGATTCTTACGTTGCGTTACGTCAGGGGTCAACCACGCGTCAGCTCCATATTTTCTCGGAGCTCCTTCCCGGAATATTCCTTCGTCGGCAAATAGCTCCGAGAAAATCCGGTGAACGATTTCTGGCTTGGTTCACGGTTTTTCTTGGTCTGCGTTGAAATTAGATTTCAACAGAAATTAAAAACTTTTATTGTAAGGCTTTAAAAAAAACCAAATACATCCACCAGATTAAAAACCAATTTATCCTATAAATTATTTCCAGCCAAATAAACATTAAAATATATATATATATATATATATATATATATATATATATATATATTCCTTCCTCACTATTTGAAAATAAATAAGAAATAAGAGATTATTAAAAATATGGTGATAGTGATGCTGAGTTCCAACTGAAATATCCCACATAGGAATGTCACCGACAAGTTGCTATATGGTTTATAATCAAGAAAGACTAATTGTTTTTTGTGTGCGCAACTATTTACGTTGGAGTGAATATCATGACTTTAAGTGGATGAACGGTACTCACAGATTAGCGGAGTATCGATCATCCGTTTGTGTCGATCGGACGACACAAACTGCAAAATCAATGGAAGCATCGATTTTCTGTTTGTGCGTCTCCTTCTTGGTGTAGCCCGTTTCTTTAAGCAGACGAAAGCTCTTCCAAAATGGTAAATCCGTCGACACAAACAACAAAGTGGTGAAAGCGAGGGGAACTTACTTTAGCAGAATATTGTTATTCGTCATCCATTTCTCGAACTTACTTTAACAGAATATTATTATTCGTCATCCATTTCTTTCACGATGTCATTATTTTACCATGTTTTGCTCGGTTTTTTTACCATGTCTTGCCCAAGTTGGTTAGAAATTGTAATTACCCTTGCATGAGGAGTTCAATAAAATTAGAAGGTGAGTTAACTTAGTATTAGGGGGTGCGTTAACTTAGTATTGATTCCAGTGGAGTTAAAAGTTTGAGTATATGAGGAGTTCAGTAAAATTAGAGAGTGACTTAACTTAGTATTGATTCAAGTTGAGTTAACAATTGAGTAAAATTAGAGAGTAAGTTAACTTAGTATTGATTCAAGTTGAGCTAGGTCATAGTAGATTTGTGTGTGTACCTGTCAATTTATTTAATACTCTTCGCTTGGTTCATTTTTCAGCACGAAAAAAAGCTATATAGTTGTATTATATTCATCCAAATAGAAATGTACAACAATGTAGATATGGGAATCATCTGATATGAAAAGTGGAATGTGGTTCAAACCACGTGGAGAGAAAGGATATATGTAACCCTATCAGATCTGTTACATAGAGGTCATGAGGAAAATTTTGCATAATGCACATATATTCATATAGAATTCCAAAAATCAGTCCCTTGAGCCAAGATTATGTATGGAAAAACGACAAAAATAAGAGTCAATAGATGGGGGAATAGAAAAACATACCAAAATTGACTTCACAAAATAGCGAAGGACATATGTAACCCTATCAGATTTGTTACATAGAGATCATGAGGAATATTTTTGCATAATGCACATACATTCATTTAGAATTCCAAAAATCGGTCCCTTGAGCCAAGATTATGTATGGAAAAACGACAAAAATATGAGTCAATAGATGGGGGAATAGTTAAACATACCAAAATTGACTTCACAAAATAGCGAAATACGTACTCGGTATGGAAAAGTCTTGGATTTAGTGGGAGGTGTTGTCCACAGTGATTTGCAACCTCCATATTCCCTGTGGCGATGTTAGCCCCTGCTTTGATAAAGCATCTGCTCTCTGATTTTTATCCTTGACAATATGGGAGATTGTGTAGTCTTTCCTGTTGTGCCACAAAGCCTCAAGCCTATTCAACCAGCCAGAGAGATGTATATTTTTTATGTTATTTTTAGATAGTACATGGTCGATGGTGACTTTCGAGTCTCCAAAAATATGAAGGTTTTTTAGGCCAAGGAAATCAGAGAAAGAAAGGAGACCAACTAGGGCCATAATTTCTGCTTTGCTGTTAGTTCTAGGTCCTCCGTTCCAGTGTATGTCAAAAGCTTGTCCTTCTTCTGGAATTATATAAACTCCACAGGCGCATGAGTCATGCTGAGCAGCGCCATCAAAAAAAGCACAGGGATATTCATAGGCATCGATGGGCTGTTGGTTCCTTCCTTGTCTGACTTTGGGATGTCGAGGCCGAGCTAGCGCTTCATATAAACAAAGGATAGATTCGAAAACTTTATAAAACGGTTCCCTTTTGGAGTCAAAAATCATTCGATTTCGCCATTTCCAAATGGCCCAGATTGTTATCAAAGGGATGGGCCTCCACTTGCAGTACATGATGCTCCATGTTTTGAAAGCCTCATAGATAGAAGGAGCATTGACAATGGCGAAGCCAAAGTGAGCAGATAAGTGCTGCCAAATCAACAGGGTTTGAGGACACTGTAGGAAAATATGCAAATTATTCTCAGTATTCGATCTGCAGAGGGAGCATATAGCAGGCCCACACCATTTGTGCTTCTGGAGATTCTCCCAAGTGAGATTCCTGTCATGAAAAACCAGCCAGGAAAAAATAATGATTTTTAAAGGGCATCCAGATTTCCATAACGCTGGCGGAAAAATATTATCACAAGTATCAAATTCTGATAGTAAAATTTGGAGATATATATGCCTAGCGCATACAGCCGAAGTGCCACCGAGGCCTTTCCAAATGAGGCAATCCCTATCCGACGAGCGATATAGACCACATGATTGTAGGGAAAAGGTGATAGCATTCCATTGGGATTCCAGAGCACCAGTTAATTGTATTTCAGTAGCAGTTTTCCAGATAGGGATAGCACCATCCCATTTTTTAATAACACTGGCCCAAAAGAAATATCCCCTGCTATGTAAAAATCTCAGAAGTTGAGGGGAGATATGGATCTTTTCTCCCGCACCTGCGAATTCATCGATACCAATAATAATATTGGATCTGGATTGGAATTTCCAAATCAAATTTTTTCTGAAAAACGGCTCCAATCTTTTAAAGCCTCTCCATATGTATGAGCCGTTGGCGGATCCAGTGGAGCACTGTCTATACCAATATGTTATGTCTAGTTCATCCATATACTTAGCTCTAATAGTTTTGCTCCAGTTGGATTCTCCCATAATCGCTTTCCACATTGATTTACATAGAAGGGCTCTTCTGAAGGAGTGTAAATCCATTATGCCCCAACCTCCCATATTTTTTGGCCGAGTCAGCTTCGAAAGCTTGCTGAGATGATATTTAATCTTCTCCTTCTGTCCTCCCCATATGAAATTAGCTATCATTTTGTTTAAACTGTTAATTATAGATGAAGGGATATAGAAAAGGTGTGCCCAATAAACCATGATTTGAACCAGCACGGATTGTGTAAGAATGGTGTGACCTCCAATTGATAAGCATCTGTATTCCCATGTTGATATTTTCTTATAGAACCGGTCTGGAATCCACGACCAGTCAGCCAATCTGTAACCCACAGGTTTCAAATTAAATCCTAGATATTTGAAACCCTTCAGGATAGGAAATGCTTTAATGTTGAATAGATCTGCTAGAAATGTGATTGTATCACCATTTACATCAGCGACATGGAAAGAAGATTTTAAGTCATTGATATACATGCCAGTGGATTTTTGAAATCTCTCCAAGATTTCATAGATACATATCCATGTAGATCTGCACAGAATGGCTGACAGGAGGATATCATCGACAAAAAGGTTATGCGACATGAAGATATCCTTGCAAATGGGGAGAGGCTTGTATCTCTCTTGTTGGATCGCTTTCTTTATGTGTAAGCTCAGAGACTCCATAACAAGGATGAAGATAAGTGGAGATAGGGAGCATCCCTGATGTAAGCCCCTGGCCGCTTTGAAGAAGGGAGTTGGGGCACCGTTAATTAGGACTGCATAATTTACTTCCACCACACAAGCCATGATCCATCTAATGCACCTGACATCAAGGCCAATCCCAACCATTAGGCATCAAATAAAGCCCTAGTTCACACAGTCGTATGCCTTTTTAAGGTCGATTTTTAAAAGAGCCGCTTCAATTTTTCTGTTGTGCATTGAGTGTATGCCTTCTTGGGTGAGAGCCACCGCTTCTAAGATATTTCTGTCTTTAAGGAACCCGTGTTGTTCTGCAGATAGATGAAGAGATAGAGTGTTTATAATACGGATAGCTATAATCTTTGATATGACCTTGTATAATACATTGCACAATGAGATTGGCTGATAGTCTGAAAATGTGGAGGAGAGCTTTTTCTTTGGAATTAGTGCGATACATGTTGAGGAGATATTCTGGCTTATGATACCCTATATTCTCGTTTCCTTGACCATCTTAAGGATATCTGTCTTAAATAATTCAAAGAAGTGTATGAAGAAATCGATGGTCCACCCATCCAGCTCGGGGCACTTGTCTTTCTGGAAAGACTTCATTGTTGCCAATAATTCTTCTTCTGAAACTTCAGCAAATAGAGCCCTGTTTAGACTTTCATCAAACATAGTGGGGTATGGGTCTATTCCCCATAGAATATCCTCAATATCGCAGACAGAATCCTCACTATAAGCCTTTTTGAAAAATTTCACAGCCTCTCTTGAGATAGCCTCCTGTGAGGAGTGAGAATTTCCTTCCTCATCCTTGATCTCCCAAATAGCGTTAGTCTCCCTTCTCTTATTAGCAAACCTGTGAAAAAACTTGGTGTTTTGATCTCCCTCTCTGAGCCATAATGCACGACTTTTGAGCCTCCAAGAAGCTTCTTCTTCTTCTAATATCTTTTGTTTTCTTTTTTCTAAATCTCAAATCTTTTTTCTGATGGTGGACGACATGGAACGATTTTTATAAAATGTAGATAAGTACTCTAGTTTCTTACATATGTTCTTCAGCTCCTTTTTATTGGAGGCCGCTTTCTCTATTTGCCATTTTTTAACCTCCTTTCCAAGAAATTGCAGGCGGTCAGTGAACTGCCAGGAAGAGTCATTTACCTGCTTGGGAGATTGCTTCCATGTATCATTTATAAATTTGTTGAATTGGCCATCAACAAGCCATGTACGGTTGAACTTGAAGGGATAACCAAATCTGCATCCAGCATATTTCCATTGAAATGAAATGGGGCGGTGATCAGATATTTAGGATGGAATGATGTTCATTGTAGGAGGCCCATATTTTTCTATCAGTGTTTCATGGAAGATAAATCTGTCTAATCTTTTCACCAGATAGGAATTATTGGATCTCCCATTGTCCCAAGTTGGTCCCTGATCAACAGGCAGGACATCAATAAAATCATTTTGAATAATAGATTCCCGGATGAATCTCCCCATCGGATCATATTTCCTGCCATTGCCCCATATTTCGTCATTACAAAAAGTGCAGTTAAAATCTCCACCAATTATCAAAGAGTCAATTTCAAGTAGTTTAGATGAAAGCAGATAATTCCAGAAAGGGAACCAATTTTTATATGGAGCATAAATATTCAATATGTGAATGGGGTCTGAGGATCCCCGGAAATGGGCCAGCACGAGAATGCCAGCGAAGCATTGAAAAGCAACAACAATAATCCATTTAGGGTCCCATAATACATCTAGCCCGCCAGACATGCCCACAGCATTTGAGGCGACCATATGCCATGACGGTAGCATTCGCCTGAAGTATGAGATGGTTTGAGAGCTATCGTGCATGGTTTCCTGAATAAGAAGCATTTTAGATTTCGAAGAGACAAAAATATTTTTTAGGGCCAGAAATTTGGGGTCAGCTCCAAGGCCCCGAATATTCATAGATAGAATGTCGATCATTTGGGAACCTCATAAGGCTGACATGCTCTAAGGGGCCTTTTATCAGGAATATCTTCATCTGCAATTTTTGTAATAGGTATGTCAATTAATGAAAGATCTCCAATTGACGAGTCTTGTCTTCCCTTCCTACCTCGGAAGTACCTACTACCACGCTTCTCTTTGCGGTGGCTAGTTATGTTTCCCACCAATTTGGGGCCAATATGGGGCAAGGGGGAATGAATGGGTTGATGAACAGTTAATGGTTGAAGTTTTAAAGACGATCTTTTGAGGAGGAGGTCGATGTCCTGATCAAATGAATTTTGTGGAGAGGTTCGAGGGGATAGAGGAGGGGAATTAGGGATATATGGAGCCTTGCCTTTGCGGTCAGGTACATGTCCATGGGATGGGGGGTTAGGGGAGGAAGCTATATAAGGAGATATATTATATATATCAGAAGAGCGACAAAATGTAGGGGGAGACAGGGATCTATGGATGGGTGGAATGTGGGAGGAAGGGGATTGGGGTGAAGAAGAAATGTATTGAATATGGGCGAACGCAGGATCAATACCAAGGGGCTTAGAAGATGTCAGAGGGAGGGGTATCTCAGGGTCTGAATCCAATTCATGTGGCAGAGGAATATAGGAGAAGTCTGATGCTCTGGTCGACAGGTCAAAGAAGGACTGTGAAGGAGTCTTAGAAACAGTGAAAGATCTCGATCGATCAGCACATAAGTTAGAATTACAGTTTGCAGGGCCCACAGAGACAGATCGAGATTGTGGAAGACTAGCTGAACGATCAAGGGAACGACCCTTCAGTGATGATGGGACGACTTTGGTTATGATAGGATCCTGGTATATCTCCATGGGGTTAGGCCAATCTAATGCCGAATTCTCTCTATCGTGCATCGAAGTAGGAATATTTACAGCCGTTTTCTTCTGTTTGTCGCCCGGGCGACGAGGACAATTAGGAAAAAGGTCTCCAATTTTGTGATAGTTTGAAAACCTAAATGGAACGCCTCAGTGATCTAAACATTGTTGAATTTTGGACAGCTCCCAAGTTAAATCAATAGTCTCTAGAAAACCCCCTCTGAATTCCTTTTCTATGAGAATCCAGGCCACCCGTTTATCTTTAGCTCCAATACATCTAGGGTCGACATATATGAAATGCCCAATAGCATTCCCTATTTTTTCCATAGATTCCTTGGTCCACAATTCAAGAGGTAGGCCAGGGAATTTAAGCCAAATGTAATTATTCTGGGGCATGCAACAAAGCGGATTAAAACCGATAAACCATCTGTGCAGAGCTAAAAAACTCTTCTCTTTCACCCAGGGTTTCGAAAAGATAATTTCCAAGTCACGTACCCGGAGGAAGTGGAAACTATACCAATTGTTCATGAGGCGAACAATGGTTGGAGAGTAGCCCAGGAGAGGAGACCATTTGGCAGCAATCCATGATCTAATTTGTGAATCCTCCATTGACGGGAAGAACCATCTCCCAACAAGCGCCCTCTTCTGTAAACTTGCAATTCTGTCCATTAAAAGAGGACCATCCAGGTTAATGGCCATAGGTGGATGAGAGGTTTTAATGGGTCGGTGTTGTTTCAGGCGCGGGCGAAATACCATGTCATCATCCCACGGAGACTTTTCAGATAGAGAGGGAAGAATGATGTCAGCGTCCAAGCGAAGCTTTACAGTCAGCCTTTAGAGCATTCCTGGCACGAGACATTTCTGCTTCCATAGTTGCCCGAACCATGGCTGACTCAGCAGATTGGTCAGTGGGAAAATCCATGACGAGAAAGATACTTACACCAAACGGTCAGGTGGGGGATCCCAATAGGATTTACTGACAGATGAAAGATCTTATGGCATAATAAGGAAGGATAGATTCGGTGAGAAAAAGACCACAACTTCAATACAAGGGCGGAACAATAGTACAAGTCTGACTATCATTGTATCGCATATAGAGAAAAGTAAATATGGATAAGGGATATTAAAGCCCATTCACTAGGAACATCCCTTCTGTCAGATAAAAGGATAAATTAGATCATCCATTATGGGAAGGAAGACAATGGATGGACAATGGAGTTCAACAAGGAAAACTATGTGACGGCGGGCATTAATGGAAAGAGTAAATGAGAGCCTACGAACAAAGGACCAAAGCTAGCGAACCGCCCGGAAAATTCAAAACCTGAGAAACAGGCATCGGAAAAACCAGAGTTCATCGTAGATTTCAGGAAGATATACCAGGGCAGACAACATAGCAACAATGTATTTCATATATGCACCACCATGGTCCTATCTTGAAACAGATATCAGAGCAAGGTTTGGATATGACAACAAAGTCCTCAATTTTGCATTTGGATATCCATGACCAATGAGATGATACAGACCAAGACATGGGAGATTTAGATGGGAAATAAAATGAATGTCCAGCAAAATTAGTGAATAATGCTATACTACGAAGGAAAATAATTTCCATTACAAACAACATTACAATGCCTATGTCTGGATGCAACATGAGGAATACATGCAACAATTACAATTGAAACAAATTTTTCGACTGACCTGAGGCACGAGCGTTCTCCAAGTGTTGAGCACCATGAACCGTTCAACAAGAAAACAATGTAAATAATAGTCTAAAGAGATGAAAAGGTAGAATAGTCGAATATAGAAGTCATTCATAGAACGAGTGTGTGTCCATACAGCCAGAAAATCGCACCAACTCAGATAGACAGGTTAAAAGAAGAAAAATAGAGGCTAGTTCTAAGATAGATAAATATGGTAAAACTATGAAAGGGCACGTATGTTCACAGAAAACCACACGTCTACCCGGCAAGAAGGATTGCAGAGTGACAAAGAGCATGTTTCATTCCATGGATTGACATGTGTCTAGGTAGTAAAACGATGGGTCTGGTCGTGATAGATGAACACGTATCCCACCCAGGCCAGACATGGACATCTGAGGTCGCTGTGTGTAGAGTATTGGATGAAAAACTGTACAGTTCATACCTGATTGGTCACCTCACAGTGCTCTCCACTCGGCGCTCGGCTCTCCCCTCTCACCCTCGCTCTGAGACCATATCAAAGAAAACACTAATATTTACCAGGTTCACTGTAATTATCAATTTTTTGTGTGATCAATAAAATCAACTTTGAAAAAATTAAATATCTTAATATCAAGTTTTTGTGTGATCAATAGAAAAGTCCCAATTCGTGTATTTTTGTGTATTAATTTGTGTTTTGACTCCTCTGTGTTTTCAACAAATTAATATTAAAACAAGATTACACAGAGCGAAAAAAAAGAGATCAAAAATAATCGTAAGAGAGAAAAAAGAAATAATTAGAGAGAAAAGGGAAATAATTTTTCCTCTCATTTAAGCTATAACGCACCTTATAGTGATATTGAGGTCGATATAATGCAAAAACCGCATTAATCATAACCTGGTAACAGGGAACGTATTCATCCGTTCGTAATCGAAGGTTTGGATGGCAGCAGAAGCAGAATCCTGATGCCATTTTCGACCAATCGTATACAAACCGTAAACATCGGTTAAGAAAGGGTGTGAGCTCTGGTGGTGTGAGTGTTTATAGTTTCTAGGGTTTTGAAAACTCAATACTTAGCCTACCATTTTTTTTCCTGTCTTTGGAGAATGTTTCGCATGCAATTGCAGTGTTGTAGGTGACAGGGAAACTAGAGAGACAGAAACAAAGAGGAGCATCAGGTAGAAAGCATTCAACACTGGCGGCAGTGGATTTCGTTCGGTGCTTCGGTCGGAAGAAGACGGCCATAGCCCGGAGATACTACAGGCCGGGGTTTGATCAAGATCAATGGCTGCCCCATTGAGCTAAATTGCTAATTGAACTTGAGATTCTCCATTACAAGGAATTCGAGCCTATTTTGAGCATGAAGATGTTAAGTTTTTAAGGATATTTTCAAAACAAATTTAGATATAAACAGCTTTTGTGGTTTTCTCAACACGTCTTTGCGCAGTTTTCTGCAACCTTCCTCCCTCTAGGAGCGTACACGTAAATTATGATTTCACGGAAGTAATAGTCAAAATTGCATGAAAGACTTCGGCTTACCACAACGGCAATTGACAATAGGGAAGGTGAGAGCTCACCAAGATTAAGCGTCCAACTTTTTCCAAAACTAAGTTTATGTTTTTGTCTAGTTACCATTATTATCTTCATATTACTTTTTAATTAATATTTTTCATCATAAAATGTTACCGTCATATTGTTAAACTTGTAAATATAAATAATGGTTATGTTTATAAATATATATTAGTATTTGCATTACATGTTGTAAAAGAAATGCCTTAAGGCAATGGCATAAGAAACAATAATAGGGAAGAGAGAAGTCAAAATTTTATGCAATTTTGTTCAAAGTGAAAGATTTATGAAAATGCTCTTCATTAAGATTCCAAAACCTTTATAAATATGTGATTTAAATCAAACATTTCATAACAAAGTAATTTCATATCATCTTAATTCATAATGTAATGGATAATGTTTTTTTTCATTAGAAATTGGTCTAATTTTATGAGGAAAGCTTAATAGAAAGACTTTAGCAGTAAGGGGAACATTAATAAACTCCCTCAACATTTGTTACATGATGTTGTTAATTTAGTTACTTGTTTCTTTTTATCCTTATTTCACTCGTGTAAAATGTCCAAACTATAAAATAATGGTATTATTTGTTGTCTCTTTGGACCATTGTATTTTATCTAACTCAATCATTTCCATAGCCTCAACTAGGTGCCCATCATTCTCTTTCCATAGTGACTCAATGTCTTCAAATGCATTTCATAAATTTGGTATAATAAATGTTGGTGGAAAACCAATATATTTCACTTTGTAGAAAGGAGTGTATATTGCTCGGGGTAAAAATTGTATTGCTCTTACCATGTGATGCTGTCATCTAGATCTTGAATCTTTCTCACCACTTATGAAATCCCCCATTCTAAATGTTGTTTGACCATGATGATATTATCATCATAATCCTTGTTCGTGAGAATATCATTTAAAATTTCAATGATAAGTGGCACAATTGGTTCCTCACAATTCTAAAACTCCCCATTCTAATTGTTATTTGACCATGATAATATTGGCATCATAATTCTTGTCCCCAAGAATATCATTTAAGAAGTCAATGATAAGTGGCACAATTGGTTCCTCATTTAAGAAGTCAATGATAAGTGGCACAATTGGTTCCTCATTTAAGAAGTCAATGATAAGTGGCACAATTTGTTCCTCACAATTGTGAACGTAAAGGACAAATTCATTCACATTATGTTTGAAAACTTTATACTAAGAGTCTTCATTCATGAAATTTTCTATCTTCTCCTTTTGTTTAAGAAGTCAATGATAAGTGGCACAATTTGTTCCTCACAATTGTGAACGTAAAGGACAAATTCATTCACATTATGTTTGAAAACTTTATACTAAGAGTCTTCATTCATGAAATTTTCTATCTTCTCCTTTTGTTGTTTTCATTTGCGTCATCTAGGAAAAATATTTCTGGAATAACCTATGTTATTGCTATCTTAACAGTGCTTGTTTTACTTTAATCACAACTAAGTTTGTAGTTTCAATTGGAAATTTCATGCCTCAATTCCATTTTTGTTATAGTAGGCAAAGATCCCTAAAAACTATAGATGAATCCTCATCATGGAAGCTAGGACGTAGCTCATTAATCATCTATTCATCCAAGGTTGTTGTTGGTAGCTTCACCAGTGATGCCTAAGCCTCATGTTAATACATTAATACTTTACACGGGAAACTTGTGGGTACTTTTGTTTAAGGTCGATGTATATTGGCCTTGAATGATACTATATTGAACCTACACGATGGTGCAAAATTTAGCAGGCTAGAAATCACTAGAGAACATTTATAACCAATCTACCTCCTATTAGTATGTATAAATAAATCGATATATGTTTGTTCCTCTCAGGCTGATAGGGAATCCAGAAAAGCAAACATGAGATCATGGCGAGGGGGTTTTCAGAAGCAAAACAATATCCACTAAGTAAACTCTTTCATCTTCCTCAAATATTCCGAAATTCGAAACTCAACCATAACGAACCATCTAAACATGAAAACAACATAAACAATCCAACAATTTATTTATGGTCAAAACAAATTTCTGGAAGGCAAGACATAAGTCATATGACTCTGGACATCATCGTGGAGCAGTAGAATAAGGATGAATGTACTTTTTGCATCTCTGAAGGAAAAAGGAAACGAAGTGTCATGTAATAAGGTCGAAATACATAGACCTGAATCCTCCTCAAGTTCTTGTAGTCTCGAAATTCGGCTCTTGCAGCAGAGCTGAAAATCACAGAACATAATTTTGTACAGATATAGGATTTTCTTGCTGCGGACCAAATGGTTCTTAGTTAGGACACTTTGAAACATTGTGAAATTGAGACTTGTTTTATTGAAAGGTATATATTATTATGTGAAACTATGTCGTTAATTAGCATGACTTGTTCAGTTGTATATATTTATTAAAAAAAAATTGTTGTACTCATGATTTTTTGCATTACTATGGATGGATTTATTTTATTGAACCATTTCTTGCATTATTAAAATGGCTAGTAAATGTAATATATTAATAGCAACCCCTACATTTGTCTCCGGTAAGAAACAAAAGTTATCACCAAATTTGGAGTTATTAACGTTCAATTCTCTTCAACTCCTACATTTGTCTCAACAATGCTGGTAAGAAACGAAAGTTATCACTAAATTTGGAGTTTTTAAAGTTTTCTTTTCTTGCCATTTGGGAGCCATGGATATTTAAATGGTTAAAATATTTTTGTTTATAATATTGATGCTATCCATAGATGGAAATTTAGATTAATTCAATAATCCTGTTTTTTTCTGCGACTTGCATTTTTGGTTTTATTTTTATGGTTTATTATTGTTAAATATTAGTTATTTCATCATATTTATCTACAATATCTTTTCATTTTATATTGTTTTCTAATTTTTTTACAAAATAATTCAATTTTGTCTTTTCATTAATTTGTTTATATAATTTTAAATAAAATCATAAATTTTAATAGTTTAAAATAAAAATTAAATGAATAAACAAATTTAACTTTCTAAAATAAACCTATAACACTCAAATTTCAAATAATTGAAATTTACAGTTCAATTAATAAAAAAAATACCCAAAATAAACCATAAGTAATAATTAAATTAAATTACATAGTTGTACTCAAATTTCAAATAACGGAAATTTACAATTCAATTAACCAAAAAAATACCCAAAATGAAAAAAATAACGGAAATTTACAATTCAATTAACCAAAAAAAATACCCAAATGAAAAAAAAGGTAATAATTAAATTAAATTACATTGTTGTATTTTCCTTTCCTCCTTGTATGAATACTTCGATTTTGAACCATTTATATTAATATTCCACCTAGCAGTACGAGGGTATGGGAGAGGGTATGGGAGAGGACCTAGTGTAGGACAAGCTGCGTTTTTTTAATTTATTTTTGGCAAACAGTATAATCCATTTGAAACCATGTGAACACTATTGCTTTTACAGGGCGTATTCTGGATTCCAGCAATGCAAACGCTGCAGTCGACCACTATCATCGTTACAGGGTCAAATTTCTAACCACCCAATAAAACCATGGTGTAAAAAAGAATCCATGGTGTAAAAAAGAATGGTGTAAAAAAGAATCCATGGTGTAAAAAAGAATGTATGCAGGGTTAATAATTATTTTTGAATACCTTGTGCACGAAGATTCGGGCTAATAGTGGATATGGGGTTGGATGCCTACAGATTTTCCATCTCCTGGTCACGCATATATATCCAAAAATATCCCACCACCATTGTTTTTAATTTTTTATTAAAATACTGATCGAGGGAATAATGAATTAATTGGAGCACACAGATGGCAGTGGAAATATTAATGAAGCAGGAGTCCAACATTAGAATAAGTTCGTAGATTCGCTTTTGGAAAACGGTATGCAATTCAATAGAAGCTGCTACATGTTTTTGATAATTTAATTTTAATTATAAGTATATCGAACTTGATCCCTTGAGAGAAATTTAATCGAGCCATAGTTGACTTTGATCATTGTCCTTATGATACAAGGCATATGAAGAGTTGTTACATTTTATTTGCTTGGTTGTAAATCTACATTCCATTTTTAAATATCATGATCTAAATTTTTGATTGGGAAGTATTTTTTTATTTAATATTAGAGGTATTTTGCCCAAATTCCAATATGATTTATCTTTATATTATCAAATCAATACGTCGACGTTTATACACGAATAATTGTTAGCATGAAAATAGCTCTTATGAACGTTGAAAAAGTTTTTCCTCGTGCCTCGGGTTGGTGATCTGTCTTTATACAATCGGGACCTTCATCCTTGGTGTGGATGCTTTCTTGATCTTTTTTTATCAACGTACGCCTCTGTTCACGGAAACATAGACTAGCAATTGCCCTTAAAGGTGCAAAGATACACTGAAGGAATAAAATATTGAAGAAGATCGTCTTGCCAATAATATAAAAGAAGATTTGGAAAGATCATATGGCCAAGAATAGATCCCATTGCTAAATGCATGTTCATAACTAAATTTTAGAATTGAAAATCTAGTACATAATTTCAAAAAGCATTTCAATAACATAAGTAATCATAAGTTTTTATTTATCAAATACAAGTAACTCAATAAATTTAATTACATTAATGACAAAAAATTGTTCACTAAAATACACTCGACTTACTATCAATGTTCTTAGAACAAGTTTAAATCATCATCTACATAGTATAAATGAATTTATTTTACCAACAATGCCCTTAAAACAAGTATGAATAATTATCTACAAAGTTTAAGTTGATTTGCTATCAATGTGACAAGGAAAGATATTTTAAGTTTGATACATCATAAGAAACAAAAAATTTGCATCACATGAAAGCAAACATTTTAGGTCATGCAAAAATTGTTTTATTTGTGTCACATCACATCACAAGTAAGTTTCCTTCCACACAATATGCCATGCCAATGCAAAGTTCCTATCATCACAACAAAGGAAAAAGTTCATTAGAAATGTTTTCAAGGAACCTAGCCAAAACTTCTTTTCACATATTTCAAACATAAATCGATCTAGCAATTTGACCACAACCCAATTTTGCATGTGACAAACAAAACATGACAATGTAATGTGTTGAACATTACTAATATTAAAATATGATGAACATAACCTGACGTCACATTGTGACAAACATAACTTGACATCACAGTGTGTTAAAAAAAAACAATGTTGCAATGTGATGAACATAACTCAATTTTGCAATGTGAAAAGTATAACTTGATGTTGCATTTAAACATAACCATTCAACATCATCGCATTGTGATTCAATCCAACATATCCCAATGTCATAATGTGACAACCATTACCTAATGTTGTAATGTGACTAACATAAACTAACATTGTAATGTGTCATTCATTACCCAACATCGATGAACATGTCCTGATAGCATAATTGAGTATCATTGTTCACCATCATCACATTGTGATGAAACCCAACCATAGTAAATTATTGTCAACTATGTTAAACAATGTTTAACCATGTTCAACCATGGTCAACCATAATCAAGCATGGTCACACACAGTTAACCATGTTAAATCATAGTCACTCATGGTTAACATGGTCTTCCATAGTCTGCCATGGTATATTTTGGTAAACTATATTCAATCATAATGAACCATGGTCAACCACAAGCAACCATGGGCAATAATAGTTAACCATGGTAAGCTTGGTCACCATTGTCAAATGTTGTCGACCATGGTCATTTATAGTCTTTCATGGGCAAGCATAGTCAACCTTCGTTAAACATGGTTAATTGTGGTCAACCATAGTCAACCATGGTTTCTCCATGTTAAACCATAATCAACCCTACTTAAACATAGTCAACCATGGTCAACCATAGTCACCCATGGTCAAAATGGCCATCCATAGTAGACCATGGTCTACCTTGGTCGACTACACTCAATATTAGTTATTGATAGTCTCTTACTCAACCATATTCAACCATAGTCAATTATGGTTAGTCATATGTTCATCAAAATAAATTCTTGTCACACACAACTTAACCATATTGAACTATCGTTTACTAAACCTGGCCACACACATTGATCTTCAACTAACACAACTACATTTTAATCATTAAAATAGTTTATATACACTCACCCATGCTATTAATGTAATTTAATTAATTAAACCATGTGGAGAGGGTGTTCGATCGTCAAGGTGAGTTGCACATGTGTTTTGTTTTGATGGGAGTTGAGAAATAGAATTTTGTAGAACATCTCTATATCAATAATGTTATCTTCAATGAAGGCATGAGTGAAAGAAAGAAACATAGATGAGACAAAAGTAAGCATACATGAAAAAATGGAATATCTACCTCAATGTCAGTCCCACAAATAGCAAGGAGCTAAAGAATTTTGTTATGGAGAAGTTCTATAAACATATATGGGGAAAATAGTTGGGTAGAAAGACGAAGTACTATGTTTAGGAATTCAACCCCACTTGTGATCTCCAGCAAAAAGAGTACATTGGAGCTAGCATTTCATGGTGGGAAAAGGTTCTTATTGTTGAATTAAGAACTAACTCACAACAACGTCAGTGTGAAACAAGACAGTGGAAAAGACATAAAGAAGCTTGGGAAGAATGAGTGTGTACCTTTTGCACATTTAGGGCAATGGAATAAGAAAAACATCTCATTTTGGAATGTGATGCTTTCAAAGACATCAGAGACAGTTATGGGAATATGTTAGCATAGATTCCTTGGCATTTCATTTTCAACGAGGGGACTATTAGAAGGTTGGGTCAACTCATCATCAATTTGAATAAGAAAAGGATTGAATTGTGAAAGGTGAAAAGTAGGGAGATTGGTGGTCCCATAGACTATTTTTAGTCTCGTGGATGTTAAAATATCATTTCATTTCAATAATACTTGCTTACTCGCCATGGAAGCATGTGGATGTGAAAAATGACGCTTATAAATCAATTGTATGGCAAGTTTCCTACACCAACCCCATTACAATTTCTCTTTGGGTTTTAGGTGGTGTATAAATCAATTGTATGGCAAGTTTCCTACCCCAACCCCATTACGTTGAGTGGTTAGATCCTTCAAATTTCTGTGAAGATGAAAGATGCATCAAATTCCATATATCTTATTGGCATTGTCTACAGAGGCCACAATTTTGTCAGAATGATGACTTTATTGCTGGAATTCAGCATACCAAATATTCTATAAACCAATTGTGATAGTGTTCAAATCGTTTTTTCATTGTGGAAATGGATTCAACACCATCATGAACCTTGACACCTAAAATCTTGAAGCTTGAGAGCTCTAACTCGGATTTTGAAAATTTCTACTAGATTTTCTCCAAATCATGCTGGTATAGATTTTCAAAAATTTCTACGAGTTTTTTTCAAAATCATGCTAAAATTTCCATTTGTTCAACAAAGTTGTGGCATGTTTTGACAACGTGTATCTTATTGCTTATCTTAATGCATGGTGAATTTCAAGAGATGCTCTTACCTTTAGAAAAACAGTAATTGTAAATTCCTTTAATTTCCTTTTTCTTTCTCTTTCTATGATTTTTTCCCCTTTAATTTAAGGGAAAAAATGACTCACATTTGAATAATTTTATATTAAAACTTTGTAAAAACAAGGTATGTACCATCCACCACAACTGAAAAATGTCCCACATTTGAATAATTTTATATTAAAACTTTGTGAAAACAAGATATCTACTATCCACCACCACTGAGGGAAAAGTATCTTTAATGTTCTTTCAAAGTGCTTTAGTTCAGTGGCATTGTCCTTTCCCAAGTTCACATATTATGACAGTGAATTTGCTTTCTTGAAACCCAAAAGTACATTCATCAAAATAATATTGTAAGAGAAAATAATTATTTAAAATTAAAATAATAATGTAGCCATCCTCTCAAAACGAGGAAGGAGTAACAATATTACAAGAATATGCTTCCATAATTATATGACTCTGTTGCTGATAACTTCTACATTTATCAGGACCTTCCAATGAGTTTTGTGGAAAAACTGGCGACATTAGATTCAAAAGATCTGCTAGTACCCCTGTTGTTTCCAACCTAGGACGTGTCGTCCTTTTTTCCATCATCTCTAGTGCGATCTTTCATGGGCGCTTTGTTCAGGGTTCAGGTAGTCACTGGGAGAGTAATCCACTCCATCGAGGGGCATGAAATGGCTCACTCGACTCCGTTGGCTAGCTGCATGACGGCTCGCTTGAGTTGCTATAACATCCATGCGTCACGTCTAGGTAATGAATTTACTCAAATTGATCCTGTGTTCCATAGCCCGGACAACTGCACTAGCCATTGACACATATGCCATAAGGGCCCGCAGGCTCTAGGCAGTATGCAATTCTGATTAGATCGGTCAAGTTTCCAGTCCGTTCTCCAGTTTCTCACATTGTTCTGTCCTGGTGGCGGAGCGACCCTGTAGACATTGTGGCTACCATCGCTGTCAAGTCTCAGGCACCTGTACTCATTCTCATTGTAGAAAGGATCCATTGGCAATGATCGTTTCCATTTAGCGCAAGCAGAAGATGATAAATTGTCGATCATCCCATTGAATGAAACGTGCAAATACAGGGCTGTATAGACAGCCTCGGAGCCGAGAGACTAAGAATTATACCCTGCAATAATGTTGTAATCAGAGATTACACAGTTAAACACATAAACACAGAACTTGTCTTCATTCGATGGCTTGAACAAGTTTTTATACACAATAAAGAACCTTCTAGAGTCTTTCTGGAGTCGGTGGCTTCTCCAGGAAGCTATCCAGCTCCGCCGAATTCTAGAAGAAGCTAGATGCAGCATTAATGGTGGTGGTTGGAATTACTATTGTTTTTCCAACACTCCCCCTTAATTCCAACCATATGACAAATATACAATATATAAGACACTGTAAACATACTCTTAATTGACATGCCTGCTGGTCTAAGTCTCAGCTAGGCTTACAATATAATCTTGATTTTCTACAACACATAACTTACTTCTACAAAACTCAAATTTTGCCTTTCCAAGAGGCTTAGTCAATATGCCAGCTACATTCTCATTTGTGTTACAGTGCATTAGAGAAATTTCTTTTGATTGGACCTTTTCTCTTACAAAATGATATTGTGTGTCTATATGTTTTGACGTTGCATGACATATAGGCTTGTTCCCCAGTTTGATGGTGCTTTGATTGTCACATCTGATCACTGTAGGTTCTTGTTGACCTTCACCAACATCTTCAAGTATTCTTCTGAGCCATATAGCTTCATAGGTGCCACTACATAATGCTTTATATTCTGCTTCAGTTGATGACAAGGACACTGATGCCTGTTTCTTACTGCTCCATGATATAGCTCCCGATCCTATATTGAAGACGTATCCAGTGGTGGATTTCCTATCATTTGGATTTCCAGTCCAGTCAAAATCGGAATTACTTGTCAATTCAACATTACAAGCATTAGTATATTCAATACCAAAATTGATAGTTCCTTTTAAATATCGAAGGACTCTTTTTGCAGCTATCCAATGGCTTTCATGAGGCTTAGCCATGAATTGACTAAGTATGCTTACTGCATAAGCAATGTCTGGTCTAGTGGTAGTGAGATAATTCAGACTTCCCACTAATTTTCGATGCAATGTTCCATTCACCGCTTTTGTTCCATCATCACTTCTTAATTTGATATTTTGTTCCAATGGAGTACTTACTGCTTTACTTCCATTCACATGAAATCTCTTTAGTACTTCATTAGTATATTTGCTTTGTGTGATTATGGTTCTTCCATCATTTCTCCATACTTCAAGACCTAGACAATAGTGCATCTCACCAAGATCCTTCATCTCAATTTCTTGCGATAACTTCATTTTTATATCTGTAATTAATTTATCAGCACTCCCTGTTATTATTAGATCATCAACATATATAGAAAGTAATACTATATCCCCGTTTTTGTCTGTCTTGACATACAAATTAGGATCATTTTTACTCTTTTTAAATCCTTGTTGAAAGAAGAATTTGTCAATTTTCTCATACCAATATCTGGGGGCCTGTTTTAGTCCATATAAGGCCTTTTTTAACTTGCATACAAGATGCTCTTGACCCTTTTTAACAAATTCTTCTGGTTGAACAAGATAAATCTCTTCTTTTAATTCACCATTTAGAAAAGCTGACTTTACATCTAATTGATGTAGCTTCCAATCATATTTAGTTGCCAATGCTATCATTATTATGATTGTATTTATTTTTGCAACCGGAGCAAAGGTATCTTCATAATCTATTCCTTCTTTTTGTGAATAACTTTTTGCAACCAATCTTTCCTTATACTTGTTTATGCTACCATCTGCATTAAATTTTGTCTTGGACAACCATTTTGATCCTATAGGGACTTTATTTTCATGTAATTATGTTAATTCCCAAGTTTCATTTTCATTATAGAATCATATTCTTCTTTCATAGCTTCCATCCATTCTTTATGATTTTTGGCTTGTTCATAATTTAAGGGCTCAAAAACAGTCATTACTTGAGACATTAAAGCATAATCTTTATACTTGATGGGGGCTTGAATCTGTCATGTTGACCTTCTTAGAGGTTCATTACTTTGTGGAGTACCTTCTCCTTTTCTTTTCTGTGGAGTGCCTACATCACTTCTTTGTGGACTTTGATTTCTTTATGTGTCTTTTGGAATGTCCATGTGTTCTTGTTCTTGAGTTGATTCCACAACTTCTTCTTCTTCCTTAAAGCTTTCATAAGAGGACTACCATATATTATGTTCATCTTCTTTCATTTGTTCATGCTCATGAAATATAACATCTCTACTTGCAAAGACCTTGTGAGTACTTGGATCATACATTTTATATGCTTTTTGATCAGTGCAATATCCAATAAAAATACATTTGATGGCTTTGGCATCTAATTTTCTCCTATCCTCTTTAGGAATATGAGCAAAGGCTTTGCAACCAAATATCCTTAAATGACTAACTTTAGGTTTAAAACCATAAAATTCTTCAAATGGTGTTTTTTGCTCAAGATACTTAGCAGGGCTTCTATTTTAAAGATATACAGCTATATTAATGGCTTCAGCCCAAAAACTATTAGAAAGTCCTTTATTTTTTAACATACTTCGAGCACATTCAACTAATGTTCTATTTTTTCTTTCAGTTACTCCATTTTTTTGAGGTGTATGTGGTACTGTAAATTGTTGCATAATTCCATTTTGTTTGCAATATTTGATAAAAGCTCCTGAAGTGTATTCACTACCTTTATCTGATCGAAGAATTTTAATGCTCTTTCTTGTTTGCTTTTCAACCATACTCTTGAATTCTTTAAAGTATTCAAACACGTCACTTTTGTTTCTTATAAAGTATACCTAGGTGTATCTATTTCTATCATCAATAAATATAAGGAAGTAATATGCTCCACCAAGTGACTTAGTTTGCATTGGACCACATACATTAGTATGCACTAGTTCAAGTATTTCACGTTTTCTTCTATTTTCATGCACAGGAAATTCTTCCCTATGTTGTTTTCCTAGTGAACAACCTTCACATTCAAAGTCTTCACCCTTAATAATTGGAAGACCTTCTACCATCAGTTTCTTTTGTAGCAACATTAGGTCATAATGATTTAAGTGTCCATGCCTTTGATGCCAAATTTATATAGTTGACATGCCTGTTGATGCCAAAGCTTGATGCCCATTCTTCATTACATCCAATTTGTATAAGCCTCCAACTCTCATTCCTTTTGCAACAACCTTGTAGTTGTCCTGCACATCCTTTACCAAACAATGTGATTTCACAAATTCAACTTTTAAATGTTGATCTGTGATAGTAGAGACTGAAAGTAAGTTCTTCTTTAATCCAGGAACATACACCACATTTTGAATTTGTTTTTCTTGTCCATTAGGCATCATAACACTTATATTACCATATCCTTTAATTTCATGTGATCTATTATCTCCTAAATAGATGTGTCCACCATTATTAATCTCATGATAAGTATCAAACCAATCTCTTTTGCATGACATATGGATTGATGGACCAGAATCTATAAACCAAGCATTATCATCATTAGTTTCCACTGATAAAGAAGCATTGGACACAAACAGTTTAAGATTGCTAACATCTTGACTAATTGCTTCATCTCTATCAACATAATTTCCTGAATGCCTTCTTTGTTTAAATTGATTAGACCTCCTTTTCATGCAACTCTTAGCAAAATGACCAGGTTTTCCATAGTAATAAAACACATCATCTCTACTTGATTTGGCATTTGTCCTTGGTAAAGGGGTACTTTGAAATGATTTTACTTGTGGCTTTTTTCCTTTATTTTTCTCCCATTGTTTGCCTTTGAAGGACTGCTTCCCTTTGGCCATCAATGCCTAATCTGAATTGGGAGATTTATTTTTAAGGCTTCTTCTCCGCTCTTCTTCCTGCACAAGTATACCTGCCAACTCATCAAAAGTAGGAGCCTTCTGTCTAACTGAAAGACCAGTTATAAACATTTGATATTCATCAAGCATTCCATTTAATGTCACAGTAACCAAGTCTGTACTAGATACTGATTCACTAATGTCACCTAATTTATCCTTTAGATATTTAATTCTAGAAATAAAATCACTAACACTTTCATTTTCTTCCATCTTAATTGAAAGAAGCTTACTCTTTAAATACAATATTCGATTTGTAGTCTTTGTCTCATACAAATTTTTTAGAGTGTCCCATGTCTCCTTGGATGTTTTGCACTCTCTAATGTGTGGAATAATGTTGTTCTTAACTATCATCCGCAAAAGAACCTTTGCTTTTTTTACCCGTCGCTCCCAATCTTGAATTGCAGCATCTGTGGCTTGAGGGGACACTGGCTTAACTTCAGCTCCAGACACAATCGCCCATGTATTGTTGCCTTCCATCAAAGTCTGCAACTTAAACTTCCAATTTGCATAATTTTCACCATCTAACTTGTTAGATTCAGATAAATAAGATTCTACCAATATATTAGCCATTGTTAATAATCTTTTGAATCCTTAAGTACCAACCACCAAGATAAAAAAATTTCACAAATATAAATCCTTAAAAAAAAATTATCCAATATTATTGGATAATGTGGCTGCCTTCTCCTTTTTTTTTTTATGAAATCACAAACCAGAATAGCTTAAATCACAAATTACTAAACACAACTCTGAAATGTGATTGATCGAATAGATTAGATTTGCTAAAATGGAATAACAGTAATAACCATTGCCAGTGAAGAAAATGCACAAGATGAACCCTTCATCCCATAACATAAACGCTACTAATGACAACTAGAAACTTAATATGACATTCCCATAATCCTTGAACTCCCTTGTATTAAGTCTCCAAACTAATAAAAGTAAAGACAACAACCTTCAAATTTTCTACTTTCTCCACCAGTCCCTTTAGAAGAACCTTCGCCCTAAGATCTCAAATCTGAAGTGCCAAACTCAGAACTTCAAAATGGCACTTGTCCTTCCCGACAGCAATTGTTGTTGTAGAAGCAACTCAGCGAACAGCTACACCCTTCTCCCAAATCGATTTACACCACCGCCTCAGCAAAATGCTTTCTTCAGAACTTAACACAACACAGATTATATATAAAAAAATTTGGCAGAGTGATGCTCTAGTCAAAATGACAGAATCTTAACCACGATACAAAACACCATAAGCCAAAAAAATGATGGACTGATAACATCAAGCAACTGGTGAGAGTTTAGTTTTCCCTCACTGCACCAGCACAAACTTATGCACAGCTGCCCTCCACGCTTCCGCTGCGCCACAACTCATTCTTCTCACACCTCCAGCCTCTCTGGAATGCACCCTCTCAGAAGAACCTTGCAGCACTCAATCTCACCTCGCTCTGATACCAAATCAGAGATTACACAGTTAAACACATAAACACAGAACTTGTCTTCATTCGATGGCTTGAATAGGTTATTATACACAATAAAGAACCTTTTGGAGTCTTTCTGGAGTCGGTGACTTCTCCAAGAAGCTATCCAGCTCCGCCGAATTCTAGAAGAAGCTAGATGTAGTATTAATGGTGGTGGTTAGAATTACTATTGTTTTTCCAACATTTGTTGCAGCTTAAACCATCCGAAACATTTCACCCTCAAACACGCCTCTGAATAAGGAGCATGGTCAGTGTGCAGTGGTGGAAGACAATGATAATTATTCGATCGAACAACGGTGGAAATAGTGACAACTGTTTGTTGAACCAATGGCGGAAAACAAAAAGGTAGACAAAGTCGGTGCTAAAGACTTTCAAAATAAAACACCTTCGGTGTAATTATTTTTTAATATTTTTCGCTCAGAATTTTGACTCTTCATCGACCTGAGATGTGGTAAATAAAAAATATATATTTTTTTAATGAGAGAATGAGAGAATGTATGTTTCATAATGCCTTCTTTCTAGAAAATGAAAGTACATGTTTCCATAATACCTTCTTAAAATGAGAATAAATCTATAAAAGGAGAATATATATATATATATATATATATATATATATATATATATATATATATATTCCGTAATGCCTTATTTTCAGAAAATTGGTTATATATATATATATATATATATATATGTATATATACAATTCCTTAGTTCCTTTTTTTGAATTACAAGATTCCACGCCAAGGAGGGTTTTTCTTTGACTTACAAGATTCCACGCCAAGGAGGGTTATTCTATTAGGGAGTTTTGCATTTATTATCAATTCCCTCTTGAGTATCATTTATGCAATAATAAATTTTGGTTTTTTGTTTTTTTCCTTCCTCTTTTTTAGTCAGTGTATTTCATTAATATGTATGTGTATGTGAGGTTGTATGATCAAGTTCATAAATTTTCTTTCAAAATTATTTCAACAGTATAAAGAGTATTGGGACTTCTTTTATTCTTTTGATGAAAATTGTAAGATTTTTTGACCTACAAGATTCCACGCCAAGAAAGGTTATTCTATTAGGGAGTTTTACATTTATTATCAATTCCCTCTTGAGATCTCATTTATGCAATAATAAATTTTGGTTTCTTCGTTTCTTTCTTTCATCTTTTTTAGTTAGTATATTTCATTAATATGTATGTGAGGTTATATGATCAGTTCATAAATTTGCTTTCAAAATTATTTCAATAGTCTAAAAAATATAAAGAGTATTGTGAATTCTTTTATTCTTTTGATGAAAATTGTGGTTTCTCAATGAAAAAATCTCCATAGGTGATTTATTTTTATTTTTATTTTATAGTTAAAACGCAAATATAAATATAAATATAATAATAATAAATATATATTAAAAAAAATTAAAATCGAATGTAATTTAAATAATTTTAAAGATAAAAAAATTGCACTTCAAAATATTTACGGTAACCCATATAAAAGTAAAAATAAAGTTACAATAATATGTTACGATTTAGGGATGTGCATTTTAATATATTGCACTATTTTGGATGTCGTCTTAAGAGAAGCGAACTATAGTCTACATGTGCTTTATTTCTAAGGGGCGTTCTGGGCATAACATGTTAGCAAAAATCAAAACCTGTACGTTCAGGTTAAGGATCGCCCATTTCCCAATAGCTTTGCGCGTCTATGCAAAGATTCAAAGCTCTATAAAAAAAAAAAGTACTCCACCAATTCATTGTTAAAATTGCACTATTGGGTATCATAAATTTCTGTTCAATATTTTCCTTGGCCTGAGTCCATGAATCAATTCAGATGCAGAAATACTGCCCAGAGAAGAGCCAGTAAGATCCTCAACATAGTTGGGGAGGGGAAGTGAGTTTACCAGCAGCTTAATTGTTTCATTGCACATACTATTATGCTTGAACTTGTATTCTCTTAATTTCTATTTTCTCACAGGCCATGTCACTCCAATCTGAGACTTACAACAACGGGAAAGATCTCGCATGATTAACATACAAATCATAGACCACAATGACAAAAACAAAAAAATCCGCCAAATTCGAATTCCTACAACAAGCTTAAAAGGGCAGCAAAACTGGGTTTGTGAATAACAACCCTAAAATTCCTGCAGCCAGGTGAGACAATTCAACAAAAAACTTGGAGAGCGATATGTGGTGCACAAGTTGGGTATGTGTGTTGTTTAAATAGGAGGAAATAGTGGGAAATTAGGAACTCTAAGTCACTGAAAGGGATGACGCACATGCCGAAGAGAAGTTAACTGCAACACAGTACAACGGGCCCTAATAATGAAAAGAAAATAGTGTCCTTCCTCGGCTTTCCCACCTTGCCATTAATAGGATGAATCCAAATCTCTCAAAGGGCCACGATTCTGCCGGTAAAAGCTAAGCTCTAAATGGCAAGAATCCGTATAACATAATGATGATACAGAGGCAGCGAGAGCCTTTCAACGGATGGCGAAGACAAGGACGAGGATTGTTCAATTTTCCACTAATATAACATAGACTTTTATAGCTATATGAATTTATACATCTCATTTTACGGCTTCACTTACAATGCAACTTGTGATAAGCTTTAATGGCGATATTTATAAGTTGCAGAGCTTTTGAGCCACAAATATGTTCCGTCTAGAGCACGAGGAAAGGTTAGAAATCAGAGATTGCTAGTCATTATCATAGTGATAGGTGTATCAGACGAATGGATAAAAAATTAAAGAGAAAATGAAACGTCCCCTTCTTTCCCTCACACCAACTGCATGATTCCTGTGAACTCTTTGGTGCCTTCAAATACAAAAAGACGATATATAAACACTGCCTATCTATCCATTCACCCAGCGTGCCACACAAATGAAAACCCCGTCAGTCAAATCAACACACACAAAACAACAGATTAAATAGTTTGAATGAATTGTACTTGTAATGAGTGGTAGGGAGAGGGGATATCGAAGCTGTATAGGTCCGAAGCCCCAGTGGTGTTTCTGATGTCCTTCAGAATGAGGTAAATTCTCTTCTCCCCATCCTTGGCCATAGCCACACCCAGTCCCTCTTTCAACAAAACAATTAAGAATTTCATTGTATCGTATTGCAAAGAAAAGAGAATGGGTTGGGGGCACTGCAGAATTACTTCTTGGAAGTTGTCTCCGTGCACACGAGATGTCTGAATGAATTGTACTTGTAACGAGTGGTAGGAAGAGGGGATATCGGAGTCGTATAGGTCCCAAGGTCCCAAGCCCCAGCGGTGTTGCTGATGTCCTTGAGAACGAGGTATATTCTCTTCTCCCCATCCCTGGCGATAGCCACGCCCAGTCCCTCTTTTGGCAAAACAATTAAGAATTTTATTTTATCGTATTGCAAAGAAAAAGGAATGGGTTGGGGGCACTGCATAATTACTTCTTTGTCACGATTCCATCATAGCAATAAAAAAAAAAATATTATCTTTACCATATCCTTATTTATTCCGCACACATACCGCCACATCATCTTACCTACTCAGCAGTGCATCATACCACAACTTAAGTTTATTTGGGTGTTACCTTTTTGATTGTATGCGCTGGATGTATTACTTGGTGACCGGATGTAACCTTTCCAGTTGTATGCGCTGGATGTATTACACAGTAACCGGAGTCATATTCCGGCGTTCTGGTTGTTGAGCCGCATTAAATTTATGGGTCAGCTGTTTATTCCTATACAGAACACCTAGCCTACTCCGTATGCTTTTTCTGCTCGTCCATGTGATCGGGCATGGCCTCGTACCCTCGCTCTCTACGCTTTTAGGTTCCTGCTCTATTTCGACTGTGCGGATCATCCAATCTGGATCCGAGGGTGGAGGCTTACCGGAGGGTTTTGGGGTCCATGTTAAGTTGCTCCGAGTCCTCATTCGACTCATTTGGTCCTGGCACCGCTTCTAGGTTTTGGCTTGCCTCTCTGCACACAGAGGTTCTCCCGTTATCTATTCCACCGAGACTCTGTTCGCTGTTCAGGAGCTAATCAACCAGTTCTTCTGGGGATTTCCAATGCAGGTGATGGTATTCACACGCAGACATTTTCATTGTTTACTATTATTATGAATACTGTCCTCCTTACAGGGTCACACCGATGAATTTATGAATGTTAATGTATTTCTTGTTTTTGTTTGTATGAAGGAGGACGCTATAGTCATGGAACCCTCAGATATGAAGAACGGTAGGTCTTCAGCAACCTGGCCTTCCACGCCGCTCACCAGGTAGGCCCCCAACCATGCACGAATGATTTCTGGGTGATGGTTTGGGGTTTTCATGCTTGATAGTTGCCGCTACAAGGTTTATACATACCTGTTTTTGCTTGCTTTCAGATTCCAATGATTTGCAGGAGTACCTAGGACAGGGTCCTTGGGAATTGTCTCAGAAGTTAACGTGGTTATTTATGCCCTCAGGCTTCGTTGCCTTCAACCTGCCCCATTTGGGTTATGATGAAAGTAGTCAGTTCTTTGTCGAAACGGGAGGTGCCCACGACAGTCCCCAGTAGTTTAGGTTACTTGTTTTTCCTTTTCTGTGTCTCATATATCATTTATCTATTTGTAATAATGTAAAGAACCAAAGTAGTGAATGACTACTAGCTTGGAACAGGGCCGAGGACTTACGAAACCTCTCTGGTTATTCTCAGTGTATGATATTGTTTATTTCGAGTTCGCAACTCCTTGGAAATTGATATTTAACTCTGTATATGTAAATTTTGTTTTTGGGTTCTTCAGGAAAGTTTATTTAACAGGTTAATCTTTGCTCTTGAGAGCCTTGGCTCCGGAACTTTGCAAGTTCGACTTTCTGCAAATCATTGTGCATTTAATTTCATTACAGTCACTATATTCTCGTAGCTCTATGTTGTTCCTACTTTGTTATGGCGGAACTGCCATTGTTTTGTAAACGTAGGCATTTCTGTTCTGTTTACGATTAAATGTTTCTCGAACTTCTAGAGTTCCTTACTGTTTGAGATATAATGGTTATGATTATCATAAGAAGTAGTTGTTCAGTTGGTTTCTAATAGTAAATTCGCAATACTGCTGTCGCATTTTTTTGTTATTGTAATTATGGAAGTAATTTACAGTTTGCAGCTCCATGTTGAATTATATGATGTTACAGCTAGGGTTTGGTACATGAGTTTTCGAACTTCCTCCTTTTGTTATACATGCAACTGAAACTCAGGGTTGCTCATCCCTTCACCGTCTTCCTGTTTACCTCTGTCTAGCTGTATGTTTATTTTTTTTTATATAACTACACTACTGTTTGCTCTTTCCGGGAATAATCCCATACATAGTCTGAATCCGTATGGTTTCACTATCTCTTATTTTATGAACATCCATTCTACGGCCGATAGGGTTATCAGACCTGAAGGGTTTTCTACCAGTTCTGGGTAAACACCAGCTCAGGACCCGCTACCTTACCCTCTACTACGGTTAACAGACTTACCCTTCAACGAAACTTGCTTATTTATTTTCTTTTATATGTATATAATAACACACTAATACACTATACAGTGATGTTTGATCTCTAAATTTTTAAGCACCAAGAACTGTAACAGAGCCAAACCCTTCTTAACAGTCATTTACTGGCACCTCTGTAATATTTAGTTTTAAGCAGATAGCATCACAGTATGCATAATAACGATAAGAAGATTGTGTAATCTTAAATAACTTCACTGTTATTCTACTGTAATTTTGGCTACTGTAATTTTTCAGTTGACAAATAATATCATGGAAGCATATCCACTATTGAGAATAATTTCACCAGAAGCTTTTACTTACCTGGTCCGCCTGAGTTTGTAGATGCGCTACAGAAGTTCACCTGTAACCTTTGTTTTCTCTTGACCACCCAACCATGAGATCCGTCGCCAGGACTGGAATCTCCCCCCGAGCTATCTTGCAGGCCCACAGCCCTCAACAAGACGCATGCAACTTGTGCCTGGTTATCTGGTCCTTACCAGACTTAACCAATTCCTTTTTCTTTCTCCTTTTTCCTGCCTGTCCTTACAGCGCAGATTTTTGCCTCCCCCTTCCCTTTTTCCCTGGAAGCCTTTCCAGTTAGGGAAGGTAGTTTGAGTGCAGTTTCAACAACTGATTTTCTTTTCCAACTCCCTCTCAGAAGTTGCCAGCATTTCAAGAAGTATTTCTTTCTTAATATATTTTTAATACACATATAAAAAAAATACTATTAAAGTTTTAAAACAGTCTTCCAATGTTATACTTAATTCTGTCTTTTACCACAGTAAAATTCAAATATCTACATTCTCTGGGGTCATCACATCTCCCCCTCCTGAGATTGGACATCGTCCCGATGTCTGATGTTCACAAACAACTCCGGATAAGCTTTTTTTATGAGCTCTTCATCTTCCCAAGTGGCCTCATCAGGCCCATAGTGCTGCCACTGCACTTTAACTTGGGTAATAGCTCGCTTCCGCAGTTGTACTTCTCTCCGGTCGAGGATGCTCAGCGGCTCGACCAGGACCTCTCCTTCCGGTTCGACCTGCAATCAGCAACATTACCAGTCATTTTCCTTCTAAAATAAATTTTTAATTAGATCAACCGGAATCAGTCCTTACCCGTATGTCCTGCCATTTGATCACATGTTTAGGGTCGTAAATGTATTTTTTTAGTATAGAAACATGGAAGACATTGTGGATTCTAATGTGGCTTGGCAGGGCGAGCTGGTAAGCTACCGGCCCAACTCTTGCCAAGACCTGGAAAGGTCCAAAATAACGGGGTGCCAACTTGGCACAACCGCTCCATTGCAGGGTACTCTTTCTGGCTTGGATCCTCACATAAACATGGTCACCGACTTGGTATTCTTTGAACCTTCTTTTCCGGTCAGCAAAGCTCTTTTGTCTATCCTGAGCAGCCTTTAAATTAGTGCGCACTCTTTTCACCATATCCTCCATTTCCTTGAGCATCTCCGGGCCCAATCTTAATTTGTCCTCAGGTCCACCCCAGCTTGAGGGTGTACGGCATTTCCGCCCGTACAAGACCTCAAAGGGGCTCATTTGTACTGACGTGTGATACCCATTATTATATGCGAATTCAACCAGGTGTAAATATTCCTCCCACTGTGTTGGTTTCTGCATTACGTAAGCTCTTAACATGTCCTCTACCACCTGGTTCACTCGCTCTGTTTGACCATCGGTCTGGGGATGATAAGCTGTACTGAAATTCAGCTGTGTTCCCAGTTCTGTAAACAATGCCCTCCAAAAGGTTGACGTGAATTTTACATCACGGTCAGATATTATTGTCTTCGGAAGTCCATGCAGTTTAAACACATTCTGCATGAAAATGTGGGCAATTTGCACAGCCCTGTAGGTGGATTGCACAGGTATAAAGTGTGCTGCCTTACTCAGTTTGTCTACCACCACCATAATAGAATCATTGTTCTTCTTTGTCCGAGGCAGCCCTGTTATGAAATCCATAGAAATAGTTTCCCATTTCCATTCCGGAATGGGTAAGGGTTGTAATAACCCTGCTGGGTGCAGATGCTCTGCTTTAATCTGTTGACATTCCAAACACCGCGCTAAATATTCAGCTACATTCTTTTTCATCCCTGGCCAATGGTATTCTTTTCGAAGTGCGGTGATCATTTTTTGGTACCCTGGATGTCCCGCATAGTGGCTGATGTGAAACTCATCCAAAATCAGATTTTTAAGACTGTTTTTACTAGGTACGTACAACCTCTTTTTATAATGCAGCATTCCAGCATCATCTAATTCATATCCCTGCTGATTTTTCTCGCTGGAAAATTGTTGTACCTGCTGTTTTATTTGCTGGTATTCAGCATCTTGATCTGCTGCTGTTTTTATCATCTCTTTCAAGGGATTCTTCCATTTACTGGAAGAAATTTCATACAAACATTGCACCTTCCGACTTAAAGCGTCGGCTACGCGGTTTTCCCTCCCTTTCAAGTGCTTAATATCAAAATCAAACCCGCTTAAGAAATCTGCCCAGCGTGCTTGTCTCGCATTTAAGGTAGGCTGGCTGAAATAATTTGTCAGACTGTGGTGGTCTGTTAGTAACAGAAATTTCCTCCCCATGAGATAATGCCGCCACATCTTCAATGCGTGTATGACGGCTGCTAACTCTAAGTCGTAAGCAGAATATTTCTGCTCATGCTCCTTTAGCTTTCTTGATTCGTAAGCGATCACTTTTCCTTCTTGCATCAACACACCTCCCACACCCTCCTTACTTTCATCAGTACATACCACGTAGTCCTTATTAGGATCAGCTATACTCAAGATGGGTGATGTGGTGAGCAAATGCTTAAGTTGCTCAAAGCTTCGCTGACACTCTGAAGTCCATTTGAATGCCCTTCCTTTTTTCTGTAAGGAGGTGATAGGGTACGCTACCCTTGAAAAACCTTCCACGAATCGTCTGTAATAACCGGCTAATCCCATAAAGGACCTGATGTCTGCCACATCCTTTGGTACGGGCCATTCCATTATGGTCCTTATCTTTTCAGGGTCCACTGCGATCCCCTCTTTTGTGATTATATGGCCTAAATACTGTATTTCCTCTTTGAAGAAATCGCACTTGCTGAACTTAGCATACAGCTGGTGTTCTCGGAGGGTTTGTAGCACTAATCTGAGATGCTCCTCGTGCTCCTCCCTAGAACGAGAGTATATCAGAATATCATCGATGAATATCAGCACAAATTTATCCAAAAATTGATGAAACACGCTGTTCATTAAACACATAAAAGTGGCGGGGGCATTGGTTAACCCGAAAGGTAGCACTACAAACTCATAGTGCCCATACCGTGTTCTGAAAGCTGTTTTAGCGATGTCTTCCTCCTTAATCCTAATCTGGTGGTAACCTGATCGCAAATCGATCTTAGAGAACACTGTTGCACCCTTCACTTGATCAAAAAGTTCATTGATCCGAGGTAAAAGGATATTTATTTTTGATTGTGAACTTGTTCAGCTAACGATAGTCTATACACATTCGAAGAGTTCCGTCTTTCTTCTTGACAAATAACACTGGAGCTCCCCACGGAGATACACTGGGGCGAATATAGTTTTTGTCTAACAGCTCTTGTAGTTGCATTTTTAATTCTGTTAACTCAGGTACGCTCATTCTATAAGGTGCCCACGATACTGGTGCTGCCCCTGGTGTCAATTCGATGGTAAAGTCTATATCCCTTTTAGGTGGCAGCCCGGGTATCTCCTCTGGAAATACATCCGCAAATTCTTGTATTACAGGGATGTTATCCAGCGTGGCTGTTTTATCTTTTGAATCTGCATAGCCTACCTGAATGGCATAAATTTGACATCCTTTTCTGATACATTTAGCTAGCTGGGATGCAGTGATTGGCCGGACCTGCACTGGTCGCTTAATCCCTTGCATCTCTTGCTTCTCTCCAAAGTCATCTTTGTAATAAATGGTTTTTGTCTTGCAGTTCACTAGTGACCAGTGCTTTTCTAGCCAGTCCATCCCAATCAGAACATCATATGAACCAAGAGGGAGCACATTTAAATCTGCTACTACTGGCTGTCCCGCTATTGTTAAAGGGCAGTTATTAATTTTTGCCAACACTCGTCTCTTGGCCCCCGTAGCTAACTGTACCAGCCATGGATTCTTGAATTTTACAGGTTGTAGCTTACAATGTTCTACTATCTTTGGGCTAATATAACTTAAAGTAGCTCCTGGATCAATTAGAACAGCTATAGAAAGGTCTGAAATTTTACCTTCAAACTCCACCATGGTCGGCTGGTATTCCGCCTGACGATCGTCCAGGGCTGCATTAATCCTTGGCACGCTACGTCCCACATCGCCGACGGTCGATGCCTCATGGATTTGGGATATCTGTTCAGTTCCCTTCCGCTGCGGACAATTTTTGACGTAGTGTGGTCCTCCACAACCCCAACATTGAACTGGGGGTCTGGCTACTCCTTCGCCCTCCAATCTGGCAGACTGTTCGCTCACTCTGGATTCACTGATTGGCTTGGATCTGAATGAACCTCTTTGTACAGTTCTGTTGTTCTGCCCCTTACTAATTCCCTTACCTCCACCGCTGCGACTTCCTTTACTGTTCCCAACTGTTTTACTACCCCTTTTTTCATTCCATCTTTTATTTGGAGCGTCTCCTTTCTGTTTATTCTGCTGGTAGCAGATTCTGGCTTTGCGGATAGCTTCATCCATCATCCTAGGATTGTCAAACTCAATCCTTTCTCGTATATATAGGGGTAAACTACTGACAAATCTTTGCACCTTGGCTTTTTCTTCTTTAATGTAGGGCACATAGCGAAGCAGGGAGGTGAAACGGTTGATAAACTCGTCCATAGTCTGTTGTCCTAACCGCAAGTCGTGGAATTCCCTTGCCTTTTCGTCATAGAAGCGCTCGGTCAGATATCTTTCTTTGAAGTACTTCTGAAATTTCTCCCATGTTATGGTCCGTTCGCTTACCCCCTTGACGATCTTAACTTCTTCCCACCACAGGGTCGCTTTCCCTTGTAACTGAAAGATGGCTAGTCGTGCCTTCAGGTTGTGGTCATATTCATACAGCTGAAAATATTTGTTCATGTTAATTAGCCATGCTTCAGCCGCTTCCTCCTGCTCCCCGTCAAAGTGTGGGGGTTTAATCTTTCGAAATTCTCCCTGTAGTTCCACCCTTTGACGTTTTGAAGTCTGCTGTTCAGATGCATTGTCAGAATGGTCCTCCCCCTCTTCTGACTTTTCAGGCTCTGTTTGATAGTTTTGCTCTTCTGACATCCTCTGCTGTTCTGCACTGGGATTAGCTAGTGGTGGGTTCTGCCTGTCAGACAAACTCTTTAAAATCCTTTCTTGCTCCACCGTCAGTCATGCATTATCCTCTCGTAATCGAGCCATCTCATTCTTTAGTTCTTGTACCGTCTCTAATATTGCAAGGTTCGTGCTACGTGTCTCCTCGCCAAGCTGTACCCACAGCTCTGGGTTATCCCTAGGGTTTATTGCAGGTCCCTGACCTGCTATCGATCTGTGCGGAGCGCTGCCAGCTCTCTGCATACTCACTGTCACTGTCTATTGTCTTGCTGTTGTTTTTCTTTTGTCTCAACCTAAGAAATGGAACCAGAAGAGGAGTTAGCAATATTAGTTGTCTTTCTTACAAATATAATAAGATGGTAATTGTACAATGCTTGTTTATTTTCTTCCAAATTTTGTTTAAATTTCTTTCCGTGTTGTCCCAGAGGTCACAGTATTGTTCCTCTGGCTCTGATACCAATTTGTCACGATTCCATCATAGCAATAAAAAAAAAATATTATCTTTACCATATCCTTATTTATTCCGCACACATACCGCCACATCATCTTGCCTACTCAGCACTGCATCATACCACAACTTAAGTTTATTTAGATGTTACCTTTTTGATTGTATGCGCTGGATGTATTACTTGGTGACTGGATGTAACCTTTCCGGTTGTATGCGCTGGATGTATTACACAGTAACCGGAGTCATATTCCGGCGTTCTGGTTGTTGAGCCGCATTAAATTTATGGGTCAGCTGTTTATTCCTATACAGAACACCTGGCCTACTCCGTATGCTTTTTCTGCTCGGCCATGTGATCGGGCATGGCCTCGTACCCTCGTTCTCTGCGCTTTTGGGTTCCCGCTCTATTTCGACGGTGCGGATCATCAGATCTGGATCCGAGGGTGGAGGCTTACCGGAGGGTTTTGGGGTCCATGTTAAGTCGCTCCGAGTCCTCATTCGACTCATTTGGTCCTGGCGCCGCTTCCAGGTTTTGGCTTGCCTCTCTGCGCACAGAGGTTCTCCCGTTATCTATTCCACCGAGACTCTGTTCGCTGTTCAGGAGCTAATCAACCAGTTCTTCCGGGGATTGCCTATGCAGGTGATGGTATTCACACGCAGACATTTTCGTTGTTTACTATTATTATGAATACTCTCCTCCTTACAGGGTCACACCGATGAATTTATGAATGTTAATGTATTTCTTGTTTTTGTTTGTGTGAAGGAGGACGCTACAGTCATGGAACCCTCTGATATGAAGAACGACAGGTCTTCAGCATCCTGGCCTACCACGCCGCTCACCAGGTAGGCCCCCAACCATGCACGAATGATTTCTGGGTGATGGTTTGGGGTTTTCGTGCTTGACAGTTGCCGCTACAGGGTTTATACATACCTGTTTTTGCTTGCTTTCAGATTCCAATGATTTGCAGGAGTACCCAGGACAGGGTCCTTGGGGATTGTCTCAGAGGTTAACGTGGTTTATTATGCTCTCAGGCTTCGTTGCCTTCAACCTGCCCCATTTGGGTTATGATGAAATAGTCAGTTCTTTGTCGATACGGGAGATGCCCACGGTAGTCCCCAGTAGTTTAGGTTACTTGTTTTTCCTTTTCTGTGTCTCGTATATCATTTGTCTATTTGTAATAATGTAAAGAACCGAAGTAGTGAATGACTACTAGCTTGGAACAGGGCCAAGGACTTATGAAACCTCTCTGGTTATTCTCAGTGTATGATATTGTTTATTTTGAGTTCGCAACTCCTTGGAAAATGATATTTAACTCTGTATATGTAAATTTTGTTTCTGGGTTCTTCAGGAAAGTTTATTTAACAGGTTAATCTTTTCTCTTGAGAGCCTTGGCTCTGGAACTTTGCAAGTTCGACTTTCTGCAAATCATTGTGCATTTAATTCCATTACAGTCACTATATTGTCGTAGCTCTATGATGTTCCTACTTTGTTATGGCGGATCTGCCATTGTTTCGTAAACGTAGGCATTTCTGTTTTGTTTACGATTAAATGTTTCTCGAACTTCTAGAGTTCCTTACTGTTTGAGATATAATGGTTATGATTATCATAAGAAGTAGTTGTTCAGTTGGTTTCTTATAGTAAATTCGCAATACTGCTGTCGCATTTTTTTGTTATTGTAATTATGGAAGTAATTTACAATTTGCAGCTCCATGTTGAATTATATGATGTTACAGCTAGAGTTTGGTACATTGCATTTTCGAACTTCCTCCTTTTGTTATACATACAACTGAAACTCAGGGTTGCTCATCCCTTCACCGTCTTCCTATTTACCTCTGTCTAGCTGTATGTTTATTTTTTTTTTATATAACTACACTATTGTTTGCTCTTTCCGGGAATAATCCCATACATAGTCTGAATCCGTATGGTTTCACTATCTCTTATTTTATGAACATCCATTCTACGGCCGATAGGGTTATCAGACCTGAAGGGTTTTCTACCAGTTCTGGGTAAACACCGGCTCAGGACCCGCTACCTTACCCTCTGCTACGGTTAACAGACTTATCCTTCATCGAAACTTGCTTATTTGTTTTCTTTTATATGTATATAATAACACACTAATACACTATACAGTGATGTTTGATCTCTAAATTTTTAAGCACCAAGAACTGTAACAGAGCCAAACCCTTCTTAACAGTCATTTACTGGCACCTCTGTAATATTTAATTTTAAGCAGATAACATCATAGTATGCATAATAACGATAAGAAGATTGTGTAATCATAAATAACTTCACTGTTATTCTACTGTAATTTTGGCTATCCACTATTGAGAATAATTTCACTAGAAGCGTTTACTTACCTGGTCCGCCTGAGTTTGTAGATGCGTTACAGAAGTTCACCTGTAACCTTTGATTTCTCTTGACCACCCAACCATGAGATCCGTCGCCAGGACTGGAATCTCCTCCCGAGCTATCTTGCAGGCCCACAACCCTCAACAAGACGCATGCAACTTGTGCCTGGTTATCTGGTCCTTACCAGACTTAACCAATTCTTTTTTCTTTCACCTTTTTCCTGCCTGTCCTTACAACGCAAATTTTTGCCTCCCCCTTCCCTTTTTCCCTGGAAGCCTTTCCAGTTAGGGAAGGCAGTTTGAGTGCAGTTTCAACAACTGATTTTCTTTTCAACTCCCTCTCAGAAGTTGCCAGCATTTCAAGAAGTATTTCTTTCTTAATATATTTTTAATACACATATAAATAAATAAAAAAATACTATTAAAGTTTTAAAATAGTCTTCCAATGTTATACTTAATTCTGTCCTTTACCACAGTAAAATTCAAATATCTACATTCTCCGGGGTCATCACATTCTTGGAAGTTGTCAGCGTGCACACGAGATACGAGGCGCCATCGTTGAAGCCTTTAGATACTGGGTGCGACAATTGAAGCGATTGCAGTTGTAGATCAACAAATTAGTAACTACTTTTCTGTGATCCAAAGGTTGAAGTTTTCATAATCATCTAACATAAAATCTTGAAGCAGTTGCAGCCGTAGATCAACAAATTGGTAACCACTTTTCTTTGATCCAAAGGTTGAATTTTTCATAATCATCTAACATAAAATTTTACGGCTCACAATAATGATAGGTGGGCAAGTGGAGAGTTGATTTCAAAGAGGAACTCGTTAATATAATTTTTAGAATTTTAATTTAATTATTATAATTAATAAATGAATAATAGAGATTTAATTTTGATAGATTATTTACATAGTATTTATAATAATAGTTAAGATAAAACATTTAGATTTATTTTAAAGGTAGTTATTTTTTTTTTTTTTTCAATTTGATTAGAAAAAATGTTGTTGAAAAGTTTAATTAACCCAAAATGACTTCTATTTCTCAATCCCTCCCCATGAGGTTTGAACCTATGACGTAAGGGCACTAAATCCCACAAACCAATTGGTCTACACCTCACTACTATAAATTAAATTAAAATGAAATATATATAAAATCTTTTTGAGTGTGAAATAAATTATAGTGTTTTAGATGTGATATTGACAGAACACGGTATTAATGTATGATATTATAAAAATCTTTTTATAAGTGATTGGAGGCTTTCACAATTATTCATATTGTTAGACATTTTGGGAAAAAAAATTAATAAATTTTTCCAAACTCTGTTATACCGTTCTCTTATAAAATATCTAACCACTATTTATTTATAAGTTATAAAATTCCATCTTCATATAAAATGAATATTGAATATTATTTATATGAATATTTATTATTATTAATATTGTTACATGTTCTAAAAATGAACATCCATTTATAAAGAGAGTACAAGGGATGAGGAGTTTCATTTGGGGAAGACTAAAAGATCATGCAGGGTTTGATGTAACAGTCATAAAAGCTGAAGTGATTGTTCAGTGTGGCAATCATAGAAGGTAAAGTGACCGCGGAGGGATCGTTGAAGTCGTAACAGAGACTGCTCCTTCCAAGTTACGTAAACATATTCATTCTTCGTCATATTCTTCTTTCACAATGTGTGGCGTGGGCCATCCAGTTTGAAAACTGCGACCGCCCTACGCTTGTTCGTTGGACACCAAATAAAGTCAAGGCCCCCACTGTCGTTTTATATTAGTTTTTGCCAGCGCCTTCCACTCACATTCCAACATCTGCCCTTATAAATTGGCGTTCACATATTTCCCATAACATCCCCGCAAAACCGTGAATTCGCAAATACGTTGCCATGGGAGAGATTATTCCATAATAAAAAATGGCTGCTTTGATGAAGATCTTCGCGCGTACATTGAAAAAAATGATTACACCCAGAAAATTTAAACCCTCCCAAAAAAATGATCAATACGGAGTGAATCTAGGTTAGATTAAAGGCAACTCATGAATACTCTTTCATTTCTTGTTCCAAGGCTGCGATGGGCTCGTCCTGTTGGACAATTCCATGACCTTCACTAGCGATAAGTACGCCAATCCTAATAACGATTTGGCAAGGGGCTTCGAGGTGATCGATACCATAAAGAACCAACTTGAGAATCCGTGCAGTGGTGTCCTGTCATGTGAAGATATTAACGCCATTGCTTCTCGTGATTCTGTTGTTGAAGTAACCCCGATTAACCTTGCTCCGCCATGTTGTTATGAATCGTTTCTAAAATCTAAAATAATGTCGTCATTTCATTTAATATTAGTATCCGTTTAAAATTTAATTGACAGTTGGGTGGACCTTGGTGGGCTGTGATGTTGGGGAGGCGAGACTATACAACAACGAACTTTAGCGGTGCAAACACTAACTTTCCGCCTCCCACTTCAAATCTGAGCAAGATAATTTCACTATTCCAAGCACAGGGCCTCTCCTTTGTTTCTCAGCCTTTTCTTTTACAATCTCGGAGCTATGGCTATGCTAGAGAGTTGGTCTAGTTGACCTACCCCCCAAAGCTTAAGGATAAGAGTTATTATTATGTTTTATTTATACCAAAACCCAATATTTATAACATTATAGCAACATATTATATTGTACAGTTACGAAGGTATGAACATAATATATATATGAATATGTTTGTGTGTCTGTATCCATCCTTGACATTACTTGGTAATACTTTTCTCTATCGAAATTATATTCTTATGCCAGACAATGAAGATTCTAAGCCTTTGAGGCCTTGTGACACCGTGTGCATATGTGGAGGACTTATACATTCTTTTCATGTCACATAACTACGTGGAAGAGAGCTTTCATAGCCCGATGAAACCCTGGACATGTGTGCTATTCATCATTGATGATTTGTTTAGGGTTAATCAATGGTGGAAATTACATTGACTTCGTTAGTGTAACTACCTGCCCTCCGCCTCTCTACTGATATGGAATTATTAGCATTTGTGGAGGTTGAGAGTTGAGCTCTATAACCTTGAGGTTAGATTGATAAACAAAAGGTGTTTGTTTTCCTGTACTCAAAGGATTTTCCACCATATTTTGTTGTGCATTCTAACAGGAATGAAGATGGCTTGGTGACCATGATGAGGTTTGCATACTAGGTCTTAAACTCGACCTTCTCATTCTATTTGTCTTCTTCCTTGATTATAATCTTTGTGCATATTTGGAAATGGTTTAAATGGATTGCAATCACAAATTTCATCAACTTGGTGGTGTATTGGCAGGTTAAACTTTGGCTTCTTTGGAGGTTCCGCCATGGCTACCATCCTGTGCAAACATTCCTGGCGTTGTTATACTCTTTTCATGGGCTCTCTTGACTGTAAATTCTCATAACCCCATTTTAACATTAAAGCACTAACTTTATTAATATCTAGAGGGGGCTTCCCCTTAAAAACATTATGGTTACTAAATGTGTTTTCCCTTGCATCAAGGTATGGAAATGAAGCCTTCATCTATTTTCCTCTATAATATTGCTTTTTTGATATGGTCAAGATGGTCGGTATTTGATGCTGGTATTTGCCGTGGTATTTTCCCATGGTGATTTCCCATGGTATTTAGCTTCATTTCTTGGGGAAAATAATAAAATAAAGGCTTCCAGAGAGTCCATCAAGCCTATAAAAGGGAAGTGGAGCAAGGCATTTGAACATCTTCAGTTTTCATATCTTATTTTCTTTTATTAAAAACTTGGTGTGGCTAGTTCAAGTTTGAACTTGGAATGAAAACCCTATGGTGAATTTGTCTAGTGGATCCAACTAGGATTCACAAGTGTGCTTCAGTGCCTTAGATTAGTCTTTTGACGAGTAGTGGTGCATGCCATTTGTAGGGGCTCCAAAATTATTTGTATGGGTATGTATCATTTTTACGGTTATTAATATAAATAAGTGGCTACATTTTATTTTATCCCTTTGTCTTTCAAGTTTTTGGTAAATAACATTTTAATTAGAACACTATACTCTACGAGATTTATTGAAAAATTCTCCATTTCAGATCTTACAGTTGTATCAGAGTTGTGCATCCTGCCAACTTGAATGTTTTATGCAGGGAAATTCGTTGGGATTTATTCTCACCCTAGATAGAATTTCCATCTACGCTGGTATTTCATATCACCCTAATTGGTCCTTATTTTTTTGTTTTCAACAAGCAGTTTACAAACCATATCTATATTGTAACACCCTCCTCCCACATCTACCCAAGCAACCGGTAAGCCAGGGTAAACATGTGACGAGAGGCCACTATGATATGATTCAACCTCCTAAGTCACATTAATGAAGTGGAACCAATGGAAACACACCATACAAACATTCAAGATCAACTTCACGACCCTCATGAACCAATCCAATACTTTAGACATCTTACCCTTGGGTCCTACTAAGCTTTTGGATAACTTAAACCTCAGTCGCTCTCATGTTATAGGCATGACATCATCCAGAACCCCAGAGTCACTCTCATAGGCTTGCCTGCCAGCGTCGAGAGAATCATTTAGTCAGTGCTATGTGAACGTCCCTAGGATTTGAGCCACTTTTTCAGGCCCAGAGCCCAGGTCACTTAAATAACATGGAAATGACAGTACTAAAGAAAATACTTGTTTAAGACCTTGACTGGACCCCTACTAGCCATGACAGACATTTCATCAAACATATCACGAATATGTAAACTAAAGGTGTAAATAATAGATCTGAGCATAGGGGCCTCATACTTAGATGAAAATCTCTATGAAGTATTGACGCCTCAACACATCAACCACCATTCCATCCATTAGTTCATAGATACATTGATCATTCAATTACAAGTAAAAACATGATGAAATCCATACATGATTGTTGTCATAAAACACATACATAACCAACATAATAACAACAAAAATACTCATGAAAGTACATCCATATAGACCACATATAATCCATCAAAATTCTCATAGAAATAAAAGGAGGAATAATCTTTCATTAATGATGCAAAATCAAAACAGGTGATGGGACTTCCACGTTCCACCCGATCATAGAATGGCTGAGCCAAATATCTCTTCAGCCATTCACCCCCATGCCATATTCCAAGCATGAATGTGGGATCTCATAGGACACATCAATCAAAACTAATCTGGGGCTTCCAGGGGCCATCCACCTCAACCCATTAAACAATGATTCCACCTCACAGTCATACATCACAAAACCATCATTATATTGGTCTTCATCCGAGCCCTCCAAGGCTTCCAGGACTAATAACTCAACCCACAGCTTATACAACACATCCATATTGTTTTTCCAACCAGGGCTTCCAGGACTAGTAACTCAACCCACCAAGGGCTTTCAGTGCATTTTTCCAACCAAGGCTTCCAGGACTAGTAACTCAACCCAATCTGTTACAAGGCTTCCAGAGTGTTTGTCCAACTAAGGCTTCTAGCAACTAATAACTCAAGCCAAGCTAAGGAAACATGAGAACCGACCAAAAACAAACAATGAAATTAAACCCACAATCACCATGGCTATCCAGGATATGGCAAGGTTAGGCAATCCACTGTCAATCCAAGCAATACTCCATGCCAATGACAGATCACAACCAATAATCCACATGCATATGTCATGCCTGCCAAAACTAGTGAAGAAATCATAAATGCAACTCGGTGCCTACAAGCAAATTTGATGTACCTGCTAATCTTGATGCCCTCTTGTGCTTTCCTGCTCTTCTTTTTCCTTCTTGCTCCAAGAATCCAAGTATGCCACACCCTCCAAGAGTGCTCCAAGAAAAATCTAAGTCTCTAAGAGTATGAGAGAGAAAGAGAGAGAGAATAATTTGAGAGCTCCAAAACTAAACTGAAAAAAGGTTACCAACTAATCCTCATAAGCCTTTTTATGAATGAGGCCTCTATTTTCTTCATTTTCCATTATTTTCCTTCAATTTCCTCCTCACATGCAACCTGTGACCTTTCACCTCCTTTTTCTTCTAATTTCCATTATTTTCATAAATAAATGTGCCAAAATGCCTTTTTGTCTTTCCAAAGCCTTAGCTATTGCCTTTGCCAATTTCCTTAGCGATAAATAATCACAAGTGATCCCAATCACTAGGATTTTGTCCAACATTCAGCTTGGAATAAGTGTCCCATCATCTGTGGTTATTATTTTTCCTTTATTAACTTTTATTACATGGAATTTTCACGAGGGTTGTTACATATATCAGTAGATGGTTTCTCATTAAAAAGAAAAACAAAAAGAACATTTTTATGGGGTTTTCACATTGATCATTTTTGGGATATCAAAGGTTATGGTTATCTAGTTTATCTACAAGTTATTAAAGCGGAGTTTGATTCAATTGTGACAAGACAAAGACGTCGATTAGGTAAAAGGAAGGTGTAGCCACTACTGCCAAAAAATCACAAAGACCGAAATCATAGATCAGACTATTTATTCCTCTCATTTCTCGCTGAAAAATTTATTAATGTTCAAAATTGGGATCAAGCTCGAGTAATTTGGGAAGGTCTCTCCCTAGGTCATGAAGAGGTTGTGACAAGATCGCACCAAGGGTGAGGTGCATAGGCCTAAGTTGAATCAGTTTCAATGCCACATTGACCAAGTTTTCGTGGGAAGAACTACAACTTTGAATGGAAAAGTTGGAAATCCATTGTATCAAAGCTTGATGCTACTAAATTTATCCCTCTACGTGGAATGAGGCCGCCAGATAAAACTAGTGCAAGCTGCTAGATCATACCGCCACATAGATCTGGTAACCTGAAGCTAGTGGAGGGTGTGACTGTGAACCATAGGCATTTCAACTAAGCAGCGCTGAGCCACCAACCAGTGGACAATGGGCTGGGTGAGTCATGGATGTATCAACCAAGTAGGGTTGGGCTACCAACCATAGGTTTTGGGAACATTGATTGGGCTAGCGCTAAACCATGGGCCGAGAAAATATTGTTCCTGCTACAGTTGAGGACAAAAATTCTCTAACTTGGAATGCGAGGTTATCTATATTTCTAGCGATGTGTTGGGCAATGCCTACCTCAAGATATTCAAAAAATACTTTGTTGATTTCTTAGGAGAGAGAGCAAAATAAATAGTTCCACGATCATGCATGTTCATAGCTCTCTTGGGTTGCAATTCTCCAGACATGTAGGGAAAAAGTGGGTTAGGAGCTTGCACTCTTCTCTCAGAAACTGCATTTTAGGACCTGTTGGGTTAGGCAGGGTTTGATTGATGAGGAGAAATTAGACTCCTTCAACATGCATTTTTACAGTCCAAGTGCAGAGTAGTTGTAGAGAATAGTTGAGATGGAGAAGTCATTTGAAATAAATAGCATGAGGGTTCCAAGTGGGTTTTATTAGCATCCATTATAGGAGGTTAAACAGGGGAATATGAGATGTTTGGAAGAATTGTGGCCAACAATTACAGAACATTGTTTGATAAATTCTTCTGACAAAATGTGAAGAACTAAGGGTTAATGCTGAAGGAGTCATAGACCTACATTGTAGATCCAAGGTCGAGTGATTGGGCACACTTACCACACCATAGAAATGGAGGATCAGTTGAAGGGCCACATGATTACCATGTAGGGGTCACTAGGGTTGAGTGGCCTCACATATGATGTGATAACTTTTTTAAGGATGTGGTGGGTGTCTTCTCATTTGCAGCATAGATCCTAATAAGGGTCACCATGGGGTGAGAGGCCCCATGATCAACATTGAGTAGTTGAAATCAGTTGCTCGAGGATGAATCTCAATCAACCGAGCAGTGAAGTTTGGTCACAAATTTTTGAAAACCAAGTTTTGTCTATCACTTGTGGTTGCAGAGAGAAGGGTGGAGTGAACTACCATTGGATGTTGAACATTTTTTAGTTTGGGTGATCTCCTATAGACATACGAACTACAATTTAAATCTTTATTTGTGGGATTTATAAGGCCTTAATATAAAGGGTGTGATCTTTCACATATATAAAATATGTAACAAAACACACACACAAACACACACGTATATATAGAAAGGGTTTTAAGTCTTTAAAAATATTAATTAATTTAAAAACAAAAATCAATATGTTGGGAGATTATTATTGGAGAGATATGTGTAGAGAAATATTTTGGGCATTAAAATAATCATTGTGTCTTTGAGGGGGGAATTTTATTTGTTTTTATTTGTTTATTTGTGTGGAAAAGATCTAGTGTATTTCATATCTAATATATGGGAATATGGGTCTTGAAGAATCCCTAACAACTACCAAGAAAAATATTGATGAATTAGAGAAAATATGGGATCCTTTAGGTAGTAATACCTCCTTAGACTAAATAAAAATTCAAATAAACAGACCTTTCTCGAAAATATTCCATGCCATACTACAATAGAAGAATCCTTGGGAAGGACAATGAAGACAGACTAAGATCTTCACGCTTAGACCTGAGTTGAAATGAATAAAGTCATCAATAGTCCTTTATAAGTTGGAGGAATTAGACACATGTTTATCCAAGGTGGGGTAACTAAAATGGAAGAAACTCAATTGGGATCTCAATCCGTCCATGCTTGCTCAAATACAATCCAAATTCTGGGAGCATCATTTTGAAGAGGTCAGGCTCATAGTCACCTCTTGTCTCAGTAATATCATAATTATTACATTACAATTACCACCTTACAATAATGATATCATGAGGGATATATTCCAACTAATGGTAGAAATCCTTCAAGGGTTTGACAACATCATGCTTCCTACCGTCAAGAAGAGGCACAGAATTTTAGAACTCGTGACAAAGTTAAACTTTGGCACATTCATGATAAATCTAGAGTGTGATGATTTATTTTTTCATATGCTCCAGTTCTTTTGCATCGACATTACAACATCTCATCCAGACATTCTCCAAACAAGAATGCAAACTATTTTGTCCCTATTCATAGAGAGAGATGCTAACATCTTCCAAACACTAATATCCAAATTGTTGGCCACTTGGAGAAAGAAAATGATTGTAGATCACTAGATCCTTATGATCTAGTTGAGAAGTTGGTGACGAGAAACATAAAATTTCTAAGGAATGAGCTGACCAAGAATGAGTTAACAATGATTGATGGAGGAGGCAAGAACAAAGGGAGTAAAACCAACAACACGAATTAGCTAAGAAGGAAAGGACTATGCTTTATCTACAAGGGACCTTGGGCATCTAACCATTCATGCCCAAGTGATAGGAGCAAAGAAACAAGGGACAAATAGGAAGATAATCCTTCTAATCATGGGAATTCTTCCACAATTGGGTCCATTGGTTTTCAGGAGAGTGCCCATGGAGAATCTGGGTAGTCAAATACATATGGTAAGAAGTAAAATGGAGTTATTCAATGAGACTTATAGGTTAAGCCGATAAAAACCAGCAAAGATGACTAGCACTTAGAAGAGAAGGAGGAAATTCTTCCCAATGGTGTTGATGAGGTCGACTCCTCTACAACTGAGTCCATAGATTTACAGGAGGACATCCATGTAGAATATAAGCAATCAAGTGTCGATAAAAATCCACAAATGCATCCATTTTCAACAAATGAAGATGATGAATAATAGATTTCTGTCAAAGGTGGAGAAGGTCATGGAAAAGACATTCAAGGAGACTTGAGTGAGGAGTCAGTAGTAAACCAACATAGTGAGAATGTTGTGCATAAAGAACCATTTCTAGAATGCCATTCAAAGGCTTAATTTGGAGCCGTGATAGTTGGGCATCTAGTGTAGATAAATATAAAGGTAATCAATAGAGCACCTGAATTTCTAGTAGAGGACTTCTGAAGAAATATTAAGCATTTCAAGGAAGAAATTATGATGTTGAAGCATAAAATCTAGATAGGCTAAACCATGGTCTTATAAGTGAACAATAAAATTGAGGAACTCATAAGGGTATGCATCGAGTTAGAAACTAAGCTATCTAGCATTGAGGATTGGCTCATGTCCCTCACGAGGCGGGAAGTGGGATATACTTGGGAGTCACAGAGTAGCCCTCTTTAGGGATACATTGACAAGGCTTGCAACTCTATCAACACACCTATGTACATTGGGGGAAAGGGGAAATTTCTTCAGATGGATCTTGTGGGAACCCTCTAGGTGGATTTTATAGGTGGACCAAGACTGAGTAATGATTTGAAAACCTAGGAGAATCCAAATTAGAATTAGAATAACGCAACATCAGCATGGTGTGATTGTTTCCCATATGTACAGATGAAAAATTATAAGTTGGTAACTAGTTGATGAGATGTTTCCTAGGAGGAAATTCTTAGCTAGGGACATAATACAGTTAGAGCCATGACAGGTAGGCTATGAAGTTGGGTTATGGTCGCATAAGAATCTAGGAGGGTATATTGATGGAAAGTTGAGTTAGTTTTTAGATTGGGCTCCAAATGGAAGTTCGCACACTAGTGCACCTATTGATGGGTAGTGGATTCAGAGGTTGGCCTAGGAACTAGGAATTAGGAGATCTATCCTTGATTGGGCGATAGAGTGACATATTGTGATAATTTAATGGTTCACATTAGACCCCAATATTGGTACTCAACTGCTTCGGACAATCATAGTAATAGAAAATTGTGAATTGATTGAAGGAAAATAATATCGGGGCGGGAAGATTTGTAATATTCCTTGTTTTCATATGGTCAATATGGATGGTATTTGACCACGGTATTTTCCCATGATCTTTACCTTCCATTTTTTGGTAAAATAATAAAATAAAGGATTCTAGAGAGTCCATGATGCCTATAAAAGGGGAGAGGAGCAAGGAGTTTGGGCATCCTGAGTTTTTCTATCTTATTTTGTTTGTTGATAACTTGGCATGGCCAATTCAACTTTAATCTCAAGATGAAAATCTCGTAGTGAATTTGTCTGGTGGATCTACCCAATATTCACAAGTGTGCTTCAGTGTCTTAGATTATTCTTTTGATGAGCAGTCATTTATGCCATTGGCAGGGGCACAAATATTATTTGTATGGGCATGTATCATTTTTACAGTTATTAATATAAATAAGTTGCTACTTTTTTATCCCATTATGTTTCATGTGTTTAGTAAAGAGCACTTTAATTAGAACACTATATTGGCGCAAATCTATTGAAGATCTTGTCATTTGGGATCTTACATCCTCGGAGGTAATATATTAGGGATAATGGAATTATGTTATTCTTGTAAAGATTTAATGGATAATATGAAACCAGACAAAGGGATTCTTGCTTCCTATATACAGGTTAATAGTCAACCACACTTGTTTTTTTCTCAAAGCAATTTCAAGGTTAATTTTCATCCAAGGTTATTTATTTCACCTCATCCCTTATAGGTATTCATCTACAATCACTCTTTTACAAGTTCTCTACCCATGTTTGGCTTCATCTTTTAACTGCAGGCTATGTGAAGTAATTTATAATTAGGGTATTCAGTAAAAGGACTTGACTCGACAGGAAAAAGTTGCATTGTGTAATTTTCTTTGAGGTTTCCAATAGTATATTGGGTTGAAATTTGGTTACTATAATTATAGCCTTGTAGCATTTTGATTTTATTTAATGGTTTCCCCCTTTTTATTAAACTAAGTCTTCCATAACTGGCATGGACAAATTGTAATATTTCCTACTTCATTTGAAGAAATATAACTTTTATATTTATTTTCTTTTGCACACATGTACATGTTATTACTAGTGTTGTTCCTTTCCTATCCTATAGATGTGCACATGAATACTCTTTTCTAGTTTAAAATATGCACTTTAGTTATGTATTGTTATAAATGCATGATTTAGTGGATATATATATAAACCCCAGGTAGGCCAAAAGTCCTAGTGGACTCCTACCATGGGAGTCCATCTAAGTTCTTATTTATGGCCCTCTTAATAACTTGCCAAGGACAACACATTTCATGGGTAATTAACAAGGTCTCAATTCCTCATCTTTGGCATGTAACATTCTAACGTGGAAACAACTTCCACTTATTTTTAACAAGTTTATTTATTGTTGTATATATGTACATAACTCTTTCTCCTACACTTTAAAAAAGAATCCAGTTTTAGGATAAATGAATATTACTGTGTAAGATAGATTGTTGCCTATTTATGTTTCTCTTGCTGCCTGTGTAAATCTTTACTTGGGTTAATTCTCTCTAGTTTACCTTTTATATCCAAATATATCATGGATACCTGCATTGATACTTGGGTAGGAATATTTCCCAATTTCCCATAGCAGAGTGATACTTGGTATCATTGTAGAAACCCTTAAGTGTAATCCTCTATGCTTTAATGATTAGCTTTCCTGCCATAGATAAAACATAGTTACACATGTAAACATATATATTTTATTCACATAACATTAGTAGAGTTTACTCATTCATGATCCTTAATACACTTAGGAAAATATAGATAAATGAAATCCTACTTATTTCATTCATAACTCGAAATTACAGAAATAATATATTAACATATATTTTCCTAGATGTTTATATACTTATCCAAGCATTCCTAAAAATAGATTACAGGTTGTCACGTTCCTCCCAACCCTAATCTATGTTTCTCACTAGTCCCCCCTCAGCTCTACTCCTGCCTTCTAGGAAAAGTACTCTGAATTTATTCTTTAGTTTCACCTCCTTAACCCTTGCACCATCTTGCTAATTTTGGGTTCAAGTCTAGTCTTTTTCTCCCACTAGCATTTTCATTTATTTTTATTGTCTTTATCTCCCATGGTCCTTTTCTAAAAACAACTTCCACCCATGACATTTATCTCCAGTAATCTGTATTTTTTCTTAGTGGTATGCTTAGCCACAAGTTCCAACTGTATGAAAAGAATGGAGAAATTTTCCTTTGTTGTTTTGACCCTTTCTTGGGCATAACTGATTCCAACTATTTTCCTAGTAGTTGGGAGTCTAATCTCTTCACATGACTGCCTTTAATATATTGCTAAGAATAATAACACAACAATTTTCTTTCTAATATTCAAAATAAATATTTACATAGTCATAATCTATTACTTGTCCTTCTTGGCTTTTCAGCGAGAGGTCCAATATAAAAGTTACAAAAGAGACAATTTTAACAGGGTTATCATAACAATATGACATTCATTGGCATAATATTACATAATATTGTAGTTTATTCAATGCCATATTGCAACATTACAAAATTAGGATTTAATGTTAGGTTTATATATTGGGTTTAATATTATGGTTTATACTGTTTGTTTATAATATTATGGTTTATAATATTTGATCTAATATTAGGGTTTGATATTGAGTTTATCATATTAGGTTTAATATTATGATTAATAATATTTGGTTTTTTAATATTATAGTTTATAATATTCGGTTTAATACTAGGGTTTGTAATATTGGGTTTAATACTTGTTTTATAATATTGGCATTAATATTAGGGTTTATAATATTAACGTTTATGGGTTTAATATTGAGTCTATAATATTGGTTCTAATACGAGGGTTTACAATATTGGGTTTAATATTAGTTTTTTTAATATTGGATTTATCATATTATAGTTTATAACATTGGGTTTAATATGAGAATTCAATGTTGGGTTTATAATATAACCTGGGAATAGTTCAAAGTAATGTGATCTTTGAGAGATCTAAGGTTCAAATCCTCTAAGTCATGATGTCGTTCAAAATATGGACTTCAATAAAGAAATAGTTACATTTAAGGACATCAATTTAAAAACATATATATATATATATATATATATATATATATATATATATATATATATATATATATATATATATATATATATATATATATATATATAACTTAAAAGAATTAGTTATATTTAAGCACATCAATTTAAAAATAAATGTAACTTAAAGAAAGATTATTATATTGCCACACTCATGATATTATGCATTAGATTTTTGATGGACAAGTCTACCGAAGCTGAGGACCAAGTGGGTAATGTGTTGAGAACACTTAGCTTCTGGGTTGATAGTGATGGGAATTTGCATGTGAATATTGTTCTGTGTGAGTTTTCTTACGAAAAACCTGGTGAGAGAAAGAACCATCATCTTTCTTCAAGACAAGCACATCAAGGAAGGGCAAGCTACCATCAACTTCAGTCTCCATGGTAAATTTTATGGATCTTGATTGATTGTTGAGATGTTGAAAAAATAAATCCAATTTTTCATGACCATGGGGCCATAGGATGAAGGTGTCATCCACAAACCTTTTCCACTTCTTAGGTTGAAATTGAGTAGAAGCTAAAGCTTTAGATTCAAAATCCTCCATGAACATGTTAGCAACAACAAGAGAGATGGGAGAGCCCATAGCAACCCAACAGGGCTATTCATAGAATTCACCTTCAAAGTGTTTTTTCCTTCCAAGCCTAAGAATAAAAAATCACTACACAAATATCTAAAAATGATACATGAATATATCAACTATATCAATAAATTATGGTAGAAAATATTTGAGACAACTACCCACATGCCTTATCTTCTACAATGACTACAATAAGACCTTCATGTTATGATTCAATAAGTATTTGAAAATTAGTTTTTAAATAATATTAAAAAATAAATATGTATGTTAAACATTATAAATAGCATTGATCAATATTAAATTAATAATAATCCTATAATTCTTTGACGTCAACCTCCTTGGTTATGCGGCTATGGTTACTTGTCCCTAACATCCTAATAATTTTGATGAAGATAGACCCATGCTCCCACGGGAATCGATCCCTTGACTTGACTAGCTCTAAGTCACGAAAACAAACTCATTCTTCGTCATATGCCTCTTTCACAATGTCTGGCGCGGACCATTCAGTTTGAAAACTGCGTTTAGTGCGACTCCTATTCCATTTAGAGGAAGTTACGTAAACAGATTCATTGGGTTTAGTAGATCATCTTCATTTTAGAGGAAGTTACGTAAAAGATTCATTGGGTTAAAAGACTAAATTGGGTTTAGTAGATCATTTTTATTTTTATTAAAAATGAAATAATTAAAAAAATAGTTGAATGAGAGATAATAATAAATCTCTTAATACAACTATATTAATTAATGTAACTATATAAATTAAATGATCCCTAAACATAAATAATCATAATTTATGATAAATATTAAAACATTTACTTCATGTCATTTTATCAAAATTTAAAAAATATATAAAATTAAATAAATAGAAATTTTATTTTAAATTATTATTAATTCTAAAATAATTAATATATAAATTAAACATATATAAAACATGTAACATAATTTTTAAATCTAGATATTCACGTCATTTTACCATAGATATCTTTAATCTGTAAATAATCTTTGTTACAATACTATGGATTATCAATACCTTATGTTCAAAAAACCATAACTCATTTTATATTTTTCATATGATCTTTTTCAAAATTAATAGTATAATTAAAAGGAAAGAAACATTATAATTATTTTGAGATAAATCTCAACTTTTGATTTGTGACTATTACTAAGAATAGTTTAGAATATTTAGTCAAGATTAAATCTCTCTATCCACCAAATATTTATAAATAATTAATTACATATTTGAAAACTCTCGTTTAAAATAAAGTGGTCTATATATGCTCTGCACATTAAATATATTATCAAATGCAAAAAGAAGTTAAAATGTGCCACAAGATGGGTAGATGGGTTAGAGAGGTTAAATTGTGCCACAAGATATTTAGGAGGTCCATCACCTATTTACAGAATAAGAATATTCAAATGGGGTGAATCTTCATGGTTAATAATCTTGTGGCATGTTTATATGTAACTTATATATATTAATTATTTTTAACATTATTGTTAATAATTATAATAATAATTCAAAATAAAGTTATAATTTAGTTATTTTTTATGACTTCTTAGATTTTAGAAATGTTTTGATGTTTATTATGGATATACATAAACCATATTGAAATATTTCACTTGACATGACCATTGAAATATCATATTTATGGACTACATTCTCCACACTAAAATATTTTTTTATTAGTGATATATTTTTAAATACACATTGAATTTTTTATTATTATTAATATTTTTTTAATTTAACATATTAATGTTAAATTAAGAATTGAATAAATTACACATCTTTTCTTGCTCTTCCATGAGCAAGTAATTGTTTTATTCTCTTTGAATTACTTCTTCTTTGTGGGCACTGAATATTTTATTATAATCAACATCAATATATATATATATATATATATTTTTATTATTTTTTATAGATATATATGAAGTTGATATGAAATAAATTAGTGAATATGTATATTCAAATAGTTTATTTGACTTATATATTGAAATAATTTTATAAAATATAAAATTATATATCTTCCTCTTATATATATGATTTTTTTTTTACTTGTGTTATTTTATCTTTGTAAAGTTGATATAAAATTATATTGTTTCACATGGACATCAAAATATTTTATTTATGATAGATATGAAATATTTTTATCTTTTTTCATTTATATTGAATTATAATATTTATAAAAAATAAAAGACACATAATTTATATTCGGCTGAGATATTTATTGAGATATTCACAATAAATAGAGAGAACACAATGAAAATAAAATTATTCATGTTTTATGATATTTTTAATTAAAATTTACTATATATATGAAAATATACCTCCCAATCCATCATACCAAATATTGAAAATTTATATTAAATTTAATTACTTAAAAAATGTTAAATAATTAATCGTGTTATAAATATTATTAATTTAAAATAAGATTCCCCAATTTTACTTTTCTAATGAATATTATTTAGCAACTACGTTAATGCTGTTATTTTTTATGTTAATAGATTAATAAAAAACAAATTTTAGCTTTTCAAACAAAGTAATAAAATGAAAATGATTTTAAGATATATATATATATATATTTTTAAGCAATCATAATCATTTAAAAATATATTTAAATAGAAATTAAATTAATATATAAAATTCTATAAATAGAAATTATAGCCATTGCTGCTCGTGATTCTGTTGTTGAAGTAACCCCGATTAACCTTGCTCCGCGAGTATTTCTGTATGAATCGTTTGTGAAATCTAAAATAATCTGGTCATTTCATTTAATATTTAGTCTGTCTGTTAAAAATTTAATGGACAGTTGGGTGGACCTTGGTGGGCTGTGAGGTTGGGTCGGCGAGACTCGACAACAGCGAACTTTAGCGGTGCAAACACTAACATTCCGCCTCCCACTTCCAATATTAGCAAACTAATTTCATTATTCCAATCACAGGGCCTCTCCAAAAAGGAAATGGTCACACTAGCTGGTAATCATAATATTGTTTTTATTTTTCAGTTATGATATTAATTTTCAGAACTAGTATATTATTTTTTCATTTATGATATTTAGATGAAGATGCATCTTTTCAAAAAACAAAGATACAATTAATCATAAAAGAGCATGAAGAATTAATGACTGTAGATCAGTGTATATTTTGATGGCTGGTTTTGAGTTGATGTGAAAATATATTCAATCTACAGATGGTCATACTATAGGGCAAGCAGGGTGCGTAAGTTTTAGACGCCATATTTACAACGACACAGATATAGAATACTCAACTTTGTTGCGTTCGAGGTGTGCAAGGACCACCGGCTCTGGAGACAGCAACCTGTCGCCGTATGATTATGTACTGACTCCCAGTGTTTTTGATAACAAGCACTACATCAATCTGAAATGCAATTAACTATAAGAAAATAAGATTTAATTACCTTCAAGGATTAGCCCAAGCCCATATCATTAAGATGGGGCCTTGTCAGATGGGACGTTACAGGATCAATTTCTCAAAGTTTTTGGGGTCAAGTCTTGTAGTGGGTTGTGGGATTTCCGTTGACCAAAAATATCTGTGAATCATGCGAAAAAAAAAAAATTACAGTACATCAGTGTATATATATATTGATAGCTGGTGTTAGGTTGTTACCGGAATCATCTGCCTGAGCAATTGGAAGCCGAAGTTACCATTAACAAATTTATAATTTATAAGATTCAAGGGCAACGTCTAAACGCTAATTTAATTGTCTAATTCTGGTGGGAAACCTGCAACTGATGGATTTTCATTTTCTACCTGATACATTATTTGGTATGCAATTTTGACCATCTTGGTCAGCTTAAAAATCTCCAAAATCCTCGAGGTGTAATAAGTTATAATGAATGGAAATTCTGAAGTGTCGAAGGAATTCGTCATCGGAAAATTCATGAAAACATGTAGGTCGTTCCTAGAAGTAGGTTTACGCTGTTTTACTCACACTTCGAGAATTGTCAAAATTTAGTCCACCCCATTTTCTCAAGAAATCTTTATGGACGGTTGAAGATAAAAGTGGGTAAGAAGCAGGAATTGATGGGCTTAAGAATTAAGAAGCTAAAAGTAATATTAAAAATTAAATTTAAAAATATAATTTTATGTTGCAGGGTTATATTTATTCAAATTTTTTCTCATAAACCAAGTATATTAGAGAAAAGTAAACTGTTTATATATTTATAAAAAAATATATATATATATTAATTTTTAAATATTTTTTCGAAATTTTATTGTTTGTTCTTTTGCTTTAAAATATGTAAAAATTTAATTGAATGAAAGAAAATAAAATTGTGAATATATATAAAAATATTCACAAACATTTTATATCTTGCACACAGTCAAGATTTACAAATATTCATTCTTCACATTTTTCTTTTTTTTTTAAATTTAATAAATAATTAAATAATAATTAAATAAATTTTATTATGATTAACAAAGAGCCACTGCCTTGGCGGTAGTCCCTGCCGGGGTCTGCAGGGAACTTAAAAGACGTGACAACTTTGCAGAAACTATATTTAACTTTGTCTTTGGATGAATGGTTATATAATCCAGTTAAAAGAAAAGAGATTCAAATACTAGTATTTACTTCCAATTACTAACTCTACTAACATCACTGAAAATAAGAGAAGAGGGGTTGCCTTCCATCATAATACATCTCATCTGGCAAAATAATAATTGATAGAGGTAACATGGTCAACTAATGGATTAATGGGCGGTCAACGATCTATCGATCGCTATAGTCGATGTACATGAAAACACAACTGCACGCGCTTCATCTGTTTCAGCACCTGATCATCCTACAGAAGAGGTTTCATCAAACACCCTGCGATGAGCGGAGTCATTTCCCCATACATGCAAGACTTTTCATTTGGGTTTTGTATTATGAGATTTGTCTTAATTTTCTATGGGGGAATTTATCTTTTGAAATGCTCACAATTTAGTTGTTGCGCCGATATTTTACTGTAACGTAACAGAGTAAACGGTTTCGCAAACACAAGCAGCAACCGTGTTACTATTGTCATGTTCCTGCATAAACCATTGCCTTGAAACAGTCAAAGATCTTTTTAGTCAATGATATGTAAAGATAATTATTTTAGAACATTTATGATAAATTTCATCTGAGCTGTTCAGTCCCTTCTTGTAGCATTGGACGCAAACACAAGCAGCAACCGTGTTACTATTGGCATGTTCCTGCATAAACCATTGCCTTGACAAAGATCTTTTTAGTCAATGATATGTAAAGATAATGATTATTTTAGAAAATTTATGATAAATTTCATCTGAGATGTTCAGTCCCTTCCTGTAGCATTGGACGCATCATTGAATTGAATTACCTAAGACGTTTCTCTTGAAAATAATGCATAATCGAGTTAATTTTGAGTGAATTTTGATTTATGTATGGTTACTTATGAGTAGGAATTCAAAATTAGATTCAGCTAATTAGTTTAAATTACAATGAAATGACAATTGCCATGGTAGTAGAATGTGACACAATTTCTATAGCTGTAAAAATCTTGAGAGATATATATTGATTTGCCTGATTGTTTTATGGAGATGACCAGTAAGAATAAGAAAGAAATTGTTTGGTTTTTTTTTTATTATTATTTATATATGTTTTTCACTTCAATGTTTGTAAGGTGTGTTTCTCAACTATGTCTAACTAATGGATTAATAGGCGGTCAACGATCTATCGATGGCTATAGTCCAGGCAGGGACTAATAAGAGGAATATATTATTGCATTCTATTCTTCTACAAAGTATTGGTTTTCAATAACTTTCAAAATTTTCCCATTTCAAAATGTTAAAATTTAATAAATAATTACATAGATTTTATCAAGAATAATAGGAGAAATATATTGTTACACTGCATTTTTTTACGAAGTGTTAATTTGCAATAACTTTGACTTATAATCTGGTAGGAGTCGTTATCATTAATAAAAATATTATTAATTAATTAACAGCCACGCACATCAATAAATGTGGTAGATATATGTAGATAGGTGTATATCAATCACATGCACAACCATATTACTAAATGTGGTTGGAAAACAACAATAGTGGTTAATGGTATAGATATAATATTATTAGAATATTAATATTAATATTGATAAATTTATAATAGTAAAAATAGTAATAATATTACAAAAATAACTATTATCATAAAAATATTAGTATTTTTAATTTTGTATTAAATATTGCTAATCATATTAAATATTCAATATTGTTAATTTTTATATTTGGTTTATCATGGTTGATTTTCATATTGAGACAATATTTGTCACAATGTGGCCTTGGATCATGGTTGATCATGATTCACCATGGTTGACAATGGTTGACCATGGTTGATTTTCATATTGAAACAATATTTGTCACAATTGTGACGTTGGACCATGGTTGACAATGTGATTAATTCTAAAACCATAAATCCAAGGGATTAATATTATAAACCTAAGGTATATAAACCCTAAGATAAATATTATAAACCCTAAAATAAACATGGTTGACCATGATTATAAACACATGGGATTTATATTAAATCCTATGAATAATATTATACCCTAGGAATATAAAACCTTAGATTAATAACCCAAGTGGATTGATATTATAAACCCAAGGAAATAATAGAACCAAGGGATCAATACCAAAATCCCAAGGGACTAATATTAAACCCAAGGGATAAATATTATAAACACTAAAATAAACATGGTTGACGATGATTGACAATGATTATAAACACAAGGGATTTATATTAAACCATAGGATTTATATTATAAAACTTATGAATAATACTATACCTTGGGAATACAAGCCCTTAGATTAATAAACCCAAGGGATTTATATTAAAAACCCAAGGGATTAATTCTAAAACCCCAAGGTATTACAAACTCAATGCAATAATATTAAACCCAATGGATTAATATTATAAAACCAAGGTATATAAATTGAAAGATAAATATTATAAACCCTAAAATAAGCATTATTGACCGTAGTTTACCATGGTTCATTTTCATATTGAGAAAATCTTTGTCACAATGTGATGTTGGACCATGATTAACCATGGTTGAGCATAATTGATTTTCAAATCGAGACAACCTTTGTCATAATGTGACGTTTGACCATGGTTCATTTTTAGATTGAGAAAAATATTAGTCACAATGTGACGTTGGACCATGGCTAAGCATGATTATAATCCCAAGGGAGTGTGAATTAGTTGATGAGGCCAAGTTGGGCCTTGTAGTGGAAAGAATGAAATTATAGGTCGATCTGCGAGATGGGGTAGTGGAGAAATTTTTCCAGAGCTTTGCCAGTGTTTGGAATGTAGATTATTGTACTCTACATATTTTCTAAAGAATAGTAAAACAAACCCTCATATGTTGCACCAGTTTTCCCTTCGAGGCTTTTGTAGGGACTTTTAGTGCAAAATAATAGTGTCAAATTTGTATGTGTGCGCATCTATTTCTCAATTCCTCATTTTACTTCCACTGCGTTTTTTTATTTGTGAAGAATGCATCAATGAATTATTTTATATTTTTCCATAAACAAATAAATTGTTAATCAGTTAAGAGAATAATATCTAGTTGGTGTGTTCTAGGAAATATCAAACCTTGCAAATTTCTTTGACTTGTATTAATTTTTTAAAATGTGTTAAGGAAAATATTCACATGTATAGTGATCGATTTTCCTTGCATTAATGTTTTAAAAATGTGTTGAGAAAAATCTTAACATGCAAAGGAAATGGTGTCCATAAAGCTCTAGAAGGGTCCACAATGAGTTGATTGTTTTGATTTTCTATGTATTTTCAAGCAAATATAGAGCCCTAATTTGATCCATGAGGTTTTATTATGATTCCTTGAATTTGATCTGAAATGATATACAATGGATCTCATTGTGAATCTCTTAGCCTAATATATCATGCTTTCATTTGAGTGGAGGAAGAGACTTGTACCCAATCTCCAGACTTATTTGATTTAAATATAAATTAATGTAATTATATAAATTAAATGGATGGCAAATTTTGAGAGGCATCAATCCATCATAAGTATCAAAATACTTATCTCATTATATATATTATATTTCCTACATAAAAAAAGCATAGTCTACTTATGCTATGTTTTGACTTTTCCAGTAGCCAGTTTCTTTTAAATTCTCTAGGAGCATGTGGACCACATCCCTAGGTCCCTTTGTCCTCCTTCATCTCCATTTTCACTATGTCTCCATCTCTGTCACTATGTAGCTTCATCCTTAACTCTCCTCCTCTCTATTTTGTTGATCCATGCCACCCTCCACATGCTCCAAGTATGGCATCATACATATAGGTACCCAATCCGCAATTATTCTGAGAGAAGAAGAAAGCACAACTTTGTAGATTGTTGAGCAGGGAAGGTTATGTTAAACTCAGAGTTTTTCGCTTGAATTCATGATGAAGCATTGGTGGGTTCAACCCTCCAAAACTCCTATTGCATACATTATGATAATTTGTCATATAATTTGAAATGTGGCAATATCTTGGCTCTCTGTCATTCTAGTAGTTCTATTGTTGGTTGTGTATTTTGGCGGCTCAGTAGTTCCTGTTGGGTTTTCATGTTCACAAGTCCTCTGAAAATTATTTCTATAATAGATGGTAACAATAGGAATACGCTTCTCTTTCCCCTAAATTTTATGCATGACCCACTTCATATCATCTAAAAAGGAGCCGAGAAGTGAAACATTCAGACATGGTTTTGAAAGAGGAAATCAAAATTTAAAGTAAGGCATCACAATGATATAAATCACTCCATTCTCTCTTTTTCCTTCTAGGAGTGTGATGCCTTACTCTAACCACTATAAAAATAGTGAATTAGTATGTCAAAGTAAAAGGTTATAATGGTCATTTAATTATAATTAAAGTTGAAAATATACAACGAAAGAAATTAAAACTCCCTTCTCATATATATTCCACATTATTAAATTAGTATTTTTAATTTTATAAAATTGGATTCTCTTATAAGCAATATTACACATTATTCAATAAATTTTTTAAAATTTATAAGGTTTCAAAAAGATTGTAATATTCTTTCCCATTAAAATTTTAGGAATTTGTCCCTAAACCTTAGGAATTAGGGGAGCTAATCATGATCACTAATAAACTGGAACTTAGACATTCAGAAAATCTAAGATAATTCATTTTCTGATATACTTTGCTGATTTTTTTAGCGATTAAGGATGCTTGGCAACTTCATCATCTTTCATTCTACGTGATGTATATAACATTTATATGATAGGATTTCTCGTACATAATATGCACATTATCCAACTTCATCATCTTTCATTCTACGTGATGTATATAACATTTATATGATAGGATTTCTCGTACATAATATGCACATTATATTTACATCATAGGATGTTATTGTTGACATTTGGAAATAATTAATTAGAATAATTCAATGCATTTCCGATTTTCTAAAATTTATTTGAGTAATTTACTTTAAGTTGTAAATTTTAAATACTTTCAAAACCTAATTTTAAAGAAATGAAAAGTATTAATATGGAATAAAATACTAACATATAAATAAATTACATAGCTTCTAGCATCAAATAAGTAACACGCAAAAACAATTAAAAAAGAATGACACTAAAACTACCAACCAATAAGGGATGATGTTATCACAACAATAAAATATGTTTATCCCTTCCACCCTGAAGGAGTATAATGAAATACATTTTAGAGCATATATATGATTGAAAAAACGAATTAACATAATTTAATATTTTATTGATGTAATCAAGTACTACATAAATAACAACCACAAAGAAAACATCGATAAAGCATGAGATTAAAGTTATTTCAGTCAAAAACCCATTGCGTATCCATTTAGAGTATATTTAATGGTCTATTTCTATTGTATAGATTCAATAAAACCTTGCCATACCCTAAAGTCCATATTTGCAACTAGTATATGGTGTCCATCAGTAGGCACAAAAGAAGAGTATAATTATATGAAAATTCATTTCTCAGTGTTGATTAAGAAAATATAATTGCTCGGAGGGCCTTACATTGAACTGGGAGTTATATGTAGATAGGAACCTAACAAGCTTATGTAATATGTACCGTTCAAGTATTTACACATCTTAAGTTTGTTATAAAAATTTGGATATTTCGATATATTTCTGGTTTGGAATTCAAACATTTTTCAGAAACAATATTTGGAACTTCATCAATACCCTAACTTACCATTCAATATTCAATTAAGAGCAGTGGACAAAAAACTTCAACATACTTCATTTGAAGACATGATGCAAGCACATACTATTAAACAACCTATTGTGTCGAGACTCCAGTTATTCTCAAAATAGAATGCATATCATACAAAAAAAACTAACTTCTTTATGAGATACAAGAAGTTGCAACAAGAAAAACCCATGAGTGGAAACAAAAAAAATATTTCTGCTTAACAAGCACATGGTCTTGAGCTATGATACATACAACACATGATTTATGAGAATGCAACCCAAATTTAAGCATAGATTGTGTTATGGGCCATGGTATTCTACTGATAGAAAGGTCATGTTTTCCCATTCTACCATTCTGACAACTTATTAATTTCTCCAAAAAAATACCATCTCAGCTGTAGCTCAGGGGGTATATGCTAATAACAATTAATAAACTCTTCTTCTTAGTAGGTCTTCTTTTCGTTTATGTATCAACCAATTCAACAATCCACCTCTCATTTTGTAGGAAATGTTATTGAGGAAACAAATTTTACATCCAAACAAGTAGATTACTTGTTGATGCTACCCCTTTCTGACCCTTGTGCTTCTATCTATTGCATACCCATTTGCAAGTAAGTATGCATAAAGAAGATTATTCCATGTGTTTGGTACCCTAGGTATACACCAATGGTTGCAATATTTCCTGTACATTGGGGATGGTCCATGTCCTTCCCCTAAATAATAAAATGAGGCATGATCATCCTTCCTTAATATACTCTAAATGGATATGCAATAGGTTTTTGGCTTAAATAACTTTAATCTCGTGCTTTGTGGATGTTTTCTTTGTGATTATTATTCATGTAGTTTATTACAACAATAAGATACTCAATGATGTTAATGCTTCCTTTTAATCACAGATATGCCCTGAAATGTATTTTGTTATACTCTTTCAAAGTAGAAGGGATAAGCGTATTCTATTGTTGTGATAAGATCGTCCCTCACTAATATTTGTTGGTATTTTTGGTGTCATTTTTTGTGAATGCTTTTTCCTTACTTATTTGATGTTAAATGCTATGTTATTTATCTATGTGTTAGGATTTTGTTCCATATTAATATTTTTCATTTCACTAAACTTAAGTTTTGAAAGTATTTACAATTTACAACTTAAAATAAACTACTTGAATAAATGTTAGAAAATAGGAAATGCATCGAATTATCATAACTAATTAATTTCAAATTTCAAAAATAACATCTTATCATGTAAATATAATGTGCAAGTTATCTACAAGAAATCGTATCATATAAATGTTATATGCATCACATAGAAGAGAAAGAAAATGAAGTTGCAAAGCATATGGATAACTAAAAAAATCAACAAATGATTTTACAAAATAAATTATCTTAGATATCTTCCATATCTAAGCTCCAATTTATTAGTGATCATGATTAGATCCTTTAATTCCTAATGTTTAGTGAAAATTTCCTAAAGTGTTAGGTCCCTATAATACTAGTGTATCCCTGTTATTGTTATTCTTAGTGTAGCCTCCTATTGTTATTGTTGTGCCCCTACATTATTATTGTTATGTAGGCTCTGATTATATTATGACCCCTTAGACTCCTATATATACCAAGGAGGTGTTTTCATTTTTATCATCTAAGAATGTTAATTTTTGTGGTATAAAAGGAGGTTTCCCCCTCAAATAGCCTATTTCTCGAGTCTTTGATCTATATTTTCTTCTATTTTGTGATTTGGTTGCATAACATTTGATATCAAAGCTTTGGACTCTAGGGCTTCACTGCTTCAAACATGTCATCTTCGTCTTTTCGATAAAGGCTTTTTTTGTTAGGCTTCAAAAATTAAAATTTTGTCCACCTTGAACTTAAATATAGATGAACTTTGTGTAGAAAATTTAGATCTTGGTTCACTATATTTTCTAAGATATGGTTTGAAGAAGTTAGGAATTTTGTAGGCTCTAGAATTCAATCTCAAACATGTGACCTAGGGAAAATATTCATAACTTTTGCTCTAAACATCATATTTGAATTTCATAAAAAATTACTAAACTTTCATAGAATGTAGTTTTTCATTTATCATTTTTAGGGTCGAAGTTCAAAATAGTGGCATGTGGCACTTTGTACACTTTTTATTTACTGAAACAGTCTATAATCAAGTCATCACAAGATATTGATAAAACTTTATCTTGAAGAATCCAATCTTGGTTGGACTTGTGGCATTATAAATAAGACTCATAGGGATACCATAGCATGCAATTTTATACCTTGGAGATCTGAAATTACAGAGATACAACAGTTTCAATATCTAGCTCCACAAAACAAGCCAAAAGGTGAGTATATTTTTTTAATTTGCAATTCTTTTCACTAGTATAAAATGACTAAAATCTGCATATAAACGATTATTTTTTGGTCGGTGACCAATAGTAGCTAATTTACAGTATCTTATAACGCGACCAAATTTTAGTTGTTTTTAGCTTAGTCATTAATTGGTTATCTCAATTTTATTGTCTAGTAATATATTTAGTCATTAATTTAGACATTAATTTAGTCATTGATTTGGTCATTAATTTAGTCATTGATTTGGTCATTAATTGTCACAATTAATGACTAAATATACAACAAATATATTACTAAAAGATCACCCGAAAAAACCAATTAATGGCCTAATAAATATGACCAAAATGTTAGTCATGTTATAAGATACTAATAGTCATATATAAGCAAATTTTAGTCATCGTTTGAAATCAATTAATGACTAAAGATATATGACTAAATTTTAGTTGTGTTATAAGATACTGTAAATTAGCTACTAATAGTCGTATATATGCAAAATTTAGTCATCATTTGTAATCACAAATTTATCATTTGCATTAGTCATTTATATTTTTTGGTAGTATCATATTCATTATATAAATTACTACTTTAGTAGTTTATATTCATTTCATTTATTTTCATTAACAATCGTTATAAGCAAATAATTTAGTCATCTATTCATTTTATGTGTTCATCATTAATAAACATAAACTACTAATTTAGTAGTTTTAGATTGATTTTATGTTTTCATTATTAATTAGCATAAATTAATTAGTATGATTTTGCAACTAAATTTAAAAAAAAATAGCATACAATGTACATGTTCATATAATATGAAAACGCAAAGTTACATATGTTAATTACAATACTAAGTAATATCAAGTGCAACTATAAATAATTCCAACCACATAAAGTATATTATATAAAATGTCAAGTATTACAATATGAGTTTCCAACTTAATATTGGTTGGAGTACAATTTACACATGAGATATTGTTTCATCACTTCAAAACATTATCATTGTGTTGCCAAGGCATTACAGGTGAATTCACCAACTCTAAAAATTTGACCATTAGTCTTTATGTGTGTCTTATGTGGGATATTGGCTCTATGGGTACCACTAGACCAATGCTCTTATCTTTCTCTTTAATTTGCATTTTGTTGTTCTAGTGCTATTGTTCTCCTCTTTCTTCAATTCTTGCTTCTTACCATCAATACTGAGTTCCTTTCCTGAAAAAAAAAAAGATACATTGCAAAGTATAAGACATGAAAGTCAATGAACACTGGAATATAAACTAAATTAGACTATAAAATATTTATATGATATATACCTCAACATCAGCAATATTTTTAATGTCATTTTTCCCTATAAAAGCAAGAAACTCAAACAAGTTTTCTTTAGTTGGGCAATAATGGCCACTATGTGGCAAGATGACCTATATAGACAAAGAAAATAAAAAGGCACCATAGAATAAATTTTGTACCTACTATGTTCTCAGTGTACAACATTTGTTCATGAAATGTTATCTTCAACCAAAGTAATAAATGCAAATAGACGCACACATTTCTATCCCAATATTTTGAATTCCCATGCTTATGGGACATTACAATTTTGATTTTATCCAACATAATCAAACACATCGGAGCTAGCAATTTCTATTAAGAATGTTTCATGCTTCACTTTTGTAGCTGTATCGTTTCCTCTAGTTATCTTCAAGAAGCAGTGACACTTCAACAATAAAATTGGTTAGTAGAAATCTAATGGGTGGAGCAAAGTATTGCTGACACAAGATTACAACAATAAAGTAGAAAATAATAAGACAAAACTTTATAAATTGCAATACTAACTGGGAATATAGCTTGAACATAGTAATCTTTAAATGTCAGCGTACCATTCCGAGAGAAAAGGAATCCAACTCCCAGAAGCCAACAAATTATGTATGCCCCTTGTTTTCCCTGTAATTAATTGAGCAAGATTAGCACATGCAATTTCCATTTAAAATCTCTAAAATGATTTTATAAATATTCAAAGAAAACTTAATGTTACTTGTTCATTTTTATCTAATGCACACAAAACTGAATATGCTAACATGTTTTTGAGCTGGAGAGTTATGTAATTCATTTGTCCAAAACCATTGCTTATTGTCATGACTATTTCTTTTTAATGATCATGAAATGGGCCTATATAATATTTGATCAAAAAACATATTTTTCAAAATATATTCCATTTTTCTAATTCAAAGCTAAATTTTCTTCCATTTTATGGCGTTCAAACAAACCAAAATATTTTTCGTTTAACAAGTCATTGTTATAATATATTACTAAACGAGCATCCACGTAATGAATTTATTAGTGGTGGAATACTAATAAATCACAAATACATGCAAGAAACAACACCACTATGTCCTAGGCATGCCAAGTCTTTATCCTCTTGGTTGGAAATATTACTTCATGAAAACAACATATTTGACAGAGAACTTTTCTGAAACTAACCAACACCATTGTATCCAACAACAATGACATTTCTATTGGCATGCCCTAAAATTGTGTGGAAGTATCAAACACGTGTCCTGCACTTCCCTATACACACTCCTCTTTCATTGTGTCTTCATATGAAGCCCTCAATTTCAATACTCTTGTAAGTATTGCTACAAAGTTATAGCTCTAAAGGCACTCAGATTTCGAATAGATGAATGTATTGTATCTTGGTTCTAAATGATAGGCACAATGATCGAAGCATCCCCTAATCCTAAGCTCAATTATATGTCTCTTTGAAATGGCATTAAGGAAAAAATTTCAATAAAGCTTTATGTCCAACTCAACATGGACAAAGAAACAAGGTCTATCAAGAATTGATCATTATTCTTGATCATTTGTGTGTACTAGCATGCATAGAGAAATACATAAACAAATATGATGAATCCTAAATAAATACAATGTGGTAATCTCCCTCCAATTCAAAATTATACCTTGTAAATTTGTGATCGCAAATAAGAATGGTAAGGAAAGAAAAATGCTTGCTACCAGAAATGAAAATGATTTCAAAATGAAAAAAATATTTTCAATTGAACCTAGAGGTAAAATAATAACTTATTGGTCTAAATATTGAAACTGCAAACCCAATTTTGTTCAATATTTTGGCTGCCCACAACAAAAATTCATTACTACCCTTTGAACCTCTAATCCAACAAACAAATAAAAATCTCCAAGCATATAACTTCAAAAAGGACCCTTTAAAGCTACTGTAGTTGTCCACATTTTTGGACATAGGTTAGGCTTCGAATTGGTGAATGATTTGGTTTTTATGTAGTTGGCTTAGAATGGCATCAAATCAATGTTGATACCATAAAATAACCCATGGACAAGGAATGTTTAGATGTTCTTGCATAAGAAGTGACACCCCAGAGTCTTTCCCCTCTCAGAAGGATGTCTCTCAAATGTCCCCTATTTGGAAGAGATTCCCTAAGAGATGGAGGGCATCACCAACATCCTCTAGGGTGTCGACTCATATATAAAATGTAACATGGAAGAACAATTTTCTGGCCACTTCCCTTTAACTAGTGCAATATAGACAAAAAGCCGTAGACAAGCATAAAAATTAAGAGATTGTACAAAAGTTGTCTGCTCTTCTAATCTAAACTTGATGTGAGAAAATGACAATGAATTACCCATCAAATATCCATGAATCCATATTATCTCACACATTCCAAATATAATTACCCATAGTTGCGTTGCAGTGCTTCTGTGTGCCTTCAAATTTTATTACAGTCATAGGATGAGCGATATGAATTCTAGGTGCTTTTTGCTTATCTCTCTTTAGTGGTATCCACTCTTGAAGATAACCTGGGCCTGCATAAATTGAAGGACATGCCATAAATCATGTCATGTATGCATCGTTATTAAATAAATGATTTCCACTTAAAAAAGAACTCATAATGGGAGTTGTAAATAAAGAAACAATTTCTGGGCCACTTCCCTTTAACTAATGCAATATAGACAAAAAGCCATAGATAAGCATAAAAATTAAGAGATTGTGCAAAAGTTGGTTGGTGTTCTAATCTAAACTTGATGTGAGAAAATGACAAGATTACCCATCAAATATCCATGCATCCACATGATCTCACACATTCCAAATATAATTACCCATAGCTTCTTTGCAGCACTTCTGTGTGCATTCAAATTTTATATAGTCATAGGATGAGCCATATGAATTCTAGGTGCTTTTCCATTATCTCTCTTCAATGGTATCCACTCTTGAAGCTAACCTGGCCCTCCATAAATTGAAGGACATGCCATAAATCATATCATGTATGCTTCCATTATTAAATCAATGATTTCCACCATCCAAGGTTGGAAGGAAGAAACTTTGATTGGGTCTCTGGCCACTCCTATGGGAGTGGGATTCAACTAATAACTTTGTAGTGGCCATGCATTCATCATATAAGAGGCATGTGAAATATTCATTGATGATTGTTGATAAGGAACTCAAATGGATTCCATAGTAATGACATAAACTGAACATCATAGCTAATGCCATATAACAAAACTATCAAAAATGTTGATTGAAAGAAAACCAATTCTCAACTTGAAACAAAATCAAATATATGATAGCTGACATTGATCCTAAATTGCAATAACTTCAAAGTTACATCATACATTTGCATTGAAATAAGGAACCTATTACCAAAAATTCTGGATCATTGAGCAATTTTGCTCAAACTATAGTTGGAGCTGCAGTTCACTGATGAAACCAATGGAGCATTAAACATCCACCAAGATTCCATTCTCATGTTGTATGCCCTACGGCCCCCTCAAAGTTCATGTACGAAAAATAGATGATTCCAGGTGCAAGTCCCGACAAATTTAGGAAGAGGGGTTTCACATCGTTGGATGGCATGTATCAAAAATAGATGAGACAAGTCCCACGACATTTTGGAAGGAGAGTCGCACATGTTCATTGATGAATCCAATGGAGCATTAAACATCCACCAAGATTCCATTCTCATGTCGTTTTCCCTATAGCCCCCTCAAAGGGCATGTGCCAAAAACAGATGATGGCAGGTGCAAGTCCCAGGAAATTTTGGCAGAAGAGTTCCACATCCTTGGATGGCATGTGTCAAAAATGGATGAGGCTGGGTGCAAGTCCTAGGATATTTTGGAAGGAGAGTCATGCCTCAAACTTGACATTAAAGGCAAAGTCGACCCATGTTATACAGTGCTTAATGAAGATTATTAAAAGAAGCCTAAGGAATATGTGAAGACACAAGCGAGGGGACACAAAAAGAGAAGGCGATTTTCTCTAGTGCGAGTGGCTCAGTAGACTGAAGTGCATAGGAGGAAAATTTTAGGAGGATTCGAGGGTGTATCAAGAGGACAAATTGCTGGAGATTGGAAGGCCAAGTTGTTGAAGAGAGAGGGAGGTCAATTTGATTGGAGAAACTGATTTGCTAGGGCCGAATTTCCTAAGGCGCAATGGCAGCTCAAAGGGAAGGCATAATGTCGATTTGGTGGCAATTTGTTGGGCCAGAATACTCCAGGCCGAGTTGCTTCATAGGTTGATTTCATAGAGGTTGAATTCCTTGGGCCAAATTCATCATATGTGGGCCAAGTTAAAAGTTCCAGTAAATGTATTTTTCCTTGTAATTTTTTGTGAGTTGAAAACCTTGATTTCCTAAATTAATGAATGACGAAGAATTATTGTAGGTAAATAAATCTGGGTTGGTATTAGAAGATTTAACACTTACCACTGTTCGAATTTCTTTCAAAACAAAAAATCAACTTCTAATTCTTTGGTTCATAACAATTGTATCAAAGCCATTTTCTTGGTCTCATGGGTAGTCACCAACTATGGCTTCTTTTTCAGCATCTCATGGGGAAGACAATTAGAAAGCCAAAGATTGAATTATTAGTGAAATAAGCCATAAGGATTCCCTTGGATGGAATGAGAGACCTTGTGAAACAAGTGAATTAATCCATTTATATATTAATTGTGGCAATGAGCAAAAGGGAAGGGAAGAAGGCAGTAGTATTGAGGAAGAAGATCAACATAGACCCCAAGATCGAAGAAAAAGGCTAACCGACATGATAATGATTGAAATTATTTGTAGGAAACATTAATGGGAGGAAGGCCTAACATGGGAGCCATCAAAATCAAGATAATTCAAAAGGAAATCATATTAATCAACCAACCACTACTTGAGAGGATTACCATTCCCAAGTTTGATGTAGTTAGTGAAAAGACTAAACCAATGGTTTGGATTTGTATGTTTTTACATGTATTTCAATTAAATCCTATGGAGGACTATTAGAAAATCCAATTTACAACCCTACACTAGAAGGACCTACATTTTATTGGTGGCAAATGAAGGAACATGAAGTTGATCAACATGAAATTACTACTTGAGATGAATATGTCACTGCTTTTTATCTAAAATTTCAGAATTACATCCAAGAAGACTATTTCTCACCCTTTTAGAATACGAAGAAACAAGGCCCTATGACCTCCTACTCTAAATAGTTTCACCAAGCTAGCCTACCTATAGAAAATTTATCTCTTCCAAGTTTAGTTGTTATGTATATTGTTGCACACAAGTGATAGTCCCCTCAAAAGATCCACATGATTGCTAGAGTAGATAGCAAAGGATGAGGAATAAATTACTCACATGGATAGTAAATATCAACAAGAGATTCCAATAGTTTCCCTCATTGCCATACATGGGGTAAACCAATATCAAACCCTGCAAGTAAGGAGCAAGGTTAAGGGGAGGACTCTAGTTGTGCTTATTGATTTCGGCATAACCCATAACTTTATAGATTCCAAGTTAGTAATATCAATGAAGTCAAAAGTCAATCCATAGCCAAATTTCCAAGTCGCAGTAGCCAATGATGTTATGATGGAGTGCATATGAGTGGTTAAATCATTGAAAACACAACTCAACAACTATGTACTAAGTTTGATATCTACATCGTGGCTTTAGTTGACATTGATGTGGTAATATGTGTAGAGGTTGAAGACCTTCGCCAAATTTCCAATGAATTTGGATGAGTACATGAAATTTGAAGGAGGACCCTAGCTATGATTAGGTCGCAACATAATGTAAACAAGTTGATTTCCACAAACAAAATGACCCAACAAGTACAACATAATATTGGGTCACTCTATTGCCTATTACCCAGAGGGAAATGGGTTAGCAGAGTATTGAAATAAAAGTTTGGTTAATATTATTAATAAGTTGTTGCATGACAACAAAAAGTCTTGGCATAATAAATTAATCAATGCTTTGTGGGCAGACAAGATTAGTACCAAAAAGTCTCTTGGTATCTCTCCATTCCAATTAGTTTATGGGGTAGATGATGTTTTCCCCTCATCCCTAGGAATCCATGTTCTCAAATTATTGCAGGAGTCAGAAGCTGAGCCTAATTATTTACAAAGGAGGATAAACTAAACTATACAACTGCAACAATCAAGAGAACAAGTTCACAAGAAAACCCAAGTCATCCAAGAGAACATCAAAAAGATTTAGGAGAGAAGAAGTAAAGTTCATAATTTTCAATTAGAATACGTTGTACTAAAGTGGGATTCAAGAAAAGTGGATAAAGTTAAGCATGATAAGTTTGATAATCTATGGAAGGAACCATATAAAATTGATTCTTACAGAGGAAACAATGCATTTTTCCTGAAAGACATGTCTGAGCACAACTACCTGGTGGACCTGTAAATGGTAGAATGCTCAAAGATTACTTCCCTCAAGGATAAATTACTCTTCACTCAAATTATTGTGAATACCATTCTATTTTTCTACTGTCATTATGTGTGGCTTACATCAGAAGTCAAAGCCCAAGGTGAAGGCCATAAAATTTTGATGAGTTGCTTCCATGTCTACAACAATAACTGATCAATTCAGATGCAGAATAAAGACTAAAGACAATGGACCAAGGTTATTGATCTACTACATTCTTGAAACCTCACAAGGAGGATGTCATCCCAAGTTGGACCCACTATTAGGGTCCTATAATTCATAGGATCAAATGATGATTGGATATTATCTTTCAGTTGATAGAAATTGTAAATAATAATGTATTTTGTAAATGATTTACAAAAAATGATGATGAAAAAGGGGATAAAAATGTATATGAGAAAATAAAAATAGAATAAAAAAGGAAAAAAGAAAAGAATGAAAAAACCCCAAAACAGAAAAATATGTATAAGTGCGCAAGTCTAAATTCCACTAAAACAAAAAAAAAAAAAAAATGCATCAAAGATACTATAGGAATTTTTCAAATAAAGTGTGTGGCTTGTTTAAATGCCACATAGAAATAGATTTCCTAAGTTTGATCATACTATTTAATCATGGTTGAATTGAGTTAAATAAGGTTGGTTAGGTTAGTGAATAAATCAACCATCCATTTTAATCTTGGTTGAAATTAATTAGGTAGATTAGAGAAAGATTAACCAAAGTGTTTAAGCTTAGTTAAATTTTCTAAATAAGAATTAGAATAGAATTTGCACAACCTTAGAAAAAAATCAAAATGGGCTTGATAGATTCAATGCGCCCTTAGACTAAATTAAGTGTGTTTTAGAATAATTAATCATGCTTGTAATAAATTAATTGTGTCATTTAAACACGGTTAACAATTTGTAAATAAGATACCGGTGCTAAAAATTTGATTTTTGATAAAGTTGAAAGGTATAAACTTAATTTTTCGGCTCGTGGTATAGCGGGCACATAATCCGACCACCACGATCTACCCTACCCAGATCAACAATGGGGAATCGATTTTGGACCCCCCCAGTCCATTCTATCGTTATTAGGGCAGGGGGTCCAAAAAGCGGATTCAGTTACCCTAGCCCCACGCTATGTGGTGGGTGCTAAACATTTCGCACCCCTCCTGCTCAAAATCACTTACCATCTACCCCCCCTTTGAAAACCAATCCATCTCCCACAATCGTGTATAAGCGCCCGTCACCTCAATACCACCCGCCACATCTTTTCTCCCCCTCCACTCCTATCATGCCACACATCTTCCCCGCTCTCACATACCATTGCCTTTTTCTTCTGCCACATGTCTTTTCCTATTTAACACCCATCCTTTCCTGTTACACCCTATCCATTATACGATAATCGTTTTCTCTCGAACATGCACTAGATCGCAACGGACCCACTCCATAATAGTTAGAAGTAATGGGGTTTGCCAGTTTCCTATAAAAACCTCCCAATTGTTAAGTGTGGCCCCCTTTCTGCTTCTCATTTACTTCAGATAACAGGTATATTCATTTAAAATCCCATCTCCTCTACCAAATTGCTATGTCACCCATTGGAGATTCTAGATAGATGTTTCCCAGCCAGGTACCTGTTACAACAAGCAACCAAATTTTCCTAGGTAAATACCACTGGCTCTTCACCTCTTTTCCTAATAATTTTAAAAAATGGAACCTAAGGGAAATTCAAAACCAACAAGTGAAAACCCAATGATCCCTCCTGCCATTGACCTAGACCATATACCCCTGGCTCACCAGCAATATAAAATCATAGAGACCAATTGTGATTTTGACTTGTTCGAACTACACAATTGGCTCAAGAAAACCTTTATGGACAAGAGTCATGAAATCAATATTTGGGAATCCCTCTTGCTACATTTCATGTTTCCCCAGACTCACAATTTCCGAGATTTTGTTTTATGGTGTCAAGCTAGGTATATCCCCAGCCAAAGAGCCATTGTGGTCCAAAATGAAGACATTATGTTTACTATAACCTTAGAGCCAATTAACAAGATGCTTCAAGTCCCCCAAAATGATTCTTTGAGACCTTTCTCTGTAGATTCCCTCATGGAACTCTACCAAAAGATAACTTTCCATCGAAGAGCCAGAATATTTGAAAATTTCCTTCTAGAAGATGTCTAGCTTCCAAAGAATAATCCACCCTATCCAGCCTCCATGTTTCCAGAAAATACCAACCAAATTGTCTCATTAGTATCTTGTCTCCTAAGGTATCAATCAGATCAATGGGTGGATGAACCTATCCTAGGTTTTCTGTATATCTTTTCCATAGAAGAAAAACCTTTTGTAATGTTTAATTTTAGTTAATTCCTTGCAGACATCATCCATGAGAAGTTTCTTAAGGTTACAACATAAGGAATGTTTAAACATGCACTAGTGCTAGTTCATATGTTTCTATTTTACTAGGTAGAAAGGTTCCCAATTTCTTTGCAGAAACTAGATGAACAAGGCAATGCACAATCAATCATCCGGTGGACCTCTTTGGTGCGAAATAATTTGAATAATTTCAGCTTCAATGACTTCATATACCAGTTCATTTATACAGTTTCATGCCTTCTTAATAGTAATGTGGAGCCTAGAATAGGTTTTGAGATACAGAGAACCTTACACCTCAGTGAACAAGCTAAAACAAGAGACTAGTACTTGTACTAGAACTACACAGAAATTAGAGTGTATGGTTGTGAGATGCCACCATACAAACTGCCAAAATATATTCCTATGAGAATTTTATAATTGGAATATATAAGGAAAATGATCAACATAGATGACTTACACTTTGTTTTAGCTAAAATGAAGGCTTAGTTCAAGATCAAGACATAGGTGGGGCCATTCAATGCAACAACAGAGCAGCGAGAAATGAGGCAAACACACTTCTCAAAAAAATGAACTTCTAATTAAGCTTTACTTGGTCATATGACCCCTTTGGCATAATTTCCATTTTAAGAGTAGAACAGAACACCACTCCTTACACTCACACTCCCAAGCTAGAAATTGAAAAATTCATGAACCAGGATCAATGGGAGGAGAACACTCTGCAAGAAGCTGAAGAACATTTTCTATCTACAACCACTTCACATACTCCAGTACCTCAGGAGAAGCACGACAAAAGGCCAAGAGAAGAAGAGTCTCATATAGTGACAGAAATTGGAGCCAAGGAATTCCTAATATATAAAAAGAAGTAGAAAACTAATTGTACCCAGTTTTCATGAAGGATGATGAAGAACAAGCTACCATAGTTTCGATAGGTCCACATGTTTCTATGATACCAGAATTTTTTTTTGCAGGTATAAGAAAAGAATATATTTTTGTAGGCTCTCCATCTTCCTTGGCCTCACAAGATCCTCCAGATTTAGCATAGACAACAGAGTTGGCTCAAGGCCAAATATTTTTTCTAAGTATAAAGAAATCAAGCATAAAAATGAGATTCTAAAGGGAAGCACATATACTAAATTCTGGAAACAAACTGCTTCTTCCCAACACAAGATTTTTTTAGCATTTGATATTGAAAAGGGAAGAATGAAAATTCCTTTTCTACAGGCACAAGTTCCATTCCCAAAATCACCAGCAGAATACAAGAAGACAATTTTCTCCTTTGACACTAATCAAATCCATCTGATTGATCAAATGGATATGAACAAACATACTGGAGAGATTTTATACTCCACTTTGACTAATACTACCATGACAGCTTCAAAATTGCAGGCCTCCATCAGCAACATATAGTCACAACTGAAGCTTGAGAAGATCGCATCTTTGGCGAAGGATACTAGAATCAAGTCACTAGAGGACTTAGTCATTAAGATAGGTTATGACCCTAGTGATGTAAAGGCAATAGAGGGGATTGTAAGAAACAAAATGCAGATGTAGCAACTCTGAGGAAGCAGCTCAAGTTGCCATCTACAAAGGATCTAGATTTCAAGGAAATGGGAGAACTTGAAAAGAAAAAGGAAGACATCTTCAAGATAATAATTGAACAAAATGTCCAGATCAGAGAAATGGAGGTGGAACTAGAAAATTGCTTAAGGAGAAAGAGAAGTCCTCACAGTTGGCTTTAGTTCCACTCACTTCAGTGCCTATTTCAGCCGTAGGAAAAACATAGGCTTCTACATTGACACTAGCATCATCACAAACCACAGATTCTTCCAGTGAATTGATTAAAGAAATGCAGGAGATGTCCCTTCAGGGAAAAGAAATTTAAAAGTTAAAAGATCAGCTAAATAATTTACAGGAACATAAATTGAAGATAGACAACTCCTATGTAGCAGAATTACAAAAATATCATAGGCTTAATCAGAGAATAGAGTTTTTAGAGAGTGAGCCAGTAATGGCTCAAAGTTTAGCACAAGCCAAAGAAAATGTATGGGTGGATATCTATGAGGCCATAACAAAAATTTGTCCATCAATTTAGATCATATTTGAACATGAAGAATTGATGCAGAGATAAAAAACAGAGGAGGTAAGAGAAATGTTGGGAGACAAACCGAGTAAACAAACAACCTTATTCAAAGTTTTGAATTCTAAAACTAAAGGAAGAACTGGAGGAGCTTCAGATTGCAGACAGAACAGAAACCATTTTGGAGAAAATAAAATTTACAGAAGAGGAACCTTATGATACAACTAGAGAATAGTGTCATACTCTGGAAACTGTTGTTCGGAGGTTTCATACCAGGTTCAATTTACTGAATCAGAGAGGTCTACTAGGGTTGGTAGAAATGAATGACAGATTGATCAGTTTGAGTGACTACAACCACAAACTTTTTACTATTTCTCAATATAAGTCTAAGTTTGTAGGGGTAAAAGGAAGTGTTATAGGAAAAGATTTCCTAGAGGCTTTAGAGTTTGATTTGATCATTAAACATGAGACCAAACACATTTTCATCAACAAGCCTACATTTGAGAAATATACTGAAGTTGATGAAACATATAGAAAGCTAATAAAACTTTATATCCCTAGTGAAGGTTGATGGGATCACTTGTGTGAATTACTTGAGTGAAACATGTTTCATCTCATACAATGAGGCAACACATTTTTGGGACTAGTCATCAACGTCTATTCTCGAAAATAGTGCCAGCAGCTCTAGCAGTTCAAAATTCCTAAATTTTTGTAATATTTTTGTAATTAGTTCTAGATATTTTAGGATTCTGTCTTGATATTTTGAAATCAAGATATTTTGTAATTATTTCTATAAGTACTTCATAATTTGAAGTAGTAGAGGTTAATGTTTATGTAAAAGAAAAGGACCATTGATGTAAATTTGTTCCACAAAGTTCCAATGGACGCATTTCAGTAATACATAAGCTCTTACAGGATTCTTGTGTCAGATTTTTGGTGAAGTGATATTCTGTTTTGTTTTCATGTTTTCATTTCTTTGTAATTTCATATGTGTTTCCTAAGCTATTTTTTTCAAAGAAAATTATGAATTTGAATTTGTTTAAGTACACTCAGTTCTGCCTTTTGAACAATTTCAATGTTTTCTATTGAAGTTAAGCAATAGAATTCTTAATTGATCTCTTCTTAATAGACACTTAATCATTTCTTCTTTTTCCATCTCATCAAGAATAAGATCCAATAAATGTACCTACCTTTCCCTGTTAGATTTGTGTGTCAATGCTAAAATAAATCCATTCGAGGTAAATTGACTCCATTGCCCAAGGGTATCTTGTTACGTTATCAACCAAAAAACCAAACCAAATAAAAAATCAAAATATTGAACTTTCATAACTAGCCTAATATCTCAATATAAACAAATATAAATCTTAAAGAGAGATCCCTCTCTGAAGTTGGCAGGGCTAGATCCCAGCTTCCAAAGTGGTTTTGTGGTTACCTTCATATTTCTTTCACAGTCTTAGGAAATATGGAGTGCTAAAAAGTGCCAAATGAAAGTATAGGTCAAAGTTGTTGTTGTTGAATGTTTCTACCTCTAGAATTTTTATTGGGCCTATATCAAAGTTTCTAATAGAAGATCAAAGTACTCAAGTGAATATCAAAGTCTCCAAGGCAAGATAGAAGTTGTTAGGTCGAAGAAAGTGTTCTCACTACTGCCAAGTCAAGTGGGATCATCTGCGAGAAAAGAGGAAGGTTGACTTGGTGTGGAAAAAACTTTGTGTCAAGGTCAAGAGTCTTGGAATATCTTTGGAAAACTATTGAAGGGAGAATTACTCATTGGGTTTTCCCCTAGAGAGGCGTTTTTCCTTGGCTGTGAGCCTGCATTTGGTGTCCACTATTTTATGTAATATTGCTTTGGTAATTGATTGATGAACTAAAAGAAAGAAGATATAAAGAAACCTAATAAGTCAATAACATCACAAGTAATTATCAAGTATAAGAAAATATTCTTGTGTTTCTAGTTTCCTAACAGGGTATCTGATCTTTGGTGAAAAAATAAGAAAAAGGAAGTCTCAAGCACTTGATCAAGGAATTATTCAAAAGGGTTATTCAAGGGAATAAGTCTACAATGTCTAACACAATCAAGGGAGAAAACAAACTTGAAGGAGCCTCAAACTAAAGGTCTTGGAAGAAGAGGATTGACCTCGTCCTTGAAAAGAACAAAGTACTACACTCGGTCAAAGGAACAGTAAAGAAGCCCATAGATGACCTCAGTGATGCTGGCAAAGTAAAGTTAGAGATTTAGAATTTGTGGCCATGCATATAATGGTAGAAGAAATAAAGGACAACCTTGTCCCATTTATATCTAGCATCAATCATGCTGACCTTGTCAAAGTTATTCACTATTAAGAACATTGGTCAAGTAGCAAGCTTGAAGAATGAGCTAAGGACCACAAATATGAATAAGGAAGATACAATGGCCTCCTTCTTTGTGAAGATATCAAGTATCAGAGATGACCTTTTTGGCATTGATGAAATTGTTCCAAACAAAGAACTTATGATTACTACTCTATTAGTCTTTCCACCTACTTGAGGTGCATTTGTTGCTGGTCTTAACAGTTGGAAGGAAGCTCCCACTTTTGAAGAACTATGGAATATTTGCAGTAAAGAAGAAATAAGGATTTCATTAGTTTCCAATCTTGAAGGAGTTTCAAATTCCTACACTGCCCATCACAAAGGAAACTTCAAGAAATCGAAAGGACCAAAGAGGAAGATAGACGTGCCCAAAGTAGAATGCTATCAATGTCATAAGAAGGGTCACTACACAAGTGACTCCCATGGCAATCCATGAAACAAGAAGAGAGAAAGATATCAAGCCAATGTTGTTGAAGAATAAGACCTAAAGAAAGAGAAACTTGAAGAATCTGGCATAAGCGACTTACACTACTAAGTCCTTTGCTTGTAGTCTTAGATATATTATTTTATATTTTTGATGTTTTAGAATTTATAGGTTTTTAACATGTTTTTGGAAAACAAATTTTTTTTTTGTTTTATAAGTTTATAGGTATCCCTCAAGCTTTGGAGGGAGCCCCCAACATCTCCCAAATATAAGTATCTAATTTCATTTCAGTTTGTGATTTCAACCACTTATTTAAGTTTTGATTATATTAAATACTAATCACCATTCTCCCTATATTGTCTTGATTAGGAAAATATATTCTATATCATCAAGGAGTATGGAGGAGAGCCATAAAGGTATGCCTTAAACTACAAAACATTGATTTCTTTATAATAAATTTTTATTCATTTGAAAATGTATTACTAACATTGTTATGTCGATCTATATTGAATCATAATTATTCGTGTTTTGGGTGATTCATCACTTGATAAATTTACCCCTCATATTCTTAACTGATTTGATAGAACCCTATAAAGGTTCTTTGGAATGCCTTAACATAAGAGTATGCTAATCAGAATGTCTAAAACCCTAACCTGCTTAGGGTTATTGAGAAATTATATTTGAAGTGTTTATTGATGATGTCATGTTTGGGATTTTGGTATGATTAGGAAAACCTAACTTCTTAGGGTTGAATCATAAAGTCTAAAATCGTAAACCTTTAAAGTTTTGGTAATTTTGGGTTTGCTATGTTCCTATATTGAAACCCTAACTCATTAGGTTTTGGTGGAATGTGTAAGCAATACCCTTATAATATCTTAGAAATGATTTCCTTGGAATGTGTGTTTTTTCGATCAGACCCTAGTCTAATCAAGTTTGTTGTATGTCTAACTCTTATAGATAGTTGTGAAGCTAGGTTTGGCTGACACATGATATTAAATGTCTATGCATGATGATGAAGTCCTATATGTATGAGTTAACCTTCTTATCGGTGATTATGAATCCTAGGCTTTGGAATTAAGCCCTAGTCAAAGTTTGCTCACCTAGGAAGATAGTATTTGTGAAATACTAGGTTTTTGGAGTTAAACCTTAGTAGAAGTAAAAATATCTGATGTATGATGACAATGTGGTAATTTGAGTTTTGTGTAACATTGTGTAAATCTGAGCTTTAGTTGTGATTAATGTTTGATTAAAAAATCTAGTGTTCGAAACTAACCCTAGTAGAAGTTGATTTTGTTGATGACTAAGTTGTGATTTCTTTTTTGATTAATTCTCTTATATGGAAATATAGGATTTTTATGAAACCCTAGTCGGAAGTCTAATAAATGAATTCTTAAAGTTGTTAGATTCCTTGTATATCTATATTTGTTTGAATTGTTTATATGGTTTTCTATATGTTGTAATATGGTATGTCATACCATTGAAAGAAACATTTAAACCCTAAATATAATGAAAGTTGTTATGAAGTAGTCTAGGGTTTATGAAAAATTCCCTAGAAAGATGTTGAAGAGTATGTGTCTCTTGTTTGAAATTAAGTTTGGATATCTGATTCAAATGCTTCCATTATTATAATTTTTTGATATGTCTAACTTCATGCTTCAAGAGATTTGGTTGTACTTGTTATATAAGTTGTGAAGGTACACAATCTTAAATATGTTGAAGATATTAGTTGATGTGATAAGCATGATGTGGATGATGATAACTTTGATGAAATAATGGGAAGCCACAAAAGATTCTCTGATGTCAAAGAAAAGAAGTTGATCTCCTTAAGATTAAGAGGGAGCCTCGATAAAGTATTAGGGGAATTTTGAGGTCTAAAATGGGTTTCCTAAGAAAATTATAAAATAATAGTGGAAATAATAAAATAAAATTAGATTACATCATCAAATTTTAGAGGGAAAAAAGCAAAAACTATTTTTTTTAACTTGTATTTTCAACTTATCTCCCTATGGGTCTACTCAAATTTCAAGTGGAAACACTCATTAGCTGAATAATTTGATTCCTCATCTAATAAGTACCCATGTTGCAGAATTTTGATGGACCCTCCTACACTAAAAATCAGAAATAAATGGAAAAATGTGATTGCAATAACTTTTTCTGATGTATTTCTCATTTTTCAATTAGCAGGGTTCATTAAAAGTATGCAGCATGTGTACTCATTGGATGAGGAATTAAATTTTGCATCCAACGAGTACTACCGCTCAAAATTTGAGTAAAACCTTAGGGAGATAAGTTGAAATACGAGTTGACAAAGTAGTTTTATTATTTTATTATTTTTTATTCTTTTTACTTTTTTACTCCAAAAATGGTGAATCATCTCCCATGGTTCACATAATCGTCTTGACTCCTATTGGTTCTTATAAATTTTATTTTGGATGTACATTTTTCTTAGGAGGCCCATTTTAGACCTCAAAATTCCCCTAATGGGAAGCTCCCTGGTTGAGAGTGAGGGCATAGCATAGTTTTGATTGGAGAATGTTTTTGAATATATGTTACTATATATGAAGTAGGAAAGGAAAGTGTATGATTGAGGAATCTTCTATCAAAGATTCAGTTGATAATCCCACTATGTTAAGGAGAAACATTTGTTGTTTGGAAGACCATGAAGGTTTGTATTTGATTATGTACATGTGAACGTATATTATTGATTGGGTTTATGTTTGTACAGGTGAATCTCTCAAAGGTTTTGATAGCATGTTGGTTAGAAATGAGTTTGATTGGGAGAGATTGGTTATCCTTGATCTCTTGGATCAAAGAGTGTTGAGGATTTGTGATTGAAGAATTTCCTGGGAGGACATCTAGTTGACACTTTGAGTTGATGTCTAGGTCCTAAAGTTGGAAAGTAGGTGTTGATTATAGAGCTTTGTTTTGAATACACACCTGGATCACTGGATTGATGGTTAGCAAGTAAGCCTGATGGTACTTAGAGAGGCTGAAATCTTGAGTCCATCTTAGTCACACTCGGATAGATTTCCCTGGTCAGGAATTTAGTCTGTGGCATTATGGTGCCTAAACTATTGAGATGCCAGTGTATATATTTCCCTGGTCAGGAATATAGTCCACGGAATTACAGTGCCTAAAAGATCTTCATGGTTCATATAGTTGAGATCTTCCTTGTGCTTGTATATTATGAATACCTCCATAGTTAAGAGGGAGTGTTGGAAAATGTAGCTAGGTTCAATCTTCATTTAGTGTATTTGAGTCATCATGTAATGTACTTGTCAAAAGAATAAAGAAAATAATCATTATTATTATTATTATGACTTAATAAAGCATGGATTTCATGCTTGGGTCATCATGTGTTAAGTCAAATTCCCCATTGAGGACTTCTACGATCTATTATGGTTCAATAGAGTCGTTGTACTTTTAAAGAGACCCTTCTTGGGCTTTTGAATCATGTAAAAAGGTTAAGTATTGAATCAAATATAAATTATGTTGTCTCCACGCCAAGTCGGCCTTAAGATGATCAAATCAGCCTAAAGAAGGGATATTCAACCTCACCAAAGGACTATAAATGAAGTAGTTCAAATTCCATTTCGAGCACTCTCTCAAAAGAAAGTTTGATATTTGTTGAAGCTGGAAAAAGTGTGAAATAGAAGAAGGAGGAGAAGGAAGTGCAAGTTTGGTTTAGGAGAAGGAAAACGGGAAAATTGAAATTTTGGTGCTTCTATCTCTCTCTTTCGTGCCCTGGTTTGGAAGATTGAAGGTCTCTTGTTGATGTTGTAGTCAATTGCCATATGTTGATGCCAGATCAAAGTATAGGTCAAAGTTGTTGCTCGATGTTGCTACCTCTAGAAGTTGTATTGGGCCTGGATCGAAGTTTCTAAGAGAATATCGAAGTCTCCAAGGCAAGATAGAAGTTTTTGGGTTGAAGAAAGTGTTGCCAATACTGTTGTTGTTGCTAGGTCAAGTGGGATCATCTGCAAGAAAAGAGGAAGGCTGAGTTGGTGTGGAGGAAAGTTTGTGTCAAGTTCAAGAGTCTTGGAATATCTCCAGAAAACTATTGAAGGAAGAATTATTGACTGGGTTTTCCCCTAGAGGGTTTTTCCCTAGTTGTGAGGCTACATTTGGTGTCCATTGTTTGATGTGATATTTCTTTGGTAATTACTTGATGAACTAAAAGAAATAAAATATAATGAAACCTAATAAGAAGTCAAGAACATCACAAGTAATTATCAAGTATGAGAAAATCTTTCTACCTTTCTGATTTTCTAACAAGAATGAAGACCCATTTCTTTTGAAAGTTTTCCAATCAAGGGAAAGTATTTACAAAAACCTATTTATGAGAAGGAAATGTTGGAAATACTATGTATGCATTAAAGCAAAGGTGGTTTTACCTAATGGGAAGACACTTTAAGATAAAACAGATCATAATAATCTTAAATACTTTTTGGAACAAATATTATCTTCGGAACGGTAGAGAAAATGGGTCACAAAGATGTTGGGCTATGACTTTGAAATGATATACAAAAAAGGGAAGAAAAATGTTGTTACAGATGCACTCTCAAGAAAGGATGAGGATGTGGAAGCATTACTCTGTTCCATTTCTATTATCCAACCAGATTGGATAACTGAAGCAAGGGATGAATGGAATAATAAAAAAGAGGTGTGGACACTCATTCAAAAGTTGCAAAAAGATTGATACATTTATCTGGAAAAATGATTCATTATGGTACAAATATTTCTTATATCTTTGTAATAATTCCCAACTAAAAAGAAAGATTCTTTTGGAATTGCACATCTTCCCCCTAGGAGGGAAATCAAGATTTTTAAAAACTTACCATAGGGTAAAGAATGAATATTTTGGGGATGGCCTTAAATCTAATATTCAGAAGTTTGTGGCATAATGTTTGGTTTTCCAACAAAATAAAGTTGAGAAATTAATACCCTGGTTTTGTTACAACCTTTATCCATTCGAAGTCAGCATTGGGTGGAGGTCTCAATGGATTCTATCATAAGTTTATCCAAGTGTGAAAGAAAGAGTGTCATCATGGTGGTAGTTGATAGAATTACAATGTATGCACACTTTTGTGCATCATCTCATCCTTTTAAAGACAATACAGTTTCTACTTCATTTATGGAAATAATTCAAAAGCTACATGGAAATCCAAAGATAATTATAAGTGACAGAGATCCCATCTTCACTAGAAATTTTTGGACAAAATTATTTTCTTGTTTGGGTACTCAATTAGCTCATAGCTCATCTTATTATCCTCAATCTAACGAGAAAACTGAGATAATGAACAAATGTTTGGAAGGATAATTTTTTTGCTATGTATATGATAAAAAAACACAATGGGTTAAGTGTTTACCTCTCGTTGAATGGTGGTATAACACTTCCTTCCATTATGTAGTAAAAATGATGCCATTTATGGAACTTTATGTATATCATCCACCATCCATCACATCATCTTTAAGAGAAAATTCCAAGGTTTAAGAAGTGGAAGATCACATCGAGCATCCAAAAAAACTTCTCCAACTCTTAAAGGATAAACTCACTATGGCGCAGAATTGAATGAAACAACAAGCATATCAACATTACAGTGAAAGAAGTTTTGATGTAGGCGACTAAGTGTTTTTACAGCTATAACCATACAAACAAATGTCCCTCAGGAAAGCTAAGAAGGATAACAAATTATCACCCAAGTACTATGGTTCTTACAAGGTGTTGCAAAATATTGGTACCGTGGCATGCAAATTGGAGTTGCCTGCATCTTCATGATTACATCCAGTTTTATATGTTTCATGCTTAAAGAAGGTTACTGGTGACAAGCTCCCAGTTCAAATGATACCAAAACTTGACGAAGAAGGAAAAATCATACTCGAGCTTGAAGCAGTCACACAAACAAGAACTTGATAGCTACGAAATCGATCAGTTTTAGGGTATCTCATTAAGTGGAAGAACTTACCCGCTGAAGATTCCACATGGGAGGATGATAATTTTATACAGAACCATCTAGAACTACTCAAGTGTTGATGACAACACTTTTTTGGAGAGGGGCATGTTAGGTCCCTATAATACTAGTGTAGCCCCTTTATTTTCATTGTTAGTGTAGCCCCCTTATTTTCATTGTTAGTGTAGCCTCCTATTGTTATTGTTGTGCCCTTACATTATTATTGTTAGGTAGGCTCTGATTATATTGTCACCCCTTAGACTCCTATATATACCAAGGGGGTCTTGTCATTTTTATCATCTAAGGGTTGTTCATTTATGTGATGTAAATGATGTGTCCCCCTTGAAGAGGCTATTTCTCAAGTTGTTGATCTATCTTTTCTTCTATTTTCTGAGCTAGTTGCATAACATACATTTTTAATAGGAAAGAATATTACAATCTTTTTAAAAAAATCATAAATTTTAAAAAATCTATTTAATAATGTGGAATATTCATTAGAAGAAAGAGTCTTATTTTATAAAATTTTAAAAACTTATTTAATAATGTGGAATATTATAACTTTGAAGGGAGTATTCAATTTTTTTGTTGCATATTGTCAACTTCAATTATAATCAAATGGCACTCACAAATCTTTAATTTGACACATTAATTCACTATTTTATATATATATATATATATATATATATATATATATATATATATATATATATATATATATATATATATATATATATATATATATATATAGATAGTGGTTAGAGTAAGGAATCACACTTATAGAAGGAAAAAAAGAGAATGGAGTGATTTATATCATTGTTATCCCTTACTCTAAATTCCGATTTCCTCTTTCAAAATCATGTTTGGATGTTTCATTTCTTAGTTCCTCCTGCAAATGATATGAAATGGGTCATATAAAAAAATTAGGGAAAATAATAGTGGTGTTCCTATTGTTACCATCTGCTATAGAACTGAGTTTTAGAGGGCTTGTGTACATGAAAATCCCAATAGGAACTACTATGACACCAAAACACAAAACTAAGAGTAGCGCCACTATAATGGTAGAGAGCTAAGATATTGTCACTAAGAAAAAATTACACATTGATGTAATGTAGAAGCATTGTCGAAACAAATAAGTCTATGAGTATGGCATACGAGTGAACTATGAGTAGCATGATATGAAGAGAAATAAGAACACAATATGTTGTTTACTTTAGGATTGTAAAATATTGTGCTAGGAACATGCATGCAAGAAGCATGTATGATGAGATATGTGTGGAAGCACTAAACACTATACAAGAACATGTGGTATAAGCTAGGTGAACCATGTATAGTTTGAGTTCATGACATTAACTACACATGGAGAGCACAATGAATGTGTATGGAAATGATCATGTGAAACTAATGAAGAATTCAAGGGAAATGAAAATTCAATAAAGAATTTAGTGAAATTGATTGGTGAAATAAGTTTCTAGCTATGTGTTATCTTGTGGGCTATTGGCACTAGCCTAGAGGTTATAGTCGCAACTAATAGGATTTGAACCTAGGCTTCACCTAAGTAATCTTGATGAATTATCAATTCCTCTACATCTAAAAAAGAAGAAGAGAGAGACACATAGAATTAAAAAACATAAACTTGTGTATGTTATGCTTGAGAAGATTCAACTTGAATTGCTTCACAATTTTCATCATCCTCATTTTTTATTAGAAAATATAAATCAATTATTTTCCTTGGTAGAAGGGTGACCATGTGGTCCCTTTTTTTTTATCTACAGTGGGATGGTGTCGAAACATAGAATAATTTCCTATTGTGGTTCACGCCTTTACACAAGCACTTTTTCCCATGATTGTATTTATATTCCAATAAAGGTCCAATGTGTTTAAAGATTTGGTATTTCTCCCATGAGTGTTACATGCACTTGGGATCAAATTCCCCATCTCTTCCTCTATATATTCATTGTAAATGTATCTCTTCTCCACGCAAGCTTTGTCCTCAACAACATTGATCTCGTCTCGAGCTTCTAAAATGATGAGCTCTCAGTAAAGGGCAATGTAGGCCTTTGTACCATGTTGGGTCCATGAGATAGGATGGCTAAAACATGCTCGACATCCCCAATGATCATGACCAATAGTAGTGTAAGGCATAGTGACAAAGACATGTGTGCAGGAAGGGAAGGAATGATAGAGTTGATGTGGGAGAAATTTTGTTAGGGAATTTCTCAACAAAGAGTCGACTAAGGAAGCTTATGGAAGTAATAGTTTGATAAAATGAAACTTTCTAGGGAAGGATATATAACATCCTAGGGTAGAGAAGTTGTAACTCTATGCTAGCAATAAATATTAGATTGAGAGTACATACACTAACAGACAAATTGACGCTAACTATAAAAACCAAATTATAGAGAGGGTTGAGGCACTTTATCAACAAGGTGAGAAACCAAAATTGTTATAACCATGAATTCTTCCTTTCGTGGCCATATCAGTAATTCTTATATGGGATTTCATGGCCATAGAAATACTAACTAAATGAGTAAAAAGGACAATTTAAAATCATACTCCAAGGTGGATGGAAGCAACAGTTAAGTCCATAATGATTTGAAATTTCCCACTTATGTACCAAAGCATCTGCATGTTATGGAATCACACAATTTCCACACCACATTCTCAGGCATCTCGAGGAGGAACACTCGTTGGTCATTGATCGATGAAAAAATTGTGTGGGAAGATCATGCTAGATACTCCATTTGGGGTAACAAATCGTAATATTGTTATCACACAAATTTCACCGAAATTTCTTTCCTATGACTTTTTAGGTATCTAGAAATCAAACATAATAAAAAAATGAGTTAAACATCACAGAAACTGTTGCGAAGGTGACAAAAGAAATTTTAGGTGGTGGTTGACAAACACCCTATCATGTACATATGGTATTGAGAATTTGAAAAACCTCAACAAAGGACAAATCACATCAAGGGAACTCTTAAAAAGGTGCGGAACACATCAAGGGAAATTTTAAGAAGGTGAGGAAAGGAGGTTTGGAAGGTAGTAAGAAACGGGTAAATATTAAGCATTTTACAGTAAGTCAATGATTGGTTCATTATCTTTACATTTTATCATTTAGATTGAAAAGAAGTAACATTTAATAGATAAAATGTCAAAGTAAGATTACTACATGGTACTTAATATTTTCTATAAAAAATATCCTCCTATATGTGACTATATGAAAATAAAGTGACATACATGATACTTAATATTTACCATACAAAACATCCTCCCGTGAGGAAAATATACAAAGAATTATCCTCCTTGAATTGTTAAATATCTTTGCCACGTATAAGGAGTTATGTCACACCCTACTTTGAGCTTTGCATTAACAAGGTGAATCATTTCATGATTAGTGAAATTATGAGGTATATTTCTACATTAACCTCTTGTGCCTATCCAATACAATGAGTCTGTTGAGCTTGCCATTTCGCATAGCATGTATACTACTGTTGCTAGACACATGGATGTCAAAGATGAATAAAACCTATTGGATTTTGCAGGACTCTCTCATCCTTGAAGCTCTTATTCTTCAATTGTTGGTATTTTTTACCTCGCTCACCTGTCTTCATTTTATCAAGGCTCTAGTGGGTCCTTCCACTGATACCATGAATGACTACATACGAGCATGCTACGAAGCATGGAAAATTGCAGACCTAGTGGAAAATTCTAATTCTGAAGCTGTACAAGTGAATAAGTAAGCTGAAAAAATATTCCATAGTTTAAAGGAATAATGAAAGTGGTTGGGCCTGCTTCTCCACATCAACAATTTCCAAGATAGAATTATCAAAGAGGCCAGAAGTTCCTCATAGGGGCTTGCAAACAAAGGAAAGAAAACAACAAATACTAGCTATGAATTTAAGAATCCGTAGGCAGTAATGAAAGGTAATCAAACTCCTTTTATTTTTTGCTCGTATTTAATTTTTCTTTTATGGAAATTATAAACACCACAATTCACATTAAAGGAGGTAATTGATAAAACCAAGTCCATAACATCATCAAAATGACCTTTCCTTTAATTTTGATTGTTGGCTCAAATTTTCCCCCCAAAAAATTAATTTTTGGTTGTGCAATATTGAGCTACAACAAATTATTGGTTCACTAGAAAAACCATATGTAGAAAGTCCATAATTAACATCATAGTCTACAATGGAACCTAATACCTTAACTATATTGCAATATAATTTTTTAAAATTGGTACAAATCAAATATTTGGGATTTTGAATTTGCAACAACTGTGAACTAATAGTGAGTGGATGAAAAATTACAAATATTAAAATCACGATATCTACATCTTGTTATAATGTTCTTTTAGTACTCACACAACACATCATGTAAACTAATGTTTAAAATTCAAATTTAAAAAGGGGAAGAGCTATCCCACAAGACAACTCAATTAATGATTGCCATGATATAAAATATTATATAAACAATAAGATTCAAAGTTCAAATCCCTGTGGTTCAAACTAAAAAAAGAGGAAAAAATTGAAGACATAATAATTTGGTAACTTAACCTCATTCCTCATTATATCAACCAAAAATATTATAGGATGAAGAAATTTCAAATGAGGGCTTGGTTGTTGATTCTACAATAGTAGTTTTCTTTTCATCCCATAGACACCATATGATTACACTTTTTGAGGATGATGTAACAAGTTGGGAGCGACGCTTTAATCTAGACCCTAGTGTTGGCTAATTTGGGAATTATTTTGTTTGTGAACTTGTGCTGGTTAAAATAAATGTAGCTTTTCAAGTTTCCTTCCAAATTTAATCCCTAGGACTCACAGTTGTTGACTTGCTCCCTCGGTCCTTCCCACTTCATATGAGGTATCCCATAATTTCTCCTCCATGAATCCCTACGCCCACAACCTGCACTCAATCACTATAATCTCTCCCATTCTAAACGTACAACTCCTTCACATCGGCCAATGAACTTTGTATTCCATCCAACAGTTCTTCCACATTAACTGAATGACATGTCATTCTTTCACAGAGCATGTACAAGCTATTCCTTATGATTACCACCTTCCAATTCTTGGATTCATAACCAATAGTTATCGTTTGGTTTCCTTTGTTTGCGATTCCCTAGAGGGAACTTTTGGCCACTTCAATAGTCCTTTGTTTGCAATCCCATAGAGGGAATAGGGAGAGCCAAGCCCCACCACTTGCAAGATTATTTCAAACCATGGAATAATTTTTTAGCTTATTCAGCAGTCCAACTTCAAGATTAGAATTCTCCAGTAGGTCTACAATTTTTCATGCTTCGCAACTTGCGCATATCGGACACATGAGGATGTTTTTCTATGGAAAATATTGATTACAATGTAGTACTATTACTTTTGACATTTAATCTATTGAATTTCATTTCATTTTCATTCAATTGAGTTACTCCCTTGGCCCTTCCTACTTCGTAGAAGGCATCCCATAATTTCTCCTCCATGAATGCCTTTTCCCACAACCTACACTCAACCACTATACTCTCTCACATTCTAATCATAGAACTCCTAATTAATCACATTGGGCAATGAACTTTGTATTCCCACGGTTCTTCCATGTTAACCGAATAAGCTTTCATTCTTTCACAGAGCATGTACAAGCTATTACCTGCGATTATTTCTTTCCAATTCTTGGATTCATAACCAGTATATGTTGTTTGCTTTCCTTTGTCTATGAGGCCTTGGAGGGAACTTTTGGATGCTTCGACACTTCTAGCTTGGAAGTTGTTAATGGGGAGAACCAGGCCTAACCACTTAAGACCCATTAACAAAGTAAATGACCCATCATTTTTTCAGTTAAGACCCATTAACATAGTAAAACAAACTTCAGTCTCAATGTACAAAGCACAAAGAAAAAATACAAATATTAAAATCACAATCTCTACAACTAGTTATAATGTTCTTTTAGCATTCATACAACACATCATGTAAACCAATGTTTGGAATTCAAATTAAAATAGTTGAAGAATTAACCCACAAAAGTAACTCAATTAGTGATTGCAATGTAATTGATTGCCATGATATGAAATATTATATAAACAATGAGATTGAAAGTTCAAATTCCCATACACCAAATCAAGGGGAAAACAAAAAAGAAAAAAAATATTGAAAACTTTACCATTTAGAAACACAACTAATTTGGTAACTTAGCCTTATTCCTCATGATATCAACCAAAAAGAGTATGAGATTAAGAAATGAGGGCTTAGTTTTTGGTTCCACAATAGTAGTTTTTCATCCATAGACACCATAGGATTACACCTTTTGAGAATGATATAACAAGTGATAAAAATATAGAAGAAGAAAAACACAAAATTGACACACACACAAAAACAATATCAAGTAGTGTTATTCTATTAATCACACAAACTTATCTTGATTACAATAAACCCATAATAAAATATTTATATTTTTTAACTCTCAAAACATACACACTTTCTAAATTTAACTTTTTCAAATATAAAATAAACTTAAACTTCTAATATTGCCTCTACTTGATTCAAGTCAACCGCTCAGTTCATAAAAGTAATTACGATTTCCAACAAGAATTTGGGAGCGATGCTTTAATCTAAATAGGTAATTTGGGAATTATTTTGTTTCTCAACATTTTCCAGTTAAAATGAGTGTCGCTTTTCAAGTTGCCTTCCAAATCTCATCCCCAGGACTCGCAGATGTTGAGTTACTCTCTTGGCCCTTCCCGCTTCGTAGAAGGTGTCCCATAATTTTTCTTCCATGAACGCCTCTGCCCACGACCTGCTCTCAGTCACTATAATCTCTCCCATTTTAAACATACAACTCCTAATCACATCGGCCAATGAACTTTGTATTCCATCCAACAGTTCTTGCACGTTAACCGAATTACCTTTCATTCTTTCACAGAGCATGGACAATAACCTGCGATTACTGCCTTCAAATCTTTGGATTCATAACCAGTATTTGTTGTTTCCTTTCCTTTGTCTGCAAGCCCCTGGAGGGCACTTTTGGCCGCTTCGACAGTTCTAGCTTGGGAGTTGTTAATGGGGAGATCTAAGCCCAACCACTTGTGCGATTCTTTCAAACCACGGAATAGTTTGTCGCATAGTTACCAAGTTTGAATTCGAATTCGAATAAGAATTCGATTCGATACGAAAAAAATTCGACTCTTTAAAATTTAATACGAAAAAAATTAGCCAATATACATCTTACACTATTCACCAATATACATCTTACACTATTATTAATAATATTTTTTCTTAAATTTTGAATAATCTAAATTAACAATTTTGAATTATATTATAAAAGTTGCAAATAAAAATAGACATTGAAATTAGTAAAAACAACTTTTCTTCAATGGAATTGAATGAGATATTGAAAGTAGTAGAAACAACTCCTCTTCAATGGAAGTGAATAAAATACAATGGGGAGAAAAAACTCTAACATTAGAAAAAAAGGAACCCTTAAAATTGTTAGTTGGTCAATCAAAAGATAGTAACTAATGTTATAGTTTTTAATGATAAATATTTAGGCAATTTCTTAATTACTAAAATAAAATATAAATAAAAAATCATCAAATTAGAACTATCAACAATCATCAAATTAGAATTCTTGTTTTTTTGCCTAATTGTTCAAATGGAAGTGAATAAGATATTGGAATTAGTAGAAACAATTCCTCTTGGTCAATCAAAAGATAGTAACTAATGCTGTAATTTTTAATGATAAATATTTAGACAATTTCCTAATTACTAACTGAATAAAATATAGATAAAATATCATTAAATTAGAACTATCAAGAATCATAAAATTAGAACTATCTTTCTATTTTCCTAATTGTACCAAAAAATAGTAACTAACTGAACAAAATATAGATAAAAAATCATTAAATTAGAACTATCAAGAATCATCAAAATAGGACTATCTTGTTGTTTGGCTAATTGTTTAAAAGATTTAAAAACTATATTATATTTTCCTTACAAATTTCTTAAAATAAAAAAGATAAAAAACTAAATTACAAACAATTTTATTATGAATAAATAATTCCAATTACATTATTCACTAGCCAAAGAATTATAAGAAAGAGATTAAAGTTAAAAAAAGAAAAAAAGAAAAAATATTTTATTGTGAAAATCAAAAAACAAAAAATTATTTTATTGTGGAAATAAAAATTTAATAGGACAACTATTCATTTAGTTTTTATACTTACTTTTAGAGATTTTTTTATTTTTAATATAAAAACTAAACAAACATTAAACAAATAATGTAAAATTTAATAACAAATCAAATTTATTAACACATCAAAATAACTTTGATATAATAGAACTATGAATTTTATAATCATTAATATATGAATTTTTTAATCATCAATCACACCTATATTGCAGAACAAATAGGGAGAATTAAGTCAACGGTTCAATATTTTTAAACATCTATATAAACGAAGAATTACGCTCAACCATTCAAATTCTACAATTGGATGAGGAAACCAAAGCACAAAAAATGGAGTACGAATTCTTGAAAAACACAAATCAAAGATAAATTTAAAGATAAATTTAGAAGAATATGATTTGTCCGAACCGAATTTCAGCGTATTAATGGACGAATCGGACCGAATTGCCGAATTTTCGAATTCTTCAGAACAATTCGGCCGAATTTGGTAACTATGGTTTGTCGGCTTGCTTGTTCACTAGTACGACTTCAGTATTAGAATTTTCCACTAGGTCTATGATTTTCCATGCTTCGCAGCATGCTTGTATGTAGTCATTCACTGTATGAGTGGAAGGACCAGCAAAGGACCCACCAGAGCCCTCATAAAATGCAGAGAGTTCGATGACAATGGTAAGTAGGGAAACCACCATCATCTTAGAAGAACTCTTCTCCAAGTTGAAATTCCCTTCTTTTCTTCTAACAGACTCTGTAAACGGCTCGGCAAAACTAAACTTTCATGTCCCTATTTTTTCCAGCAAGGAAATCAGAACTTTGCAAGTTTTGCCATCGTTTTCCCCTTTTCTCAGTCGTGCCTTCATATCCTTGATGGATTTCCGATTGGCTATCCACACTCCAGCGGGATTCTCTTCGGGCATGTGCATCATAACGTTCGAGTATTTGACGAAATCACCAGGATTTTCTGGTCCAATGACTTCACGACTGTTGTGCAGATTATAGACCACCGAAAGCTCAACATCGAAAGCCCGACCCATCAGAAGCCTCTGCATGTAGCGATTAGAGAAAACTATCTCTGAAATCAGCCAACAAATTTTGCTCAAAAGAGTTAGAAATAATTAATTCCTACTTGTCTATGGTTGTAACTCTCTATTTGAGGACTTTGTTCCTACATAATAAGAATCAGCTAGAATATAGTTTCTCCTAGTTTAGTATGTGGTTGAGAGAATCTCTCAACCACACTATTGTACGTCTAAGATAGAATTCCTATCTTGAGACTATTGATTGTATAAATATGTGTGTAATTTTCTTATTCAAATATAATAGAATATATTTGAGTGGTTGTGCTATTTTATCTTGGTATCAGAGCCCGTGATGGCTTGGCCCCTCGTGGGCTAGGCCTGTCCTGGGCTGAGGGAAATAAATGTGGATTTTATTAAAGAGTTTGATGAATAAAGTCTCTGTTTATTTGTCCATCAGTTTTTTCAAGTGATTGTGGAGTTTATTAAATTCATTATGTTGCGACCTAGAGCAGTGGATTATGGTGATTCAATCCGGATGGGCTCTGTGAGCGGATCAGACTGTGATCAACACTGAATCCATGGTATCTTGGAGCATCATCGTGGTATCCATTGGTGACAGATCGTGGTGACCGTGCATTGTGGTTCCGCTGCTAGACATGATGCTTTCACATAGTGGTTGAGGTCGAGTTGTCGTGTTGCAGAGTCAGTGCGGCGAAATCTCTCAATCAACAATGGCAGTGTTTGTAGCTGTAGATTGACCCTAGAATCGGGCGATCTGGTGATATGTGGTATTGCGGATCTGGCGTCGATGCTAGTTGTTGCCTTCTTCGAATCTGGTGGACTGTCTGCGAGGCTGCCTAACCTGTGGAGGGCAGAACCAGATCATGGTGAAGCTTAATCATGGTGGAAAATCAGAGAATTGTGGTAGAGTTGGAGAGGCAGATCGACAGCCATGGTGTGTCTTACAGTCAGAGAGTGAGATCCGAGAAGAAGTTAGCAGATCGGTCGAGTCGGTGGTGTATGTCGAGCATGCGGCGAATTACAGATCTGCGTGTTTGAGGGTGCGTTTGTGTGGATCGAAGCATATCGGTGGTGGCGCATTAGAAGAGTGCAACCTAGTGGGTTGAACAATGGTTCCCTGCCCCCGCCATGGGCTGTTGAAGTGAAGATGATGAGAATCAGTGAATCGGTTCATACTCGGAAGCCTTGTAATGTGATGTGGTGTGAAGCAATGAGATCAAATCGAGAAGCTACATATCCACGTAGGTAGACCATGTAAGCCATGGAGATACTCGGATTTGTGGAGCTAAGAGCATGGATCTGTGTGAATTTGTCGAAGTTAGTGGATCTGAAATCTGCTGGAGGCGCTTGGTGAATAGCCGTGGGCCTGTTTGATCGATAGTGGAGGTCGAGCCTGCAGTTTGTAGGTGCAGATGGCTGGTTCGTGGAGGTTGGATCGGTTTTGTTGAAGGCAACATGTGCCAAGCATCGCCGATTGGGGTTCAGATCACTGGATCCAGGTGCAAAGCCTGCAGCAGGAGTCTGGTTCCTCAGCGCCGACATGGGTATTATTATGGAGATTTGTGGAAGAGGCACCGCAGTTTCGTGGAGGCAACGGTGCAGTAGAGATCGTTGGTGTGGCTGTGTTGAGAGAGCTAGACTTAGCTTGGCTCAACTGAGATTGTCGGCTCAATTCTTCGACTTATGAAGACTGTCACTGGTGCATGTGAGAGAGGCTATGTGATCATGTGAAGGCTCTGTTTGCAGTTTTTTGGAGGCTCTGTAGAACAAATTTTGGATCTGCACTGGCCTGGTGGCAACTCGACTTAGAACGACTGGTGCAGAGTTTGGCGAAGTCTTGCGCTTCTATGGCCAGGGATCGAGTCTAAGGAGGCCGATTGCTTGCTGAGGCTGATTTGTTCAGTGAAGGCCGTTGTTTGCAGATCGAACTCCAGAGGTTCGGTTTGCTATTAGTTCTGTGCAGACGTGGCCTGGCTGAAGAATATGCGCGAGTTCGTTGAATGAAAGAATGCAGGTTACATGTGTCAATTCACTGATAAAGAATGCTAACGGGATGAGGACGTTACCTCAATGATCGCCTACAAATATTACCTCAATCTTCAAATATCACGATCGACTCGGTATGAGTCCAAATCGTAGTTCTTTGCACTCAGCGTTACAGCTGGGGAGGGATAATCTCAAAATCATTCTGTATTTCTGTGAATTCATAATTGTTATGTACCGTGAGGCACTCACAAAGTATCCATCAGATCAACCTTCATTTATTGCTTTCTTTAATTCAACAGCGTGACCTGGCCCATTTAGGGTTTGAACTAGTTACTATAATACTCAAACGTGAGAAATCGTGAATGCACGTATGAGCCTTTCAAGATTCGGACTAAGTCAAAAGATCTCATTGGGAAATCCTTTAAGGCCTGCACAGGTAGGAAGGAGGAAGGAGCATTGGCATTAATTGGAAAAAAAAAATTGGAGGCCGACCAACAGTTTGTAAGAAGACTGAAATTGCCAGTCGTGGCAGTCAGAGTTTCTTCCTCATCTGACAAAATTTGCAGGAATAGGGATTGGAGAGATCTGGGAATCCGGATTGACCTTGAATGCGATGGAGGATTGGACCATGGAGTCCTGGATTATTATTTTGAAGGGAAAATTGTGTTCTCTTCGTATGGTTGTGTGCCTATGTCTGGATCATCAGTGTTTGAATGCACTGCATTGAGTCCAGGTGAAAAGTCGCCAATCCATTTCTTTATCAGTAGACCCCTCACAGGTATCGTTGGTGAAAAATCGCTACTGGTATGTTTGGAAAATAATCATCTATGGGCAGAGATAGAGAAATTAAACCTGAAGAATTTATGCTTTATTTAGTTTCTTGGAATCATGTTTAAAGTTATTGAGCCTTATTGAGCCTAGCTAACTCAATGTAGGTAGAGTTATTTTGTTATAATTCGCGACTCTAACAAATGATAGGTTAAGCATGGAGCTCCAAGAATTTATTTGACAAAAATGCCCAAGATGTGAACAATGAACAAATGAGATAAAGGAGCAGCAACAACGTTTATGGTGGACAACAAAATAGATGTTTGTTTGAGTTAGTGTGGTTTGTGAAATAGACTCCCTAACATGTTATAAGCAAGTCCATTTGTTGTAATAGTCATTGTATGTACTCAGAAACTCCAAAATGTGGAATCAAATGTAAGATTTTTTAAAGGCATCTGAAAGTTCATGGTGATCTTAAAACCACTTTGTAATGGTTTATGGTCAGCCTGAAACCATCTTTTGTCACTGTAAAGGTGAGGGTTGGTGGTGAGCCAGAAACCATCTATAGTCTTTGTGGCTGAAGTGCTTTTGTGACCAGCTTGCCTTTGTGGCAGAATCACCTCTCTGGCTTGAGGTGCCTTTTTGGCTGCATGTACACGAGATCTTTGTGATCAATTGCGCAAGTGGACTGCAGAACACCTTGCTCGGACTCAGATGGTTTTTTAATTTTTTGAGTAGAAGGGGATCCGCGGGAATCCTTATCCTCGTTTGACGATTTGCGAGGGGAGACAGATTGTGTTTTGGGAGGTTCTGTACATGCAATTCGCCTGATGGTGGTGGATTTGACTATCATGACAAGCAGTCATTAAGGGGGGAGTTAGAAATAATTAATTCCTACTTGTCTATGGTTGTAACTCTCTATTTGAGGAGTTTGTTCCTACATAATAGGAATCATCTAAAATATAGTTTCTCCTAATTTAGTGTGTGGTTGAGAGATTCTCTCAACCACATTACTGTACGTCTAAGATAGAATTCCTATCTTGAAACTATTAATTGCATAAATATGTGTGTAATTTTCTTATTCAAGAATAATAGAAAATAATAGAATATATTTCAGTGGTTGTGCTATTTTATCTAAAAGTACAAACTTTTGTAGACAAAGCAAAGTGGGCAAGAGCTTGTATAGGCGGAGTTTCTTAGCAAACATGATCAGAAATTTCTTCATATAGCTAAACCTATAGATTGATTCTCCATCCAATTCCTTGAAATCTTCCTGCATCTCTAGGATAACTGTTTTCCAAAAATCCTCCACACGAAAATATTCCCTGAGACTTTGGTACTTTTGTATCTTTCCTTGGCACGCACTATGGCAATTACCTTGTAAAATTTTTATTTTTACATGACCTGATCTGATTTTTATTTCGACGAGATTTTTGTCGGTGTGACAATTTTTTCAAACCATTTAAAAAAAAATACAGTAATCCATTCATGGTAGATTGGTTTATTATATCCAAATCTGTACTCGTCACTTTCTTCTGAGTTTCCTTTCACCTTCCTCACAGTTTCCCTTTCTCTTTGGTTGATCACTTTCTTACGAGTTCACAGTTCCCTTTTCTCTTTCGTTGAGTGGTGGGGTGGTTGCCGATCACCGCCTCAAAATCCTTTTGCCACCTTCGTGACAGCTTCTGTGATGTTGTTTAACTCATTCGTTGACTGCATTTACGATTATTACCCTGGATGGGGTGTCCACCACGATCTGCTCACACATTGCCGCCATCGATCGGTTATTTTTTCTGAAATTTCTATCCATAATTTAAAAACAAATTATCTTAACAATATATTTTATAATGAACATTAAACATTTTATTATTATTATAATAATTTAATTGAGCGGTATATGACTGAGGTTCAATAAGTTATAAAGATGGTCAATTTGGAAACTTAATCATGGACCTTCGTACAATGAACTCAATTTTTTTCCACTAATTTATTTTATTAAAAAAAGAAAATTATATAAAATATCAATTCAGAGTAGTATTATTTAAATTGAATGCATAATTTAACTAATAGAAATGACTTTTTTTTAAACCATGCGTAATTAGTGGGGTAGTTACCGAACACCACCTTAAAAGTCCTTTCACCACCTTCGTGGGCCCAAAAGAGTCATACGAATATATAAAGAACGAGATGGGGAATTGGGACCCAAGCACATGTAACACTTTGGTAGAAATACCAAATATTTACAAACACCTTTATTTGCATAATAATATATAGAGAAAGATATGGGAATTGGGACCCAAACACATGTAACACGTTGGTAGAAATACCTAATATTTACAAACACTCGACCTTTATTTGCATATAGAGACAAGACAATCCTGGGAAACATGGTGGTGAAAAGGAGTGAATCATAATTGGAAATTATTTTATGTTTGAATACCCTCTTATTGAAGGTCAAAGGAATTGGACCAAATGGTCACCTTATTACCAAATAAAATAAAATCGTTAATTTGTAGTTTTCAACCTCAAAGGAGGATGATGGCACAAGTGAAGCCATTCCCACCATTGACCCTACTAGTAAAGAAAATCATTGATTTGGTGTTTTCAACCTCAAAAGAGGATGATGGCAGTGGTGAAGCCACTTTAATTGACTTTCCTTAAGTTCAGCGTGCATTTGTTCGTGCTTTTTTTTATATTTTTTTCTCTCTTCTTTATTTTAGATCTAAAGGAATTATTTAGGCTAGGCCTAGGTTCAAGAGTTCATGTTTTTTGTTTTTATGTTTTTTCTCTCTTTTTATGTCTATTTTTCTAGTCTTATCACAATGGGCCAATATATATTTTTGTTGGAATTCAATCCAAGTGGAGAGGAGAATAAACCATGCTACCAATCACAAGTGGAAGGGAGAACAAACAATCCTCCCAACCACCCAACTTAGAACCTAACACTTTTTTTCTTTGTTTATGGGCATCTCCATTGCTCTTTAACATAACCATATTCCTAGGCTTTATAGAATATTTGTAAACAATCATAGGATATTTTTGTTGTTGTTGTATTCAGGTTTTATTTCTAAATACATGACAAAATAATTATGCTTTTGCCAATGATCTTTTCAGTTACATGATAGTTATTGTTATTTTGAAGTTAACCAAATTTAATATAGACTTCATATTTAACTTTAAGAAAGAAAAGCGATACGATCTTGTAAAAAAATTTTTTTAACTAATATTATTTTCTAATATAATATAAATATAAATTAATTAACGTGTATACAATGCACTCTAACTATGGACTACTTTTTGGCTTTTTGTTCATTGGAATCTGCTCATACAATTTTTGGTGAGATCATGATTTTTTATTATTTTAAATGTATAAATGCATCAATTCATTTTGCACCCTGAAAACCCCTTGCGAACTCACATTATACAATCTCTACCAAAAGGAAAAAGAAAAAGAAAGAAAAAATTGAAAACTTCCCCATTTGGAAACACAACTAATTTGGTAACTTAGCCTTATTCCTCATGATATCAACCAAAAACATTATAGGTGTAAGAAATGACGACTTAGTTGTTGATTGACAATAATAGTACACCATAGGATTACACCTTTTGAGGATGATGTAACAAGTGATGAAAATGTAGAGAGAAAAACACAAAATTGATCCACACAAAAAACAATATAAAATGTTGTTCTTCTATTGATCACACAAACTTGACTTATTACAATAAACTCATATAAAAATATTTATATTTTTTACTTTTCACTATTTTTTCAACCTACAAACTGTTGAAATGTAATTTCAGTTGTCGTGCAGGTCAAAGCTACCAGTAAACCGCAACCGCAAAACAGCCAGACTTCCCCGCACTGCTTTTGTTGTATGATGGTATTTCCCGGGGAGGCAGCGAGCATGTACAACAATTGACACGTGGTTTGAAAAACCACCATTCCCCAGCGCATAAAGCTCGGTTGAAAGGGACCTCCGGGGAATTGCAAATAGCTGTCCGATTAAAATGGGGAAAATCTACGATTATTAAAAAATAGATTGTCGTGCGATATGGTAGCAGCTTGAACCAGAAGTGAATGACAAGAAATAAATTTACCGCCATGAATATAATTAGTATAAATGTACAACAGTCAGTAAATGTAGGTAAAACTTTAATTTTATTATTTTTTTTGCACGGGAGTTATTTTGTTTTAGGGCACAAGTCAAACAAAAGATATGTTATGTTTTTTGTTGTTCTGGAATATGTAATGAAAAAAATGCAGCAGCGTATATGTAATGTTAGTTGGGGCAGTAGCGCAAAAATAGAGAGGAGTGAATGTAATGTTTTGTTTTGTAATGCAATGTAGTATGTGAGATGCAGTAGCACAAGCATATCAGTGCAGACACATCAGTGTTTTTATTTCTCAGAGGAGACAGAGTATTGCTCTTTGTTGCAGAGACAGGGTAATTTTTTAGGAGAGACAGTGAAGTTGTTTTTTTGTGTGGAACTGAAGCGTTCCTGTTGTAATCCCTCTAGAAGAGGAAGACCTTTTTTTGTAATAGGCAGTTTTATTAATGAATACAAGTTTCTCTGTGCATATGTAAAACTATGTTCTTCAGAAAACAATTTTAGCTTCCCTGTGTTAAGAAACAGAGCATTTTTCCCCTTTTTATTTGTTTGGAATTATCAGAAATTCCCAACATGGTATCAGAGCTTATCTAGGCTCTTTGAAGGTGTCAAAGACGCTGAAGGAAGGATTTCTTGTTGCAGCAGCTTCTCCAGTAGAGTGAAGACTCAGTCAAGAAAAAAATCCAAGGTATTTCTCAAGTTAATTTTTGTGTTACTGTTGAAGACAGTCAGTTATTTTGAATACACAATCAAGTATTTTGAAGCATAGTTAAGAGTGCAAGAATGGCTGGAGCCAACACTAGCATGGGTATCTGTAATACTCAGCTCCCACAATTTAATGGGAAAAACTATGACTAGTGGGCAATAACTATGAAAGCTTTGCTTGCTTCCCAAGACTTATGGGAATTTGTTGAGGATGGCTTTGAAGAACCAGCAGATGAAAATGAGTTCAATAATTTAACTTAGGCAGAGAAAGATATGTTGAAGAGCAATAAGAAGAAGGATTCTAAAGCCCTCTATTTTTTGTATCAAGTAGTGCATGAGAGTGTGTTTCCAAGGATAGCAGCAGCTAAGAGATCCAAAGAAGCATGGAAAACTCTCAAGACAGCCTATCAAGGCATGGAGAAAGTGAAGACAGCAAAACTACAGTTGCTGAGGAGAGATTTTGAAACTCTCTGCATGAAGGAGTCAGATAATATTGACTCATTTTTCACACATGTGATTGGTCTGGTCACACAGATAAGGTCTCATAGAGAGATTCTTGAAGAAAGGAGGATTGTGGAGAAACTATTGAGGATCCTACCCTCAAGGTTCGATGTGATTGTCACCACCATAGAAGAGACAAAGGATCTCACAAACTTCTCAGTTGATGAACTACATGCATCACTGATAACACATGAGCAGAGATTGAGTAGAAATGAAAACTCATCTCTAGAATATGCCTTTAAGACCCAGATGTTCTTTGGAAGAAGAAGAGGTCAAGGTATAGGAAACAAGAAAGGAAGAGGCAGAAGCCAAAATAGAGGTGGAAGAAACAGTCTAGCAAATGCTCAAGGAAGAGGCAGCAATCCAAATCAGAACCAAGGTTAAGGCAGTAGTCAACAAAGTGGACAACATCATGCTCAAGGACAAAGGTATGATAAATCCAATGTCTAATGTCACTATTGTAAAAAATATGGGAATTATGAAAATGAATGTAGAAAGAAGCAGCATTATATGAATAATAGAACTAGTGCAAATTTGACTAAAGAAAATATCAGCCAAGATAATTTGTTTTTAGCTTGTAATATGGCTGAAGAAAAGAGTGAAGATGTATGGTTTTTAGACTCCGGTTGCAACAACCATATGACAAGAAACATAGCCCTGTTTTCTATGTTAGATCAAAGTGTGAAGTCACAAGTCACACTAGGGACTGATAACAAAGTTTCTGTTATGGGAAAAGGAGAAGTAAAAGTCTTAACAAAGAAAGGTGAAAAGAAAACCATAGCAGATGTTTATTATGTTCCTAGAATGAAATGTAATCTCTTAAATATTGGATAACTTGTTCAAAATGGGTACAATGTTTTCTTTGTGGATGATGTATGTACCATCATGGATAAAACACCCAGCAAACAGTGTATTGCTGAAGTGAAGATGACAAGGAACAAGATGTTCCCTCTCAGAATGAAAGAAGATTTGAAAAATGGAGAAGAAATAGCAGTAGTGACACAAGAGGCTTTCCAAAGCGAATCAAATGATGAAAATTGGTTGTGGCACTTGATATTTGGACATCTCAACTTTGGAGGTCTTAACTTGTTGAATAGAAAAGGGATGGTAAGAGGATTACCATTGATAAAGAAACCAGACAACCTTTGTGAAGGTTGTATCTTGGGGAAACAACACAGAGAAAGTTTTCCATCTCGAAAAAGTATAAGGGCAAAAGCACCCTTAGAGATTGTCCATTCAGATTTATGTGGACCGATGCAAATTCCATCACTTGCAGGTATCCACTATATACTAACATTTATTGATGATTTTACTAGAAAAAACTTAGGTTTATTTCCTGAAGAAAAAAAGTGAAGTGTTTGAAATATTTTGCAATTTCAAAGCACTTATAGAAAACCAATGTGGGCTACATATTAAAGTTCTAAGAACTGATAGAGGAGGTGAGTATATCTCCAAATAATTTCTACATTTTTGTAGAGAAAATGGAATTCATAAGCAGTTTACCACTAGGTACACCCCGCAACAAAATGGATTTGCTGAAAGGAAGAAGAGGACAATCATGGATATGGCGAGGAGTATGTTAAAGGAAAAGCATTTGCCAAATGATTATTGGGCTCAAGTTGTACACTGTGCAACATACATTTTGAATAGATGTCCCAAAAGCAGTCATGAACAGAGTGCTGGAAGAAGCATGGAGTGGGACAAAGCAAGGAGTCACCCACATGAAAGTTTTTGGATGTGTGGCTTATGCACACATTCCAGATCAGCTATGGAAGAAGTTGGACAACAAAGGGGAAAAATGTATTTTCATTGGATACAATAAAGAATCCAAAGCCTATAGGTTGTATAACCCATCCACCAAGAAGCTTATTGTGAGTAGAGATGTTCAGTTCATTGAGGAGGAAGCTTGGAATGGAAGCATAGAGAAAACAGTGAATGTTAAAAACTCTTTGTCTCATAATGAAGATGATGAGGAGATAGCTGAAATACATCCCCAAACAGCAGCACCAACACAAGGGCAGCAAGAGACACCCTTGAGGAGAAATGAAAGTGATTCTCCAAGCACATCACAAGGAGGAAATTCAAGTGCTTCTTCAAGCACTTGTACACCAAATGAAAGAGGTAAGAAGTTCAGAAATTTAAGTGACATTTATGAACAAGAGGCAGAAAATGAAGGTATGAACTCTTTGTTTGCTTTATATTGTCATGTTGATGACCCTGTTCGTTTCGAAGAAGTAATTAAAGATAGGAAATGGATAGAAGCTATGGATGAGGAGATCAATGCCATAGAAAGAAACAAGACATGGGATTTAGTTGAACTACCAAAAGGAAAAGAAGTCATTGGAGTTAAATAGATCTACAAGACCAAGAGTAATGTTGAAGACAAAATAGAAAGACACAAGGCAAGACTTGTTGTCAAAGGATATAAGCAGATGCATGGGAGAGACTATGAGGAAACTTTTGCACCGGTTGCTAGAATGGAAACCGTGAGAGCAGCGCTGTCCATAGCAGCACAAAACAAGTGGAAACTTTACCAAATGGACGTGAAGTCAGCATTCTTAAATGGAGTGTTAAAGGAAGAGGTTTACATTGAACAACCTCTAGGCTATGAAAAGAAAGGCCAAGAGCACAAAGTGTGTAGATTGAAGAAAGCTCTTTATGAGTTGAAGAAAGCACCAAGAGCGTGGTACAGTAGGATAGATTCCTATCTACTGGAAAATGGATTTGAAAAGTGTGAGGGAGAACCCACTCTCTACATCAAAGAAAATGATAGTAAATTACTAATTATTGTGTTATATGTTGATGATGTTATTTTCACAGGTAATAATGATTATCTTATTGAAAATTTCAAAACAGCCATGAAAGAAGAATTTGAAATCACAGACATGGGTTTGTTAAGATACTTCTTAGAAATAGAAGTAGAACAAAATGGAAATGGGATTTTTATCTCACAAGGGAAATACGTTAATGAAGTGTTGGAAACATTTAATATGCAGGAGAGAAAAATAGCAATCACTCCCACAGTGATGAAATTAAAACTCAACAAAGAGGACAACAGTAAGGATTTTGATCCTAGTTTGTACAAGAGCATAGTTGGCAGCCTCATGTGTTTGACTACAACTAGGCCGAATATAATGTATTTTGTTAGTTTAATTTCTAGATTCATGGAGAGGTCAAAAGAAGCACATTGACAGGTAGCAAAAATGATTCTGAGGTATGTTAAAGGTACTAAAAGGTTTGGCATTTTATATACTACTTCAGAATGTTCAGATTTAATAAGATACACTGATAGTGATTGGGCTGGAAGTATAGATGATCAGAAAAGCACATCCGGTTATGTTTTTCACATAGGTTTAGGAGCCATTTCATGGGCTTCTAAAAAACAGCGTATTGTAGCATTGTCTACAGCAGAAGGAGAATATGTGGCAGCTATAGCAGCAGCGTGTCAAGCAATTTGGATGAGAATGATGTTAAGGAGCTTATGCCAAGAACAAGCAAAATGAACTATGATTTTTTGTGACAATAGTTCAGCTATTGTATTATCCAAGAATGTTGTGTTTCATAAGAGAACGAAACACATTGACACAAAGTTTCATTACATCAGGGAATTGGTAAACAATGGAGAAATTGTTTTACAACATTGCAGAACTCAGGAGTGGGTTGCAGACATTCTGACCAAACCATTGGGGCAAATTTTTTTTGAGTTTTTGAGGAAATGTCTGGGTATGACTGATAATCCAGCAGTTGAAATTAAAGGGGAGTGTTGAAATGTTATTTCAACTGCTGTGCAGGTCAAAGCTGCCAGTAAACCGCGACTGCAAAACAGAGAGACTTCCCCGCACCGCTTTTGTTGTATGACGGTATTTCTCGGGGAGGCAGCGAGCATGTACAACGATTGACACGTGGTTTGCAAAACCACCATTCCCCGACGCGTAAAGCTTGGTTGAAAGGGACCTCCGGGGAATTGCAAACAACCGTCCGATTAAAATGGGGCAAATCTACGGTTATTAAAAAATAGATTGCCGTGCGATATGGTAGCAGCTCAAACCAGAAGTGAAGGACAAGAAATAAATTTACCGCCATGAATGTAATTAGTATAAATGTACTACAGTCAGTAAATGTAGGTAAAAACTTTAATTTTATTATCATGTTTTTTTTCACAGGAGTTATTTTGTTTTAGGGCACAAGTCAAACAAAAGATATGTTATGTTTTTTGTTGTTCTGGAATATGTAATGAAAAAAACGCAATAGCCTATATGCAATGCTAGTTGGGGGAGCAGCGCAAAAAAGTAGAGAGCAGCGAATGTAATGTTTTGTTTTGTAATGGAATGTAATATGTGAGACGCAGCAGTACAAGCATATCAGTGCAGACACAGCATTGTTTTTATTTCTCAGAGGAGACAGAGTATTGCTCTTTGTTGCAGAGAAAGAGTAATTTTTCAAGAGAGATAGTGAAGTATTTTTTTGTGTGGAACTGAAGTGTTCCTGTTGTAATCCCTCTGGAAAAGGAAGACTTTTTTTGTAATAGGCAGTTTTATTAATGAATACAAGTTTCTCTGTGCATATGTAAAACTCTGTTATCCAGAAAACAATTTTAGCTTCCATGTGTTAAGAAACAGAACATTTTTCCTCTGTTTGGAATTATTAAAAATTCCCAACACAAACACTTTCTAAATTTAACTTTTCCAGATATAAAATTAATTTAAACTTCAAATATTTACTCTACTTAATTCAAGTTAACTGGTCACTTACAATTTCCAATAAGAAGTTGGGAGCACTTTCTAAATTTAACTTTTCCAGATATAAAATTAATTTAAACTTCAAATATTTACTCTACTTAATTCAAGTTAACTGGTCACTTACAATTTCCAATAAGAAGTTGGGAGCGATGCTTCAATCTAAGCAGCTAATTTGGCAATTATTTTGCTTCTCAACATTTGCGGGTTAAAATGAGTGTAGCTTTTCAAGTTTCCTTCCAAATCTAAGCCCCAGGACTAGCAGCTGTTGAGTTACTGCCTTGGCCCTTCCCGCTTCGTAGAAGGCATCCCATAATTTTTCTTCCATGAACGCCTCTGCCCACGACCTGCTGTGAGTCACTATAGTCTCTCCCATTTTAAACATACAACTCCCAATCACATCCGCCAATGAACTTTGTATTCCATCCAACAGTTCTTGCACGTTCACTGAATTACCTTTCATTCTTTCACAGATCATGGACAAGCTATTACCTGCGATTACTGCTTTCAAATTCTTGGATTCATAACCAGTATTTGCTGTTTGCTGTTGGGTATTTTTGATGGGGAAAATACCAAAAACCAAATTCAAACTAAACACAGAGGCAATGCTCTGTTTTACCTCCACAGGATTTTTTTATGCACAGACAGCTTAAAAAAAATTCACTGAGAGACAGAGTATTTCACCACCATAAAACATTCTATTCATTAAAAACTGATACAGAGATTTACCACTGTAAAATCCCTTTTATATTCACTGCTGTGAAAAATAACTTACTGCTGTAAAGTCTCCATTTTCATTCACTGGTGTAAAACAATTTTACATACTGCTGTAAAAGCAGAACTTACACAAACTTACAAAAACTTACTTCGTGCAAAACCACACATGGTTTTCGCTACTTAAAAAAAACTTCACAAAACATTACTGAATGTATTCGTGCACTGCTGTGCATACATCCTCTGGTTCTTCTTCTTCTTTTTACCGCACCATCAACATTTTTCACTGCTGTGAATACACATCCATTTTTACCTCCCGTGTGCAATACATAAAAGTCAACAGTAAAAAACATATTACATACGATTTTTTATTTTTAATACATGCCGTAAAAGTCATAGGCTTCTATTAAAACGTGCCCATACCTATGTTTTAAATGCACCATACCTTTTCATAAAAAAGAAACTTACGTGCTATATAAGAAAATATATTGTAATGTGCCCATACTCATATTAAAACGGGCCACCAAAATCTTGTACCAACATTAACTCTTTCACCTACGGCGGTCAACCAAAAGTTTAATCCACGCAAGCCTTTAATGCACCTCGTATGCAGCTTTAGTTCATCAACGGTGGAGAGCGATGGAGTAAATCCGACGGAGGTCAACAATATCGGAAACCTGTTTGCTGCCCAACTTTAACGCCCGAGAAAATGACGTTGCGTTACGTCAGGGCTGAACCACGTGTCAGCTCCAAATTGTATCGGAGCTCCTTCCCGGATTATTCCTTCGTCGGCAAATCGCTCCGAGAAAATCCGGTGAACGGTTTCTGGCTTGGTTCACGGTTTCTGGTGGTCTGCGTTGAAATTAGATTTCAACACTCCCCTTTAATTTCAACAGCTGGGCATTCGGTCATACCGAGACACTTCCTCAAAAATTCAAAGCTTTTCTGATCCAATGGCTTTGTCAAGATGTCTGCAACCTGTTCCTGAGTCCTGCAATGTTCTAGGACAATTTCTCCATTGTTCACCAATTCTCTGATGTAGTGAAATCTTGTATCAATGTGTTTCGTTCTCTTATGAAACACTGAATTCTTTGACAAAGCAATAGCTGAGCTATTGTCACAAAAAATCACTGTCGCTTTTGCCTGCTCTTGGCCTAAGCTTCTCAACATTCTTCTCATCCACACTGCTTGACATGCTGCTGCTGTAGCTGCCACATATTCAGCCTCTGCTGTAGACAATGCTACAATGGACTGCTTCTTAGAAGCCCATGAAATGGCTCCTGAACCCATATGAAAAACATAACCGGAAGTGCTCTTCCGATCATCTACACTTCCAGCCCAATCGCTATCTGTGTACCCAACCAAATCTGAATGTTCTGAGGCATGATATAAAATTCCAAACATTTTGGTGCCTTTGACATACCTCAAAATTCTCTTTGCTGCCTGCCAATGTGCCTCCTTTGGCCTCTCCATGAACCTGGAAATTAAACTAACAGCATACATTAAATCAGGCCTAGTAGCTGTTAAGTACATGAGGCTGCCTACAATACTCTTGTACAAACTAAGATCAAAATCCTTGCTGCTGTCCTCTCTGCTGAGCTTTAATCCCATTACTGTGGGAGTGATGGCTGCCTTGCATTCTTCCATCTTAAATCTGCTCAAAATTTGATTTACATATCTTGCTTGAGATATAAAAATTCCTTTTTCATTTTGCTCTACTTCTATGCCTAAGAAGTATCTCAAGAAACCCATGTCAGTCATTTCAAATTCATCCTTCATGACTGATTTAAAATTTTTAATGAGCTGATCATCATTACCTGTGAAAATCACATCATCAACATACAAAACAACAATTAAAATCTTACCATCCTTTTCCTTGATGTAGACTGTGGGTTCTCCTTCACACTTGTCAAATTCATTATCTAATAGATATGAATCTATCCGGCTGTACCATGCTCTTGGCGCTTGCTTCAGCCCATAAAGAGCTTTCTTCAATTTGCACACTTTGTGCTCTTCACCTTTCTTCTCATATCCGAGAGGCTGTTCCACATAGACCTCTTCCATTAACACTCCATTTAGGAATGCTGATTTCACATCCATTTGGTAGACTTTCCATTTGTTTTGTGCTGCTATGGACAGCACTGCTCTCACGGTTTCCATTCTTGCAACCGGGGCGAAAGTCTCCTCATAATCTCTCCCATACTGCTGCTTGTACCCTTTGACAACCAGCCTTGCCTTGTGCCTTTCTATCTTGCCTTCAGCATTGCTCTTGGTCTTATAGACCCATTTTACACCAATGACTTCTTTGCCTTTTGGTAACTCAACCAAATCCCATGTTTTGTTTCTCTCTATGGCATTCATCTCCTCATCCATAGCTTCTATCCATTTCTTATCTTTAATAGCTTCTTCAAAATGAATAGGATCATCAACATGACAATACAAGGCAAATAAGGAATTCATTCCTTCTTCATAAATTTCACTTAGATTTCTAAACTTCTTACCTCGTTCACTTGGTGTGCAAGTGCTTGAAGATGCACTTGAATTTCCTCCTTGTGGTGTGCTTGGAGAAGCACTCTCATTGATCCTCAATGGTGTCCCTTGCTGTCCTTGTGCTGGTGCTGCTGTTTGGGGATTCATTTCAGCCACCTCCTCTTCATCTTCATCATGAGACAAACAGTGTTTAACATTAACTGTCTTCTCTATGCTTCCATCCCAAGCTTCCTCTTCAATGAATTGAACATCGCTGCTGACAAAGAACTTCTTGGTAGATGGAATGTACAGCCTGTAGGCTTTGGATTCATCACTGTATCCAATGAAGATGCATTTCTCCCCTTTGCTGTCCAACTTCCTCCTTAGCTGATCTGGTATGTGTGCATAGCCCACACACCCAAAAACTCTCATGTGGGTGACTCCTTGCTTTCTCCCACTCCATGCCTCTTCTGGCACTTTGTTCATGACTGCTTTTGTAGGACACCTGTTCAATATATAAACTGCACAATGTACAGCTTCAGCCCAATACTCATTTGGCAAATGCTTTGCCTTCAACATGCTCCTTGCCATCTCCATGATGGTTCTGTTCTTCCTTTCAGCAACTCCATTTTGCTGTGGGGTGTACCGAGTTGTAAACTGTTTATGAATTCCATTTTCTCTACAAAATCTTAGGAATTCCTTGGAGATATATTCACCTCCTCTATCAGTTCTCAAAACTTTAATGTGCAGCCCGCTTTGGTTTTCAACAAATGCTTTGAAGTTTTGGAATTTCTCAAAGACTTCACTTTTGTTCTTGAGGAAATATATCCAAGTCTTTCTTGTAAAATCATCAATGAATGTCAAGAAATATAGGCTGCCAGCTAATGATGGAGCTTGCATTGGTCCACACAAATCTGAGTGGATAATCTCTAAGGGTGTCTTTGCCCTTATACTCTTCCCTGATGGAAAACTTTCTCTATGTTGTTTTCCCAAAATGCAGCCTTCACATAGGCTGTCCGGTTTCTCTATCAATGGTAATCCTCTTACCATTCCTTTTCTGCTCAATAAGTTTAGACCTCCAAAATTGAGATGCCCAAATCTCAAGTGCCATAACCAATTCTCATCCTTTGGCACGCTCTGGAAGGCCTCTTGGGTGACTGCTGCCATTTCCCTTTTGTTCTTCATGTCTGCCCTGATCCAGAGAGGGAACATCCTGTTCCTTGTCATCTTCACTTCAGCAATGCATCTTTTGCTGGGTGGTATATCCATGATGGTGCACACATCATTTTTAAAGAAAACATTGTAGCCCTTATGGACAAGCTGTCCAATACTCAAGAGATTACATCTCATTCCGGGGACATAGTATACATCTGCTATGGTTTTCCTTTCTCCTTGCTTTGAAAGTATTTTTATTTCTCCTCTTCCCATAACAGACACTTTACTATCAGTTCCTAGTGTGACTTCTGATTTCACATTTTTATCTAGGACAGAAAAGAAGGCTATGTTTCCGGTCATATGGTTGCTGCAACCTGAGTCTAAAAACCATATGTCCTCACTATGTGTTTCAGCCATGTTACAAGCTAACAGGACATTTTCTTGACTGCTGTTTTCTCTTGTAACATTTGCATTTTGTCTGCTGTTCATATCATGCTGTTTCTTTCTACAATCACTAGCATAATGTCCATACTTTTTGCAATAATAGCACTGAACATTAGATTTATCATACCTTTGTCCTTGAGCCTGATACTGATCTCTTTGTTGGCTGCTGCCTTGACCTTGGTTCTGATTTGTATTGTTGCCTCTTCCTTGTGCATTTGATGAGTTGTTCCTTCCACCTCTATTCTGGCTTCTGCCTCTTCCTCTTTTGTTTCCTCTGCCTTGACCTCTGCCTCTTCCAAAGGACATCTGGGTCTTGAAGGCTTGCTCAAGAGATGAGTTTTCATTCCTACTCAACCTCTGCTCATGTGTTATCAGTGATGCATGCAGCTCATCAACTGAATAGCTTGAGAGATCCTTTGTCTCTTCAATGGTGGTGACTATGGCATCAAACCTTGAGGGTAAGACCCTCAATATTTTCTCCACAATTCTTCTGTCTTCAATGGTTTCTCCATGAGTTCTCATTTGTGTGATTACACCAATCACATGAGTGAAGAATGAGTCAATGTTATCTGACTCCTTCATGTTCAAGTTCTCAAAATCCTTTCTCAGCAATTGTAGTTTTGCTGTCTTCACTCTCTCCATGCCTTGATAGGCTGTCTTAAGGGTTTGCCATGCTTCATTGGCTGTCTTAGCTGCTGCTAACCTTGGAAACATACTCTGGTCTACTGCTAGATACAACAACACACGGGCTTTTGAATCTTTCTTCCTATTGTTCTTCAGCAGATCCTTCTCTCCTTGAGTTAATGCATTGAACTCAGTTTCATCTGCTGGTTCTTCAAAGCCTTCTTCAACTATTTCCCATAAATCTTGGGAAGCAAGCAGAGCTGTCATAGTTATTGACCAGTAGTCATAGTTCTTCCCATTAAACTGTGGGAGCTGGGTGTTAAACAAACCCATACCAGTGCTTGTGCTGGCCATTCCTTGACTGTGTATTTAAAACACTGACTGTCTCTTCAATAACAAACAAGATAGCTATGAAGAATACCTGAATCCTTTGTTGTCTGAGTCTTCTGTCTGCCTGAGAAGTTTTGCTGCAGCAACAACCTTCTCCCTTCAGCTTCTTTGTCTCCTTCAAAGAGCCTAAGCCTGCTCTGATACCACTGTTGGGTATTTTTGATGGGGAAAATACCAAAAACCAAATTCAAACTAAACACAGAGGCAATGCTCTGTTTTACCTCCACAGGATTTTTTATGCACAGACAGCTTAAAAAAAATTCACTGAGAGACAGAGTATTTCACCACCATAAAACATTCTATTCATTAAAAACTGATACAGAGATTTACCACTGTAAAATCCCTTTTATATTCACTGCTGTGAAAAATAACTTACTGCTGTAAAGTCTCCATTTTCATTCACTGGTGTAAAACAATTTTACATACTGCTGTAAAAGCAGAACTTACACAAACTTACAAAAACTTACTTCGTGCAAAACCACACATGGTTTTCGCTACTTAAAAAAAACTTCACAAAACATTACTGAATGTATTCGTGCACTGCTGTGCATACATCCTCTGGTTCTTCTTCTTCTTTTTACCGCACCATCAACATTTTTCACTGCTGTGAATACACATCCATTTTTACCTCCCGTGTGCAATACATAAAAGTCAACAGTAAAAAACATATTACATACGATTTTTTATTTTTAATACATGCCGTAAAAGTCATAGGCTTCTATTAAAACGTGCCCATACCTATGTTTTAAATGCACCATACCTTTTCATAAAAAAGAAACTTACGTGCTATATAAGAAAATATATTGTAATGTGCCCATACTCATATTAAAACGGGCCACCAAAATCTTGTACCAACATTAACTCTTTCACCTACGGCGGTCAACCAAAAGTTTAATCCACGCAAGCCTTTAATGCACCTCGTATGCAGCTTTAGTTCATCAACGGTGGAGAGCGATGGAGTAAATCCGACGGAGGTCAACAATATCGGAAACCTGTTTGCTGCCCAACTTTAACGCCCGAGAAAATGACGTTGCGTTACGTCAGGGCTGAACCACGTGTCAGCTCCAAATTGTATCGGAGCTCCTTCCCGGATTATTCCTTCGTCGGCAAATCGCTCCGAGAAAATCCGGTGAACGGTTTCTGGCTTGGTTCACGGTTTCTGGTGGTCTGCGTTGAAATTAGATTTCAACATTTGCTTTCCTTTGTCTGCGAGCCCCTGGAGGGCTCTTTTGGCCGCTTCGACAGTTCTAGCTTGGAAGTTGTTAATGGGGAGATCTAGGCCCAACCACTTGCGCGATTCTTTCAAACCACGGAATAGTTTGTCGGCTTGCTTGTTCACGAGTACGGCTTCAGTGTTAGAATTTTCCACTAGGTCTATGATTTTCCATGCTTCGCAGCATGCCTGTATGCAGTCATTCACTGTATCGGTGGAAGGACCAGCGAAGGACCTACCAGAGCCCTCATAAAATGCAGAGAGTTCGATGACAATGGTCAGTAGGGAAACCACCATCATCTTAGAAGAACTGTTCTCCAAGTTGAAATTCCCTTCTGTTTTTCTAACAGACTCTGTAAACGGCTCGGCAAAACTAAACTTCCATGTCCCTGTTTTTTCCAGCAAGGAAATCAGAGCTTTGCAATTTTTGCCTTCGTTTTCCCCTTCTCTCATTCGGGCCTTCATATCCTTGATGGATTTCCTATTGGCTATCCACACTCCTGCTGGATTCTCTTCGGGCATGTGCATCATAACGTCCGAGTATTTGATGAAATCACCAGGATTTCCTGGTCCAGTGACTTCACGGCTGTTGTGCAGATTATAGACCACCGAAAACTCAACATGACAAACCCGACCCATCAGAAGCCTCCGCATGTAGCGATTAGAAAAAACCATCTCTGAAATCAGCCAACAAATTTTGCTCAAAAGTACTAGAAAAATCTGTAGACAAAGCAAAGTGGGCAAGAGCTTGTACAGGCGGAGTTTCTTAGCGAACATGATCAGAAATTTTTTCATATAGCTAAACCTATAGATTGATTCTCCATCCAATTCCTTGAAATCTTCTTGCATCTCTAGGATCGCTGTTTTCCAGAAATCCTCTACACTAAAATATTCCCAGAGACTTAAACCCTTGGTACCCATAAGTCTTGGGTAGTAGACAACGGCCGTGAGCCATCTCCAGCAGACGATTGCCCACCCGGACAAGATGAAAACCCATTGCAGGGCGAGAGCCGTGATCCTCAACGAGTCGAATCCATCATTCATGACTATGTATCCGTACTTCACAGATGCCACGGAAGAAACCGCGATGCAAACCGTGACGAGGAAACCGATGGAGGAGCTCAGGACTGATCGGGCGATGATGTACTGGGGCTGGTGCGTCCGTACCGTGATCCATGAGCGCAGAGCGTGCTCTTCGACTGCTTCCCACGGAACCACAAATTTGGGTTTTTGGTACTCTGTCCGGAATAGGAGCAACCGAATTCTGTGAGCCACAAACTCCTGAATGCTCTTGCCGGCTAAAGCCGCACAGCCCAGAAAAAGGACGAGCAGCACAATCGACACGAAAACGATTATATTCGATACCTTCATCCAATGAATCAATCCCCATTTCCTGTCGTTGATATAGTAAGAATAATCTCCAAACTCGCTGTGTATCATATAATTCTCGGAAAACAGATGAATAAGCACGCCGCTGGCGCTGATAGACAAGGCCAACATGTCGCTCCAAACGTTCCTGTGGCGGGATCGGGCAAGGTCGGATAACAAGATTCCAAACAAGACGCACATCACGATTCTTCCCCCGAGATTCAGGAGTTGGTTATTGCTATTTTGATTTTGTAAGTTATAGTCCACGGAACAATCCCCAGACATGTCTGGGCATGAAAAGGGATCCATGATAGGGAGGTGGAAAAATCCCAGCAGCTGAAGAGTAAGAGCTCCGAGAACGAGAGAGTTCCCCACAATCCAATGGGTTTTTTTCGTCTTTGACATCCATGCGTCCAGGCCAAGCAGCAGCAGCAGACCTGCAGTGCCCAACGACCAGTTCAACAGATTCACTGAATCAGACATGCGCGAGAGGTTAATGTATAAAGATATCCCCATAATTTCACCAATCATGAAACAAATCACGAAAGTAGAGCGTGGCGTAACGCCTTATACGGCGGTGAAAATATATAACAATTTGAGGAACAGAGTTTTTGTATCTTTCCTTGGCGCGCATTATGGCAATTACCGTGTAATAATTTTATTTTTAAGTGATCTGATTTTTATTTCGACGAGATTTTTGTTGGTGTGACAATTTTTTCTAACTATTTAAAAAAAGAAATACAGTAAACGATTCATTGGTAGATTGGTTTACTTTATATCCAAATCTCTATTCGTCACTTTCTTCCGAGTTCCCTTTCACCTTCTTAACAGTTTCCCTTTCTCTTTCGTTGATCACTTTCTTCCGAGTTCCCTTTCACCTTTTTAACAGTTCCCTTTTCTCTTTTGTTGAGTTCTTTGTCAATGTGACAATTTTTTCAAAGTATTTCAAAAAAAAAAGTACAGTAAACCATTCATTGGTAGATTGGTTTACTTTATATCCAAATCTCTATTCGTCACTTTCTTCCGAGTTCCCTTTCACCTTCTTAACAGTTTCCCTTTCTCTTTCGTTGAGTTCGTTCAATTTCTAGATCCCATGTGTACGTGGTGGGATGGTTGCCGACTCCACCTCAAAGTCCTTTTGCCACCTTCGCGACAGCTTCACACGAAAGAAATTCCGGTGAAATTCCTGTGATAACAACATTACGATTATTACCCCCAATGGGGTGTCTTCCACGATCTGCCCACACAATGACGCCATCGATCAGTCACCAGCGGGTTTCGTGACAGTTTCTGTGATGTTGTTAAACTCATTAGTTGACTTCATTCGATTTCTAAATAAACGAAAAGTCAGAGGAAAGAAATTTCGGTGAAACTCGTGTGATAACAACGTTACGATTTGTTATCTAGCACGATCTGCCATCAGTCACCAGCAGGTGTTCCTCCTCGAGATGCCTGAACAGGTGGTGTGGCAAACGCGTATCTCCGTAGCATGCAGAGGATTTGGTACGTAACCGGGAAATCTCAAACCATTATGAACTTAAGTGTTGTTTCCATTCACCTTGGAGCATGATTTTAAACTGTCCCTGCCGCCTTCTCATCTAGTCGCTGCTGTTATGGCCATGAAATCTCATAGCCACTACTGCTATGGCCATGAAATGAATAATTTGGCTATAACAATTTCAGTCTCTCACCTTGTGGATGGAGTTCCTCCCCTCTATGTCGGTTTTCCTACTCAACTTCAATTTATCTATAAATGTATGTACATGTAATCTGAGCTTTGTCGGTGACCTCGAGTTGGAGCTTCTCTACCATAGGCTGCACTATCTCCCTTCTCTAGCAAGTTTCTTTTCCTCAATCTCCTCCTCCTGCCACCTCCCTTAGTTTGGTTTTGGTCTGGAACTTCCCTAACAAAGTTTCTCTCACCTATTCTCTATGGTTCCTTTCCTTCCGCTCACATGACCTTGTCACTATGCCTCACACTGGTACTGGTTGTGATCGTTAGGGATGTCGAAGTCGTGCAAAGGCCTCTGCTACCCTTTACTGTGAGCTCACCCCTCTAGAAGCGAGAGACGAGATCAATGTTGTTGAGGTTGAAGCTTGTGTAGAGACGAGCTTCATATAATAAATAGATATGGAAAAAAAATGGGGAATTGGGACCCAAGCCCATGTAACACTCTGGTAGAAATACCAAATACTTACAAACACTGGACATTTATTTGCTTATAAAGACAAGACAATCATTTATAATGAATATATAAAGAAAGAGACGGGGAATTGGGACCAACGCACATGTAACGGTGTGGTAGAAATACCAAATATTTACAAACACTGGACCTTTATTTGCATACAGAGACCAGACAATCATGGAAACCATGATGGTGAAAATGAGTGAAAATCATAATTGGAAATTATTTTATGTTTGAATACCCTCTTATTGAAAGTAAAAAAAACTGGAATACATGGTCACCTTACTACCAAATAAAATAAAATCATTAATTTGTAATTTTCAACCTCGAAGGAAGATGATGGCACGAGTGAAACCATTTCCATTGACCCTATTACCAAAGAAAACAATTGATTTGGAGTTTTCAACCTCAAAGGAGGATGATGGCAGGGGTGAAGCGGTTCCAATTGATTTTCTTCAAGCTTAGCATGTACTAGTTTCATTCTATTCTATGTTTTTTCTCTCTCTCCTTTATGTCTACCCTTCTAATCTTATCACAATGGCCCAACATATCTTTTTGTTGGAATTCAACCCAAGTGGAAAGGAGAATAAACCATGCTCCCAACCACAAGTGGAAGGAAAAACAAACTATTCTCCCAATCACCCAAGCTAGAACCTAACACTTTGTCTTTGTTTATGGACATTTCCATTGCCTTTTAACATAACCATATGCTTAGGATTTATAGAATATTTGCAAACACTCGGAAGATATTTTTTGTTGTTGTATTAAGATTTTATTTCTAGATACATAACAAAATAATTATTCTTTTGCCATTGGTCTTTTCAATCACATGATAGTTTTTGTTATTTTGAAGCTAACCAAATTTAATATAGAGTTCCTATTTAACTTTAAGGAAAAAAAAACAATATGATCTTGTAAATAAAAAACATTTTTAACTAATATTATTTTTTAATATAATATAAATATAATTTAATTAACGTGTATATGGTGCACTCTAACTATGAACCATTTCCTATTTAACATTAAGAAAGAAAAACAATACGATCTTGTAAACAAAAAACATTTTTAACTAATATTATTTTTTAATATAATATAAATATAATTTAATTAACGTGTATATGGTGCACTCTGACTATGAACTATTTTTTGGTTTTTTTTTCATTAGAATACGTTCATTAAATTTTTGGTGAGATCATGATTTTTTATTATTTTAAATGTATATATGAATGCATAAATTCATTTTGCACCATGAATTCACATTATGCAAACTCCAAGAGAGAACTTACAATTCCAAAAGAATATTTACTATATTTAAAACAACTCTAATCATAAATATATTGAGAGGACGATCAAAACCTAAATATTACACTAAAATGTTGAGGTTTGCACTCAAAAAAGAAATTTGCACCTTGAGAAATTTGACCCCATGGGTTAAAATGTTGGGGTTTGCACTCAAAAAAGAGGTTTTCACCTTAAGAAATGTGATCCCATGGGTGCTTCAGGTCACCTCGAGAGATTTCATCCCTCTCAGTGCTTGATAGATCTAAAGTTAAAATGCATCTAAGTTGGTTTAATTATTAATTATTAATTATATTTTATGTAATTTGACCTAGTCAAAATGTTTACATAACATAACATAAAGTAACCTTACAACATTTCTTCCATACTACGCTAGAGAGTTCCTCTTGATGAAATTATTCTACCATCCTAGACCCATCTTAACTCTGAATCTATCAAGTGTCGAGAGGGATCGAATCTCTTGAGATGAAAACATTTCCTTAAGGTTTTGACTCAAAAAGGAGGTTTTCACTTTGAGATATTTAATACTTCTTAGTGCTTGATAAATCTGGAGTTGAGATGGAGCTAGGATGATTTAATTATTAGCCAACATAGATCCATCTTAACTCTGATCTACCAAGCATTGAAAGTAACCAAATCTCTTGAGGTGCAAACCTCTTTTGTAGTGAAAGAGATTTGATCCCTCTAGGCCCTTGGTAGATTAGGAGTTAAGATTGACCTATGCTAGTTTAACTAATAGTTTTTATTAAATTTATTATGATATGTGTGCATAAATTTCTCTCCATTTTACATTTAAAATAATTTCGTAAAATTTTCTTTAAAATATATATATTTATATATTCAAAAAAAAATTAAGATTTAAAATGTTGAACATACTCTCATATGTAATTGTGTGTAGTAATTGAATTTAAAGTAGTAATTTCACTTTTCCACATTTTAAAACATTTTTTTAGTATATTATTTAACTAATTTTATTTATTATTAAAATTGAATGAAATGATTGAGATCACAATTAAAATAAATTAATGTCTAAATGCACAAAATTGAATAAAACTTTTCTCAGTAATGTCTTCCCCTTGAATTATATTAACTTAGACAATATTCTAAGAGAACAACTCAACATTTAATTAAAAAAATAGTCAGCATATCACCCACTGTCTAATGTTATCACTCTTGTAGTTATCTTGATGACAGAATTGACACTGAATATATTTATTTTCAAACTTTGAGAAATAGGGTTTTCCATGAATAATGCTTATTTGGAGAAGCTCTACAGCATCTGAAGGTAGAGATCGTTCATGGTGCAAAACAATGATGGGAAGAGTTTCTACTGGACGAGACATTCATTACTGAAAGCTTCTCATAGATAATCTTCTAAACATGAATGTGAAATTAAAATTGCAAATTGGTAATTCTTTGTATGTCATTAATTTTTTTAGGAAGGTGAAAATTACAAGACATTACAATATCTCTTCCATACCTCTCAATGTTATATAAATTTCATAAATCTAAATAAAAAATTATATTTTTAGGACTTGTCCTGTAATTTTAATAAAAAATATTTTTTCATCAAAATTCAGCTTTTTTTCTTTTCAAAAGATCTAAAACTAGGAGTGTTTGAATCATTTTTTAATGGTGGAAATGGATTCAACACCCTCAAAAACCCCAGAGCGCCTAAAATTTTGAAACTTGAGAGATGTAACTTGGATTTACAATATTGGAAATGGATTCAACACCCTCAAGAACACCTAGAGCACCTAAAATTCTAAAATTTGATAGTTGTAACCTTCAAAAAAATTTGGCTAGATTTCGTCAAAATTGTGCTGGAAAAGGCATTCATTTTCAGCTTAAATCATCTATTGTTAGACTATGCTATTTTATTTTATTTATATTTTATTTTATTTTTTTTGTAATTGGACTTAGGAAAAAATATTTTAATTAATAATTATGATTATTGATTTTATTATTTTCTTCTATTTTTTGATTTTTTAATGTCATTTGACCAAGTCAAAACATTTACATAAACATAATATAACAACATCTCTTCCATATTAGGTTGGAGAATGCCTCTCGGGGCAATAAGTATCTCTATTTTGGAGTAAGGCTTTTAAAATTTTAATTTAATTATCATTAATCAATAAATGGATGATGGGTAGTTAAGCTCTATCAAATATCCACATAATATTTTTAGTAATATTGAGGATAAAGGTTTGAAAATTATCTCAAAGATAGTTATGCTCTTTTTGAAATTTGTAAAGTGGTCATAAATCTCCATAACTAATAATATTAATAATCTTGTTAAATGTTTTTGAATGTACCTATATTTAACTCATATATTAATTCATTTTAATACTAATAATAATAAATTTATTATTTAGTTAATTTTTATGATTTACTAATCATTTAATTTATTTAAGCACAATATCATTCTTAGGCGAAACCTCTTCTTCATTGGAATATAGATTTACAATTTCAAGTGAAATTGTGATTTTCTTTTGGGTTATGTTGATGGTGCTGGACCCGCCAACATGTCAAGGGATCTCCTCGTTAAGAAGTCCCAACTAGACCTCAGACCATTTGGAGTAGGAGTCCCAACAATGGGTAGTATGCTATCGCCTTCACTATGGTTACGCATAGAGCTAAGTAATATGTCCTTGTTGGAAGCAAGGGTGTGACCTTGTAGCAAGTCAAGCAAGGTGCATGAAAGGCTCTAACACACGGAAGGGGAGAACAGTGCACCCCTTGGAAGCCTGTGATAGCATGCAGCTTGAAAGGGAACACACAAGCTAAAAGACATCACGAGATGGAGAGTAGGATAGCCGATGATCCAAAGTGATGGATTATACCCACAACATGCTTCGATAAGATTCATACAAACACATATGGAATATTCCATACATACATGCGTAAATACAGCTACGTACATCATTAGAGTAACGAGGATAGCTGAACTACAATAACAATATATGCATGAAATGTGTTGGCTCTATTATAGTAAAAGAGTGAAAGATCCAATCATACATACAACCATGACAACCACTAGCCCTGATAGTAGAACATTACAACCACTGCCACCTACTCCTCCAAAGAGATGTACTAGCTCTGCACTATGGAGAATCCAAGGCTTGTTACAATACACTCCAAGATTTCTCGAAGTTATGACTATAGGAAGCTTGTCTCCTGAAATCCTATTAATGATTTATGAGGTACTATAAATAGCAAAGGGTAAGGCAACCCTTGACATCCTCTTTGTGACTCTTCAACTACCCTCATGACTCTTCAACTTATACATGACTGTTACATTCTACTATTGACACTTGGTCTTTCACTTTACAATATGTTTACAATACAATCTGCACATGTACCCATGTCAGACAAAAATGGGCTTGAGTAAGCCATGCAAGACATCACTAAGACTTGAATAGTTGTGGGAATACTAACTCTTCGACATCCTCTTGATGATCGACGGTGGCAAACTGATGCCAATCTTGGTAGTTTGTTATGGTGTCCACATACTCCGTGGTGACATCCTTCTGAAAGAAAACTCTTGCCTCGATTGCATCCTCGTACACTTATTTGGCACCTTTGTCCAACTTGTCAAATTGCATGCGCATCATGGTCTTGAGTGCAGCCGGACCAACATCATACTGGTGCATAGTGTATGCAGTCATGTGGAATTCTGCATTGGTGGCTATGCACATCAAATGATCAAAGTACATGTCCAACTCCAGTCGAACTTGGTTATTTGTCTTCTCCACGGTGAGTGTGCCAATGGATGGGATCACATACATGCACAAAATGACATCCATGCTCCTGAACACTCATGCATGTGAAGCCTATAAGCTGGTGATGAGCTACGATAGTTCTTCATAGTTCTAGATCTGACTCCGGATGCGTGCCTTCAACTCCACTTCCTTTGACTTCATCATCTTTGGCAAGTGCAATGGGGCTCCCTTGTACCACATTGTCCATATATGCATGTTATAGACATATTTGGGCACTGCAACCCTAGTCACATATGTCCATAAACCAATGGCTTCTAAGTCCCTAAAAGTGTTGTTTCATACCCTAAAGGACCAAGGTCAGCTGATTACATCATCTCCCAGAAGTTCTCCATGAAAAACTACTCAGAACTAGTCAAAGCAGGACCATACAGACTGCCCAGTGCTAAGGGTGCGATGCATCTCACCTGCCACATGCAAAAAGTGTGATGCATACTGGATAGCCCTTCTGTAGGGTATGATGAGCAAGAGTAGACAAATGGCACAAGCAGTTTGCTAGGTGGGGACCTTGAGAATCTTCTAGAAGCTGCTCATTTGACACTTGCCTCCCTGAATTCGACCAAGGATGAGTAAGAGATCATGAAATCTCCAAGTGGAACCAAGAACTATCAGAGAGATGACACTAATCAAAATCCCAGAAGCTGACTCACCCCCCTGCAAATATCTATATATGGATCCCTCATCCTAGAGATCCAAAGGTTGGAATTTGGTAATTTGTAAAGAAGTGTTGTTGGTTTCTCTTTGAAGACATTGTTGGGTGATCTTGCTTTGTATGAGGTGAAGAGGGCTTTCAAGCTGGGAGGATGGCGTTGGGTCAGACCAAGTGGTTGCAATCCTCTCTTCTACTACTTTTATCAATAAAGCTCTTTGAGTTTTCCTCCATATTCTTGTGTATCTCTGGATATTGTGTTGATATATGCATTTGTATGGTTAATATATATCTGATCCTATATTGTTACAGTGATATATATCTATGCTTTGATGGTATTATGATACTATGACTCTACAGGTGCTCTTTGAAGCGGGACAAGTAAGGAAGCAGTGGCGAGATTCTGTCAAAGGGGAAAGGAAATAAGCAAGGAGCCAAGCGAAAGACTGAGGTTGGTACTCTCTGCTTCTTTCTCATCGATCTCTCATAAAGGAAAATACAAGTGACTTTAGTTTGTTTGTTTCTAAGATAGCTATCCGTCTTAGTGGGACGAGCAGTTCTAAATAGACACTAGATTTTCCGGTAACAAAATGGCGACTCCACTGGGGAGAGAATAGTTTGATTGCTTGTCTCTATTTGTTTTATTCATAAACCACAGACGGAGCCTGAAGTTAAGCCAGCTAGCCTTCGAACTGCATTTGCTATGCAAGTGCAAAGTAGATCAATGCTGCTTCAGTCAATCTCCGAGTTTGTTTATGAACTGAACAATTGACTTGCAAACATCCTAAGCGCCCTAGAGGTAGCTCAAGTAACCTCATTAGATCAGCCCCTATACTTTGTAGTTACTGACTATCATTAACTCGACCTAAATCCCTTAACTAAGCTACAAAATGTGACCAAAAACCAAGTTAAAGTCCCGTCCCTGGACCATCGCACCTTCTCCTCTTGGCAATCTCGATGCATCGCACCTCCCGTGTGTAGTAGGTGAGATGCGTCCCTATTTCCCTATGTTACAGGTGCGATGATCAGGTAAGACTGTTTCCGCCTCCAGATTTTGGTTTTTTCTTCACTGTGTTCAGCTTTATTCAGGAGCTTTTCTGTCTGTGATCAGTAGACCACTGTTGAAACCCCCTTCCTTTGCATCATCCAGCCTCATTTGTACAAAGAATTGTGAATGATTTTATGTATTTTTCATCATTTACAGTTCTCCTTTACAAAATGGTAGCTTAATCGAACTGTCGTCTTTTGATTTGAAAGTGTCACAAGTGTCGTTTTCAGTCAAAGAAAAGAATCCTCCTATTTTTGATAGTCGATTACACTGTTACTCTTGTATTTGATCTGAATTAATAGTATTTCAAGTGTCGAAATCAGTTTTCAATTCAAAATCGCAGAGTGTCGTCTTATCTCCTTTTCGTTTTTTGAAAATAAAATCGTTTGTATTGTCCCTTTGAAAGAACACATAATTCAGATTTGTACTTAGCATTCTTTTTGTCATTCACACATTAAGAAAGCAGAAAAAAAATACATGCATGTGCATTTGCATTTAGACTGCTTGTTGATTTTGATTTAGGACAGTGCATCTAGTGTGTGCTCTCTGCTCTATGTTGAAAGGATTTCGCTTCTCTTTCCTTAGTAGCTAGGATTTTCATTGCAAAAAGAAGAGTAAATGACTGTTTATCATCTTAGGTTGCATATTTAGGAATTGTATATCTACATCACGCGGTGAACCTTAAAGGCAAACTTCTTAAGAAAGATGAACTATAAAATAAATTCAACGAACATAAAAATGCTTTGGAACCTAACGCACAGCATATAGAAGTTTAGGCTAGAGAAGTATTTCGGCATCGTAAAGCCTGGTAACTGTCGCTTTCATCGTAGGTTGGGTGATTCCTCCTCTTTGAGATGACAAGTGCCAGTACGAACTTGTGCTCCCACGTACCGTCAAGTATATATTGGGAGACCACAATAGGCTATATCCTTTATCCTTAGGAAGCCGTGTCTGCCACCCTATCGATCGCAATGCACTGAACACAGCATTCGGGAAGATTGACTGTCGTACCGTAAAAATTATTTTGCAGTTTTGTGATTGGTTTGGTAATCCCTCTGTCTAGATTTCCAGAGTAGTCTCTTTCATTCCTTTTTAGTCTCCTTAAAGGAAAAGGTCCATCTGAGCACTTGTCACTTCAGGCTCATTAAAAATCGAAGGCGACTAGAGTCATCTTTAGCTTTTTCTCGACTCTTAAAAATTGAAAAAGCAAGTTGTGTCAAAGCACCTAAATTTATTTTAATTGGAATAACATCATTGTTCCCTCGTTGATCTTAGGTTGAGAAAATGGAGTCCACCAACCAAGGATTTCCCCTTGGGGGAAATCCTAGTCCTTTCTTCTCTTGGGGAGATGTTGGTGCACCTCATATGGCCACATTGTCCCTTCCAGGACTGACAGTTGGCCTGCCAGTATGGCTTTTCTCGACCGCTGTCGTTCAAAGCACCGTGATTCATGAGCAATCAAATCAACAACCAAATGATACTAGAGTTACCCCCCAACCTTCTACTTTGTTTGTTTCTCCCTCTCCTTCTTCCTCTTCGCTTGGTGACGATAGTAAAACTAAAAACCAAGTAACTGAGAAGAAGAAGAAAGGGAATGAGAAGAAGAAGAAGAAGGAGCCAACGGTGAAAAGGGGCAACTGTACATCATCTAGCAAAAATCCACACACTACACCATCCAAACCTAAATCTCCATGTGTCATCTGCAAAGGGGACCACTATCATCGATATTGTCCTTGCATCCCACGGATCTTAAGGGACTAGTCTCCCCGCTTACACAATCCAGTGTCGTCAACCTCTGACGATCACATTGAGAGTACAACGTCAACTAGTGAAAATGAAGTCACCGGACAGAAAAGAAAATCTAAATTTCCTTGCAGACTATGTGAAGAAGATCATGCCCTCCATCGTTGTCCCTTCCTGGACAAAGCTAAAAGAGTCTTGGATAACTGTCCTACATCACCGCAGCGACTCCCTCCTGGATACAAGAAACTCTTTCCGAATCCATTGCTAGTTGAAAATCCAACTGACGCACCTTTTTTGTCGATCGAAGCACCTATCATTGAAGATAAACCCTCTAATTCCACGTCGGACCAAAGTCAACAGGTCGAGATAGCAGTCGACCCCATCCTGTCTTCAGAGGATTTACCTTCAGATGATACAGTCACCAAAGAGAATGAGAATGACACCGTTCAAATTCTTTTCATAAACACAGACTCCGATGAACATGGGGGCAATCTACCCATTCCTTTACTGCAGGAAGGAAGTTCGTGAGAGATGTATCCGGCCGCTTATTCGGTCCGACCTTCAAGCAACCTAGTTGTCTCCTTCGATTGGAATCTACTAGGCAGACCCCGTTTACCATCTAATGTACCATTCCGAATCATAGTGCAAACTTACAGAATGGTCATGGTTGGTACCATCATAGATGAAGGGGCTTCTGTGAGTATCCTTTCCTCAACTGCTTGGAAAGCGCTTGGTTTGCCATCGCTTTTGCCTGAGATGCAAAATCTGACAGGCTTCACCAAAGGAACCGGTCAACCGTTAGGGGTCCTTCCAAATTTGCCTATATCTTTGAGAAGGAAAATCGTTTATCTGAATGTAATGCTAGTCCAAGGACCTTTAGATTACAATCTTCTCCTTGGGCATGACTACATTTATAGCATGGGAGCTATTGTTTCCTCACTCTTCCGAGTGATGTGTTTTCTGCATGAAGGCAGAGTGGTCCAGCTCGTAGACCAACTTTCACTCCCCGGTTCACACATAGCTAATAGTCAAATGTCGTACCTAACAGGTCTTTTTGTGCAAGGAATGTCTCATCAATATCGAGTCTGTCCACCAAATTAGCACGAGTGATTCAGTGGTTGTGACTGAAACCCATGGGGCATGCACCCTAGACTGCTTTGGTAGGAAAAATTCAGGTATAGGGTAGGTTTCCGCGGAGGATATATGATTGGTCTGACACACCTGTCCATTTAGGAAAATGGGATTAGACCAGAATAAGATACCTCCATCAAAAGGTATGCCTTTCCCGACATAGCAAGTGTTTTGTCTACAAATTGAGGGGTAACGAGGGTATGCCTTTCCTGATAGAACAAGTGTTTTATTTGCAATTTGAGGGGTAACTAGGGTATGCCTTTCCTGACAAAGAAAATGTTTTGTCTACAAATTGAAGGGTAACCTGGAAACTCTACTTCACTATACCTGGGGGCATGCAAACCTTTTTTTATGCAATTTAAAAGCAACGAACGTAACTCTAACCCCATAGTTTCTGCTAAATTCGACTGCTTAAGTTAGGTGATCGGTCTGATCAACCATTCACCTTTGCCGGGACAAACAGAAACGACAAAATAAAGGAGATGTTTCCCACCGAGAAGCTATCCTACCTAACATTAGTAGTTACTTAACCCCTAGGATAGTAGTTGGTCGTTCCTAGCTTGCATAAAGAAAGGATCCGGAGCAAAATTTCAAATGGTTCAAGCTCCCTAAAAAATGAACCAATCGATGAGACATCCTTATTATACGACTGGCATGAGTAGTTTTACGCAAAGTTCAAGCTCGTTAAAAAGTAAACCTAGCAATGAGCATATGTTCCACTAGAGTTTAAGCTCATTAAAAAATGAACCCACCTCCGGTGAATGACCATTGTGAATGCATTATTATTAGCTTTTAAACCTTGGTCATGTTCTTACCATCACCTCCACTCTTTTTTAGCCGATCATACACCTCCATTTGATTGTTTACCCCTTTTGAGGAACAGTTGCGACAAGTGATCCTATTAGCCACCTTCTTTACACTGTCGTGATTGAAAAAATTCCAAACATTATCTGGAACTAGCTGCTATCTGAAAACATCACTCGTTCCTCAAAAAACGAGTCTCCTTTAAGCTCTTTTCATTTGACTCGTAAAATATGAGAAGATTGCCGAGCAATTGGCCTCTCCAGCTCGTTAAAGTGATTGGAAGTGCCATCCCTCGTCTAAATTTTAATCTTTTTGGACCTGAGGGATTATTACACAAAAAGATCGAGCATTTGTCTTGTTCGGCTGGTTAAAACTATCAAAAAGTCATCCCTTTCGCATTGTTTTATACTTTTTCGGACTTAAGGGATTCTACTACGAAAAATGAATATTGGAGTTTTCTTTCCGTCTCTTTTCAGACTCTCTAAAATTGGAAAGGACTGAGTTATCCTTGTCATTAAACTCGTTAAAACAATAGCGACAAACTTGTCCATTCAGACAAGAGCGAGTTTCACTGTCACTAGGCTTGTTAAAACATAGCGATGGGTTTGCCCGAAGGGAAAATTATAGAACAAGCATATGTTATCCTCCTCAAGCTTGACAAAAATAAAGAGGTATTGGTAAAAAATGACTAGGGAAAATTGGGAAGAAAACTTGAAGAAACTTTATTGGTAGTAGGTCGCTCTTGAACATGACACTTTCACTCCATCACCATGATTGAGTCGGGTTGGGTTATTCCGTTCACCGGTCATATCACCATTGGTCCACCATACCATCCACTTTTGGGGTTAACGCTACCAATCCATTTCAGTGTCGCTGATATGTTCAAGAGAAGTCGCTCAGAGAATTCACCTACCCAGCTTGTGTCTCATCCACTGCAATACCTTCATGCTTCATTCTTTCATGACCGCCACCCTGAACCTTGTATCATCAGATCGTTTTCACCTCTACAAAATCATTTGCTCCGTTCCGTGTTGTAGATGTGGGATCCATTAATGCCCTCCTACGATGGGTCACTTTTTGTCGACATCAGCTCATTATCCAAGAAGCCGACCTGGGGACAACCCTTTCAGTACTTTGAAGCTTGCATGCCTCAATGTCAAGTTTCTCACTTCCGCGACAGGTTTACATTAATGGCCTTTGACCGAAAGATTTTGCGTGGTGTTCAACATCGACTCATGTATTCACACCACGTGAATTGTACTACAGTACCTTGAGGGTCATCATCATCATCGATGATTCCTCTCGCGCCTATTAACAGCTCACATCATTGGCTGGTAATCAGGCGATGTCCTTCCATGTTCGACATCAGAACATCTTTTCACATGGATCGACTTGTACTTTGGGGCGAAGATTGGATGAATTTTGAAGACCCCAGATCTAGTTTCATCCATCCGGGTTGAGATATATTCAGGAAAATGAAGACATCAAATGTACATCATTGCTGCATAGATAATCATCCAAACTAAGGGATGATGGCTCTACCAGAATCATCAGTCTGCACACAGACGATTGTCTGTCCTATGTACATGAAAATAAATTTATCAAGTTGAGCATGGGAATGCCCGCCTCAGCTAGATCATGAAAATATTATGAAGATAATTTATTGTATTGTATCTTATTACAGGTCACCTTCCAGTTCGAAAAACCTTGGATCCTCATTATAAAGCATTTCACCCGACATCAAAAGATTTACGACCTCATGCTTTAGGGGGCAACTGTTATAGACATATTTGGGCACGCAACCCCAGTCACATATGTCCATAAACCAAGGGATTATAAGTCCCTAAAAGTGTTGTTTCATACCCTAAAGTACCAAGGTCAGCTGATTACATCATCTCCCAGAAGTTCTCCACGAAAAACTACTCAGAATTGGTCAAAGCAGGACCATACAGACTGCCCAATGCTAAGGGTGCGATGTATCTCACCTTCCACATGCAAAAAGTGTGATGCATACTGGATAGCCCTTCCGTAGGTTGTGATGAGCAAGAGCAGACAAATGGCACAAGCAGTTTGCTAGGTGGAGACCCTGAGAATCTTCTAGAAGCTACTCATTTGACACTTGCCTCCCTGAATTCGCCCACGGATGAGTAAGAGATCATGAAATCTCCAGGTGGAACCAAGAACTATCAGAGAGATGACACTAATCAAAATCCCAAAAGCTGACTCACCCCCTTGCAAATATCTATATATGGATCCCTCATCCCAAAGATCCAAAGGTTGGAATTTGGTAATTTGAAAAGAAGTGTTGTTGGTTTCTCTTTGAAGACATTGTTGGGTGATATTTCTTTGTATGAGGTGAAGAGGGCTTTCAAGCTGGGAGGATGGCACTGGGTCAGACCAAGTGGTTGTAATCCTCTCTTCTACTACTTTTATCAATAAAGCTATCTGAGTTTTCCTCCATATTCTTGTGTATCTCTAAATATTTTGTTGATATATGCATTTGTATGGTCAATATATATCTAATCCTATATTGTTTACAGTGATAGATCTCTATGCTTTGATGGTATTATACTGCTGTGACTCTACAGGTGCTCTTTGAAGCGGGACAAGTAAGGAAGCAGTGGTGAGATTCTGTCAAAGGGGAAAGGAAACAAACAAGGAGCCAAGCGAAAGACTGAGGTTGGTACTCTCTGCTTCTTTCTCATCTATCTCTCGTAAAGGAAAATACAAGTGACTTCAATTTGTTTGTTTCTAAGATAGCTACCCGTCTTAGTGGGACTAGCAGTTCTGAATAGACACTAGATTTCCCAGTAACAATGCATGTGATTGACAACAGTGTGTATGTCTGAAAAGATGGGTGCTCTCCTAGCACAACATTGTTTCCAACCATTAAGATGGACAACTGACTTATTCCCAGTGAAGAACCTGAAGTACAGCTTCCGCATGATTGTCTTGAGAGAGGATACTTCATCAAGTATCAATTTCCTCAACTCTGCTCTAGCGGATGCTGTAACTTGCTCTTCTCCTTGGTTGGCCACTTGTAACTCCTTAGACATGTGCTCATTCTCAGCTATCAAGAATCTAACACTTGAGTTTGTGGCTTCGACATATGCCCTTGTAGTATCGGCCAATGCAGCTGGATGTCTGCGCATAGTGAACACGATCACTCATTCTTCAAACTGTGCAAGAGATACATGGACATCCGGAGTGGGCACTCTGCACAACTTCCCCACTCTGTGTTGTGACTCATCGAATGATATGTTGTGCACATCTGCTTCCCTGTTGTCCTCAAGGATTTCACTATCTCCTTGATTTCTTGGGACTTTCTCTTCTCCCAGATCTAGTGAAGTCGGTGGAGTGACCTCTTGGTTCTGAGGCGTGAGGTCAATGCCTTGATCTAACTCAGGCTAAACCATATCCGTGTCCATATTCTCTATAATCTATTCAATCTCCTAAGCAAAGTCCTGCTCCTACGACTACTCACCTTGCCTGTTGTGTGCTAGTTGCTCCGATCAATGAATAACATGTATGGGTGCAGTTTCATCAATATGTGCTTGTTGGGCCTCCTGATGTTCCTGTTCCCGTTGTGTTTCCTTCTCTCTTCTACGCAGCTCTTGTTCTTCCCTAAGTTGTTGCTTCAACTCCTGCAACTCCTTTTCTACTTCCTCCAACTTCTTCTTCTTTCTTTTCCTTTGTGTGATTCTCTTGTCGCGTTGTCACCTCTTTGCCTCAATCTCAAAATTTTCTCTTAACACAAGTGGATCTACTTTAAACTTGTAGCTTCACTCCGCCTCTATGCTGTCAGTAACCTTCCTCTTATCTTTGTCAAGTGCAGGTTTGTTGCCCTCTATTTTTGTTGATGATGATGCTCTCTGAGATCCTGATGCCTTCTGCACTGCTAACCACTCTACTGCCATTTTGACGGTTGATTGAGCATAGATAACTTGTAACAGTATCTCCATGGGTCTTCCTCAAGCCAATGACACGCCCCCTAGATCCAAGGATGATACACTCTCGCACAGTGTTCCTTCACTAAGTGATGCTGGTCATATGGATTGAAACTTCTGGTGTCGAAGTTGAACCCTTGAATTCCTTCGTCTCAGCCTCAGCATGCTTGAGATTCTGGATCTCATACAAACTGATCCACAAAGGAAGAGCGGGCCAAGGTGCCTTCTTCTTCCTATGCAGTCTCACTAAAAACCCTCTTGAGATGTGATATGCAACTTCTTGCATGACCATCTTATCCATGGAAAACTTTGGTAAAACATGTGGAGCCTTCTCCATGTTGTACATTTGGAGGAAGGTGCCAAAGGGTGAGGCATAACAATATGCTAGGTCAATCAATGCCTCCATCGCTGCCTGCGACATGCAAGGTAGATCCTGCTCAAATATCATCCTGTATATCGGGGTGATAAAGTGGTATGATAGTTGTATGATAACTCCACGGAAGCTACATTCAGAGGAAAACCTGTAATAAGTGTGCACAGAGGTTTTTGAAGGTGTCCATGCCCAACCCAAGATTGGGAACTGCTGACGGGCATAGATTGAATCAAGTATGTAGGTGGACATGAAAATATTTGGCTTCTGACCCTTGGGTGGATGTCGGGATTTTGTTACTTATTACTTCAACCATAGAGCCAACATGTCAGGAAATTTGAAAGGTCTTCCTTCATTTTCCAACTAATCCAACATAATCACCCAACTTTGCAGGAATGTTTCTGTAATCTCTTAGCTGTATAAGCAGCATGCAAATATGACCAAGAGTTGATACTCCTTCGGCAATATCCTTGTCTTGTAAACTTCGTTGGGTGTTTTCCTAGATTTCGATGGCTTTTTCACCTAGCTCTTCAAGATGTCTCTTGAGTTTTCACTATTGCTAGGCCTAGTGAAGGGTGCATCCATTGTAACGACTGGCTGCGGCAAGTGATACATCGCCTGAAAGTCCTTTTCCCTGAAGGTAGTAAGTTATGTTCCATTGACACTTCTCAAAACCATTATCTTTGGATTAGTATGCGAGACAATTCAATGGATCATGTCCACGCATGGAAACGTGGGATACCTGCATGCAATCCGGTACAAGCCAGACTTATGTATGTTGACATAGACCCTGCGGTCCTCTAGATTCTCCTCAAATGTGCCTAAAAATATGTTGTTGATGTCCTGCCATTTCATCTTGATATCCTTGTCTATGAACAACTTAGTGTCTTCATAGATGGGCAAGCTCATAGACACTTGCTCGACCACATCTCTAGTTGCACTCTCTACAGTGTCCTTTGACCCTGCTCTCTTGGAATCCATTGTACATGTGATGTTGAGAGACTGTTGAACACCTGTCATACCTGGATATAGAGAAACACTCATGGTAATCAAACTACTAGTTGAAAATCGAAAGCAACTTGAGGACTGACATCCAACACACCTGGGTGACTGACTGGAGGATTTGCGCAATTTTCACCGGGAGGCTGGGAGACTAACTGCCAGAACTTCGTAGAACATAGTCTAGACTGTCAAAGAGCTGACTAACTACTGAAACTATGCAGACTGTTTGTTTATAGGGACCTAACCTAGGTTCATAGACGATTTAGCCAAATAAATCTTGGTACTACTGGCCCTTTCGGCAACAGTCCGCAGAGCACAGACTGAAGTCTCACCTGAAGTAGTATGGGAGGGTACTAGAACCAGGTTTCCACACCCTAGAGATGTCTAATGGTTTTTGGGTGGTCTGCGGTTTGACCTTGTGCGCACATCGCTACACGCACCTATCAGTACCTTGCAGCCTGCAATGCTACCTTCGCTCAGCTCTGTTTGAGGCATGATCTATGTCATTACCCAAGTTCCTTACTATTAACCTCATATTATCCGATTACTAACTTATTTGTATGAGCCCAATTATCTTTAACAATGTTCTGTATTCATATAAGTGTGTGCGATAATCAAAACAGTATACATGCATAGAAAATAATACAGAAACATATACATAGTATTTAGAATCAAACTTCTCTTTATTATTCTTCTTCGTGGGTTACAGACTCAACTTTTCCATGCGCACTCAGCTGTAGGGGTCCATGCACTCAGCTGCAGACTCTACTAGGCCTCTATGCACTCAGTTGCAGGGGTCCACGCACTCAGCTGTAGACTCTACTAGGCATCTATGCACTCAGCTGCAGAGCCTCTGCCTACTACTATGACCCAATACACTTAGACTTCTTTTTCATCCGCTCTATCTTCTAGACTCCATTCATATCTATCTCTTGTTATCTTTACAACTTAGAGCCTCGCTCTATTTATACAATCCCATGGTCTGCGGATCATGGGTAGGCCGACATGACATTACATTACATTACAATACAATACTTAGGGCAGAAAACCCTATGACTCAATATACATTTCGCACTCCGCGCCTGCAATTCATGGAGTCTTACAACATATTTGACCAAAACTTGGGCTTTGAGCCCCAAAACATGTTGTAGGGGAATTCCATGCCCAACAATCCCCCAACACAAACATCATGACTCACCCTCAAGTGACTCTGTCAGCACGGTGACCTTGGCGTGGCGTCCCTCCAACTGGTCCCAAACTGCTCGGAGGTTCGCAGCGCACTGCTCTGTAGTTTGTTGGACCTGCTGCATGCATTCTTCTGAAGCCTCTTTGTCAGGAGCAAATCCATGCCTTAGTGCATACATCCCCTGCATATGTGCAAGCTTGCCTTCGATATCTGTCGTGATGGTGGAGGCCTTGTCAATCCATGGTTGGACACGTGCTTTGAGAACTGCCTCTTTTTATCGTGCCGCATCCACCCGCTCCTTCAGTGCCTTAGCTTGCTGCACCTTCGCAAGCCATTAAGTGAGGACTACTGTCTGTGTAGTTCCTTGGAGACTACCGTACTACACCTAAATTTTGCGGGCCTCTCTTTCCAGGCGTTGTATGTTGGGGTCCTCCTGCAAATATGTGAGGACCACAAATTCTTGTTCCAACATACCGGTACAGTGTTGCACTACACGTCCAATTTCTTCCAACCTGTTTGGATAGCACTAGCGCACTGTTCTCTGACTTCTGTGGGACTGGAAGGCTGCGCCTTCAATCGTAGCTCAGTTATTTGCAGGTTCAGCTCTATCTGAACCTTTGTCATTTCTCCTCTAGCTTCACATACGCTAGTTGCCAACCTATGGATCCGCTCTGCTACTGGTAGATCTATTGGGATGGCTAGCTCCGGGACACCTTTGCAAGCGTTTTCTACCACCTCTTCCAACTACTGAGTCTGTGATACCAGTTCATCATGCTGCAGGTTGAGTTGTTCGATGTTGATCTTTTGCTCACTCAGAACCTGTATCGCACGGCCCTCCTTGGTGCGGAGTTCTATTGTTATGCCATCTTGCAGTTGGTACAATGTGTCTCACGGAAGGCCAGCCAAATTGAGGCCAAGTCCTTTGATCCTGCTAATTGCAGCTCTGTCGATCTCATTTACTGCTGTGAGCGCTCCTTCTGGTAACACTATGGTATTGGCCATCATTGCATGTAGCATCTGTTCTGCTACTGATGTTCCTACTGCAACGTAGGTCGGCAAGGTTCCTTCTGGCGGGGGCCGCACCTGCAGTTCCTGCAGCTGCACCCTCAGGGCCCCCAACACAGTCTCCTACTCCGTCATAACTTCTTGGAGTGCTTCCTTGGTGACATCACAAACCGTCTCGCAGATGTCATAAAGGTATCCTTCAGTCAATGTGATCGGGTTGATGGCCAACTTTGAGGCCTTGACCTTTTTTCGTGGACCTGATCTTTCTGGGACGTGCGGAGTTCGGTCGAAGTGGTTCCTGGATCCACGCCCTCTACTGCAAGGTCTTTTTCCTCTGCCTCCTATCATGTAAACACTTCCTTGCCCTCCTCTTCTTGCATTGTTGCGGCCTCTGCTATCTGCACTGTTGATGCTTCTTCAGCAACCTTCTTTCATTCCGCAGCTGCCTATGCCGCTTTGTGGGCTACCCTAACCTCAGCTGCCACTTTTTTGTTGCACCTTTTCTTGGCCAACTGGGTGACGTGTAGCTTGGTATCCTCCTTCCTTTTCTGCGCTACTTTCTTCTCCAATTCCGCCAAATCCGAGGCGCGCCACTTGGGAGGCCATGACTTTAACACTGTGAAGATTGTGTTGTCAGTGGCTATGAATGGGAGCTTTGTCCACCGCTATGCCGGATCCTTTCACGCCCTGATGTAAATATTTTGCATGTCCGCCTTGAAGTCTGCAAAACTTTGCATACTGTTGTGCACTGTGGGGAACAGGCACAACCTCATATTAATCCACATCCGGATGCTCGCCTCCATGAGCACCGAGAAGGTCTCTGTATCGCGAATATGCTTCACGTCCTTGGTAGCCCAGAGTAAAGCGTACTTCGTGGCCTCTGGTAAGTCATGCTCAATGCTTGAGGACTGTCTGTCCTCTGACAGTTCTCCCGCTACCAGCAAAATGGACAAGAGAAACCACGCATAGTGGAAGGTCTTACCCTGCTCCTGGGCCTCCTTGTAGTTGAGCAAAAATTCTTCACAAAGGAACTCGACCCAATTGAATTGGACCCCCTCCGTGCATTGTTCGGCCAATGCAACTATCGGCGCTGGTACTTCATCGCCGTGACATTTTCTCATTACCTTACCGGCCAAGAGTTGGGTGGCTACGCACACCCCTTTATCCTTGATACTACTAATGGCGTAACCCCTATTTTTCTTCTCGAGCTTATATTTTTTCTTCATGGCTTCCGCGAGAGCCAAATCACTGCTTTTTCTTGCTATTGTTGTGTGGTCCTTTCCCTTATAGGGAAGCCGAGAAATTCTGTGGATGAGATCCGTTGTGATGGGAATAGGCTCCTCCAGCCATAAGTACCCATCACGCACCAGGCAAAGCAGCTGCCTGATGACAAAAATGGCAATGACTGTGCGGTGAAAGTGTGGTATCCACAGTAGATGAAGCAACTTGGCCTTCTCCACACCGCGTAGCCATTTTTGCGGCTGTAATGTGATCATCGACCCCTCTGTATTTTGTTTCATTAGGATCTCCATCTCTAAGTGTGGGAACTTCTCGCTATCTGCGAGGTCCCTGTCTTCAAATTTTAGGGTGGGCACACGTCTTAGGAGTGGTCCCTCAAAGGTAATTCCATTGGGGAGGAGTGGAGTCTGGAGTGCAATCTTCATTGCTTCTAGATCCTTTGGTACCTTAGCTTTCCCCTTTCGCAGAGGGACATACTCGAGTAATTTTGTTGCAGAGCGCATTGGTTGGATGTCTGCCTCCACGTCTTCTTCCTCTTCTACCTCGGCAATCATAGCCTGTAAGTCCTCCTCCTCTTCATCTGACTCAATGGTGACAGCTTTTCCCTTATCCTCCATTGATAGCTTACCGAACTGCGGATTCCTCGAGGACATGCAGACTGGTCCCATTTTCTTCTTATCTTTTTTCAGTCTCGGCGTTCAAGGCAATTTTGGGATTTCTGGCACAACCCCAGTATCTTCGGGAACATCGTGTGTCGTATGGGTCAGCGCAGCCTCGTCGGTGGTTCCTTCTTCAAAGCCCAAACCTGCTCTGGTATCCGTCGTATTGTCCGTACTGTATGCGGTCTTTCATGAACTCAGGGGCTCAAATATTGCTTGGCACTCGACAATCTATGCTCTATTCAACCGCTCAAGTCTCAAGTGAACAAGTGTTGTCTCGTGGCTAGCCCATGGAGTTTTATAGTACTTTTTGAATTCAAATTCGACCATTCTCCCCAATTCCGGGCCATCAATGCTTTCTTGGCAGCAGATTTTCCAAAATCTTGCCCATAACTTATGTCTTAAATGTCCGTCGCCTGCTCTCTTTGGCCTCAAACTGGACATCCCGTCATGAACAGTGACACCAACGGTCACTTCCCAGCCTACCTGCACGGCAGCACAGCTCTCCGTGCACGGGTGTGAACCTTGTGACATGCTGACTCTGTGCACACCTCCCTGATCGTGCAGCTCCCAAACATACTCTTTTATAGTCCTGCGCTCCCTTTCAACTACTTGGAGCACTGAGACTATGCTTCCTATGGCTAGTCAGGTGGTCACACCACCTGTGCGAGGCTCAAGCCCACCTTCCAGTATAGTCCACGAAAAATCCTCAATTTCCCTCGTGACAGTCGGTGCCGTGCTCTCTACTATATGCAATGCATTCCCTTGGTTACTGCATGTGGTGATATGTGGTCCTAGCCATGGTAGTAGACTAATCAATTCTCGGCGATAGTCTTTTAACTCATTAGTATGATCATTCACACCTTGCCCTGTAATCCTTGGTTTATCGACGAGACATGCTTGCTTGATCTCGTTTTCCCACCTCTTGACTTCTTCATCCATCAAAATTCTTTTCTTCCTTAGTCGTACCCAGTCCTTTTCAAGTTCGTGAAGTCTAAGGTTCCCTCGTTGAATGGCTTCCTGAAGTCTTATGTGTTCTACCTCGCGTAACTGTGTGATGTCTTCGTCTTGGGCTTCGTGCACTGTCACACTTGCAGGTGCTATTATGTGTGGATTCATCATTGCATGCCCCTCAAAAATTACGGTCCCTATCCTATTCCTGAACCTTAGAATCATTTTCGCGGTCAGGGTTTTGTACATGGTCCTATAGGCCCATCGAACCGCTGGTACGCACAGGTCCCAATTAGTGTGTTTCACTTGGTGAACCCTGCTCAACACTTCGCACACCCTATCGAATGCTTCTCCATGGATAGTCCTTGGCGCACTTTGCCTTTCCTACTGCTGCATTTTGTTCCGATTCTTTGTTTGGGGAGTCCGTACCCATCACGAAAGGTGGGCCCGCAAGTTGTTCTGCCCCTGGTGATTAGCTCTCATCCTTAGCTGGGGTTTTCCAAATCATAGGTGCATCATCCTCTTGCATCCGTGCCAGTCCTCAAAACTTCTCTGATGTGTACCCCACCATCTTACGGGCATCGTGCGAAGTGCCCATTTTAGAGTAGCGAACCGCTGCTATTTTGGTACTACGCTTTCAAATTTGTTCAGGAATTCATCCACTGCTGTCAACCCATCATATGTAGGCAGATCCCTTGTGTCTGTTGTCATGCAGCTCAGTGATCTAACCATCATGTTGCAATTAAGTGTTGTTACTTTATGCAGCCGATTCTGCCATCGCTCTACTTCTTCGTCTAAATCTGAAGTGTAGGAGCTTTCGTGCTCCCACAAAATCCTTCCATCTATAGTCAGATTCACCCAATCCTGTTCTCGCACAATTATATTGTAGATGCAATCGAGATCATCATCACTATCATCGTCACGCACCGATTTAGTGTATCGCGCTCCTTCGGCTAGATCTAGCGGTACTACTACACGTAGTGACATTTTCTAAAAAAATCATTTTGCGCTTCTTCAGACTAATGACCCCATTCATATCAATGGCCCAGTATATTCCTAGCAGTACGAAATAGGGATTGCTGTCATCAACAATCTCTATCACTTCAAAATCCGCCTACATGCTCGCACCTTCAATATCCACCTCTACCCCTTGCAATCTTCCCATGGGCAAGATCTTTTGTTGGTTCACCATTTGCAATTGAATAGGAGACCAGTGTAGCACGGGTATGCCCATGCATTCCCGTGTTTGTTTCGGCAGTACATTCGCGTTCGACTCGAGATCCAATATTACCTAATCCATTTCATACTCGCCAATTTGTGCAGTCAACCTCATTTCCCTTCCTGTGTGCAATGCATGCTTTCCAAGTTTCCAGACCACGTGCGGTTCTCCTAACCCCGCGCACCTAGTGATAAGTTCCTGTAGTCCTTTTACTACCTTGTTGTCACGTAGCAGTTTCATGCATGTCTCCAGAAAGGTAGTGAGCATTGAAGGATCCATCCTTGGTTCTAGTTGATCCTTACTACCTAAAGTGGAGGCCTCCGTGAAGCTCTTCTTAGCTTCCATGAATGTCTCCTTTGTGTGTTCTAAATCAAATTTGGGTTCCTTTGTAGGAGCCTTGTGAACCCACGCACTTTCTTCTAACTGCTTACCTTTATCATCGCTAGTGGTCACTCCACTCCTGAGCATCACGTTTACATTTGGGTCTTCTTTGCACGGCTCAGACCTCATCATCTGCAAATTCTGAGTTAGAGGAGGCTGAAGTACCCCTTTTTCCAACAGTCTCGCTATCAATGTAGGGCAATTTTTCTGCCTCATGATCAAACTGAGTATATTACAAACATGATGTCCTTGTTAAGTTTGTACAATCACGGGCATAGTGCCCTAGCCCTCTACAATTGTAACAAATCAATTGTCTGCGACCCCTTCCTAGTCCCGTTCCAACTCGACCTCGTCCGCGCCCCTGAAATCCAGCATGCACCGTTCCTGCATTTGGGTCGAGGGCTCGCGTTTTGGTCTGCACCCTATAGGCAGGAGTCTGATACATCATTAGTTCATAGCTTCTGCAGGTGCGTTCATCATGGCCTACCGACTTGCAAAAATTACAAAACAATTGTTAGGTTGTCTTCCTATACTTTTGTAATAGATGACAATTATTCGTAGTGCGTTTTCCTCCTATCTGACAGATCATGCACCATAGTGCAGGCGGCGTGCTTGGTCCTGCTTGTGCCTCGAACCTTAACGACATCGGCCCTCCTCCCGCTAAGTAATTCACGAACACTAGACAATGGTCCTTATCATGCCCCTGACCTTTGCATTTTATGCACCATATCTCCTCGCGAGCCTTTGGCCGAGGTGTCCTGTCCTGTTTCGAACTCTGCATCTCCAGACATAGATTTTGTAGCTACATGTGGATTTGTTGGACTGCCAGACTAAGGCCTTGTATAGTGGTCTCATGCAATCTCATTTCCATCTCCAAAGCTTCAGCCTGGGTGGAAATATTTTGTTGTGACAGCGTCGTTCTTAAATGTGGTGTTAGTGACACTACAAACCATGCACGATGTTGCCCATCCATCAACGTCATGTTGGCTTCACAAATCATACCTTTCAGTCTTTGGTCCAGATCCCAGGGGGTCTCACCTAGGAGCATCACGATCTCCTTAAACCCGATAATTGATTGTGTCTCGGACTTTGGCCTGCTAAATTCCCTGTTCAATGCAGTCTGGATTTCTGCAATTCCTGGTTCAGATGGTCATTAGAATGATTGATGTACCATGTTAATGTGTGATCCTGCAATGCACTCACCAGTGTAGCCTTCTTGATATTGCCATCCATGATGCCTTGTGCTTCCCATGCCGCCCATACCACGAACCATAATTGGTTCGGATCTTCATTCCCTACTCCTCTGAATACCGGTAGTTTGATCGCACTTGCCATACTGAACTATGGTGGTGGCGGAGGTGGGGTGGGTGGAGATAGAGGTGAGGAGGGTGAGACGGGTGGCGGTGTAGGTGGAGGTGGCAAACACAAAATTCGTTGCCTTATCAGACTGACCGCGCTTCTCAGAGAAACTTTCGCGAGCTCTTCCTCACTTTCCCGTGAGGGTGAAATTAAGGGACTAGTTTCTAATTCTTCACTACCTCCACTTCTGTAGATCTTCCCACTTCGCGTAGTCCCAAACATTAATTTATTCACATAACCCTCTTTTCACACAATAGCATCTTAATCCAAGTGTTCAAAGATTTAATATACTTACCTCGTGGTCCTTTGAGGAAGCGTCGTTCCACCTCACTATAGCTGATGGTCGTATCTACCGCGAACTCAGTGATAAATCCCCCTATAATTTGATCGAGCCAATGGTCCACAATTCACGCGATCTTATCTCCTGATTCTTCTAGTCTGTGCACTAATTCTGGAGTCCACACGATTGGTTTGTTGAGCCTACACCTTCCCTGGCTGTCTACTAGCTTTGCGATCCACTCATATAGCTTAGAAGGAAAGGATGCAAAGAAAATTTTGTGGATTTCGGTATATAAGTAGCACTCCAACCACTATTCCTTAGATACTTGCGGATTCTTGTTTTCTTGCGCCGTGAACTCATGAATCTTCTTGTTCAACCACCCTTCAATTTCTTTCTTTGTTGGATTCCAGTGACATGACATCAAACATCCCTTATGTAGATCCTGCTCCCGGCAACGAAACCATTTGTTGGCTTATAGGGGCCTGACCTAGGTTCAGAGATGATTTAGCCAAACAAATTCCGGTACTACTGTCCCTTTCGACAATAATCCACAGAGGGCAGACTGAGGTCTCACTTGAAGTAGTATGGGAGGGTGCTAGAACTAGGTTTCTGCACCCTAGAGATGTCTGATGGTTTCTGGGTTGTCCACGGTTTGACCCTGTGTGCATGTCACTACGCGCACCTATCAGTACCTTGTAGCCTGCAATGCTGCCTTCGCATAGCTCTATTCGAGGCATGATCTGTGTTATTACCCAAGTTCCTTACTATTAACCTGATATTAGCTGATTACTAACTTATTTGTATGAGCCCAATTATCCTTAACATTGTTCTGTATTCATATAAGTGCGTGTGATAATCAAAACAGTATACATGCATAGAAAATCATACAGGAATAGATATACAGTATTTAGAATCAAACTTCTCTTTATTATTCTTCTTCTTGGGTTACAGACTTAACTTCGCCCTGTGCACTCGGCTGTAGGGGTCCGCGTCCTCAGTCGCGAACTCTACTAGGCCTCTGCGCACTTAGCTGCAGAGCCTCTTCCTACTAATACGACCCAATACACTTAGACTTCTTTTCTATCTCCTCTATCTTCTAGACTCCATTCGTATATATCTCTTGTTATCTTTACAACTTTGAGCCTCGCTCTATTTATACAATCCTATGATCTGCAGACCATGGGTAGGCCGACATGACATTACATTACATTACAATACTTTGGGCGAACAACCCTATGACTCAATATACATTTCATGCTCAACGCCCGCAATTCACGGAGTCTTACAACATATTTGACCAAAACTTGGGCTTTGAGCCCCAAAACATGTTGTGGTGGAATTCCATGCCCAACACAGAGAATAGTCTAGCTTGGCCTGCTAATCACTGAAACCTAGTAAAACTGCATCTACGCAATTCTGGTGGCAATGCAAGCTCTATGAAATTTCTAGGAGGAAGCCAAAGCCTTCCATCCTAGAAATGCGCAGTGTAAGCCAACCAAGGCAAGGTCTAGGCCAAGGCAGTTGAGACCTGCCGACGGGCTACTGAAAAATGACAAAAGTTGAATGCATGTGCGAAGCTGAGTGTAGACATGAGTGAATGAACATGCATGCAATCAGTGAGTGCAGGATTCAGTAAATGGGAAAACAAGTGTGTGAAGCGATTCACCACAATGTCGACCGTTAGTGCAGAAACAATGTCATCCATGCGACAACTAGGAGATGAAATGGAAAACTTGAAATAGTGATTCTACAAGCTAACATGCATTAAAATGACAACAAGCATTCAATGAAACCAAGCAAACATCACTCACAGAAACCAAAATACAAAAAGTGACAGAAAAGCAGCAAAACACATGAAAAGCAGACTTACGCAGAAAAAGCTAAGTTGGGTGTGTTGAATACTCCTAGATGCGATGGGGGATGCCAGAGCTCCAAGATATAAGTGAGGAATGAGCTCTAAAGCATCGAATAAATATTTTTGGTGAGATCAAGGTTTATGATGTGCATGCCACAAATATAGGAAAATACGACACTTGGCGGGAGGTTTCTAAAACATCTTTTGCATGTAACCACTAGCTGCTAAAAATGGATCCTTGAAATCTAGGGATGCTTTTTGCTTTTTACCTTTTTTTTTTAGGAAAAAGCATCCCATGCATGCAAAGCAAGATTTTTAAGTCTTAGGGAACTATTCAACTTGGGAGCACATGGAATGGATTGCAAGCCTCTGGATGACTTTTGCGTAGTTTCTGGACTGAGTGGCTCTGCCTACCCCTCAGGCTCTATGCAACTTTTGGACTGAAGCTAAGGTTGTCAACCATATCTGCACAAATTTTGAGAGCAAGCCCAGTGATGGGCTGCTCTGTGTAATTTTCAGAGGGAAGGTTGCTTTCTTTCTCTGCACACTTCTGGAGAGCAACAAGCTTCCTTGATGCTTTGCGCAATTCTGGAGAGAAAGGCTGGTTGCCCTCCATTTCTACGCAATTATTCAAGTGAGCACAACAACCATATAATGACCAAGTCACAGGATGTCAACTTACGGGTGGAATGCAAACAAGCTATCAGACACAAGATGATAAGCCACAAAAACTCAACTAAAGCATAAGTACCTATCAGTGTGAGACAGGTTGCTAAGGATGGATGGTAGGGAGGTTCTAAAACGAAGCTAAGGCTAAATTTTGGAGGAGTGTTGTAGTCGCTACAATAGGTTAAAAATAGGTTTTTGAATCCATAAGTAGATTTAGTGACTTGAAAATCTGGGAGCATTTGAATTTTGTAGATTAAACAAAATTTTAAAAATCTCTCCAACTTCTTGGTTAAAATTGAAAAAAAAAACGTTAAAAAAAATTGTTTATTAGTTAAATTGTGCATTTAATTTAAATAGTTGTGCTTTGAATTGATATTTTATATTTTTTTTTTATATAAAATAAATTTTAATTAAAACAACTTAGTATGAAAAGAATTGAGTTGATAAATTTGTTAGAATTAATAGATTTATTAGATTGGTTTGACTGAATGTTGTGAAATAACTTGAAAATAATGGATAAACCAATAGTTAGGTTGTTTGGATTTTGGTTGTAATTAGGAATTAGATCCTATTTCTTAGGAGGTTGTTTCATATCCCTAACTAAACACATATGTATAAGACATGTATTGTTTGATTTTTTATTCAATGAAAGCCAACGCTATGGTAACCTCAGGGACTCCTTCCGTGAGGACTACAAGTTTCATTCAATTTGGTTTTGTCTCCCATTTTGAGTTGGTATCAGAGAATGGTTGTGAGGTTGAAGTTGATTTAGTTTTGTGTGAAGAGTTGTGTTTATTCAACTGCATGTTGACTTGCGTCCTATCGAGGAGAGGAAAGCTTGGGACATTTGGATTTGGGACCTCCAGGGCCTTGGTCTAGTTTTTTATCATTTAAGTCACAGTCATTCAAGAATTCCTCGGGTGCCTTTGTTCATTTGTCAACCTTTCCTCGTCCAATTTACTTTCCAATAATTTATTTCCGAGTGGAATATTAATATTACCTTTTATTAATATTCCACCAACGTAAACAACCTACACCAGGCGTTTCTCCTTAATCAAGGTGTTTCTGCTCAAGCTACTATTAGTCAACATTTGAACGTGGATCTATAGCTCATATGCATGGTGAATGTGAATGAGGTGCCACTGTGATGGGGCCGAGAGTAAGTTTGTCACCCTAGCCTAATTTTGTCCACAACCATTGTCACATTGGGCGTGGAGTTTGTGGAATACTGGAGGTCAAGGATGACGTTTTCCATCTTGAAGGTATCACAGAGGCAGTCGATGAGGAGAAAAATGAGCAGTAGATTCGACTTGCACGTAATAGATATGATCGATATGTGATTTCATTGGACGTGTTGGCAGGACCAGTGTGGCATTTTCTAAGAGGTGTTGGAAGGAACATCATTTGGTTGGACATGTTTGCAGGAACAATGTGGTATGCGTGTGCCTAATGTGCATAATTGTGGTGTAGTGAGCGTGGAAGAGTGTGGGAAGTGTGGTGCTCAAGTGGAGAGTTGATCTGTGTGCCCAGGTACAGAGAAGACCTTCCACAAGCTAACTTTTCCAAGATCCCAATTTGCAACAATCATGGAGATCTTTGCTTCATTGTGTGTTAATTGAGCATGGAAAAGCAGTAGCAAGATCCAATCAAGGTTGATACGGGTTGTTTGATTCGTGGAAGGTTGAGTCATTCTCATTCTTAGCATGAACATGTGTCTTGAATAGATGAGTTGTGAGCTTGAGTGTTGCAGAGATTATTTTTATTTTTATTTTTTGTCAGTGCTCCCTCTAATAAAGCGTGAAATGCACCGACAGAGGGAAAACTTATGTTTTGAATTTTTTTGCGTTGCAACACTTGCTAAGATGTATCGGGAGGTGTGCTGCTCACATAGATAACGTTGACATTGTCTGCATTATAAAAAAGATAGGAGCGACCCACCATGATTTTTTTTAAAAGGACTTTGATGTCACTTTTTTTTCTCTTTTTTACATATATGTAATGTGTACAATTGATTTGTATTTTTGAAGATGTCAAAAGGAAACCAAAGTGAGTTTTTTTTACTCTATTTAGAGTTTCTTCGAAAATATATATATTTGGATCCATTAGTGGTGCTTGTGAAGTGTGAAGAAGGGTACTATTGTAGATTGGGTTTACTATCAAGATGGTCAGTCCACTTGCAAAGACATACTTGAATGAGGCCAATAAATTAGATGGCACCAACTACGCTAATTGGAAATTCAAGCTGCAAACATTGTTGGAAGGCTATGATTCTTGGACTATCACAAAGGGAGAAGAAGAAAACCCTACTACAGGTTCGACAACTACATCGATTCAAGGCTGGGAGAAGCGAGAGAATAAAGTAAAGGTATTATTAAGAATGTGTGTGAAAGATAATATAATTCCTTATATTCGTGATTTTCATACCTCTAATGCAACCTGGAATACATTGAAGGAGATATATGAAACTAAAACTAGAAATCAACTCCTCTTTCTGAAAGCAAGCCTTTATTTCTAGAATTAAAGATTTCAAAGATAAGTTGGGAGACATAATAGTGATCTTATAACAATCACAATAAATGGAATGCACCTAAATAAGATGTTTGATATATAAAATCAATTTTCTATTTTGAATAACAATGTGCCTAAATATTTTCATAACTATCCTTTTAATGCTCCCAAATATTTAAGGGAAATCTCACTTAAAACAATCATGAACCACCTTACATTTTATTTTAAATCATTTCTTCCAATGTTTCTTTTTCCGTGGGAAAAATCATGATTTTCTATTATATGTGGAAAATTACATGTTGTAGATGTTTGTGGCATATGTTTTATGTGTGACCGTAGTCATCAAAAAGTATATAAGTCGGTACATGATTACCCATTTAGGGTGGACCTTCAAAGTTCAATAAAAGTTATACAAAAATTTATAAAATTTCAAAATTTCTTTGCTGTAGATTTTCTACTAGGTTATGCATCATATAATCTGTGATAAAATTAGGTCTTGTCAGTCTGTTACCGCATTTGATCTATATATGGCCCATGGTAGTACTAATAGGCATCTTCCTGTCATTGTTCCTAAATCAACCATTCACCCCTAGGTTTATGCGCTACCTATTTTGAATGTTGATCCGCAATTTTGTTGTGCTCACTGTAAATATGAATACATGTAATTTGATCAAATTGTGATTTTAAGATCAATGCATCATCCAAAATGTTCGTGAGCGAATGTACATGGCATCCAGATATGCAATTGAACCAACAGATAAAAATCTTAGAATCCCCAAAGATCTCTATGTGTCTATAGTTATGATTCAATGCAAAATATAATAGATGACGAAGTGATATGAGCTCAACAAAGTTATTAGTGCCAGCACCCAGGCCCATACGAATGTGGAAAGAATGAGAATCGGATAGGTGAAGTAGGACAGCCCCCCACACCCCTAGTCTTGGGATGAATGGTCAAAGTAGGCCCAAGGGTGTTCATGGTCATTGAATTCGGAGAGAGATAGATCAGGGAGGGGAGGGTTGTTCATCGTCCGAAATTTCATTGTAACTGTTGCAGATCCTAGAAATAATCAGTGACCACCTGATTTTCATATTTTTAAAAATGATTTTGTTCCTTCTTAACCATATATTCTAGCATATGATCAATGGAAGATTGCATATTTTCATTGTGGGGGATGCATTCCACCAACTGTTCCATGCCTCCTTGATGTCGTTCCCTTCCCATCTCTGAATGATGTTTAACAATGATAACACCTGCTCCCATACTTAATGAGCGGTTGTGCAGGACAAGAATAAATGATCATTTGATTCCTCCTCCCGATGACAAATGACACACTAAGATGGACCTTGAAAGGATATTTTCATCAGATTAATGCCTGTAGGTGTCTTGTTCATGATGATGTTCCACATGAAGAGGCACATACGGGGAGGTGCCTTAAGTTTCCAGATTGCATGCCACCAACTTTCCAGGACAGTGGGCTTGTGAGCAGTGTGGATAATGGGGTATCCCTCTTTAGGTGAGTATGATCCATGTGTTGCTGGGGCCCAAATCAATTCATCATCATCATCCCTTATTCGAACATGTGATTTTGATAATGCAGTAGTGTAATGCCTCCAATACTATGCCCATTGTTGAGGGATACCAAGATGAACTGTTGACTACAATGCTTGTTGGAATATGGAGGAATTTAGCTGATCCACAATATGTGCTATTGTGACGATGTCCCTGTTGTTAAGAAATGCAATCAGTGCCGGAGGGAGTTGGTACAGATTGCTGCATCCAATCCATGGGTCGACCCCAATGCGAACTGTTGTGCCATTGTTTATTCACCAAGTTAATCCTCTCCTGATGGTGGGGAGAGTTTGTATGATAGATTTCCAAATAACAGATATACCATGTTTGTTCCAAGATGGTAATCGAACCCAATCCATGAGATTTTGAGGCCAAATATATTTATAAGTGACCACTTCTGTCCACAGACTTTTGGTCTTTAGGAGGAGCCAACCCAATTTGGTAGCTAGTGCATGTACAAAAGTAGGGAGATATTTGAGGCCCCATCCCCCCCATTTTTTTGGCAAAGCAATGCAGCTTCATTTTACCTAGGCAAAAGGCTTTCCTTCCTTGTGCCCCTTCCAGAGGAAATTGTAGCAAATCCTTTGTATTCTAGAGAGTATGCCTTGAGGTATCCAGGCAAGCGACATCCAGTAAACTGGAGTGGCTTCAAGAATGGATTTGATAAGCACTAGATGCCCTGTCGTGGAGAAGAAATGATGGCTCCAGTTGTTCATCATTTTTTCTACCTTAGCCACCAACCAGGTCTAGTCAACAATTTTGTATCCATGTGATTTAATGTGGAATCCCAGATATTTTAAACCCTCCTCCAGTTGTAGGATTTGGAAGGGAAACTTCAGATATGCATGACAACCTTCCTAAGGTGAGCATGCTGAGAAGATAATGGTGGACTTTGTTCAGTTAATTTTCATCCCCAATGATTTACAAAATAAGTCCATTGCATCAGATAGAGTATTGTAGTCATGTATGCCATTGAGAAATATGTGGACGTCATTCACGAAAAGGAGGTGTGTAAGGATACAATGATCCGTGATTTTGAGACCCTGCAGCCTCCCAACTCTTTTTTCATGTGATATTAGCCTACTTAATCCCTCCATGACTATTAGGAAGAGGAATGGGGAGAGTGGGCAACCTTGCCTGAGACCCCTCTCTGCATGGAAGAAGTTGGAAGCAGAGCCATTTATGAGAATGCTGAAAGAGATAGAAGTTATACAACACATAATCCATCGAATGAAGGGGATAGGGAAGCCAAGGTGAGTTAATAACATCCTGATATAGAGCCAACTGACTTGGTCAAAAGCCTTTGAGAGATCAATCTTGAGTATGGCACCTTTCAGATTCTTCAACTTGATAGAGTGGAGGGCTTCTTGGGTGGTGCTAATGGCTTCGTGGATCTATCAATTGTCGATAAATACAAATTGTTTAGAGGATATGTTATCTCAGAGGATAGGCTTGATACAATTTGTGATGATCTTAGAAATAATCTTGTACAAATAGTTGCAAAGGGAGATGGGTCGAAATTCATTAAAGGATTGAGGGGATTCCACCTTAGGTATAAAGGCAATGAAAATAGTGTTGATAGATTCATACAATCTCCCAGTAGATTTGCATTCCTCGATAACATTGAGAAGGTCCGTTCTAATGGTTTCGAAGAAAGAAAAGTAGAATTCCACCCACCACCCATCAGGACCCCGACTTTTGTACTTCTTGAACCATTTCAAGGTGCTCTCCAATTCTCCCATAGATATAGGTTTGTTAAGATCCTCAAATAAATCAGGATCCACAAATCTAGGGAAGTGTCTAGCTATGCGAATAATTTCTGCAAGTGATGCTCCGGGGGGAGCTTTGAAGAGCTGCTGAAAGTGTGTATTCCCCAAGTGTACCAATTGATGAAAAGTATGAGTTTTCTGACCTTGTTCAGTCGACATCTTCCAAATGGTATTGTTGGCCCTCCTCCCCTTAGCAAAGTTGTGGAAGAATTTTGTGTTTTCATCCCTTGCTTGTAGCCAAATAGCTCTACTTTTGAGTCTCCATGTCTCCTCCCAATCCAACAGAATCTACCCAGCTCCGAAGAGAAGATGTCCATCCCAAGGAACCCAAGGCATCCACAAGTAGAGATAGCATTAATAGTACGAGGATTTATGCCTAATGCAATTCCCCATGATCTTCCATTGACATCTAAGGCATTAAAGCACCAATCAGGCATTAATGACCAAAGTATCCGGGTAATTTTCTCGGTCATCTGTAGGGTGTCTTGTAAAAAAATAATGTCACGTAGCTCAGTGTACAAGAGCCTCTTGGGAGCTAGTTTTTTAGAGGGATTAGCTAAACCCTTGCAATTAAATGATAGCCACTTCATGGGGGAACTAAAGCTAGGGTGTTATTTTCTCTAAGAACCCTATCAATGGTGTTCTGTCTTCCTAGGGCCACATCAACCCCTGCAAGCATAATGGATTTAGAAATATTTGAAGGACGCCCCCGAGAGGACTTGGTCTCAATAGTAGGAGATGTGATGCCTAATCCAATCTAATTAGGTAAACAAGGGGTCCGGGATCGGAGATTATATGAGTGTGAGTGTGAAGAGATGGTAGGCTCTTATCGAATGGATGTTCTAGAGCTATAGACAACAGGAGGGGTGGTGGAGAAAATAGCCAGTGGAGGATCGAGTGGGAAAGTGAGAGGGGAAGAGATCAAACAAGGGATGGATGCAAAAGCAGACAGTGAATGCAGTAAATTACTATTAACTGAAATAGAGGAACAAAGAGGAGGAGATGTACCCGTGGAATGAGCAGCCGCCACAACAGTCTGGGATCTTGTCATGGGTAGGGAAATAGGCTAAACTTGGACAGTGCATGTTGGTCGAGCTGTGTCCCCAACCATATCCGTCGGACTAGTAGGGCGAGAAGGTTGATCTTCCACCTGAGGTTCTTCTGGTTGCTAATGCTTTTTTCCCTTTGTTGAAAGAGAAGACAATGTCGAGACAAGAGGAAATTCCTTATACAGGTGCCCGACCTTGTGACATATTCGGCACCTGAAGGGGACCCCTTCATAGTCAAGGATTTGCTTGCGAGAAAAATGCCTCCAGTGTAGGGTGATCTTCTCCTCCAATCCTTCCCTTGTATCCAGATGAACCAGGATGCGTGCCATGGACTTGTTTCCAGAAGATTTGTATGTCTTTTCATGATCCAGATAAGTGCCCAGTGCTTTACCAATGCGGATGAACCTCCAACCAGAAGTGTAGCAGTAGCCCCAGAAGACGAACCCATATCGGACCTACACACAACTTCTCCCTTTTTGGATCGAATAGGGGGCTCCATCATTTAAGCAACACCGGGGCAATTTCTATATGCCAATAGCACGATAGGATCCAATCAGTATATTCCTCTATGTGGAAGGTGAGAGAAAACCACTCGCGAGTGAGAACAGTGATCGATGGTAGTTCTTTGAGAAGTGAGCCCCAGATTTCCATAGTCCAGAGGCAAAGTCTCTGAGCCGTGTAGGTTCGTCTCCTGACTCACCCCACCAAAATCCTGTTAGTAGTATCCACCACATCTCCCATTGTGGGATCTTCCCTCAGCATGAGATTGATGTCCTTGTCCGTCGCTTTGACGCACTTCCCTTTCTTCACTTTGTTGGACCGAGGAGTCGTAAAGTGGTCCCAGAAGGGATCCCTGCTACTGAGAAATTCCACCTGTAGAGAGTGGGAGGATCTCCTAGGGTTAGAGACCGAAATAATGAAATAGCCCGAAGGGATTGGGAAACTGTGCCATAGACAGGTAGCGTTAGGCTTAGGAATGCTTTCTAGAGAAGTGAAGTGGGGGGAGGAAAGCCCTGATTGTGTGATTCCAATAGTCGAGGGGATGCCAGAGGGAGTGGAGGAATGGGGGAAATCAGGGAGAGGGGAATCAAAAGAGGGAGAGGAAGCAATGCATGCCATAATAAGGTTGAGAATTGTAGGGGAAAGTGGAGGGTAGTCCAGACTAGAAGAGGCGTCTAGAGTGATAGAATCTAGCAAGTAGGGCACAAATGGCCCAGGACGATCCGTGACAGGTAGTTGTTCAGTCTGCGACAAAGGCGGTGAGCAATATGAGCCAGAACCCGACATGGCATATGGGCGTGACCATAATGTCTCATAGGGATTTGGGTTGGTTGAATAGTCGACAGCTTCCGAATCCATTCCGGCAATGGCGAACAGAGTTAGGTATGCAGTAACGATCGATCGAAGGACGAGGAGCTTGTATGCACACTGTAACGGTGAAGGATGCAGCAGGTAGGTATCGAATGCGGATGGATAGCAGTTGCAAGAGGTCATACAAGGGCTATTTCCCTAGACCCTGTGGCGCTGCAGAACGGTGCTTTTGAGCCATCCCATACATATAGTTAAGTGATGTTATAATTCATTTTCTTCCAATGTTGTCTTTATATGTAAATTTATTTCCCCCCTGTGACACATTTCATACAAATCCATGATGATGGGTGTTCATATCTCACCATAGAAACATGGGAACAAATAAATATATGGAGACAATGTTCATAAGACCAAACAGACATTATTTATGGCAATGGAAGAAGATGATAATTCCCGTGTCAATGTGATTTTCAAAATAAACCTTGAAAGATGCCATTCCACAGAATTCAGTAGGGAAGTATGCTAATCCAAACATCAATTTGGTGATAAATTCAACGTGATTGAGAGCATAAATACCCAACTAGAGAATGCTTGCAGCAATGTTGTGACATGTACAAATATGCTCACTATTACTGCTCGAGATTTTGTTGTTCAAGTAAATCTTGATTATGCTTGCTCATTTATGTTGTTATTTCTATTTGAATTATTTTTAAAAACTAAAATAATTTGAGCCTTGAGTTAAATGGTTGTGAAAATAGTGTTCCCAAGCATCTAAATCATAAGATTAGAAGTCAATTTCTTGCCTTATTTTTTTTTTAATAAAATGAATATATATATATATATATATATATATATATATATATATATATATATATATATCTATATATATATATATATATATATATATATATATATATATATATTAATCACCTAATACATTTTGGGAGTAAATCAAATGAGTAATCTACACCTCATAAGTATTACACTAGAACAACCACATTTGTAAATGTGATTGATATATGCCAAAGGCGTATGTCAATCGCATGCACAACCACATTAGTAAATATTGTTAATATATGATTATTATTATTATCCAATTTGGACACCAAATTGGTGTATGAGACCTCCTTGTTTGTGGGACAAGGGACCCACCTCCATGCAGTGATTTAACTACTAAGCCTACAAAGGCGTACGTAGTCTACACCCTCTGGTTTTGAACCTGTGACCTCTTAAGAGGAAACACATGTTCTTAACCATTAGGCCCACTCAAGCTATATTAATATTACTACTATTATTAATTAGTATTAATATTTTTATTGTTAATTATATTTAATAACATTATTAACTATTAATTATTAGCAATATTTCATTCATTATTAATAATAAATATATTCATAATTAATTAATAAACAATAATCATAATTAACTTATTATTAATATTATTATTATTTATAATGTTTTATTGATATAAATATTTTTAATTAATTAATTAATTAAATATTGTTAATTAATTAAATAATTCATTTTTATTTCATTCGTTATTAATTAATTCATGTAATAACTAAACCTTAGGATACATATTATAAACCCTTAAATAAACATGGTTGACCATGGTTGATTTTTGTAATGAGACGATCTTTGTCTTAATGTGACATTGGACCACGCTCGACTATGGTTAAACCCTTAGATTAATAAACCCAAGGGATTACTACTAAAACACCAAGGTATTAATACTAAAATCCCAAGGGAATAATATTAAACCCAAGGAACTAATATTATAAACCCAACGTATATAAACCCTAATATAAATATTATAAATGTAGGAATTTACAGGGTAAGTTCCTCAGAAAGAACACCAAAAGGACACCGCTCACAACCAGATCACAGATCAATACACCAGTATTTTTGACATGGTTAAAACCCTCAAAGAGGGAAACAGTCCACGGCCTGAGCCAACGCGGCCACTTCAGGCAATTTATTAATCAAAGAATGAAAATTTACATAAGCTTCTCTCATGCACGGATTACCCTACAAATGACCCTCCATGCGCTTTAAATAGAATTCATGGACCAATCGGGTGTCAAGCCACGGATCAAGTGTCGGTAATACCGAGGAGAGAATGAACCGTCGGATCACTACATATCGTGACCGTCGGATTGTAAGTTACAAAATGTACAACGGTAAAGAAACACACTTTACCTAACTCTATACCTAACTCTACACTAGACCAAGTTGTACTTAACTATTTCCTATGTGTCGGAATATCCTAACATCCCCCCTTAAGAACAACTTGGGATAGGATTGAAGGATTTACAAATATGACACAATAGGAGAAGGAAGGAGGCACTAGAGCCTATCCCCCCTTAGTGACAACTTCCTGAACTCCAACCATAAATCGAAGTTTAGTGAACTTCGCCTTTGTGAGAGCCTTTGTGAAGATGTCTGCAACTTGATCATCTGTTGAACAATATTGCACTTCAAGAACATGGTCGTGAATGAGCTTTCTGATGAAGTGCATGTGCAGTTCAATGTGTTTGCTGCGCTGATGTTGGACTGGATCTTTGCATAGCTGAATGGCACTTTGATTATCACACCAAAGTGTAGTCAGATGCTGCTGTTGAAGTCCAAATTCTGACAAGATCTGACGAAGCCACAAGGCTTCCTTACTAGCTTCTACGGCACCACGATACTCTGCTTCTGCTGATGAAAGAGAAATGGTAGCTTGTTTCTTACAAGCCCATGTAATAGGTCCTGAACCAAGAGTGAACACATAACCGGCAGTAGACTTCCGATCATCAGGGTCACCAGCCCAATCGGAATCAGTGAAACCAACCAATAGAGGAGATGCTTTGGCACTGTAATGAATCCCAAACTGAACTGTACCTCGAACATAACGAAGTATTCTTTTAGCTGCTTTCCAATGACTTTCACGGGGGTTTTGCATGAACCGAGCAACAAGGCCAACAGCAAAGGAAAGGTCAGGACGAGTATGGGTTAGATACAAAAGTTTTCCTACAAGTTGACGGTATAAGGTAGCATCAACTTCAGGAGAAGTACAAGTGACTGAGAGTTTGACTCCAGACTGAAAGGGAGAAGGGGCTGGCTTATAGTCTTCCATGTGAAAATGACGTAGAATATCACAAGCATACTTGGACTGGGAAAGGGAAATACCCTCCTTGGATTGTAAGACTTGAAGACCGAGAAAATAGTGTAAGTGTCCTAAGTCTGTCATTTCAAATTTCCTTTTGAGGCTAGACTTCACATGGTTTATAAGGTTGGGATCACTACTAGTAAGGATAAGATCATCAACATAAAGAACAAGGATGATAAGAGAGTTTCCCACTTTCTTGGTGTAGACAGTATTGTTAGAATGACACCTAGAAAAGCCAGATTCTAAAAGAAAGCTATCCATTTTGGCATACCAAGCCCGAGGAGCTTGCTTGAGACCATAAAGGGATTTCTTAAGTCGACAAACAAGGCTGGAGTCTGTTTGTATGAAGCCAATGGGTTGTTCCATATAGATTTCTTCATGCAAGAAGGCAGATTTAACATCCATCTGATGGACTTCCCATTTGAAAGAGGCAGCAAGGGAAAGAACAAGGCGGATAGAGTTCATTTTGGCAACAGGGGAGAAGGTTTCAGTGTAGTCAATGCCTTCAACCTATGAAAAGCCCTTAGCAACAAGACGAGCTTTATGTTTATCAACTTTCCCATCTGGTCCATACTTGGTTCTGTAAACCCATTTGCATCTAACAAGTTTTCGTCCCTTTGGTAAAGGAACAAGATCCCATGTATCATTTGCCAATAATGAATGATATTCTTCATTCATAGCTGCTTCCCAATCTGGATGGCCTGAAGCTTCTGCAAAGGTGTTAGGATCATAATTTACTGGAGCTTGAGCCAGTAAAGAAGAGGCTCTCTCGAACTGAGAACGTGTGCGTCGCTGATCTGTAGGATCACCGGCAAGATCACCTGCTGCATCTCGAGTAGCACGAACCCATTTTGGAAGCTCAGGAGCTGAAGGAGGATCCTGAGATGGTGGGGGAGGATTGTCATCCTCACTTTCATCATCTGAAGAAGAAATGTTTTCAAAGGTAGAAGAGATAGGGAGAGGCGGCACATCCGCCGGACTAGGCTCGTAGGCCGATATATTTTCATCAAATTTTACATTTCTTCTAATGATAACATTTTTGGACTTAAATGGAATAAGTCTATAGCCTTTGACATCTTCAAAATATCCAACAAAAGTGCATTTTTCACTCTTAGGTTCTAAAGCTTTATGCTTTTCATCTGGAATATGGGCCCACGCTTCACTTCCAAAAACACGAAAGTGACTTACATCTGGTTTGATTGAGCTCCATGCTTCTTCTGGAGTGATATTTTTAAAGCCTTAGTAGGAGTGCGATTTATTATGTAATTTGCACAGTTAATTGCTTATGCCCAAAAACTAAGACCAAGTCCTTTAGATTGTAGCATACAATTAGCCATTTCCTTTAAGGTGCGATTCTTCCTTCAGCTACACCATTTTGTTGTGGAGTATATGGAACAGTATGTTGCATTTGAATTCCATTCTCAGTGCAATAGTTGATGAATGTGTTTTTAACATATTCTCCGCCATTATCAGATCTTAACTTAAGAATTTGATGTCCAGATTGTTTTTCAACAAAGGCCTTGAAGGCCAAAAAAGTGTTAAATACTTCACTCTTGAGTTTTAAGAAGTATACCCAAGTGCGTCTGGAGAAATCATCAATGAAAGTTAAGAAATACTTGCAACCAGAGAATGACACAACTGGAAGTGGACCACATAAATCACTATGCACAAGTTGTAAAGGGGCTGAGGCGTGCCAAGAGGCACGTTTTTCAAAACTGTCCCGATGATGTTTTTCGAGTACACATCCGGAACAAACACCATCTCTGCAAGATACCATAGGAAGACCTGTCACCATATTTTCTTTACATAGATGCTGAAGGGAGCGATAGTTTAAGTGACCAAATCGCTCATGCCAAAGTTTGCTCACTTCATCGTTATGAGCAACAAATACTGAGGGAAGATTTGATGACCCAAAGTTGTGAAACTTATACAACCTTGTAGAATCATCAGCAATGCCAGTAGCCAAAATCTCTTTAGGATCTTTTAAGTCCTTGATTACAACATCATGAGGTGAAAATTCAACGATTTTACCTTCACCTGAATGAGTTATCTGATATACAGATAGAAGGTTGCAGGATAAGGTTGGAACACATAATACATCATTAAACTGACCATTGTCTAGATGAACAGTTCCAGTCCCTACAACATTAAGAGATCTATCATCACCAACATATATATTTTTGGTGTTACAATCATTTAAAGAAGAAAACATGGCTTTGTTTTTGGCCATGTGATAAGAAGCTCCAGAATCAATGAGCCACTCATGAGAATGAGAAGAAGAAGATACATTTAATGCATAGCCAGACCGAGATGCTTGACAACTACATGCAGAAAGTGCCATTCCTGAAGATGAAGTTGAAGTTGAAGATTGCCCCAAATGGATGTGATGCTTCTTCATTGCTGCTTCCAAGGCTTCCATCTTTTTAAAGCATTTTGATTCTAAGTGGCCATCTCGATTACAAAAATTGCAATGTCTATCAGTCTTCTTCCCTTTGTTTTTATTTGTCTTATCATTTTGTTGAAATGATTTTTCATTTTGGGGCTGAAATTGCTTAGGACCCTTGTTTGGTTTAGTACCATTCTTTTTAGGATATGACTTCTTAGGATTCTTTGAATTTGGTTGTTGCTGGGCGGCTAACGCTTTCTTGGAAGAGTTTCCAAGATTAAGAAGACCAAGGTGTAAGAGTTTTTCTTGTTCTCTTATTAAAGAATCACAAAAAGAGTCAAAGGAAGGGGGCTTGTAGTATTTTCCTTGAGAAATGAAGGCTTCTCTTGTAGAATGAAAGGTGGAAACAAATACAGAGTAGGCTGGTCCCAACTTAGTAAGGATGGAATAAATAAGGTTACTATCTTCTTTCTTAACCTTAACACCTTCCAAAAGATATCTAAGGGTCTTGAACTTAGACAAGAAATCTTCAATGCAAGAAAAATTATTAGGGTCCAATGTAAGCAACTCATTTTCAAGTTGATGGGCTCTAATTTCATTTTTAATCCCAAAAACTTTATTGATTTGTTCCATTGCTTCATGAGGAGTTTCAAGTTCTGCAATATGGAATCTAAGATCTGGAGAAATAGACATCCCTATCAAACCACGTGCTTGATCTTGTCTATTTTCCCATTTAGCAGCCTTGTCTTCATCTTTCGGTTTCTTTTCTTGGCCTGTGGCTATTCGGTAGAGACCTTTACTTCTAAGTAAATCCTCCATGTAGGACAACCATTGGAAGTAGTTGGTGCAGTCAAGGGTAACTTGGTATTGACTTTCCATTTCAACAGAAACTGAAGCTGAAGATGCTGAAAGTAAGTGTTCCAATGGATAGATCTCGAAAAATTAGGCTGGTTTAAAAAAAACGGCTCTGAAAAAGGCTTCCGGATGAAGAAGTTATGGCTTTTTGAAAAAAAGTTGTTGAAGTTGCCGACGAAGTGCGGGAATGTGCGGAAATGAAAAAGTCCACCCCCACAAAATGGAGACTTAAACCCAAGACCTCTACTATCTTAAAATAGCTTTGAACCAATTGATCTATACAAAAAATTAGAGAGAGAGAGAGAGGGGGGGGGGGGGGGGGGGGGGTGCTTTGGGTTGCGTGCTTGCTTTGAGAAAGCTCTTTTTCCCTACAAAACAAAAAACACAAAACCCAACATGGACATGCAAAGAAAACGAACCTTGCGGCTCGAAGTTAGCTTTACCCAAAAAACTGAATATTTTCAAAAATTGAACCTTACGGCTCAAAGTTAGCTTTAGCCGAAAAACTAAATATTTTTCTCAATGTTTCTGATTTTCTGAGATCACACTAAGGTGCAGGGAAAAGAGCATACGCATGAGAAAAATCCTTCCTTTTTGTTTCTGATTTGCCCAGATCGCACAGAGTCGTAGGGCAAAGAGTATACGCAGAAATGAAAGGTATAGATCCGGTTAAAAAAAAATCTAAATAAACCGAAACCGAAATAAGCAGAGAGAAAATAACAGTAAACTGGAAATAAAGACTGTATACCTCCAGATCCTAAAAATGACGTAGCTAGGGCTACCGGAAACCTTTTTGCGTGAAACGAAAGGGATTCCTCACTGGAACAGATGCTTCGAACACAACAGAGCAGTCCTCTCGGCCCGAAAGCAGTCAGAAACAGCAGATCTAGGAAACGGCAGTCGGATGCAGTTCTACGGGCTTCAGATTTGGATCACCAACGGACGCGGCCCTCAAATAGCTCTGATACCATGTAGGAATTTAGAGGGTAAGTTCCTAAGAAAGAACACCAAAAGGACACCGCTCACAACCAGATCACAGATCAATACACCAATATTTTTGACGTGGTTAAAACCCTGAAAGACGGAAACAGTCCACGGCCTGAGCCAACGCGGCCACTTCAGGCAATTTATTAATCAAAGAATGAAAATTTACATAAGCTTCTCTCATGCACGGATTACCCTACAAATGACCCTCCATGCGCTTTAAATAGAATTCATGGACCAATCGGGTGTCAAGCCACGGATCAAGTGTCGGTAATACCGAGGAGAGAATGAACTGTCGGATCACTACATATCGTGATCGTCGGATTGTAAGTTACAAAATGTACAACGGTAAAGAAACACACTTTACCTAACTCTATACCTAACTCTACACTAGACCAAGTTGTACTTAACTATTTCCTATGTGTCGGAATATCCTAACAATAAACACTAAAACAAACATGGATGACCATGGTTTATTTTCATATTAAGACAATCCATGTCACATTCTGACGTTGGACCATGATTAACCATGGTTGATTTTCATATCATGACAATCTTTGTCACAATGCGACATTCGACCATGGTTGACCATGATTAACTATGGATGACCATGTTTGATTTTATAAAACATCGTTGATCATGGTTAACCAAGGTTAACCATGATTGACCATGATTGACCATGGTTGACCATGATTATCATATTGAGACAATACTTATCATAATGTGACCCCATGGTTGAGACAATTATTGATTTTCATATTGAGACAATATTTGTTACAAATCCGCCTTGGACCATCATTAACCATGATTAATCATGGTTGACCACGATTGATTTTATAAAACATGGTTGACCATTGTTCAATAAGATTAAACCCAAGGGACTAATATTATAAACCCAAGGTATATAAACCGTAAGATAAATATTATAAACACTAAAATAGACATGGTTGACCATGGTTGATTTTCATATTGAGACAATTCTTGTTGCAATGTGACATTAGACTATGGTTGAGCATGTTTGACCATGATTAATTTTCAAATCAATCGAATCTTTGTCATAATGCGACATTGGAACATGGTTGACCATGGTTGATTCTCATATTGATAAAAAATTCGTCACAATGTGACATTGGACCATGGTTGACCATGATTGAGACAATCCATGTCACAATTTGATGTTGGGTCATGGTTGACCATGTTTGACTGTGATTTATTTTCATATCGAGACAATATTTGTCACAATGCGACGTTGGATTATAGTTGACTATGGTTGATTTTCATATTGAGACAATCATTGTCACAATGCAACATTCAACTATGGTTGACCATGGTTGGCTATGATTGACCATGGTTGACCATAATTGATATTATAAACCCAAGGGATCGATATTATAAACCTAAGGGATTGATATTATAAACCCAAGGGAATAATAAACCCAAGGGATTATGAACCCAAGGGAATAATATTAAACCCAAGGGACTAATATTATAAACCCAAGGTATATAAACCCTAAGATAAATATTATAAATACTAAAATAAACATGGTTGACCATGGTTGATTTTCATATTGAGACAATCCTTGTAATAATGTGACATTTGGTTGACCATGCTTAACCATGGTTGATTTTCATATCAACACAATCTTTGTGACAATGCGACGTTCGACCATGGTTGACCATGATTGACCATGGATGACCATGTTTGATTTTATAAAACATGGTTGACCATGGTTGACCAAGGTTGACCATGATTGACCATGATTATCATATGGAAACAAACTTTTTCATAATGTGACATTAGAGCATAGTTGAGACAATGATTGATTTTCATATTGAGACAAGCTTTGTCACAACGCAATGTTGGATCATGGTTGAGCATGCTTAACCATGGTTGACGACAGTTGATTTTATAAAACATGGTTGACCATGGTTGAATAATATTAAACCCAAGGGACCAATATTATAAGCCCAAGGTATATAGACCCTAAGATAAATGTTATAAACACTAAAATAAACACGGATGGCCATGGTTGATTTTCATATTGAGATAATTCTTGTCACAATGTGATGTTCGAACATGATTGAGCATGCTTGACAATGATTGATTTTCAAATAAAGAGAATCTTTGTCACAATGTGATATTGGACCATGGTTGACCATGGTTGATTCTATAATGAGACAATATTCGTCACAATGCAACATTGGATCATGGTTGACCATGATTTAATTTATTAAACATGGTTAACCATGACTGATATTATAAAACCAAGGGAAAAATAAACCCTGGGTTTAATACTAAAAACCTAAGGGATTATAAACCTAAGGGAATAATATTAAACCCTAGGAATATGAACCCTTAGATTAATAAACCCAAGGGATTGATATTATAAACCCAAGGGATTGATATTATAAACCCAATGGATAAAAATTATAAACCCAAGGTATATAAACCCTAAGATAAATATTATAAACCCTAAAATAAACATGGTTGACCATGGTTAACCATTTTTGATTTCCATATTGAGGAAATCCTTGTCATAATGTGGCGTTGGACCATGGTTGACCATGGTTGACCATGATTTACCTTCATATTGATACAATCTTTGTCGCAATGCGACATTGGACCATGGTTGATCATGGTTGATTTTCATATTGAGACAATCATTGTCACAATGTGACATTCGACCATGGTTGACCATGGTTGACCATGGTTGTACATGATTGACCATGATTGACCATGATCAATTTATAAATCCATGGGAATAATAAACCCAAGGGATTGATATTATAAACCCAAGGGATTAATACCAAAACCCCAAGGGATTATGAATCCAAGGGAATAATATTAAGCCCAAGGGGCTAATACTATAAACCACAAGGTATATAAACCCTAAGATAAATAATACCAACTTAGTTTCATCTTAACTTTGGATCTACTGAGTGTGGAGAGGGATCAAATCTCTTTTCACTTTAAAAGAGGTTTGCATCTCAAGAAATTTGATCCTTTTAGGTGCTTGGTTGATCTAGTGTTAAAATGAATCTAGGCTAATTTAATTATTAATTATTAATTATAAATATAAATATAATTATTAATTTTATTTTATTTTATTTTGACCGGGTCAAAATGTTAAACATTACAACATCTCTACCATATTGGTATCAAATATTTATATAGGAGTTAAGTTTATTTTTGAACCTCAAATATAGAGATTTTTTTAATAAAAAGTGAATTGGGTGAGAGGAAATTTTGGATCAAATATAATATTATAGTATTATTTTTTACCCAATATGTATTACTACTCCCACTTAGTAAAAAGTCACCAGGGGCGGGGATAATTACTAATTAAAATGTAATATTATTATATTTTACCTAATATTTTCCATCACCCCCAACCTAAATATTACATTTTATTCAATATTTCCCCTCACCCCTACTAATTTTTTAGTTGAGTTTGTTTACTTTTAAACTTAAATATAAAGAAAAATTACAATAAAAAGTGGACGAGTTGAGGGTAAATATTAGATATAATATTATACTATTATATTTTACCCAATACTTCTCGCAAGCTAGTAAAAAGTGGATGAAGGTAGGAATAAATATTAGATAAAATATATTAATTACATTTTACCTAATATTTCTCCCACCTCCTCCCTTCACCCCATCTCACTTTCACAGTTAAGTTTATTCATTTCTAAACTTACCAGCCTAGATCTATTAGAGCTCTATTTTTATAACACATTATTACACATAAATTACGAGAATATATTACATATATTATATTAAATTGATTACCAAAAAAGCAATTATAATGAAGGAGAGACGATTGTTTTGTACTTTGTGCAATCTTGTTTAACCTTACACTTCTTAAAAAGACCCTATTGGATCACCCAATAGCCTCAGGAAGCTCTAAAGATTCTATTCATATATGCACATTATGTATTCATCCATTCAACGATAGAAGAAAAACATAATAAAAACACATAGGAGCACCAAACAGGTCGATACAAATTCCAAGTGTGAACATATCCATAAAAACGTTTTACCTTTATAGCCTACATGGATTCAACACCATCATTTTCTACAACTAATTATGTATCTAAATATAACATCAAACTAAGACGAATCTATGCTAATTTAATCTCCCCCTTAAATAGGTTATATTCCACATGAATACCATGTGTCAATAACTGGATTCTTAATACCATGGGTCATTTTTATTTATTTATATTTTATTAATTTTTATAGGGTTATTTTTATTTTGTTATTTTTATTTTATTTTCACCAAGTTAAAATGTTTACATTATATTATGTTACATTAAGTTACACATCTCTACCATTTTATTTTTATTTTTGTCGAGTCAAAATGTTTACATTAACATTACACATCTCTAACATCCTGGGTTGGAGAGCACCTCTCAACCCAATAAAAAATGAGTAATTTTATTAAAAAAATAAAAAATATTATATTATATTTTAAAATAAAAATATTATATTCAAAATATAGAGTCCACCAACATTAAATTAACTATATTACTTTCTCACAAACAAAATTCTACTTCACACTATACGATGAAACCAATTCCACTTCACTTTCTGTAAAACCAATGTTGAATTTATATTTTGTTTATACATAATAATTATATCGATTTTTAATTAGGACCGACATTGACATTAGATTAAATTTTTTAAATGTTAAATGTTAAACATTTATGCTTAACATCTACCCCATAATGGGTTGTAGAGCACTGCTTGGCATAATAAACACTAAAATAAACATGGGTGACAATGGTTGACCATTGTTGATTTTCATTTTGAGACAATCCTTGTCATAATGTGATGTTGGACCATGGTTAACCATGTTTAACCATGATTTATTTTCATATCAACACAACCTTTGCAACAATGTGACATTTGACCATGGTTGACCATGATTCACCATGAACGACCATGTTTGAGTTTATAAAACATGGTTGACCATGGTTGAGATCATGATTGATTTGTATATTGAGACAACCTTTGTCACAATGCAATGTTGGACCATGGTTGACCATGATTGATTTTATAAAACATATTTGACCATGGTTGAATAACATTAAACCCAAGGGACTAATATTATAAACCCAAGGTATATAAACCATAAGATAAATATTATAGGAACTAAAATAAACATCATTGACCATGGTTGATTTTCATATTGAGATAATCCTTGTCACAATGTGACATTGGACCATGGTTTACCATGCTTGATCATGATTGATTTTCAAATCGAGAGAGTGTCTGTCACAATGCGACATTGGACCATGGTTGACCATGATTGAATTTATAAAACATGGTTGACCATGATCAATATTATAAACCCAAGGGAATAATAAACCCTAGGTATTAATACTAAAAACCCAAGAGATTATAAACCTAAGGGAATAATATTAAACACTAGGAATATGAACCCTTAGATTAATAAACCCAAGGGATTAATATTATAAACCCAAGGGATAAAATTTATAAACCCAAGGTATATAAACACTAAGATAAATATTATAGACCCTGAAATAAACATGGTTGACCATGGTAGACCATGGTTAATTTCCATATTGAGACAATCCTTGTCACAATGAAACATTTGACCATGGTTGACCATCATTGATTTTCATATTGAGACAATCTTTGTTACAATACCACATTGGACCATGGTTGACCATGGTTGGCTATGATTGACCATGGTTGACCATCATTGACATTATAAACTGAAGGGAATAACAAACTGAAGGGAGTGATATTATAAACGCAAGATAATAATAAACCCAAGGGATTAATACTAAAACCTGAAGGGATTATGAACCCAAGGGAATAATATTAAACCCAAGGGACCAATATTATAAACCAAAGGTATATAAACCCTAAGATAAATATTATAAAAGCTAAAATAAACATGGTTGGCCAGAGTTGACCATGGTTGATTTTCATATTGACACAACCTTTGTCATAATGCGACGTTGGACCATCATTGATGATGGTTAATTTTCATATTGAGACAATATTTGTCAAAATGTGACATTGGACCATGGTTGGCTATGGTTGACCACATATTGATTTCCATATTGAGACAATCTTTTTCACAATGTGACATTGGACCATGGTCGACCACGATTGACCATGGTTGACGACGGTTGACAATGGTTGTCCATGGTTCATTTTCATATTAAAATAATCTTTGACACAATGCAACCATGGTTATTGACCATGGCTGACCATCATTAATTTTCATGTTAACACAGTATTTGTCATAATGTGATGATGAAGCATGGTTTTTGATGATTTATTTACATATTGAGACAATGATCAGTTGTCACATTGATAATGGTTGATCATAATTGATCTTGATTGACCATTCTAATCATGTTGATCTTTAATGGGCTTGGTTGGCCATGGTATTAATTTACCATTATGGTAGTTTATGGTTGATCATGGTTGACCATTATCATCAATCATGGTTAACCATGCTTGAGTAATGTTGACCATGTTTGACCATCTTAACCATGATGATCTTGGTTTACTATGGTTGACCATGGTTGAACATGGTCGACCATGGATGAACTTAATTAGATGAGCTTAGTTGTCCATTTTAATCATAATGATTTTGGATTACCTTGGTTGACCATGGTTGAAAATCATCTACCAGAGTTGCTCAGGGTTGTTGATGGGTGACCATTATGGTTCACCATGATTGAACATGGTTGACCATAGATGGTTGATGATGATTGACCATGGTAAACCATTCTAACCATGTTCAATCATTGAACCTTGTTGATCATGATTGACCTTGGTTGAGCATGGTTGATTATGGTTTACGATGGTTGACCATATGATGATTTTAATAATATTATTTTTTAAATAATATCAATACGAATGTTAATATTAACACTATATTAGGCATTATATCATGTTTTTGGCAGTACAACATATGTAGTTTTTTTGTTTTTTTTTTTTTTTTGTTTTTTTTTTTTTTTTTTTTTTTTTGTTTTTTTTTTTTTTGTTTTTTGTTTTTTGTTTTTTTTGTTTTGTTTTGTTTTGTTTTGTTTTTGTTTTTGTTTTTGTTTTTGTTTTTTTTGTTTTGTTTTTGTTTTTGTTTTTTGTTTTGTTTTGTTTTTGTTTTGTTTTGTTTTTTTTTTTTGTTTTTTTGAATAAAGACTAATTCTATTAAGATTAGAAAAGTATAGTACAATCAAGCTTGCATGCAAGCGAAGCAGAAAAGCAAGGGAGCCGAAGGTGAAAGGCTATCCACCTCGCTCCATAGAGACAAACAAGGAAAGGGCCATAGAAAACACGGGAATACAAAAAGCTAGAACTAAGCAGATAGATCTACCCTGAGAGGGCAGTTACTGCCACACGACATTTTTTGCCTTTTGTCTTGCTTACTTTGACCCATCCAGAGGAGTTTGGCTGAGCCGTAACAAGTTGTAGACTATTCTGCCCCGGCGGCGGAATATCCTTATCAGAGTCTGAGGACGAAGATAAATGAGAACGTTTCTGAGAGATCTGAGAGGCGGAGGGGTTTGCCGGATCGACCAAGGGAGCGTCCAGCGGAATCTCAACATTCTGCCCATCTGCTACAATTTCCTCCTCATCCGAACTAGAGGAATCTGTATCGTCCATAGGAGGGGGAGGCACACATGGATTCCAGCTTTTGGATTTGGGTTTGCGATTCAGATTCTTCTTTTTGTCGAGGAACTGGGTACAGGAACTCTGGAGGTGCCCCGTTTGATGACAATGGTGGCAACGGAAGGTTGTATTCTCGTAATCCAAGGTTTGAGTCCAGTGGAAATCTCCAAACTTGAGATTAATTTGATCTGGCAGTCCTTTGCTAATATCTATTTCTGCACAAATTCTACCGTAGGTGTAGAGTCCATTTTCCTTCCATGAAGAATCTACAGCCAGGTAGCGTCCTAAGGTGTCTGCAATGGCTAAGAAGACAGAGATATGCCATAGATGCACCGGAAGATTCGGGAGCCTGACCCAAATGGGAATCTTGGTGATGACAGTTGTAGAAGGGTCGAAGTCTGGAAACCAAGGGGTGAGAAAAAGCCCAGCCGAGCCCCAGAACCAAGGGCCTCCCGTTAAGGCCTTCTGGTAATCTTCATTTAAGTCAAAAGCCACAATGAAGAATCCTTTTGAACATAAGTAGATCTCGCTTTTTTTAGTCCAATTGGTATGGATCCATTGGTATAGATCTGATGTGCGAGGCCAGAGCCCATTAAATCTGCATATGAGTGCAGATTCTGCAAAAAGCTAATAGCGATCATCAATCCCAGGATGAGAGAGATTGATGGAAGGAATTTCCTCTGATTTGTCTACCAAAAATGGCTTTGGAGCCCCAGATGGTTGGGTTGCTTTCACAGAGGGTTGCGATTGGGCAGCGTCTTTGCGGACTGCATCTTTATAAGAGAAAGAAGGGGCAGAGGAGGTCTGCCTAAAGGAACCACCTCTTAAATGAAAGGTAGCCACAATAGAAGTGTCCTTATGAATGTTGTAAGAGGAGAGAGGAAGGGGATTCATAAGTTGCTTACCCTTATATAGCAGTCTGAGGTAAGAGGAGGGGATCCCCAGCCGGCGTTCAAGTTTTTGCAAAAGATCCTGCACGAGATCTGTTGCGCGTACCCATTGCATTGTCGTTTTTCCCGAGAGATTGACTTGGATCTGAAATGCATGTGTTTCTTCAGGCAGATCTGGCTGGTTCAAGAGAGGAAGCTACTTTAGATTTGTGCCCGTCTGAGGTTGCCGCCTGACAGTTGCATGCCCATAGATCTGGGTTTTTTTAAGGCTTCTTGTTCTTCTGGGCTTCTGATCTGGTGGTTCAACGACAGATCTGAGCAACTGACTGCCATCCATGGTCAGGACGCCCGATCCAGATCTGTGCATTGACCCTGCAAACGCATCTTGGACTAGATTGGGTGTGTAGGAAGGATATGGAAAAAATGATATTGACCTTACCGCAGTATCGGTGCCTTGAAGCCTGCGAGCTCTGGCCACGTCTGCGATCAGGTTTCCCTCCTGCCACATACCCACTGCATAGATCTGGAAACTCAGATCTGGGCTGAACTCTTGACTGATCTTCTTATCGGCTGTCGTCCGGTACATGCAGATGACAGGGTCGGTTTGTCGAGGATCGGTAGGGTAGGCCGAACCTGCTAAGCCACTGCCAAACGATTTAGCAAACCCCGTTCCTAGATCGCCAAGGTCTACTACATTTGATCCACTTGATCCATTTAAGGGGAGCTCATTTCGAGCATGGCATGCGTATGCAGGTCCAAAGGGATCCGTTTCCCTCAGCAGGCGCCGACTTCATTCGTTACGGCTTCCAGATATCAAAAGGCCATATTCCTTGGGGAGCCGCTTGGCCGCAGAGGCAAGGACCGCGTCTACGCATCGATTCCAGGAGGTTTCTGCGATTCTCTCGTCCGTGGTTATGAGCCAGAATCCAACTTTTGTCAAGCATATTTGCTGGGGAAGGATCCGAACCGTTCTCAGCCTGGTAAGATCTGCCTTGGGGGCGCACATCCCAAGTCCCTCCAGGGTTCCATCTTTGAGGGTAACCTGCAAGAAAGCCTTTGAGAGTATTGCAGAGCTCATTTTTCCGGCTTTCAAACTACTCTTATTAATGAAGCCTAAATTTACGGCAGTACAACATATTAAAGGTTACTAATAATGTTATTAATAGCATCAATATTAATATAAAGTATGTAATGTAACATTGTAACAATGTTGGTCACATTACAACATTCGTAATATTTTTGTTCCATTGTGACATCACAATATTTAGAGTGAGGTTGACCATTAATGACCATATTGACCATACTCTAAATATTCACAATGTTAATAATAGGGTTGGACCATTATTGACCATTATTAAATGTTATTAATAATGTTACTAATATTGTCATTAACAACATGAATATTAATATAAAGTGTCAATAAATATTATTGTTATATTTTTTTTTCTAAGCAACATTGTCTACTATGTATTAATATGTACAACGGAAAATTACATGCAGTGTATCATGCTGCCTAATGGCAGCTGTAGCAAAGTCCCCCAACCCATTACATTTCTGAGAAACCCCTCTGAAGATACCTGAATTGATCCCAAAACCTTCAGCAGAAAGACAAAAAACCATCTCTGTAAAGCCCTCGCAGGGGCAGAGATTGACCAGAGCTTGTGGATATAGCCCAGGCCAGACAAAACTCAATTCCATGACGGAAGAGTGACACAGAAACAGCAGACGATTTATATGACCGAGAATGACCGACATTGAACAGAAAAAACATACTAGAATCACTAAAGACCGCAGGAGAGAGAACCAACCACGAGCCCAACACGCGTCCAGTCTTCATGCATGAGAGCCATCTGGGCTTAGCCCTCTGTCTCGTCATCCTCGGGCTCGCACTCCCCTGGGTTAGCTTCCCGTATCCACGCCCAGCCTTGTCCTTCCGGCAGACCGTCCAAGAAAGCCGGCAGTACAGGTTCGTTCTTCTGCAATTCTGCCTCCCTCGAGCTAGAGGCCTCCCCCACTGGCCTTTTGCCTTTGTCCACGAGCCTGCACTCTGCCTCCAGAGCCTGAGGCAGATTTTCCGAGTGGAGTCGCTCTTCATTGACCGCGGGGTGCTCCATTGCAGAAGGTTGAGGCAAGCCTTCTTCCAGGTCCTCCGGAATTCTGGTAAACAAGACTGAAATGTGCGCATTGATGCCCAGATTTTCTCTGGGATTGCACAGCGAGAAGATGACAGAGCCGAATGCTGGTAGAGTTTGCTCTCCATTGTTGGACCCTCCGACCTCCGTGACTTGCCTTGCCTGCACCTGAGGTGCTCCTTCTCGTCGGTGGCAGTAAATGCAACAACAATGGTGGTGTTGGTTAGTTGCAGGCCCGCGAGCGGATCTGGCTCTCCCTGAGCCTCTGCCCCGACGGCATGGCATTCTATCACGCACCATTTTCCCAAGCTCCACTTCCTCCAACCAAGCTTCCTCCCAATTCGTCTCACTATGGCAAACAAAAGACTGTAGGCATGAACCAGGGAGGACCAGGAGTCGACCAGTCTCCCCCAATTCCACCAAAACTCCAGAATTTTCAGGACACAGAGCAGGAGCACCATCACTGTGGGTTTCATCCCCGGCCAACTCTGCAAATTTAACGACCTCTGCATTCCGTCGGAATGTCCCCGCATTGAATGCGGCCATCCGCCTTCGCTGTGAACCCTGCGCCTTCATTAAGGCTCGAATGCTGCCTTGCAGGTTGATGGGAGGTGGCGGCGAGGAGCCTTAATGCTCTCTGTCCGTCGCGTGTCCTATCGACCGTGCCAAGTGGCTTTAACACTTCATGCCTGGTGTCACCCGCATCCGGGCAAATATTATTGTTATATTAATAATATACTTATATAAAAATTAATATAATAGTGTTATCATAATAAAGTATTAATGAAACATTATTAAATCTACTAATAATAGTATTGTTAATTTTATTAGTATTAATATTAATCTTATCAATATTTTTTAAAGAAATATTACTAGTAATTTATATGAATGTATAATTGCTATTAACGTTAAATAGGTGTTAACTTTAATATTAATAATATTTAATGTTAAAATATTATATTCAAATAAATGTAATAAACTTAAATACACAATATTAAAACAAAACTATTAATAATAAAACCTAAAACCTAAAAAAACACACACATATTAAATTTGTGTTGTCCAAACATCATTAATAATTAATTTTGGAGCATTATTGAACTCATGAATTTTATTTAAGTGAAAGATACAAAATTTCGTCCACAGGGTCTTGGATAGACGGTGATTTGGTGATTGGGTGCTCTGTTAAGGCACTCCTTAATGTGAAGTCATAGGTTCAATTCCCCACCTTGATCGGGGTGATATATTGGACATGATAAAGATGTAGTCCTACCAATCTTCCAAAGAAAAAAATACAAAATTCTAATACCAACAAATTTTTAAAATAAAAATGATTTTTATTACTTAAAATGATACTCACAATATAAAAATGTATTTTATTATTTAAAATGGTACTCAATTTATAAAAACATCATTACAAAATAAAATACTATAGTTGTGATCTTTGAGCAAACCAAAATTCAAAATAAAATATTTAAATTTTATATCAAAATAGTAAATTTTTAATTTATCTTTATGATAAAGTAAAAACCATAAAAACATTTTATTTAATAATTAAAATATCTATTCTATTCAAATAGTGATCATAACTAAAATATATATACTTTTCAAATATATCTACTTTCTAAATATTGATCATAACGAAATTTAACTTTGATGATATTCAAATTTTCACCCAATATTGAATGTTTTGACACAAAGAAGAGATTCGAATTCAAGATTCTGTGATCCATATCATAATGTATGAAGAGTTTTTCGGAACAAATGTGGTTCATCTTCAAGTGTCCTGAGTTCTTCCAAAAAAAACTCTTTATACTTTAAAAGAAGGAGAGTTTTACCACATTAAAAATATTATTGGACTAATTTTGAGTTTACACGTTTCTTGTCCATGGACGATCTAGTGCTTCATACATGGCTGACATGTGCATATACGTATGTCTGCATATGAGAATATGTGCTTTCTCTTGGACATGGCTGCTTGATCCAATTAGTAAGTTGGAAAGTGTGACGGCTAATTTTCAAAATAAATAATGGCGTTGTCTCGTGGATACCTTTGCAAATATAGTTCATATGCTGACCTAGAGCCTCACTCAGAGATCCATACTCTTCTTCTTTGGTAGTGAGGGAAAGTAAATCATTATTTATCTTCTAACCTGTTTATCTGGCATAATAATTCACTCAATTCTTTTATTCCCAGAAAAACACAACAAGAATATTTTTAAAGCTGAAGGGTATCTCCAATGATAAATAATAGTTCCATTAGGCATTAGTGAATATAAAGCATAAATGAATTTATAAAAGGGCGACACTAATTGCACAACAAAAATTAGGGGTGTTTTATGTAGAAAGAAGAATCCTCATAGTTATCAATAACTGGAGAAAGAAAATACAAATTGAAGGAAAGCATGCAATGACAAGCCTACTTTTTGAACATTTTTTCCGCAATTTTCCAATCCCTGGAAGATTGTATCTATATATATGTATGGGTAGACATTAATGTAGTAAAAACTAAAGTTTCTTGATCTCCCTCACAAAGCAATACAAAACTTCGACGCACCCTTTGTGATGAACAGAAATCGCAATGTCGTGGCTAGTTCAAAGCCACGAAGAGGAGAAAAACGAAGAAGTAATTGGTGAGCCTTCACCTACAGAAAGGGAGCGCAATTAAAGGAATATCTCTGGTACCTACATTGAAACTTTCAACTATATCAACTTAACCAATATATAGGTTGATTCAGATTCAAAACCCCTTTATGTAGACATGAAGGTAGATAGGGACGCATCTTTGAGTGAAGGTTGCAAGGCCTAATGGGAATGCTTCCATGACATTGACCAAATTCCAAGTTACAAACAATGTTTTCAAGCATAAAAAATTCCAACCCGTTCACGGTCAATAACATTAGTGGTTAAATTCGATTTGAGCAAAATCACAAAGGCCTAACACGGTTAAACTATGATCATGTCCTGAACAAGGAAATTTGATTGGCCATCACCTTAACACACATTTAACCAAATGTAAATTGTGGGTTGCCACGTTATATTTGAGCCACCTTGAGGATCAAGTCATTGAATCCAATTAGTTATAAAGCTAAATTTAGCAACTGTAAGTTGTCGTGTGTAGAGATAAAATTAGCATACCTGTTTTTTTAAGTGATTTTGGATTTTTATAATCTTATAACCTTAAGCAATTGAATCAAGCAATTTACCGAGCAGCAGTTCATATCATATTGCATGATTGCGTTGTGTTTCATGATTTGTCTATCTCTCAATGGTTGAAGCCGAAGAAGTCATTCAAACATTATCTACATCATTTTCATATCATATTGCATGATTGCGTTGTGTTTCCTGATTTGTCTATCTCTCAATGGTTGAAGCCGAAGAAGTCATTCAAACATTATCTACATCATTTTGAAGTATCGGTTGCATCCAAGAAATCAAACATTATCTACATCATTTTGTATTCACAAGTTTTGCCACACAATAAAGTCTATCTATTATTTTTGTATATGGATTGAAAAAGATTAAAACAGAATATAACTAATGTGGTTGTGCTAATGTGGTTGTGCTAGTTCATTGTCTTCATGGATGGGGAGAAATAGTAAATGACGGTTATCAATAATAATAATAATAAAGAAGTCAATTTTAATGTTAATATTATTATTGTTATTAATAATAGCCAAATTTATTAATATTAATAATATTATTATTATTAAATATTTTTAAAGCATGACTATGACCAACTAAAGTTGACCATAGTTGACTTTAGTCAACCACAGTTGAATATAATTTAATATGTTTGAGTTAGGATGACTATGAATGAACAAAGTTAATTACTCTTGAATATGATAAACATAGGGTTGACCATATTAGATCATGGTAAACTATTAATAATATATTTAATCATATAATAATAATAATAATAATAATATACTCAACCTTAATATTAATACTATATTATTAGTAGTGGTGGTATTTTTCAACTTTATTCTCCAAATATGGGTGGTCCCTCCTGTGGTGTGCACACAGTTGTCCCTCATGATAGCACAACTTAACTCATTTAATGTTTAGGCTGGGTGGCAATTGCAGTTGGATCTCCATGTAGGTTTCAATCAATGTACCAGCCACAGGCATAAATAGGCAGTTCTCAAGAAATTTCACTTGGATAGGGTCATGAATTTGGTAGTTAAGATGTAGGGGAACAATCATTCTCCCACTCGTAGCACTCACCTCGGTCATCTCTCTTCCTTTATCTTGCATATCTCTGCAATTATGGCTAACCTTGGCAGCAGGCTTCAAATCCCCCTGTTTTCTTCTACCACAACCAGTTGCAAACTTGCTCTACCACTTCCCTACTCAACAATTATTCTCCATTGCTCATGCTCCAAGATTGGCTTGGCCAGTCTTGCTCAGTTGCCACAATCTTGTTTGCAAGAATTCGAGTATGGCCTTTACGGAACCTATTAGGAAATGAAGGCATCAATGAAAAGAAAAACACTCAATAAATTATACTCCTAAGTAGTCATGGGATATGAGAGAGAGCAAGCCAAGCTTGGCAGGCATCGACGCGGACATGTTCCTCAACCTCCAACTTGGCATGGCTCAGGGATGGATTAATTTCATGAATACATGCCTTAGCACATTAGGCTCCTAGTGGCCACCATGGAAGCTCAAGAGCTCAATAACATGGGTGATGGCCATTGGGTTATTAATAGATTTTTGGGTTGCCATTTGAAGGATCAAGAAGGGGTCCTATGACTAGTAGAGAGGAAAATTAACGATATGGATTTTCAACTAATACAAAACCGCTCTACTTTTATGGATCTATCAGGGTCTTTGGGAATTCAATACCCTCCACCTCTGCCACCTCCAGCATCTCCTAACTTTTTAGATCCTTCATTCAATCCAAGTTCTACAACTCAGAAAACCACTCCACCTAGCCCTATGATCACTCAACCCAAAACTCTGAGGACAGGGAGGTAGAAGACCCAAGGGAGCATGTCCATATCTTGACCAAGTTGGACATCAATCAAATGGCTAGCAATACCGAAATACGAAAAGATTATCAAGCTAGAAAATCCATGCTACAAATGACCACCACTATCTTGTCCCTGCAACAACATGCCACTACTAGCCCATATGGAGTGTTCGGTGAGTGGGACTGTTCTCCTTGGCTCCCAGAAGGATAAGAGGACCCCTTCCAGTTCATCATGAGGAATTATTAGCCCCGTTAATAAGTTCAAGGAAATTCTCTTCCATTTTTTTCTTTGTCTACAATTTTCTTATGATCTTTTGTTATCTCTATCATGCTAGTTTTTGTTAATGTATTAGGAAAAAAAATTCTACTTTCAGACTTACTCGAAGGGGCATCTAGTTTACTTTCAAGGGTATATGGTCTCTCCTTAGTAAGCTCTCAGTTAAGATGGTTTTGGTTCCCTGATACCTCTCTATTGAGATTTTGTCAACACATGATACTCCATGCATGTATTCTATGTAACTGTGTGAAAATATAATGAAGATTTTGTTTGCTTACAAAAAAAAAGAAAAAATTGTCTAATTTATTAACATGAATATTATTATTATTATTATTAAACATTATTTACAAGCCCTATTATTATTATTATTATTAGGGTTTGTGAATAAGATTGGTCAATCTATTATATTTTATTATTATAGTCTTTACCAAGGTTTGATCATGGTGAACTATTAATAATATTCAATCATATAATAATAATAATAATAATAATAAAGTCAAAGTCATATAATAATAATAATATATTCAACCTTAATAGTATTATTATTAGTCAAAATTATTAATATTAATATTATTATTATCAAACATTTTTAAAATACTTAGTACCAAGGTTGACCTTGGTTGACTAAGGTTGACAATGTCCGACTTTAAACAACCATGGTTGACTATAATTGAATATGATTAATTTAGCCAACATTAATATTAATATTATTATTTGTCAACTTTATTCATATTAATATTAATATTAATATTAATGTTATATGGTTTACCAAGTTTAATCATGGTTAACTATTTAAACATTCACATTAATGGTTGATTTTGTTTGACTATGTTTGCTAATGTGATTAACCATGTTTGATTATTAATATTAATTAATAATATCATTAGGATTTTATGATTCATTGAAATTAAAGAGTGTTCAACCTTATTATTATTATTATTATTATTATTATTATTGTTATTATTATTCAAATTTATAAGTATTATTATTATTATTATTATTAAACATTTTAAAATCTTGATTATGATTGACCAAGGATGACCTTAGTTGACTAAGGTTGAAAATGTTTGACCTTGATTAACCATGGTTGGTTATAATTGAATATGGCCAAGTTATGTTGACTAAGGACAATTATGAGTGAACAAGGTTGACTATTGTTAAATATGGTAAACATAAGGTTGACCGAGATTGATCATGGTCAGCTATTTAAACATTGACTATAATGGTTGACTTTGTTTGATTATGTTTGGCTAATGTGGCTCATTATGTTTAATTATTAATATTAATCAATAATATTAATATGCGATTATGTTTGACCAAAGTTGAAGAGTGTTCATTATTATTATTATTATTATTATTATTATTATTAGTCAACTTTATTAATATTAATATTATTATTGTTAAACATTTTAAAATATTGAGTGTGATTGGCCAAGGATGACCTTAATTAACTAAGGTTGACAAAGTTTGACTTTGATCAACCATGGTTGACTAAATTGAATATGGTCAAGTTACATTGACTGAGGACAACTATGAGTGAATAAGGTTGGCTATTATTAAATATGGTAAACATAAGGTTGACCGAGTTTGATCATGACCAACTCTTTAAACATTGACTATAATGGTTGACTTTGTTTGACTATGTTTGGCTACGGTGGTTGACTATGTTTCATTTTTAATATTAATCACTAATATTAATAGGTGATTATGTTTGACCAAAGTTGAAGAGCGTCTACTAACAAACATAGTCAAACATAGATGAACATAGTCAACCATTAGTATATGTAGTTGACTAATTTTATAATGTCGCATTGTGACATTTGAGAAATTACGATGTAATATAACATTGCAATAATGTTTGTCATAATTGCGACGTTGGCTAGATTTATGTACCATTTAGACATCATAACATGTTTGATTATTAATATTAATAAGAGATTATGTTTGGCTAAAGTTGAAGAGTGTTGATTGTTAAACATAGTCAAACATAGTTGAACATAGTCAACCTAGTAAATATGGTTGACTAATTTTGTAATGTCGCATTGTGACATTGGATAAATTGCAATGTAATGTACCATTTTGATAATGTTTGTCACATTATGACGTTGGATAGTTTTCTCTGTTGTCATAATATTGTTTTTATTTTCATATCCTAGAGTAACCTGGCAGCCTGCCTAACATGTAGCTATTAGTAAACCTCCAGGGATATACGATATGTCCTCCTCTCTATAAACTGGGTCACAACCAAAGGGGTTTGAACCTTCGATCTCTTGTTTTCTCAAGACTCACATTATTTCAATCGCCAATTGAGCTATTTCTTGGGTCTCTAAAGTCACAATATTGTTGTTGTTGTTTTTGTTGTTTTTAAATAGAATAGTTATTTTTTATATTATGCAATCTGGATTTCATGAATAAAACCATTTACAAGCTTGTGCAACTTATGTTGCTTCGACGTTCTAGCATAGCCACAACAAAATTTTCTTGCCTCTATGGGATTTTTGAACTACTATTTTTCATTCGAACCTCCCATAGATTTTACAAAATTTCCCCAAAAATAGTTCAAACTTATAATACATATAAGCATATTATCTAGGATGACCTAAAGGGGTCAACTTCGAACTTCCTATTTTCCATGAGACTATCCTTCACCGAATATTGAACAAGCCATGTTAGCCTTCTGAGAGTCGGGTGCTAAATCGAAGAAACCATGCATGTCATCCAGAGTCTATGTGGTCCTTGTAACTTCATTTGACTGTGCCTTCAACAAAAGAAGCTTTGTCTCCAGACCAGTGAATTTCCTCTCCATTTGAGTCTGTAACTAATCAAACTTTTTCTCCATGGGCTTAAACCTTTCCTCCTTCTCACGCTCCATGAGCTCCAACCTTCTAATAGAGATTTTAGAAAATCCCATTAACACCCTGAATAGCCTCTAAAACAATTGCTCCCAACAATCTGATCCACCTTTTCGAACCTAGCTTTCCATGGAAGCCATAAAAACAAGATACCAATTACAGTGCCACTGAATTGAACTTAGAGAATAATAAGTAGTAGTGAAATTTCCTAGGGTTCTTACGCATTTAACATTTATTTTTCACTCTATCCATGATTATCCTCGAGAAAACGCATTAATTCTAACATTATGTGAGATCTCAAATCAGTTACCTCTACCATTCTGAATAAATTCAAGCAGAGGGAATTTTGTAAAATATTTATGGTTGAGGCTTCAGAGTAATTTAGTTTGATCCCTGACATAAGGTGAACTAATGATCCCTCATTATAATATATCCTCCCTCTTATTCATTTGTACCAAATGCATTCACTTCTAGATAGGGAATGATAGGTGGTGATTTCACCCCATCCACATGGATGGTGATTCAAGGAGACAATGCCAAAGGAGTGGAACTCCACATGGCAGCCTTCATTTAATTCCTTTCTTTTGGTTACCATGAGCTTCTTTTGAGGCATAATTCGAACCTTTTATACTAAATTCATTAATTTTTCATGGGATTGGGTAAAAATTCCTTACTTCATCCTATGATTCAATAATTCCTTGCTCAAGCTCAGGCCCTAGCTTGGTAATCTTGTTTGCCTTGTCATTTAGGGATCTAACTATATGATGAAGGGAGATTTCTTCAAAAAAATTGCATTGCAATGAAATCCTATAAACAATTGAAGATATATTAGACTTTCTCCATGATGTCACATTAGAGATCTATTTAATAACAACTATATAATCCCCCAAGACCTTTAACTTCTTTATCCCTTCACTTATGGTGATCTTCAGTCCCTTCCACAATGCCTATAATTCAACTTCATTGTTTGTTACTATTCACATGCCCCACATGAAGTTATAAACCATTTCTTCTTCCGTGCTATAAATTACCCCTCTCACTCCAGTCGCCCCTATTATTATTATTGTTGTTGTTATTGTTGTTGTTGTTGTTGTTATTGTTGTTGTTGTTTTTGTTGTTGTTGTTGTTGTTATTATCCACTTTATTAATATTGTATTGCCAACTGTCACATTACAACATTGGATATATTTTGTACCATTCCAATGTCACAATATTAATATTAATATCATATTATTATTATTTTTATTATTATTAGTCAACTTTATTAATATTAATATTTTCAATTATCACATTGTGACATTGGATATATTTTTGTATCATTCCAAGATCAAAATATTATTATTTATATTAATATTATTAGACGTCATCTAATGAGGCAGAGGAATTGCTTGGATGGTCAAAAGTGGTTGGAATCCGGCCAATTTTTTTTTAAAAATCTCACATTAGCAGTGTTTGAATAATGTTTTTTATGGTGAAAATAGATTCAGCACCATCAAAAACCTCTAGGGCACCCAAAATCGTAAGTTTGACAGCTGTAACTTGTATTTACAAAAATCCCTGTCGGATTTTATCAAAATCTTACCAGAATTCCATGATTTTCAGGGCAAATTTGCAAGTTGGTTAGACTACGACATATTATTAGTCATATTTATTAATATTAATTTTAGTATTATTAAATGGTTTTAAATATTTCTTGTGACTGACCAAGGGTGATCTTAACTGATTAAAGTTGACAATGTTTGACTTTGGTCATCCATGGTTGAGTTATGTTGACTGAGGACAACTATGAGTGAACAAGGTTGAGTAATGTTAAATATGGTAAACATAGGGTTGACCAAGTTTGATCATGGTCAACTATTTAAACATTGACAATAAAGGTTGACTTTCTTTGAATATGTTTGGCCAATGTGGTTGACTATGTTTGATGCTTAATATTAGTCACTAACAATAATAGATGATTATGTTTGACCTGAAGAGTGTTGATAGCCAAACATGGTCAAACATAGTTTACCACATTAGTAAATGTGGTTGACTAATTTTGTAATGTTTCATTGCAATGGTAGATAAATTGCAATGTAATGTAACATTGCAACAATATTTATCACAATACGACATTGGATAGAATTTTGTATCATTCCAATATCACAATATTAATATTATTTTTATTTTTATTAGTAAACTTTATTAATATTAACATTATTAAACATTTTAAATCTTCAAAGTGACTAACCAAGGATGACCTTAGTTGGCTAAATTTTACAATATTTGAATTTGGTCAACCATGGTTGACTATAATTGAATATGGTTGACCATGGTTAGACTATGGTTGACCATGTGTGACTATTGTTAATTATTCTTTTACCATGGTTGACCATGGTTGACCATTATTTTAAGTTGAATTCCCAAGATATACAGTGGTTCTAAAATTGAAAGATGAATGCTCAAACCCAACAAACGAAAACATCATTTGTGTTACTCTCAAAAAACCTAGATTGAAATATCTATCTACTCTTTAAAAAGTGGTTTCTCTTTTGAAATTGGGATTGTGGAGATTATCGTTGTTGGGCATCGAGTCCAAGAGGCACAACTTTATTCTATAGAAAACTATTGTGCCTCTAATCCAATACACACCATTGCAGTCTTCCAAACTTATATAACAAAAATCCCAACTTCAGTTGTTAAATGTACATCATTTGTAGCACAATTCAAAATCCCTTACAAGATCGAATCTAGAGCATTAAAATGGAGTTTCATGCTTTTATGCAATTATTTTCTATTTTAGCAATGCCAATCTTGATTGCACAACTTTCCAATAGGCATGTACTTTGAAACCCATATAGAGCATAAAGCACAATCTCGACATGCATGGCTTAATATTTTAGAATATGACTACTGATAGGATCAACAAGGTACTTCATACAGTTGGCAAAGTTCACACAACCCTTCTATTTGTTTTGGGAATATATGCAAGAAATGTTGTAAACGACCATATTTTATTGAATTTGCACCTCTTCCTCAATCAAAAGATGTATTATAACCCAATAGATTTCTCAATCTTCTGAATCTCATTTAAGAATATCCATGTCATCATGACATAGGGAGAAATTTAAACACAATAAAAAGGGAACCCAGTATAGAACTTAAGTGATCCCCCTGCTTTAATTGTTTTCACAAAACAATATAGAGAACTTGAATATGGATAGTTCCCATTGGCATCGAGTTACTCCAGTATAGTTCCTGATGCATCTCCCTAATCTACTACATCTATTACTCCATACTTTTTGAAGCCTCAATAACACTTGCACCTAAAATCATGCTCGTACTGGTCACTATACTCATGCTTTGTTGATGCCCCTAATTTTGTTGCTCAACTCTAGGAGCTTCTCCTGGATACTCACTCTAATACTTAGCTGTTGGGAAATTTGTATACCTCTTGTATGTCTATCCTCCCTGAACTCGACATCTTGCCTGACTATGATCCTCCTAGCTCTTGGGATGAAGATCTTATATGCTTTAGAGGTTTCGTTGTACCAAATGAAGTAACCTTACTATGCAGTTTGATGTAACTTTGAACGTGTCTCCCCTAGAATGTGACAATATTCTAGGTAGCTAAATATCCTAACGTGACTGACATCTGGCTCTTCCTAGTGAATGCCTCCTCGAGTGTCATATTTCCAAGTGATCTATGTGGGACCCTGTTATGAATATAAAGCACCATATTGCATGCCTCTACCCATAAAATAGCATGGGATATCCTGGTCATGCAGTGTTTCATGCGCTACCTTTGAAATAGACTAGTTCTTCCTCTCAGCAACCCCATTCTTCTATGGGTTGTAAGGAATCATCCACTCTCTCTTAATCCTTGCCCTGGTACAAAACTCCCAGAAATCTTTGTTAGTGTACTCATCTTCATTTTCTGACTGAAGAGTCTAGATATTTATGCCTTTTGTATTCTCCACTAAAGCCTTAAACTCCTAAAAGTGACTGACGACCTCATCCTTGGTCTTCAAGAAATAGATTCATGTCTTCCTGGAGAAATCATAGATAAAAGTAATGAAATACTCATATTGCCTAAGATATTTCATCGACATCAACGTACATATATATGAATGCACTAAGTCAAGTATCCCCTACAATCTATTATCACTCCTTGGAAAAGTTGCTTTCACAAACTTCCCCAAAACACATCCTCTTCACACATCATCATGATTTGTGCTCACCTCCGGAACACTTGTCACCATATCACAAAGAAATCTAAGTGTTCCATGATGAATATGTCCCATCCTCCTATGCCATATCTCCCCCTAATATATCAGATTATTGTTGCTAACTAGTTCCTTAGGAGTGTCCATTTGTAGCTTATACAACCAGCATCTCCTCACTCTGAGTGTTATAGGTGAACTCAATCTTTGTGCTTCAACAACACTTGCAACCCTCTAAATATAACATCATAAAAAATTTCCTAATGAGCTGATATGGAGATAAAATTCATCCCTAAGTGATCTAGGTGGATATTGGTGGCCACCCGCCAAGTCCACTTGGATCCCCACCATGGCTTCTTTCAGCTTTTCAGTTTCCTTAATTGTAGCACAATTTACTATTTTTAGCAGTTTTTTGGGTCCTCAACTTCCCGAGCCGTTTTGAGGCCCTAAACGACGTTTTTTGGGAAAATTGGGAGCAACATGGGTCCATGATGTTGCTCTTCCCAAAGTTGTAGTTCTCGGATATATATTTCTAACGAGATATTGTACGTGTTAAATGGAGATTGTATGCCAAAGTTACGACCCCAGGAAGTTGATGTACCAATTTACCCAAACAGGGCCCACAATTTGGTGTTTCATCTTCTAGGGTTAGGTTTTCGGATGTTTAGGGTTTTCCATTGTTTCTCAACAATAAATAGGCCTTCGAGCCTCATTGTAACACAGTTCAGAGGCATGTAGCCACCACATCTCTTCTCAAAGATAAGCTACCATCACCCTAGCTGTTTATTTCCATTTTTTGTTTGCAAGCATATCTCAGTATTTTACATTAATGAAATGAAGTGTTATTTCCACTGCATCTTTGTGTTTATGGTTATCTTTGTAATTTGTTGCGTTCCTGTTTAAATCTAGATCACTAAGTGTGGCATGTGCAACACATCATGAATAGGAATTTATTTTCCATTCTTCCTTTGAAATAATAGTCCTTCTGGCTAGGTCTCACTTGAGCTTATTCCCCATCTGAATCTGGAACGTCCTCCTCCCTATAACTAGAGAAGTAATTTTTAACTCATGTCATACGAAATGACGCTCCATTGTCTATATAGAAAGCACCTTGTAAAGTTGAGCTAGACATGCAAGTTATCAATGTGAATTCTTGTTCCATCTTGCGAGAGAGCTCATATGCATCTGTTGAATATGTTACTTACTTCTTTCCCTTCTTCTTGTGAAGACAATCGTTGAAATAGTGTCCAAATTCATGATAGCCATAACACTTAACATTAAATAGGTTCTTCTTCTTCTTCTTTCCTTTGGAGTCAGATCCTTTGTTGGACCCCTTCTTTGTCTTTCCCTTTCTTGTCAGGGTGACATTATCCTACGCTGCCACCTTTGGTGCCTTGTCGCTACTATTGGTTCCATTGACCAAGTTGAGCCTAAGCTCCTCCTAAGTGAAGTGACTTCATAGGAGATTTCATCCTGAAAGTGTATCTCACCCATAAATCACTTGGACAAACATACTCCATTCCTTGGAAAACCCATTTAGTGTTATGCACACTAGCTCATCGTCACTAGGCTTGTCTCCTACTACAGTTAACCCATGTTTGGAAAGTCAAACTCTAGTGAGGCAGGAAGTGACATCTTCTCCTTTCTGCTACTTGATGGTCCTCAGCTTCTCTTTGAGAAACATCTTCCTATTCTCTGAAGTTTTCTGGTACAGGTTTACTATGGCATCCCACATCTACTTTGTTGATTCCATATCAACGATATGTGGAACAATATGGTCCATCAAGGATAATCCTCTTTGTTTTGGCATTTTCTTTCCTGTAGGTTTCTAGCTATTGTGGATTTTTTGGTATGGAAATCACATTCTCCACATACACCTTCAGCCCAAACTCATTTAATAAGAACGAAATTTTGGCTTTCCACACGCTAAAATTGGAGGCTCCATCCAACTTGTCCTAATCTCTCAATCTTGTTGTGGCCATCTCTAGAAATCTACGAAATGTAGAAAACTCAAATAAATTGGAGAAATAACTGAATAATTTGAATTGGGTTAAAACCCTTGACTTTTTTATTCATGTGCTTGTATAGATCCTCCTTTTTTCCTCAAAGTTGCTTTGATATCATATGAAATTTGTGAGATTGTTGCAGTTAGCTTATTATTATTCTCTTATCAATTGATCATTTGTCTTCCATAAAATACTTACGGAAAATACTAAATAGAACACAACTGCAACTTCATTGAAAAATATATAATCATGTGAACTAAGGAAACTATGCACACACACACACACATGATGAACACCAATATTTTTGGAAATATGTTCCTGGAAAATCCCCAAAGGGAAAACTAGTTCTACATATGAGGGTTTTATTATTAATTCTTTATAAAATTGAAGATTACATCAACTATTTTCCTCACACTGGAAAAGATCGGTAATTTTCTCCACTGGAAAATTTGATCTGGAAACACAATGGTCCCTTCTACACAATATCATGACCTCTTGCCTATAGTTCTCACTAGAAACTATGGAAATTCTTATGGCCCTCTCTGGCACTTGTGTAATGTCAGAAAATTATTCTTTCAACATGTTCTTCTACCTACAACTCGACTGAGAAACTCATAATTCCTCTGGTAATTATATTTGGAAACTAGAAATTGAACTGCTACCCAAATATGCACACTAGCTAACTTTCACTAACTAATGTGACCTCTATTCCATTCTCTCAAAATGTTGGAATGTCATGAAGAATTCCACTGGAAATATTTCCTCAATTTTTCTAGATGAAAACCCCTATTACTGGTGTCCTTTCACTGCCTTTGCGCCCTTGCTCTCACTACAATTCTATGTCTCTAAGTGTTCTCCAAATGCCCTTCAATTTCCTCTTATAATCTATGATTGATGAATCAACAACCATGATCTAATCACAATCGATGGCTATGATCATCTTCATCTCTTCTCGTGATTTTTCCAGAATTCTCTAGAGGAAAATCGATTTTCCCTAATTAATATTGATTAATTAATTGATTTCCCTAAGTTAAACTTGGGAAAACTAATTAATTTCTTAATTAAATCCAATCAAGGTATTTTCTCATAAAACCTTTTCTGGATATTGGGGAAAATATGTTCCCTAGCGTCATAGACATAATATAAGACTAGAACACCTATCCAATCTATGCAAACTATCATAAAGGGGCCCAAACATAGGTGTAAATGGTGCAAAGGTTCATAGAGGTACCAATAAGGCTCTAAGGTATAGGGGATAGGGAAGGAATAAGATCATAGGGAAATGTTTCGAGGGGTATAAGTGGTGAGGTCCCAAGGGGGACTATGGCCCTAACGTGAAGGTAATTAAGGTATATATGTCATGGTAAACTTGATTCAATGAAACATTCAAAGTTGTTAGGTCCACAATGGTGGTTTTAGGAACATGGTTTTGGTGGCCCATGGTATTAGAGACCATCAATTACTTGCAATGTCAAATTTAAAAGGCCTTGGGATTATCCATTATAATGTGTTTTATTTAAGAAAAGGGTTCAATTGGATTTTGGGCCAAGAATATAGATCTATCATTCCAAGTTAGTTTTCCCATAAGGGTTTTCAAGGTAAAAAACATGTTTATGTGTTTATCTTGTGTTTGTTTATTTCTCTTGCATTATATTTATTTTTTATAGTGGTATCAAAGCCAAGGGATCATGACCTAGGGAAGAATATGGTGGTTGAAAATGATAACATTGAGATCAAATTTGATAGAGAAGCCCCAAGAAATAATCCAATGTGGAGTTGATCATGGAGTGCAAAAATGACTAGCATACGTGGATTAATTGTGAGTTTCATGTGGATGAGAGAGTATACATGGAGATTGTGACATACTCATATTAAGAATAAATAGAGGTCTAGCAGAGTGATATGCATCCATAGAAGCGGGATTTGGTGAGGAGAACACTTGGTGTGAGCAGGTGTGCAAACTTGAGACAATGGTAGCATAAGTTCAGGACAACAATTAAAAATAAAAAATAAAAAAATAAATTACTTTGGATATGGAATTAGTTTAAATTACATGTATATGGATATATGGTCGTAAGAATTGGTTAGGCATGCGTACCTCTACCGATAAATTCTTGGAGTTGACCAAGGTGGGAAGAGAGCATGCAAATTCCCCAGTCGAGTTTAAAGGGGTGATGTTAAGGTAAACTTGACTCAGTGAAAGAGTCAAAAGTTGTTAGTTCCACATTGGTGACTTTGGGCACATGGTTTTGGGAGCCCATGGTATTAGAGCCTATGGATTAAATGTAATGAATCCTTTAAATGGATTAGGTATTCTCCATTATAATGTGTCAAAGTTTAATGGTTGAGCCAAGATGTTGGCCAACTTGGCTGCTTTTAATTCAAGGCATAGTTTAAGCCATATAATAATAATAGATCTATTAGTTGGTTTTTCTCAATTTTTGTTTTCCAAGATAAAATTTGTGTATTTTATATGTTATTGTTGCTATAATTATTTTCTCTCGTATTGTCTTTACTTCTAGGGAAAGAGGTGGGAAGTCCCAAGGGGGAGTATCTTCCTAGCATGAAGGTGATTAGCGTAGAGGCAAGGTCATTTCTAGTGGGTAAACCTATTTTTGATTGCATAGATGCATATAAGCTTTCTTTGGCACATTATTGTAAACCTACCATGTGAATGCTTAGTGAAAAAGCATGGATGTGTTTCTAGAATCTGCACGCACTCTAAAACATGTACGTGTTCTATTAGCATATATGGTTATTGATTTGTTTATCTTGGCTTAGGTTTAGGGTCATAAAAGTGATGGTTTTGGCTACAAATACATTAAAACGTCCATTTTTATAAATATCTCTCAATAACTCTATTTTTTATGTTATTTTTGTATATGCTACGCAAATCCATCAGTAGTAAAATTATAGACAAATAAAAGTGACTACGAAAATTCCAAGTATATAATTATTGAAGAAATGATATTGTTTAAACTATTTATAATATATGTTGTATCGACTTATATTAAAATCTTAAAATGCATACATATGTGATTCCTATTATAACCTTGTACCTCCTTAACCATTTCTAAAATAAGTTATATGCCACACTAGTATAACCTAAAGTCTACAATATAAAAAAAATTGTTTAATAATATTAAGGTACTCATACCATGCACTAACATGAGCCTTAAAATAATAATAATTTCAAGGATATAATAATTTTCATAATTTTAAAATATACATAAAATGAACATTATAAATTTATAAAAAATAGCCTTACACTAGAGTAATGTGTTCTCCACAATTTTACAAATTTGTTTAAGGAAAATCCATCATTAAGATACTCAACACTTGTACTAATGGAAACATATGCATTATATTTTACATGAAAAATAGCATGCCATTATTCTTACATTTTTCCATTATTTAGGAGAATTGTTATTTATAACATGTCTATTTTTAGAAGATGATATATTCATAGTATGGTCACTTTTAGTAGGTGTTTCCATAAAGGATGAAAAACGGCAGTGACTGGGCAATAACATGGTAGTTACATGGAATCTATAGCACACTTGATTGGATATATTTTACTCCTATATAAGTATGCACTCCCCATAAAGACTCCAGTTGTATTCTTGGATTTCAATATTATTATTCTAAACTTTATCTCCTTGAAACTTTAGTCCTGTTTTGGAAACTATTTCTATTTTTTAAGTTTAAAGTGATATAAAATTTTCCTCATATGCATAATGTATAATACCATGGGTTTCCAAAACCCATTGGGTATGTGTTATATTTTTTGCACAGATTTAGACACGATTTTTTGTTTTGCCAGTTTTTATGGTGATGGTGTTCCATCCCATGGTTTTCTAATTCCAATTCAAGAATTAACATAGTAATCTAACCCTACTCAATGGATTAGTGGTTTTAGAGGTCGGTTCTATATATTATTGTAAATAATACAATTGATTCACGACAAAATTAGAAATGTTATGTAGAATTTCCTGTAGATTCACAAGCTCATGCAATTTACTAAAGCACAGGACAAGAATCTACTTCTACTTTCAACCAACGGAAGCCAATAGATTGATGAAAACAATATGAAAAAGAAGAAGATAAATCAATGGCACATAACACAAGATGTATCTGGGGAAGCCACTACTCAAAACCTCATTATCTGTACTGCATATATCAAAAATATGAGTGAAGATACAAAGCTGGTTCTCACTAGAACAATTCCGCACAAGTATGCTCAACTCTCTCAACTCACAAGATAGCTCTTTGCCAACACTTAGCCAATTCTGTAGCTCTCCAAGGCCCTAAGCTCTTTCATAATTCCTAGGATGAATAGCGTGTATTTAAAGAGAATTCATGCTTCTAAAACTGCGCAATCAAAACATAGGTCCTTATCTGATTGGATGCATGATGTTTACAACTCAGTAAATCACACAAGTACAATTTCCATGCACTCTAGTATCAACTGGGTCTTTCTTATAATTGACATGCACGAGTTTCTGATGAGGGAATCTTCAATTAACTAGAGTGGCACTTGTGGATGCACTAGTGCACCAACTAACTGTTAACTCTCTATTAGTTTCTCAAACAGTTTGGAACTAATTTAACTTAACATAACTCAGTAAATTGAGTGATCTAACTACAACTCACAATTAAACTCATACTGGACCCCTAAAATTTAGGGAGAACATATGCATGACTACAAAAAGACTTCCGACTATAAATTCCTAAGCTAATTAAGTTAATTAAACTTAATTAACTATTTACAAGTTGCTATGAGAATAGAATTCTATTTTAATTCTCATTTTAATTCAAAAACAAATTAAACTGGAATTTCTTGTTTCCATTTCTCAACATGTTACTTCAAATAATTTGTTGTTTTTGTAGGTTTGGGTTTCTAGGGTAAATCTTTATGTAATATGTGCATTTGTCATCATTTACTTTTTTTATTATTAAGAATATATGTGTGCATTGCATTACCACAAAAGGTTTAAAACTTACAAAAGCCATGGTCTTGAAAGTAAGAAAACTTTCGGTAAAAATCACACCATCATAGTTTTTCGATGTGTTTTGAACCATCTATAATTGTTAGAATATAGATGTTAATATTGAAAATAATTAATCAAAAGGAAAATTTTAATGACATGAATATCTAAAAATCAAAATAAAAATAATATTTGGGTCAAACCTAAATAATCAAAACACTAAAATAAAAATAATATTTTAGTCGAACTTAAATAATCGAAACAATTAATTCTAAACATCTAAAAATAAATAAAAGTAATAAATGTTCAAACTTATAAATATAAAAATAAAAATAATAATAATAATAATTAAATTAAATAAATAACTAAATAAATAAACCAATAATGAATAAAATAAAGTAACTAATCGTTTATTAGTAGTCAAGATAAAAATACAAATAAATAATAAGAATTAAGAAATTATATATATATATATATATATATATATATATATATATATATGAAATAAATAAAAACTTAAGAATCCAATAACTATTAATTTTTCAGCCATAATCTTTATTCAGATTGCTTGGCCTCCTTTCAATCTCTATAGATTCCCTAAACTTATGGTGATGGATATGATCTATCTTAGCAATGACTCGGGCGTATTCCATGTAGATGTGGTGTTTTTTCTTTTCTGCATGTTCTGCTAATGCTAAGGAGCGGGTCCTCCCATGTTTGATGTTTGTCGCATGCTCCTGAATCCTCTGATTTATTGAGCAGTCATTTTCACCAACATAGGGTGTCTCGCATGAACAAGGGATTACATAAACACCTTTCATATTCTTAGGGTCAACTGGGTCTTTTACAACCATGGTCTCATAAACCATCATTGATAGCTTCCACTTTTATATTAATTAAATTCCTATTTTATAGGAATAAGTGTGCTTTTGAGGAGGGGTTATACCTTACTTTCTAGGATGGAAAGAACACTTCACTTGCCTTGTTATATTTTTACTTTAGATCTCACTCTATTTCAGCATACTTAACTATGTTTATGGCACTACTAAATTTTTGGCTAGCTAACTCCATTCTTGGGCTACTTAACTAAAACTACAATGGGAGTTTATTTTTGGTTTACATGTACATGCAATAAATAAGAAAACCTAGTTCCCATCGTTCCTCTCTCCAAGCGAGTGTTATAAATATGTACTCATGGCATTAAATGAAATACAAGAAATTTCATTGGTCTCTTGACTACTTAAATTGAATTGGCCTCTTTGCCTCTTTGGTCTAAATAGTGGTCTCTTATTCTCTCTTCTTTCTCTTTTGTTTCAAGCTTTCAATTCTTAGTGTCGCTTATTTTTCACAGCTAAATTCTTGTAGTATTGTGATCAAAATATAATAGAATCATCCCTCCAAGTTAATAGATTGTTCGTTTTCCATGTTTAGATTGTCATTAATGTTTCATGAGAAACCACCATTAGCTTACACGCACCCCATGGTTAAAATGGACATTACTTTTGAAACATGCTTTGGAAAAAATATTTGAAAGTTGAAACAAATAGCCCTAATCCAAAAAAATCATCAAATTTTATTTATGTGGATGATTAAAAGAAATCAGTTAAATTGAAGCATGAGTGATACCTCCACTCAATGAACTTTGCAAAATTATAATTTTTGCCTATGATCTCCTATTGGTGAATGATTTTTATAGTGTGTAAAAGAGAGAAGATGATTTCAAACAAATGGTTCAAAGCTTAGATTCAAAGAAAATTTTGTCTCTTTTATAGCTTGTGAAGTACCAACTATCTTGCTAGTAAAGAGACGTTAACTACCCACTTTCAAACTTGTGTGCCTTGAAATTGGATTATGATAGTTGCATTGAATTCATAATCCCAAAAATCCTATAAGAGGTCTATTCTAGAGGTAAAAGAAGTTACTTTTTTTCTTGACCAAAATTTTAATGAGAAAACATTTTTCATAAGATTCCAAACCATGTTTTAAATGATGCTCTACCTAAATTGAAATTTTCTAGCTTATCTAATATCTATATTATATAGACTTTTAGGATCCTAATTAAAAGTACCATTATTCATCTAAAATTAAGAAATTTTAATATGTGAAAATAGTCCACTAACCTCTAGATCAAACCTAAATACCATCAAAGGTTTATGCAAAAATGCAAAGAAAAAATTTCAAACTTCTTAAGCAAAGAGAAAAATCCTTTGAATTAAGTCTTGAATCAAAAATCTTAATCATTACTCCTGTAGAATTAACAAAAACATCATTAAATGAGTGTCATTATGGATGCCAATCCATCATGGGTCACTACTAGCTTCAACCAATAAGTCAAAATAGAAATTAATGCCCAAACAAGAGGCTCATTCTTAAAAAATAGTTGATGACTAACAAAATGGTGAAGCATAAAGAATCACCCAAGGAAGCATGGCACATCATTCCTCATAATGTTGAACTAGGTGGTTGTTGATGACGGAAAAAGTATGGAGATATAATTGAAGATGATGATAATGATAAACAACCATGAGAGAAACACTCCAATGTGGCTAGCTTCAAGCTCTATAAAGCAAGGCTAGTCCTAAAGGTAAACCCTAGTAACATTCTAAGAAGAAAATTCGCAAAAAGGGTCACTACTAAAAGTGAAAAACAGATATACCAAAAATAAAATCCATGACAAAAATTACAAACCAAGTGTGAAGAATAATATGTCTTTAACAACTTGATCCATATGCTAAGGAGGCAATCCCAATTAAAAATAGAAACAATACAACCCATGTGAAAAAATAAATAATGCTATGATTTATAAAATGCAACCACAAAAGGAAACTTGCTCCTCCTTCATAGGTTCATAGGTTCTAATATAGAACTTGTCAAAGGCATGGTTGGAAGATAGGGAATTCCCCTCCAAGCACTTAGTAGAATATCTTTGGGAGGATTGGAAGAAGGGCGAGTTCAAATGGAGATTTTGCCTCATTTTTCTCTATGTCATGGGTGCATTTGATAGCTGGAATTACTCTTAAAAACTCATGGTGTAAACTTTGAAGAAGGGCACTCCTGCTCCAATAAGAAGAGATAGGCTAAGGTTTTTCCCTCCTTACTTCTCACTGGAATCATTATTCATTTCATGGTTGTTGCTATCCAGTTCCATTCTATTTGGCTATTTTTTCATTGTTGTAAGGTGCAGACTCTCCTATTCGTTTTTTATATTGAAAACACGATTCGTCAAAGCATAACCATTAATAACCCCATCTTCATCACATTCAAACCCTCATATGAAACAACTTACAAATAATTTTTGATATTGAAAAAACGGTTCGTTAAAACATACCATTAATAATTTTTGATATTGAAAAAACGATTAGTTAAAACATACCATTAATAGCCCCCTTCATTACATTCAAACCCTTCATGAAATAACTTACAAATAATTTTTTTTGAGTAAAACTAATTTATTAAATTAAAATTAAAAGTATAATCTTAACTCTATGTTTAAATAAACTTAAATTTCATAAAATAAACCACAACAAAAATTTAAATCCATCCATCATTACGGTCCATAAAATAAGATTTATATTCTATTTAATAATAATTAAAAAAATGAAATAACAATGCAAAAATACCTCGATGAACTTATTAATGACAATAACGGATTACATTGAGGAAAACCAATCTATTAATCATTCGTGAATAAAGCAATTCCCTTTTATTTATTTGAATAAAGTTGTAAACGTCTTAAGCTCACGACACCATAAATAATTGCATAAAGTAGTTTAAGACCTAATTCGCAAAAATAACTGTGAATTGACAACTGGCCATAAACAAAATTAAATATAAAATCTACATTGAATTTTGGTTACTTTACACCTCCATTTGCACAGGGAAAACCATACATATATTATATTTCGTGGATGGTTTGCACAGGAAAAACCATACATATATTATATTTGGTGGATGGTTGCTTCGTAATTCAATTCCCTGCGCTTTATTCGCATGTAATAATTCATCCTCCTCCTAACATTATAAAATAATGGTGAAAGTATTATAGTTACTTCACGCTATAACCGTGAGTTGACAAGTGACCATAAACAAACATTTATTGCAGCTTTTGGTTCATATCCACATTCGACAGCTGAACAGAAACAAAAATTTATTGGATCTGTAGGTTTAGATTGAACGTTTGTTTTATTTTCTTATGGGTTGAGGAGGACTCTGCAACTTTACAATAATGGATCAATATGGAAATTTATATCATCAGCAAAAGATTTAGTTATGGCAGTAAGGAAACCACATAAATGCTGAATGACGGTCGAGCACTCGTGGAAAATGTGCAAATTTTAAGAATATACAAGAATTTAACTATTAGGTAAGAGGTCAGATTCTAAGATATTCTGGAAATCTGCAATTTATATAAGTTTTGGTAATGCACAGAATATTTATTCACGCTGGTTTGCATTGGGTTTCTTAGAAAGTTATGCGGTGCTTGCAAACTAAGATTGAGACTGAGAACAGTGCAATCTTAATAAATCATTTTCAGAGCAAACTAAGATTGAGACTGAGTACAGTGAAATCTTAATCAATCATTTTTCCATCTAATATTAGATTAATGTTAATATAGAAACACCATAGAGGAAAAAAACAATCCTCATAACACGCTTCTTTCCCTGTCTCGGGGCGGGCCATGCAGGAACTTGAGAACTACGCACAGGACCACTCCTTTACTCCTTTATGACCTTTAGGGAGAAGCATCTGCAGGACCACTCGTTTATCATCTTTAGGGAGAAGGCATCTACAGCAAATCAATGAACGACCCCTAAGACTTTTATATGCTATTATAAATTGGTAATCATAGATCTCCCAGAACCACCCTGCAAATTGCTAAGCAAATTAGTTTAGTTTGAAGCGCTTTCCGAGTTTGAAGCGCTTTTCCATAACGAACAATGGCTGTTTTGATGAAAAGCCTCCTTTCATGCATTGCTGTAATGATATTTATGTGTTCGACTACTAACAGCGTGCATGGTCAACTGAGCTCAACGTTTTATAACAATTCTTGCCCGGCGGTTCTGTCGATAGTGCAAGCCGCAGTGAAGCAAGCAGTGGCTCAGGAAAAACGTATGGGGGCATCGCTTCTCCGCCTCCACTTCCACGACTGCTTCGTTAATGTGAGTGAAAGAATTTAGTTTTATCATTGAAAGTGCTTAATAATGGTATTTTTTAATTTCGTTAGATTTTTTTTTGTGTCTGGATCTAGTAGAAAAATTTGAGGTTAAATCTTGATTTGTGTTATTTAAACTGGTTTTTTTTACTGTATATATGAATTCAGCACTTTGAGAAATTTTTAGAACACTTTAAGTGCAAGGGTTACCCATCAAATTCGTGATTTCAATAAATTCTTGCAAGATTTTAGAGAAATTAGAGAAAAAAATCTAAAAAAAAACTTCCAAAAAATCTTAACAAAAACAACTCTATTAGAAATAAGAATTTACCTAACACAACTCTACCAGGAATAAGAATAGAAAAAAGAATTTACCTAAGACAACTCTACTAGGAATAAGAATTTAAATAAGTTTATGAATATAGAATAGTATATTTAGTCAAAAGCATATTTAGTAATACGCATTGATTTTGTTGCATTGAACGTTGAAAATTTGATTTTGTTGCATTGAATGTTGAAATTTCCCATTAATAAAAATGTAAAATATTAATTAATTTTTTTAATATTTAACTTCAAAGTTATATTGTAATCAATTTTATTTTATTTTATTAGGTTTTTTTTTTTCAATTTTTTTAAATATGTAAATTTTTTTATCTAATTTAAATTTATAAATGTAAATAAATTTATTAATTTAAGAAATTATGGAGTATTTTAATGATGTAAATTTACATATCTAATATATACTATTTTAACAATCTTGTTAAAATTAAACAAAAATAACCAAAAACATATTAAAAAATAATCAAAATTTATAACAACTAAAATTTATAACAACTAAATAAAGGTGTACTCCAATTAAAACTTAAAAAAAAACACTTTATATGTATTAAAAATTTTAAAAACCACCTTATGAAGGTACATCGAATTAAAAATTTTAAAAACCACCTTATAAACATACATCGAATTTTAAAAACTAACTCATATTAAGAAACACTTTATAAGTTGTATTTTCAGTAACCTTGTAAATATACAGGAATTTTTAAATTTTTAAAAACTTACTCATATCAAAGTGAGGATGTATTTTAACTCTTTAAAGTTTTTGGTTTTTTTTTTAATTTTAAATTATATAATTTCTATAACTCAATATATATATATAGATATATAATTAATTTTGACTTTTTAAATTTTAAATTATATATTTTCTATAATTTATATATATATATATATATATATTTATTTATTTATTTATTTTTTTATATATATATATATATATATATATATTTCACCAACCTACTACACTTATGTTCAACATGTTTTAAATAATCTTCAAAAAAATATCACTATCTCACCTACCCATTACATCTATATTCAATAAAACTAATTAAATAAATATAACCATAAATAAACTTTACAATTTGGACAACCTTATTTAATTTCTAATTCTTAGAAAAATACGGAAATTAAAAGAATTATTTCCTAATTTTTACATTATATTTCCTATAATTAATTATCTTCATTACATCTATATTCAATAAAACTAACTAAATAAATAAAATTATAAATAAACTTTACAATTTGGACAACCTTATTTAATAAGGAATTTAGACTTCTGTGATCCATAACATTGTTAGATAATCTTCGGCAAAATCACATAATCAATCTTTTGTCGACGCGTTTCAAACCAACCAGTGTGGTTCATCGTCAGGACAAGTTGAAGACTAATCTGGTTAAGCTAGTTTAAATATAGTATGCAGAGATTCCAACGGCTATAATACCAACGGCTAATTTTGACCAAAGGTCTTAGTCAAACCACTAATTATATGGGATAGATAACCTTAATTGGGATAGATAACCTTAATTGTAAGGTTGGTATTAAGGGTATGTCGGTGGGTAGTTCTAGTTCCCTCCCTCAGGACAATAAGGTGGTGAATCTGTCTAGTTTTTCCTTTCCGCCTGCGGTTTTTAGTCTCTTAAGGAAAGGTCTTAATTTTGCCTTAGCACCGAGAAAAATCCCGGTTGAAGACATCATTTGCGATGTAGAATATGGCATTAAGAACCTTCCCGATAAGATTAAAGACACAATTAGACATGATTGTGCCGTTACCCTGAGGAGGGCTAAGCCTCCCCGTAGCAATATCAGCAAGGTTGAATTTGAGGCTTTAAAAAGCTTAAACGAAAATCGTGACATAGTGGTCTTAAAAGCTGATAAAGGTGGGGCTGTCGTTATCCTGGATAGAAAGGATTACAAGAATAAGATGCTTGACCATCTCTGTAATAGTGGGAGTTATAAGAAGCTTTCGAAAAATCCCCACAAAAAGGTTTCCAAAGCGGTCGCTCTTGCGATCAAGTCGTGCAATTCCACGATTCCTCTAGCCCAGAAACTTATTGAGGGAAACCCCATCACGCCTAGGATTTATGGTCTTCCTAAAATCCATAAGGATGGGGTCCCCCTGAGACCCATTGTCAATACCATTGGTGGTCCAACTTACCTCTTGGCCAAGTTCCTCGCTGCAAAGTTGAGACCCTTGGTTGGGCAGACTGAGTCCTTTGTCAAAGACTCAGCTTCTTTTATCGAGGATCTTAAGAGAATTAATCTTGAGCCCGAGGACATTCTGGTAAGTTTCGACGTGGTCTCTCTTTATACCTGCATTCCTATCAATGAGGCCATGAAGGTGATTAATAAGCTAACTGACCCGGATACGGCTAAGTTAGTTGAGATTTGCCTTACCTCCACCTTTTTCAGCTTCGAGGGAGAGTTCTATGAGCAGACTTGTGGGGTTGCCATGGGCTCCCCCCTGTCCCCTGTCGTCGCCAATCTCTTCATGGAGGATTTTGAGGCTAAGGCTTTAGCCTCCTCTCGTCTCTTACCAAAGCTTTGGAAAAGATTCGTTGATGATACTGGTGTTGTCTGGTCTCATGGTCCTGACGAGCTGGATCGTTTCTTCAATCCCCTCAATAACCAGTCCGCCGCCATTAAATTCACAATGGAAAAAGAAGTTAATGGTTGTCTTCCGTTCTTGGATGTTTTCATCTCTAAGAAGGCGGATGGTTCCTTTTCTCATCAGGTGTTTAGGAAGAAGATGCATACTGAGCAATACTTGCATGTGTCTTCGCATCATTTCCCAGCTCAGAAGTTAGGGGTTCTTAGCACGCTTGCCACCCGTGCTATTAGAATTTCGGATGAGGAGAACCTGGAAGCGGAGAAGGCCCATATCCTGGATGTCTTTGAGAAGAATGGTTACAATAGGCACCTGGGTCGGAAAGCCTTCCTCAAGGCCAGGAAGGAGCCTTCAACCCGAAGGGTTCCTAAAGATCATATCTCGGGTGTGAACCTCCCTTACATCCAAGGGACCACGGACAGGATTGCAAGGATTCTGAGGAAGTACGATGTGCCCGCTACTTTTAGGCCTCTCAACACTATCCGTGGCTCCCTCAGGTCTGTGAAAGACCCTATCGATCCTAAGGACATGAAGGGCGTCTATGTCATTCCTTGTTCCTGTGGGACCCCTTATATTGGTGAGACTGGTCGCTCTATCAAACAACGGATTAGCGAGCATTCGGCGGACTTAAGGCATGGTAGGACCAAGTCCTCAGCCCTGGCTGAGCATGCGGGGAAGACTATGCATCATGTATGTATAGAAGAGGCTCAAGTCATTGCCAAAGTAGCGCAATTTCACCATCGCAAGTTTAGAGAGGCCCTGGAGATTGAGAAAAGGCCGAACAATCTTAATAGGGATGATGGCTGGAAGATTAGCAGTTGCTGGGTCCCAGCCTTGTCTTCCTAGCCTCCTCATCCCCCTTTTGTTAGGTCTTAGGGTCTCTGTCTTCCATCTCCGTAGGTGTGTTTTTGGCGGATTAATCCTATTATTAAGGAATGTATGGATTATTAATTAGTTACTAAGCAATTTCGGGCTTATCCCGTTTAATTCTAAGGGGTATTTTCCTTTAGATTAGATTTTTTATCTCCATTTTTTATGCATTTTTATTTATTTCTCCCATTCCTTTAGAATTTCCCTTTAACTAATTGCTTATATATTTGACTATTAGTAATAATCTATTTACCTAATTGACATAGATATCTTTTTAGTGAATTAATATTACTTATTTAATGAATATAATTATTAAATATGAATTATAGAAAGTGATATAGTTGAAAAATGACCTTTATGTCAAATAATAAATAAGAAATTATTATATTTTTATATATAATAATTTGATATTATTATATGATATACCTATAATAGTGAGTGAGTTTGAGTTAGTTATATTTGTTGGATATTCTATTATTAATAAACATATTCTTTAAGTATGGTATTTACCTAATGTAACTAATTAATAAAGATTTAACAAGAATACTAAATTAAAAATATTGGAATTATACATTATATAGATTATTTAATAAACATAAATTATTATTTTTATTTTCGAATGGGCCATTTTGATTAATTAAAATAATTTATTAGAGTTTACCTTTGGACCATTAGCTTTAAACAATTAATATTAAATTAATACACAATTTACCTATATTCTATTATTAATAAACATACTTTAATTATGTATTTCCTAATGTAACTTAATAATAAAGATTTAACAAGAATACTATTTTAGAAATATTGGAATTATAAATTATATAGATTATTTAATAAACATAAATTATTTTTGAATGGGCCAATTTGATAATTAATTAAAATAATATATTAGAGTTTACCTTTGGACCATTAGCTTTAAACAATTAATATTAAATTAATACACATTTTACCTATATTCTATTATCAATAAACGTATACTTTAATTATGTATTTACCTAATGTAACTAAATAATAAAGATTTAACAAGAATACTAATTTAAAAAACATTGGAATTATATATTATATAGATCTTTTAATAAACATAGATTATTTTTGGGCCAATTTGATATAATTAATTAATATAATATAATAAGGGTTACCTTTGGACCATTAGCTTTAAACAATTAATATTGAATTAATACACAATTTAACTATATTCTATTATTAATAAACATATTCTTTAATTATGTATTTACCTATTGTAACTAAATATTAAAGATTTAACAAGAATACTAATTTAATAATATTGGAATTATCAATTATATAGATGATTTAATTATTATTTTTACTTTCGATTGGGCCTTTTGATATAATTAATTAAAATAATATATTAGAGTTTACCTCTGGACTTCTAGCTTTAAACAATTATTATTAAATTAATACACAATTTACCTAATGTAACAATATTTTTTAGAATAAGAATAATTTAATACTAAATAACATTGGAATGATATTATATTATTCATACTCAAAAATAACAAAGGAACTCGCTGAGTATATAAACTATTATAAATAGTTGAACCACACTGGTTGGTTCGAAACGCGTCGACAAAAGATTGATTATGTGATTTTGCCGAAGATTTTCTAAACAATGTTATGGATCACAGAAGTCTAAATTCCTTAATAAATTATATGTTTTAGCGGTTTCTAAGAATATTAACAATATAATTAGTGGTTTGACTAAGACCTTTGGTCAAAATTAGTCGTTGGCATTATAGCCGTTGGAATCTCTGCATACTATATTTAAACCAGCTTAACCAGATTAGTCTTCAACTTGTCCTGACGATGAACCACACTGGTTGGTTCGAAACGCGTCGACAAAAGATTGATTATGTGATTTTGCCGAAGATTATCTAACAACCTTATTTAATTTTTAATTCTTAGAAAAATACGAAATTAAAAGAATGACTTTGCTAATTTTTACATTATATTTCCTACAATTAGTTATCTACATAAACTGATGATTATTTAGCCAACTTGGAGTATTCCAATTCATGTATTTATTTAGTTCATAGAATCTTGGATTCAGGGTGTGGGTAGTCAGTACTCTTAACATTCCTTATGATAGGTCAGATCCCATGGGTATTAAACAAAAGAATACGGATGCATTTATTTATTCTGGTTACACAATTTTTGAAGGTGTCATTTATTGCAGGGCTGCGATGGGTCGGTGCTGTTGGACGACTCCTCCACTCTAACCGGCGAGAAGACCGCCATTCCCAATAACAATTCGGCGAGAGGTTTCGAAGTGATAGATACCATAAAAACCCAAGTCGAGAATGCTTGCAGTGGAGTCGTTTCTTGCGCAGACATTCTTGCTATTGCTGCACGCGATTCTGTTGTGGAAGTAAGCTCTGTTGCTGTTGTTCTGTTTTGAATAATTTTTTAGAACTGAAACGATCCTGAGAATATGTTGAAATAACCTATGGTGTTGTCGTTTTTGTTTGGAATAATTTCTTGAAATTAAATTGCTCCGGATTATTTATTGAATTGAGATTTCTGTGATCTATAATAGTTATAATAATAAAAACTTCGGCCCAAATCACATGTAGAAAGAATTGTCCACGCACCTGATTATATCACGTAATAATGAATATGTTTTATAAAATTGTTAATTACCAGTTGGGCGGGCCTTCATGGACGGTGATGCTGGGGAGGCGAGACTCGAGAACAGCAAACTTAAGCGCCGCAAACGCTAACATTCCGCCCCCCACTTCCAATCTAAGCACCATTATCTCACTATTCGGAGCGCAGGGGCTCTCCACAACGGAAATGGTTACACTTGCTGGTAATATTATTTTTTTCATGCAATATTAGTATAATGCATTAATTATCATAAAATTGTAAATAGGATAAAATATATATTTTAGATATTTTTGGGGAGTGTTTTTAATAATGGGCTGTCAGAAGCACATGGGTGCGGTTAAATAATTGAGGCCGGCCTTCGGTTGATTGTTAAATATTTAGTGAATCAGTAATTCAGATAAAAATGTTTGTTGAGTTCCGTATTTCTTTGAAATAAAATTCCATAATTGTGGTTCCGAAAATAAACCACTTAATAAAAAAGTTGCCATCAATATGATATGATATATTCAATCCGCAGGTGCTCATACTATCGGGCAAGCTCGGTGCGTGAGTTTCAGAGGACATATTTACAACGACACCAATATAGACACTACGTACTCTATTTCATTACGTTCAAAGTGTCCTCCTACCAACGGCTCTGGAGACAGCAACCTGTCGCCACTGGATTATGTGACTCCCACCACCTTTGACGATAACTACTACAACAATTTGAAAATCAAGAAAGGGCTTCTCCACTCCGATCAGGAAATCTTCAACGGAGGCTCCACTGATTCAGAGGTGACTTTGTACAGCACCAACGTCAACAATTTTTTCTCCGACTTTGCTGCCGCCATAGTAAAGATGGGGAATATCAAACCTCTGACGGGCAGCAGCGGAGAGATCCGAAAGAATTGCAGGAAGCCTAACTAGCCAACCTGTGAACCGGCCGTTGTCTGCCGAATAGTTTAGTATGTTTAGTTATCCGACCAGCACGGTGTCCTTAATCTGAAAGTGGAAGTCTTCGAATTTTAATTTGGCTAAACTCTTTAATTTGTACTCGCTCTGAAGACGTCCTCTAGCAATAAACGGCGTAGGTTGAAAATAATAAGTTTTATTTTAATTTATGAGTTTTACAAAGTGGAATTGACAATAAATGTGCTGCTCCTAATTTTATTTGGAAGGGATGTCATCATTTTACTTGCTTATAAGACTTAGATTGCATTTTAGTTTTATTTGTTAAGTAGTTGTGAGTTTTAATTTTTTCAGATACATCATAGCTACATAAATAAAAGAGTTTAAAAGTTAACTTTCTTTTATTTTAAACTAAAAAATTCTCATTAAATAATAAAAACGTAATGCACTTTGACTTTTTGGCTTTTTAAAATAATTGAAAATATTGGTTTATATTATTAAAATATCTCATAGTAATTATATAAATTAAACTATAGAGATTTACTTTCATTTTTCATTTTTTAGTGGAGAATTTTAACTTATAAATAGGCTTTATTGTAATACTATGGCTTATCAATACTGCATTCGTATTTTTTTAATTGATTAATTAAATTAACTAGCATATATCCATCTACCAAACACTAAGAGGTATCAAATTATTATTATTATTATCGAATTTTAAGGTCACAGCCAAAGAGACACCAAATTGGTGTATGAGACCTCTTGCTTGTAGACAAGGACCCACCTCCATGCAACGATTTGACTGCTAAGTCTACCATACATACTCTAAGCCCCCTTGGCACCAAATTGGTGTATGAGACCTCTTGTTTGTAGACAAGGACCCACCTCCATGCAACGATTTGACTGCTAAGTCTACCATACATACTCTAAGCCCCCTTGGTTTTGAGCCTGTGACCTCTTATGAGGAAACACATGCTCTTATCCAAGAGGTTTGCATATCAAGAGATTGATCACTCTCAGTGCTTGGTAGATCCGGAGTTAGTGCTTGGTGGATCCGGAGTTAAAGATGATTGGGAGTTAAGATTGATCTAGGTTGGTTTGATTTCCCCTTTAAATAATCTATATTGCACATGAATACCATGTACCATTTTAATTTTAATTTTTATTTTATTTTGAGCTAGTTAAAATGTTTACACTACATTAAATTTTTTATCTAATTTTATTTATTTAATTTAATTTAATTTTTAATTTTATCTAATTTGACTTAGTCAAAATGTTAAACATTATATTACAACATCTCTACCATATTGGGAGAACCTCTGGCACAAAAAGGTATGAAATAGTATATGTAATTAAGATAAATCTCAACATTTAATTTGTGACTATTACTATAGAATATGCAATATTCTAGAATATTACATAGAAGTTAATTCTCGGTCATGCACCTAATAATTATTTATAATTAAATGAAAATTAGAAGTCCTATTCCAAAATAAACATGCATATCTACATAAATATCTTTAACAAAAAATATTTTAAGTCTAAGAAAACTATAATCCTACTTATTGTAATAAAAAAATTTGAATATATTTGTTATCCTTCCAAAAATTAACTCATTCTAATTCTAATTTTAGATATTCAATTAACATGCATATCTACATAAATATCTTTAAAAAAAAAATTTAAGTCCAAGAAAACTATAATCCTACTTATTGTAATAAAAAAAATTGAATATATTTGTTATCCTTCCAAAAATTAACTCATTCTAATTCTAATTTTAGATATTCAATTTTTCATATAAATCGTCATTATTTATTGTTAATAAGTTATAGGAATTGTTAATAAGTTATCGGAAGGAAATGTGACAATTTTTCCTTTCAACTACCAGTGTTGCATCTAACTACTTATTTGGAGAAAAAGAAGAAAACATTTTTTTAATTGTATTTTTGGCACATCTCCTTAAAGGTTTATTCAAATGTAAAATGTAGACATTCATTGCATACGAAATTAAATTTAACATCCAAGAATCACCCATTTTGCATATTTTTTAGCATACCCACAGTACAAAAATTGAAAATACATGAGAAATAAGGTTTATTCAAATGTAAAGTGTAGACATTAGTTGGATACGAAAATAAATTTAACATCCAACAAGCACCCATTTTGCATATTTTTTTTTAGCATATCCATAGTACAAAAATTGAAAATACATGAAAAATATATATTTAAACCTATTATTTTTTACGTATTTTAAACATATTTTAAAAAATTTCCATTGGGTGTACTAAAAAAACATGCAAAGTAGGTGCTAGTTGGATGTGTAATTTAATTCCACATCCAAGGAATGTCTCTCCTTCATATTTGAGTAAACTTAGAAAATATAATTAAAAATTAATAATTTTATTTCTTTTCCTCTAAAAAATCATCTCTTATTTTATTATTTTAACTATTATGTTATTACGTTCCTTACGAGACCCATTTTAGATCTCAAAATTTATGTAATCGTAGGGTCACCAAATACCATTTTCATTTTTCTTATAATTTATTAGGATCACCTATTTCTTAAATATGAAATAATTAAAAAATAATAAATTTATTTCTTTTCCTCTAAAAAATCATCTCTTATTTTATTATTTTAACTATTATGTATCATCTCTTATTTTATTATTTTAACTATTATGTTATTACTTTCCTTACGAGGCTCATTTTAAATCTCAAAATTTATGTAATAGTAGACTCACCAAATACCAACTTCATTTTTTCTTATAATTTATTCTAATCACCTATTTCTTAAGTATGAAATGGCAAGCCAAGAGGAATGGACATTCCGCTATCATGCATATTATGCCATTTTGCTCTCTTATCAACATCATTAGGAGGGATTTCTTATACCAAGTAAATTTGATATAATCCTTTAACTCCTAGTACATCATGTGGGATTTCCATAGAAGGGATTTCCATAGAAGGAATTAGTACTAATGAGAAGAAATTCACTTGAGATGGACATAGTAAAATATACAAATAATATAGTATAAAAAGCTAACAATGATTTTCTAAATGAAAACTCTCGAAAAAATAAGTTGTTTAAAAAAAAAAAGATTTCGGATGTGAAAAGTATACCTTTTTAAAAAATCATTATCAAAAAAAACCACATGATTATATATATATATATATATATATTAGATTTTCGTATAAGCTTGCTTGTGCTAATAAATCATTTTATGAAGTGATCTACTTTTATAAGACAAGTTAGAATCATTTTTACAACAAAATTATTTTATAAATAAAAGTTGCAAGCAAAAAATAACTAAAAAATTATTAAAGTTATTTTTGTGGTGATTCACTGTGAAATACATTTACAATAAAGTTATGAAATAAATTAAATTTGTGTGCCAGATTTGAACTAAAACCTATTACTAAGTAGATTAACTTCTAATTAAGTTAGCATAAAAAACATAACAATGATAGTGAAAAAGATTGGGGATGTTGGTATTGTTATTATTGTGGTTCAAAATATTTCTTGAAGTGAGTGCTGAACAAAAAAATATCCTTATCAAAAAACAACATTTTGAAACTAAAATTAAATAAATAAAAAATAAAAATATATAAGGTAATCTTTGGTGTTGTTCTTGTTTTGAATAATTTCTTAGAACTAAAGCCGTCTAATTATATCAAATAATAATTAATATATTTTATGTTAATTACCAGTTGGTGGGCCTTCCTAGACGGTGATGTTGTTGGGACTCGAGAACAACAAACTTAAGCGCTGCAAACTCTAACATTTCACTGCCCACATCCAATCTAAGTTCCGTCATCTCACTATTCCGAGCGCAGAGGCTCTCCACAATGGAAATGGCCACACTGGTTGGTAATATTATTTATTTCCTACCATACAATTCACTAATGATTATAAAAATTTAGTATAATTCATGGTTGTCAATTTAACAAAATATATATTTTTGGGTCGTGTTGAGTTGATATGATAGGTCATCTATCACATTTAGAATTTTCCTATTAATGTTTTAGAATTCATATGAAATACATTGAAAAATATAAATGTAATGGATCCAAAAAAATATATTAATATCAATTACAAAATCTTCCATTCAACAATGATATCACATGTTCAATTTATAGGTGCTAATACTATAGGGTAAGTTCGGTGCGTGAATTTCAGAGACCATATTTACAATAATAGTAATTGTTGTTAGGACTACAACAACCTCTTCTTTTTCATTATTTTGTTTGTTTAAGAGAATGAAAATAAGGACCTTCTAAAAAATTCTTTTTTTTTGTAATCTTTTGGCAGCTGATACATCCAAAAGGGATAGACATGGGTCTAGTGAGTCTTAATCAGAGATTAAAAAATTCATCTTTTAACCATGTTAAATTCATCTTAAAAGGGTTGGAAGGTTTCTTAAGGGCCCCTTTTATGTCCAAGAAAATGGGGCAATGGTTTGAAATGCCTCCCTCACCATTCCATTGTTTAACCATGGGGAGAGATTCTAGAAGAGCTTCAGCGAGGAGGAATTTGTCGATTATGTTAACAACCCAATCATCCCCTAAATGTTGATTTCTCCAAGTTGATGAAATTTTAACAGGTTCCACATCCACCAACATACAGCAAGTAAGCCTACTCCAGAAGAATTCCACTCGAGGATCCGGCTTGGCCCAAAGGCCCCAAGATTCTAAATGACCCAGAGAGAAATTTAAGTCACCACCAATCATGGTATTGTTTAATCGAAGAAGGGATTTATTCAGGAGTGAATCCTCAAAATCAATTCGATTTTGAGATGGTCCATAGATGTTAATTAACATAAGAGCTTGACCCAGAACCAGAGAATAGACCTCAATCGCATAACCAACTCGATGCTCTAGATATTGGAAACTTGAACCTGATGGGATTTCCAGCCCACATCAAACCCCCCCCCCCCCCCCCCCCCCCCCCCCCCCCCCCCCCCCCCCCCCCCCCCCCCCCCCCTTTGAAAACAACCAAAGGTATCTACAGTTGACAAAGACCATCAATTCAGTAGGGATTCAAGGCACAAAGAAATTTGGATGCTATTACCAAGAGTTTCATGAAGGAAGATAATATCTAGTTCGTTTACTTCGACAAGTCCCTTTAAATCTTTTTTCAGAGGGACAAGCAATACCCTAATAACTGAAAGACATTATTTTCATTTGGAAAACTCCAAGGAGGTTTGGATAGCTCTAAGGGCCCCTCTGATAGACAATTTCTTACCAACAGTAAGATCTTCATGGGCTTTTTCTTTGGCTTGGGATAAGAAAGATTGTCTTCCATGGATTTGGCCCTCCACATAGGACAAAGAAAGTTGTCCCAATCCCCAGGCAATACCTCCCTTATGGGGAACCACAAGCCGAGAGTGGTCGTTACTTAGGACATCATCGATGTCATGAAACTTAGAAGACGTAAAAGAAAAAGAGGAGGATGATGAGGACATGTCACCAAGGGTATTAAGAACAAGGAAAAAAGTTGGGGCAGGATGGGAAGAGGATAAATGAGAAGGCTTACAAGAGCTAGCAACATAGAATCCCACAAATACTTGAGGACTACATGTTTGAGAATGAGAAAAAGAAAAAACCAACATCACTAAAAAGAGGATATGAGGAAGAGAAGGAAGTGGCATGGTACCTTCACAATTCGGAGCTGAGAGGGAAGAAGGATGGACATATGGTTGAGAACCCTCATTCATCTGCAAGGAAACTTGAACATCATCATAAAATCCCATATAATTCATGCAAGATGTAGATACCAACATCTTCTAACATTGGACCCTCAGTTCATTAGAATCGTCAACCTAAGAAAAAACCTTGGTTTTGTTCGCCTTCTTGTGCAGAGGAAGCATGCAATATTTTGTGAGGTGCCTATGTTTATGCCACTCCTACATCTAAAATGGACTCCTATGTAGTCCAACTCAAGAGAACATGTATGTTGACTTTTTCCCACAACCATAGTTTAAAAAAAAAAATCAATTTAGTCTTTAACCAAAACATGTTTTGTAAAAGTTCAAAATTATTTTTGAAAAAATAATTACTTCACTACCAAGAAAAATTGAAGGAAGATCAAAACTAAAAATAGAAGAAATAATCTATGAATGTCAAAGAAAATCACAAGTATCAAAAACAATCGTCCAATAATTTTTGCAGCAAAAAATTCTACAAAAGGTTTTGTGATTTTGTTGTGTTACTTGATATAATTATTTGACTCCGTTCAACTTTATGTTGGAGATCATCTTTTTGAAAAAACTATGTGGAGAAACTACAATGTCTGACGTTTCGGGTGAACACTTCACCCATCTCGGGGACCGTGCACACCCCTTTAGGTTTTAAACTTTCACTCTTACCTGCATATCTCAGTGATTTATTAGTAAGGTTTTATGATTTTCTTGTGTTACTTGATATAATTATTCGACTCAGTGCAAGTTTATGTTGGAGATCATTTTTTGAAAAAAAATTGTGTAGAGAAATTACAATGTCCAATGTTTCGGGTGAACACTTCACCCATCTTTGGGGACCATGCACACCCCTTTAGGTTTTAAACTTTCACTCTTACCTCCATATCTCAGTGATTTATTAGTAAGGTTTTATGATTTTCTTGTGTTACTTGATATAACTATTTGACTTGGTGCAAGTTTATGTTGGAGATAATCTTTTGAAAAAAAAAAAAACTATGTAGAGAAATTGCAATGTCTCACGTTTAAGGTGAACACTTCACCCATCTTCAAGGACCATACATACTATAGTGGAGTGGTTGAAAATATTATAACCTTACCATGCAGGAATCAATTGTTGAATTGAGACTTCTGTGATCCATAATAGTTATAAGAAGAGCTTCGGCGTAATTCACATAATGAAAGACTTTTGTCGACGCGTTTCGAGCCAGCAAGTGTGGCTCATCGTCAGGACAAGTTGAAGAAACAGATCCAGCTTTGCGTGTTAAATAGTATGAGCAGGGCCTCCAACAGCTATCTAGAATAACGGCTAGCTTTGACTTAGGGACAGTCAAAAAGTCAAATTGATTATTTCAAGGAAGATAGCAATGACCATACCTATATATAAATATATAATTATATAAATGAAATAATTTAAGAAGGGGTTTACTTTAATAATTAGTTAAAATGTATATTTTAATAAAAAAAAAATTATTAAATGGGAATTAGTTAAATTGAAGACCTAACTTATTTATAAACAAGGTAAATGTAATTAAATAAAATAATAATACAAATCAGCAAATAAATAAATAATAATAATATATATTCGCTAGATAAATAAATAAATAGATAAAGATCTATATAAAAATAATAATAATAATAATATATATAAATTAGTTATGAAAAAATAATAATAATAATAATAATAATAATTGTTTAGATAATCTTCGGCAAAATCACATAACAAATCTTTTGTCGACGCGTTTCGAACCAACCAGTGTGGTTCATCGTCAGGACAAGTTGAAGAACCAATCTGGCTTAGCTTGATTAAAAAGGTTGTGTAGAGACTCCAACAGCTATATTGCCAACGGCTAATTTGACCTAGTGATCCTAGTCAAACCACTAATTAAAAATATATAATTCATTATTATTAGCTTATCTACTAAAATTGAATAATATAATATTTATATAATCCATATTTATTATTTAAATATAATGGTCATTATGTCTCATCTAATAGTTCACATTTATTAAATAATCTATATTTATTATTATTCCCAAATTATTTAAATATAAATAAATAGTATTAAATTACTATTATCCTTAGAAATTAGTTACAATAGGTAATTATGTATTTAATTAATAATAATTATTTAAATCTAAGGGTCCATTGGTAAACTAGATCTTCTCTATTTGTTCTTTAAAATATACCATTTATTAATTATTTAAATATAAGGCCCATTCGAAATTAAAATAATAAGTTATATACAATAATTTATGTTTATTAAATAATCTATATTTACCTAATAATTTATAATTCCAATACTATTAAAAAACAAATAAAAAGTATTCTAGTTAAATCATTATTATTCTTAGAATTTAGTTACATTGGGTA